>OZ024744.1:74120992-74375992 GCA_964016885.1 Eledone cirrhosa | reverse complement strand
TGTCTAGCTGAGAAAATCATATCAGTAGTGCCGCGTCCAGTAAGAAAACCAGATTGACTTTCAGGAAGAACACAATCTGCAATGTGTGTCAGCAGACGGTCCAGAAGCACCCTACATAAAACTTTCCCTACGACAGAAATCAATGATATACCTCTGTAGTTCCCACAATCATTCCTGTTACCCTTTCCCTTCTACAAGACCACCATTACTGCATCCCTCCAGTCCTCAGGTACGGATTCATTAGCCCATATCCTGCCAAACAAAGAGTGAAGATGTTGAAGGCGTCTCTCACCACCATATTGTAGGAGCTGAGCATGTATGCCATCCATACCTGGAGACCTTCCACTGTTCAGATTCGAGATAGCCACTGCAACCTCCACAAGCCTCGGAGGTTCTGCGAGATCTAATTTCACAGAACATTCTGGAATGAGATTGAGGAAATGTTCATTGACGACAGACTGCTGATTTAAAATATATATATATATACATACATACATACATATATATATATATATTCCAAAGAGTTTAACCAGATCAGTTTCGCATAGTGTAAATTATAGTCTCTTATTGTTATGATGAAAATTGTTATATAGGAGATGAGGGCGGTGGATTGGCAGTATCGGTAGGATCGGACACCATGTTTTGTAGCATAGAGTTACGGTCCTTTACAGTCTGAGTTCAAATCCCGTCAAGGCCAACTTTGTCTTTCGTCCTTACGGGGTCGATAAATACATCACCAGTAACGTACTGGGGTCGATTTAACCGACTTTCCCAAGCTTTGTTCCTATAGAAGAAATCATTATTATACTGGTATTGGATTGATAGAAACGTTAAAGCGTCAGACAAATTTCTTTGTAGTATTTGGATATGGCTCATTATTTTCTGAGTTCAAATCCCACCGAAGCCAACATTTCCTTTTATTATTCCGTGGTCGATTGCATAATATACCAATTAAATGATGTATCAATTAACTGATGTCGGTATAAGCTACATGCCCCCACCACCTCTTCCTCCTCCTTCTTCTTCTTCTTCTTATTATTATTATTATTATTATTATTATTATTGTTATTGTTATTCCTTGAATCTCAGTCATTGATGTTGGTTAACTGGGAAGTCCGTTGGATTGAATATCAAGCCACTACCTGCAGCCTCAGATATTCAGGACGTATCGGAGGGTTCTTGCCGTTCCAAGCAAGCATGCCTTTTGAAGCGTTCCAAAAAGCGTGAAGGGGCCGATTTTCTTTAACCATCCCTGGAAACCTTTGGAGATAGTCCCCAGTGCGCCTATGACAATCGGGATCACTTTGACTTCATGGCAGTTCCAAATCCTTTTCACCTCCCACTTTAGGTCCTGGTATCGGTTAATTTTCTCCCTCTCCTTCTCTTGCACTCTCGTGTCGAACGGGCAGGCCACATCCACAATCAGGCACGATCTTTTTTCTTTGTCCACAACCACCAGGTCAGGTCTATTGTGTTCCAGTTTTTTGTCCGTCTGTATCCTAAAATCCCACAGCACCTTCACCTGACTGTTCTCCATCACCGCCTCTGGCCTATGCTCATACCATTTCTCAGAATGTGGTAGATTGTTTACTTTGCACAGGTGCCAGTGGATTACCCTGCCCATCACATCGTGTCTCCAGCCCTTATAGTGGGTCTGGGCTAGGTGTTTACACTCGGACACAATGTGAGCCACAGTCTCCTCTCTCTCTCCACAGATCCTGCACAGTGGGCTAGCCTCCTCCTTGTAGATATGGTGCTTCAACCACTTCGTTTTGAGGGCCTGCTCCTGCGCAGCCATTAGCATTCCTTCTGTAGCCTTTTTGAGGTCTCCTCTTCTCAACCAGTTCCATGTCTGTGGATCTCTAAATTCAGTTTTCTCAAAGAAGGTACTATGAAGGGATTTTCCCTTAAGGCTGCTCTTCCTCCTTGATGTTATTTCCTCCTTGGGTATCCCCTGGCCTACTGTCCCCTCCGTCAGTACAGCTCTGAGCATTGGCTCCTTACTATAGGCCACGTATTTGTATAGGTTGTTTTTCTCCATCTGAACACAGTCCTCTATGCTGATAAGACCTCTTCCACCCTCAGATCTCCTTAGGTAGAGTCTATCGACATCACTCCTCTTGTGGAACATGTTGTAGATAGTCAATAGCTTCCTAGTCTTCCTATCCATTTCTTTTTGTTCAGCAACATTCCATCTCAGAATTCCCGCACTGTACCTAATAATAGACACAGCTCGGGAATTTACTGCGCTTATGGCATTTCTGCTGTTCAGATGTGACTTCAATACGCTCCTTACTCTCCGAATGTATTCAGTTCTTAACAATTCCTTCATTTTTTTGTTCTTTATGCCATCAGCCTCCAGAACGCCCAAATACTTGTATCCTTCCTCAGAGTCAATTTCCTTTATCATCTCACCTGTTGGTATCTGGATCCCGTTACTTCTGCTCAACCTACCCCTCCTCATCACAATGACTCCACATTTACCAATACCAAACTGCATACATATATCACTGCTGAAAATACGGACAGTGTCAACAAGCACATCCAACTCCTTCTCACTTTTCCCGAAGAGCTTAAGATCGTCCATGAAGAGGAGGTGATTGATGGTAAGCTCTCCCCTTCCCAACTTGTATCCTGCTCTCACTTTTCGCAGCATAATGGTCAAGGGCATCAGGGCAAGGACAAACAACAGAGGGGACAGGCTATCTCCCTGGAAGATACCTCTCTTGATCTTCACGCTTCCCAAGGATACTCCAGTTGATGTCAACTCTGTCTCCCAGGACCCCATACTCCTGCCCAGCAACTGTCTGATGTTATCTGCCACCCTGAAGATCTCCAGGCTGTTGGTGATCCAGGAATGAGGCACCATGTCAAATGCCTTCCTGTAGTCTATCCATCCCATGGCAAGATCAGTGTGTCTCCTCCTGCAATTCCCCATTACCATCTTATCAATAAGCAACTGGTCCTTTGTACCACGTGACTTTTTTCGGCATCCTTTCTGTTCGTCCGGCAACAAGTTGTTTGTGTGGAGGTGATGGTAGATTTCCTCAGACACAATGCTCGTCAACAGTTTCCACATTACGGGCAGACATGTGATAGGTCTATAGTTGGTAACATCATTACCCTTGATTCGGTCTTTCATTATCAGAACTGTGGTACCTTTTGTCAACCACTCTGGCACCTCACCCGACACCAAGCAGTCATTGAACATGGCCGTCAGCTTCGGGTGGAGGGATGTTAAATGTTTAATCCAATACCCCTGCACACCATCTGGGCCTGGTGATTTCCAGTTGGTTAGTTTTTTGGCTTGCCCCTTAAGAGTTTCAACTGTGATACTCAAATCAGTCTGTTGCTGTGCCTGCTCACCGATTTCCCTCTGTACTGTCTCAATCCACCCTGCCTGGGCATTGTGTCTAACATCCTGCTCCCATATTCCTCTCCAGAATGTTTTAGCTTGTTCCGCCCCAGGGATCAAGTCGTTGCCTCTTTCTTTCCCCTCAAGCTGTCCAAACAGCATCTTCTGGTTGTTGTCGAACATGCGGTTCTGTTTATACTGACTGACTCTGTTCTCGTATCGCCTGATTTTGGCGCTCTTTGCTACAATGCGTTGCTTCAATTCCTCTATGATAATATTTAGCTTTTTACTCTTAGTTTTGTATTTTATTTCCAGTCTATTTTTAGTGCCTATGTTTTTTAGTGTCCCATTCAGTAGTGACTCAAGCTTTCCTATGTCATTTCTCATTTCCCCGATTTGCCCACTCAGTCGCTTCTTCCACCACGGCTCTGCTCTTTCTTGTCTGTTGTTTCCTCTCGCTTTTATACCAAGTAGTTTCCTCACCGTATTTGCTGTTGCTTTGAGGATATTGTTGCACTGGTGAAGACTCCTCGCCTCAAGGTATGGGATGACTTTGTTTACCTTAGCTGTTGTTTCTTTTAACTTTTTCCTGTCTACAAATCTTAGGTTCATAGGTCTCCCACTATCATTGTTCAACTCATCTACCACTAAATTTAGGATGTCAACCGAATCTTGTCCTAGCCCGTCAGCATTCATCTCCTCAGTGGCCGTATCTCTGTTCCAGGTATTATTTATCTCAGTATTCAGATCATTGTCTGCTTCGGGTGGTTCCTCCGTTCTCAGGACCTCCTCACCTTCATTTCCCGCCGGCTCGCTTGTCTGGCATACTACACCCGCCATCTCCAAGCCGTTCTCTCTGCTCAGTTCCTCCAGTTCCAGCTCGCTTATCCACCCATTAGTTTTTATTACCCGAGCCTGCCCGGCCAATTTTTGTTCATCTAATTTAAATAAACCAATCTCGTTCCAGATGTTATGCATCCGTCTCCTGTAGCCCCTCTCCTTGGGGTTACTTTTCAGGTAGCATTGCATAACAGTTCTATTCAATTCTTTCGTCCAGTTGGTTCTGGCCCCTTTCCTTCTTCTTCTTCCTCCAACATCAGCAGTATTTGGTTGACAGTCAGGTTCCTGCTGCTGAGCCAGGGGGCACCTGTTGGGTGAGAGTCTGTCACATGACGTTCTAGTCTCCATTTCACCGTTATTCGAACTGTTTATGTTCGATATTTAAACACTCTTATCGAGGATTGGCGAATGTATGTTTACATAGCCATCTGTGGATCCGCCATCCCACTTGGCCCTTGTGTGGCATTATCACCACGCTGTATACGGACACACATAAACAAACAAACACACGGGCAGAAAGGGCCCCAAAAATGAATAAGCATAAGTTTCATTGTAATGTAGTATTCGAATGTCTGACTTAGTTTTTGTTTTTTAAGTTTTACTTTTTCCCCCCTCTTCTCTGTCCGTCCGCCTGCTTCTCTCTTCATTCTTATTTTCTTTACGTTTTTGGGGTTTCTTTTTTTGTTTTTGTTTTTCTCTGTTTTTCTCGTTTTTTACTGTTGTTGCTGTGCTGCTTTTGTTGTTTGTTTTTTCTTTTTTCTTTTGAGTCTATCTATATATTTTGATGCCTTCCTCTTTGTTAGTAGTAGGAATTCTATAATGTGGAAGTGGTAGCCAGCAGAGACTGGCGGCGTTGGCGATACTGAGACAGTGGTGGTGGTGATGTCGATACCGAGGCAGTGGTGGCGGTGATGCGACCGTATTACTGTAGTGATGGTGCTGTAGCGGTGGCAGCAGCAGTGAAGGAGTCAGGGGGTGGTGGCGGCGGTGATGGGATAGTGGTGGTAATGATGGCCGTAGTGAGCGGTGGCGGTGAAGGTGAAAATGCTGTTGTGTTTAGTGTACACAGATGATGGGGTGGGTGGTGTATCTAGTTTCTGGTGTTGGTGAGTTTAGCTGTCCTATATAGTGTAGCCAGAGGAGAGGAGGGGGGGGGGGTCTTCTTCTTCCATTTATAGCCATTTTTTTTGGGATATACAGTGTACAATACAAAGTTGAATATTTGAATATTTGAGCCTTATAACAATATATTTTGGGTCCGAATTTTTTTGGGGCTCAAGCCAGGTGCTTTACGTAGCATTTGTACTAAGAGTTGTTATTTCACAAATGATTTAAATATGTTAAAAATTCAAAACTTACGGGAGCGATTTCATGACCTCCGTCACCTCGTGCGTCTTCTTCCCTTATTCTTTATTATTATTATTATTATTATTATTATTATTATTATTATTATTATTATTATTATTATTATTATTATTATTGTTATTAATATTATTATTATTATTTGCATTTATCTTGCTTTATGTTTATACGAGTTATCACCAAGTCACAACCAGTGACCTCAAGAGACAACAAGGTCCGCCATGTTCAAGAAAGAACACACATATTCACACATGCATCCTTAGTGTTTAGACTTGTGATGTACTTATATTGACAGGATCTTCCTTAGTATATGGGCAGTTCCCATTAGTACTATCTTTTGTATTTCTCCTATACGCGGGTTTCCTGGGATTTGCGATAAGTAGTCGTTAGACCCCTTAGGTATCATTCCCAGAGCGCCTACAACCACTGGTATTGTTTTAGTTCTCAATTTCCACATTTTTCCAATTTCTATCTCCAGGTCTTTATACTTGCTCAATTTTTCAAATGTTTTTATAGATACATTCTTGTCTATTGGAACAGACATATCAATTAGCAGGCATACCCTCCTTTGAAAGTCCTTCAATATTATATCAGGTCTATTTGCATCTATTTTTCGGTCTGTTTGAATGCTAAAGTTCCACAAGATTGAGATGTGATCTTTTTCAAGTATGGGAGGTGGTTGATGCTCCCACCAATTCTTTTGATGGGGCAGGTCAAAATGCTTGCACATTATCCAATGTATGTATTGTGCAGCTCTGTCATGCCTGTTTAGGTATTCGGTTGGAGCTATAGGACTGCACATTGAAATTATATGGTCAATGGTCTCTGGTTGTTTTTTGCATACACGGCATAATGGGCTGCACCCATTTTTTATTATGTTGGCTTGGTAATTTTTTGTTGGCAGACACTGATCTTGTGCGGATATAATCAGTCCTTCAGTCTCCGATTTCAGTCCAGAGGATGCCAACCACTGATGGGTTAAAGTTTTGTCAACATCAGGATTGTTAGCTCGCTCTGGGTATTTTCCATACAGAGGCTTTTCTTGCCATTTCTTAGCCAGTTTCTGTAGCAGTTCTTTCTTTGCAGTTACTTTTACCTGCTTTGCTTTTTCTGTGTTTTCCATTTCAGCAGTAAATGGGACTTCTGAAATTTGTAGTCCATTACTGTATCTTTGTGCATCTTTTGTAATGGAATATGATCTTTTGGTGCTTTCGTGTTTCAAAACGAGTTTGATCATCCAATCATGTGATTCCCTTAGATATGTGGATAATCCAATTGTTGCAGTTTTCAACGCAATGTCTAACTGGATTAACCCACGTCCTCCTTCTTTCCTAGGGAGATATATTCTATCTATGTCTGCCTTAGGGTGATGCATTCTGTGCATGGTTAAGAATTTTCGGATTTTTGTATCGAGCCTACGGATCTCTGTGCTTGACCAGTTGATGACATTGTAACTGTAGGTTACTACTGGTATGGCAAGCGTGTTTATGGCATCGATCCTATTCCTTGCATTCAATTCCGTTCTTAAGATTGCTCTGACTCTGCGGTAACATTCCTTCCTTAACCTTTCCCTCATTGTCGAGTGCTTGATTCCGTCTCCTTCACAAACACCTAGATATTTGTAAGTTTGTTCTTGATCAAGCTCTCTTATCACGTTCCCCCGATCAAGATTAATGTCTGAACTCTTCAGCAGCTTTCCTCTGGTGAACGTTGCTTTGGCGCATTTATCCAGTCCAAACTCCATTTTAATGTCATCACTGAACTGCTTCACAGTGGATAATAGCCCTTGCAATTGTTCATCATTTTTTGCAAATAGTTTCAGGTCATCCATGTAGAACAGGTGATTAATGGTTTTGTCATAGACTCTATATCCATGTTTTGTTTCATTGAGCATTTTACTTAATGGTATAAGTGCGATGCAGAATAAAAGCGGTGATAAAGAGTCACCCTGAAAAATTCCACAATTAATGTTAACTTCTCCAGCTTCCAGTGATTTTGTTTCACTATTCAAAAGGAGTGTCGTTCTCCATGTCCTCATACCGAATGACAAAAACCTCCTGATAACGGGGGATATTTTGAAAATCTCTAAACATTTTTCAATCCAACTGTGTGGCAAACTATCAAATGCTTTTTTATAATCTATCCAAGCAATCGATAGATTTTTGTGTCTATTATGACAATCTTCCAGTATCATTTTGTTAACCAGAAGCTGATCCTTACAGCCATATGAGCCTCGTTTACACCCTTTCTGCTCAATGGGAAATAGGTCATTTGTTATCAGGTGGTCATATGTGTATTCAGTTAGGACTGATGTTAAAATTTTATACATTGTGGTCAAGCAGGTTATCGGTCTGTAATTTTTGGGATTGTTTGTCTCATCATTCTTCGGTAGCAGGAATGTAATGCCGTTAACTAGCCATGATGGTATCTTTTCTGGCTCCTTAACTATTTCATTGTAAAGTTGGGCTAACAGCTCATGAGACTCTGTGAAGGCATTTATCCAAAAGTTTTGTATTTTGTCTTTTCCTGGGGATTTCCATTTGCTGGTTTTTCTTAGAGCCAAGCGCAGCTGTTCAACTGTTATATTTTCCCATGTTTGTTCTTCAAGGTGAGCTGTTTCTTTCATTTGTCTGTCTATCCATGGGGCATGTATGTTATGAACTTTTTCTTCGGCCCAGATCTTTTCCCAGAATTCTTGCACTTCCTCCTTGGGTGGTATTGATTTAGCAGTTATTGTTGACTTACCAATTTTTCTGTAGAAGTTTCTTTGGTTGTTTTTGAACATATTATTGTCCTTATAGAATCTAGATCGTTTTTCAAAGCGCCTTATACGAGCAGCTTTGGCCGACACTTTTTGCTTGATTGTTTCTATCAGCATGTCTATGTCACATGTTGATCTTATACTGTACTTTTTTTTCAATTTTCTAAGTTTAGTTTGTTTAACATGTTCACCTACTTTATAGTTTGTTAAAATTTCTATGTCAGATCGGAGAAGGTTTATTTGGCGATTGATGTTATCTTGCCAAGTAGATTTCTTGTGGGAATTCCTTTGTTTTTTCATCTTCACTCCACATAAGTGAGTGGTGACTTTAGCCGATGCATAATAGAGATGATTTAAGTCAGTAATGCTTAGTTTGTTTGTGATGATAATGTTTTTGAGAATTATGTTTGTCTTGTGTATTATCTTTTGGTTCTGTTTGGAGTTCTGGATCTTAGGGAGGGTGTCTCGTTCCCCCATGTCAGATTCTTTCATTTTCATCCATTCGATCATAATTTCATCCTTCAAGTTGGCAAGTTCATTCTCATTCATTTCTTTATCATTTACGATCTCATTATTTTCATTTGGCGTTTCATCCTGAGCATGCACTCCCTCCACTTTTTCGCTCCTTTCTTTAATTTGTTCTGTTGCCAGTGATTCCGCCCCAACTCTGGGATTCGAAGTGTTACATTTTACCTCGTTTTCACTGACACATGCTTCATTTTCTCTTCGCTGACTTTGTGCTACTAGCTTGATCTGATCAATTTCTATATCAGTTAGTAACTTTTTTCTTACAATATTTCTTCGTATATTGGCTAGTTTGTTACTGTCAATATAGCCTCTGTTTTCGGGATGTTTCTTTTTCCAGTTGATATATGTTTGCTCTGTATTCGATGTATTTGATGGGTAGTACATGGCAGTGTAGAAAGCCTCAAGGACTTCTTTATTATCTTCCCTTGACCATTTTTCTCTCTTTTTCTTTGGATTTCTTGGTGGTGAGCATGGAGGGCCAACAGTAGGAGTATTCCGGTTATGGGAGGTCTCCAGCTCCGAAGTGATGGGAAGGTTTGAACCATTAGCTGATTTTTCGACCCCAGTCTGGTTCCTCTCTGAGGGACGCGGCCCTTTTTTACCCGGGTGACGGCCGATCCGGTATGAGATTTCATCATTAGACATCTACTTTATTTTGTCGCGTTTTATCCTTATCCGCCAAGGGGTAATCTTTTCGTGTTACCACTTCTAGAACGAGTGTCAACCAAGACTAGAGGGGTCGTTCTCCCCTAGAGACATGGCTATTCCCCGCCGGCCGCCATCCCGGTATTTCTTGGTCACGGGGTTTTCTTTTTGTTGTTTTTTTTAAATTGTTATTATCATGAGTGGTTCCTTAATGTGAGCATTGCGTGGCTTAAGAATGAAATTATTAATAATTGTCTCCACTCCAGGCCAGCAATCACCCAGTGCATTACAATAATATAATATACTTTTTGTTGTAGTTGGCTGTTATTGCTGCTGGCTATGTCGGTGGTGGTGCCGGGGCTTTTTATATTGTTGGTGAGGAAGGGGTGAGCCAGCAGTCCCATAATTGTTGATGTAGACATTTGTCCGTGGCAAGGTTACCAAGTCAATCTATTTATATCTTTTGCTAGCCTCTCTCTTGTCTAGTGCTACCACCACCTTCCCTTTTCTCTCTCAAGTTAACAGGGGAATAGTGTCAGTAGCATTGAATGAGTGGTGGCGATGATGGATGTGGTGGTGTTGTGGTTACTGATATAGTATCTATGAGTTTGTGTTCGTATGTTTAATATATATTTTCATTATATTTTGTGTTGACATATTCCCGTAAAATTTGAATTAAACATTTTTTTAAATTTGAGACAATAATAATAGTAATTATTATTATGATGCCGGTGAAGTTGCCGTTATATTTAGTGTGATGGGATAGGTAGTGTATCAAGTTTCTGGTGTTGGTGAAATTGAAATTGCCGCTGTTCTATATAGTGTAGACAGAGGGTGTTTTGTTCCATTTATAACCATTTTCTTTTTTTGAATACAAAATATATAATACAAAATTGAATATTTGAGCGATACAACAATATAATATGGATCCGAAACTTTATGGGACCTCATTCGGTGCCTTTATGCAACATTTGTGCTAAGAATTGTTCTTTCACAATTGATTTAAATATGTTAAAAATCAAAAAACTTACGGGAGCAATTTCGTGACGTTCTACCACCTCGTGCGTCTTCTTCCCTTATATTATTATTATTATTATTATTATTATTATTATTATTATTATTATTATTATTATTCGTTCACTTATTTCTGAGAGGATCGCTGGGGCCGATTCTCCAGCCACGCATTTCAGCAACTCTTGTGAGAAGCAACGGTCTCCAACTGATCCGGCTGGATCCTCAAGCGTCACGAGCCAAGGTCATGGATGTTATACAACCATATTGCTCGGGGTCCACCCTAAGGTTACCTGCGGTTGGTTTTGCCCGTAATATTTTTCCAGCGATTCTTTCCTGAGACATTCAAATCACATGTCCATAATATCAGAGCTGTGATCTCTCAATTCGGAGAAGAAGCAGCTCTACCTGGAGATTCTCTGACCTTAGACTAATGCACTCCATCGAGTAACGTTATTACCTTAGAACCTTCGGAGGAACCCCATTTTTGCAGATTGTATTTGCGATCGTATTGTTTCGGTCATTAGACAAGATTCAAGACCATCGTTAAGGGTTGACACAAAGACCGAACTGAAGAGTTTGGCCTTTCTCTTACATCCCTTGCTACTGAACGCATTACTGCACCAGCTCCTGCAATTCTTGTATTTAATTCAACATCTTGCTTTCCATCACTCGTGAAAACGGCCCTAAGATACTTCAACTTCATCTGCTTCAGTGGAACTCCACTCACATGATGAGTGCACTGAGCAGATTTACTTGAGAGGACGCATATCTCTGTCTTCGCAGGATTTCCATTCTTGCCGTGCAGCAATCTACATCCTCCTGTCCGTTAATGAGAAATCATTGTTATAATCATCATCATCATTATCTATAAAAGGCAGATTTTTGTGTCTGTATGTATGTTTCAATTTTATACATTTGCACAATTTCAAACCGATTCGACTGAATGTCTGTAAGAATGTTGTAAATGGTCTAACTTAGGTCAACGACTATGTATTTATTTCAAACTCACCCACAATTACGGAAATAATCGATAAAACTAAATACATGACGCTTTACACCTCTAATAGAATCTGCTTACCTCTCTCTACTCCCCTTAAAATTCGATAAAACTACATACATGCTGCAACTTTCTCTTATATACGCTTAAACTTACAAACTTCCTTTAGGAACGCCGAAGAGGAGAGAGAGAGAGAGAGAGAGAGAGAGAGAGAGAGAGAGAGAGAGAGAGAGAGCGTTTGTTTTTGAGTGTGGAACGGTCAAACATTTATTTACTTCCATGACAACAAAGATTATTACATTTCATACGAAACAACAATTATTCAAAAACAACAGATAAATTTATTCAACAACAAAAAAACAGCGATAAATCTTTTTTAAAACATCTCTCAACGAACGTGGAAGAAAGAAGTATCAATTTATTTACTATACACAATAATATACTCTATGAGGTCACTAAACCTGCTAGAAACAGCAGCTAACTCTCCCCCCCATATCTCACCCCTCCCTACTGTTTTAAATTTAGAAAACACACATTGGACAACTATGCAGAACAACTCCATCGCAGCTCTGTTGTTCGGCTGGCATCGTCTACGCACGTGTTGCGCAAGTACTGTGAAACAATAAATTCCAACACTTCTTTGCACAGAGATAATATCCA
Source organism: Eledone cirrhosa (assembly GCA_964016885.1). Classification (NCBI taxonomy): domain Eukaryota; kingdom Metazoa; phylum Mollusca; class Cephalopoda; order Octopoda; family Eledonidae; genus Eledone; species Eledone cirrhosa. The sequence continues at coordinate 74,363,830 of OZ024744.1, read as the reverse complement.
TAGGCGAAATTACAATTGTAACTGCTGGCGCAGCTCATGCTTCGGCAGTCCAGGTCTGCAATTCATTCACCCAGTGCCTGGCAGACAAAAAAGTGCTGCCATAAAATGGGTGGTGCAACCTAACTTTGGTAACTTACTGACCCCGAGCAACGCCGGGCTTTAATGCTAGTTATTAATATAAACGTTAGAGTGCGGGACACGATGGTTTATTGTATTTAGTTATAACTTTCTAGTCGATTGAGTAAAATACCAGTTAAGTACTTGATCGGTTCTTGCATTTCCCTGTCCACCGAAATTTTTGGTATCATGCCAAAATTAGGCACCATTGCCAGTATCGGTAGAGCGTCAGACACTATCCTTTGCATCATAGAATTATGGCCCTTTACGGTGTGAGTTCAAATTCCGCCGAGGTTAATTTGCATTTTATCCTTACGGGGTCGATAAAATAAAGTACCAGTAATGCACTGGGGTAATTGCTGGCCTTGTACCACAGGTAGAAACAATTATATTAATCATAAGTCTAACTTCAAAAGAAATAACGTTTATTTTAATTATGAGTCAGCAAGATATATTTACTTAAAAGTAAAGGAACTAAATTTGAAGGAATGTGTTATTATATATAATATTACAATTATTAAATAATAATAATAATAATAATAATAATAATAATAATAATGTTTTCTTTATTAACCACAAGAGTTCACATAAAGTAGACATTAAGGACAGTACAGGACAATACAGGACGGTACAAATGGGCATTTCTGCGTGTAAAAAAACAGAGGTTGAAATAAAATAACAAAGAAAAATTCCCCAATAGGGGGGAGACTTCCAAGGGACATTTGTGGAGAAAGCCCATTAAAAGACCACAGTGGCCCTGACCACCAGGGCAAGTGCCCTCTCCCAGTTTTCCACCTTTACTTTACAGACACATACTCAGAGAAGGCCCATTCATTCGGGCCATACTTGCTTCTCTCACCCATCTTTCAACAAAATGCTGGGAAGAGAGCACTTCCCTCTCTACCCTGATTTTCCTTTTCAAATGAAATTTGAAAAAGTTAATCAGGGAATCACCGAAGAGGTAAGTGCTCGTCTTCAGCCCTTTCAAACGTGTCCACCATACTATCTCTTTCGCCATGGCCACCAGACAGATAAAAACTGCCTGCCCTTCCAGGCTAAAGGAAGGGGGCGGGGCAATCCTCACGATGGACTCAGCTGATAGCTGGATCCGTCCTACACGTGACAGCAGGTGTTCGACATAAACCCACAAGTCAGCAATGCTCGGACACTGGACGAGTGCGTGCAGGACGGTTTCGTCGCCCTGCGCGCATCTCGGACATGCCCGGCTGACGGCACCTCCATGCCTGTAGAGTTTATCCCGAACTGGCAAAGCTCCTCGGTAGCACTGCCAGGCCAGGGATTTCTGGAAGTTGTCCATAGGCCCCGGCCCGAAAGTCCTTCCGAAGAGATTGGCTAGTTGATTTTCGTCGACGCCTAGAGTTTCTCCAAGTACGTCGTCGCTCTTCCCCTCCACTAATCCCCTATAGAACGCCAAGGTGGAGTTTCCACCGATCACATTGCCCGATTGGTCGAGGGCTGTGAGCGCCTGAAGACATTCCAGTCTCCAAGCGCTCCCTCTCGGTCTTCGCTTGACCCAGGACTGTAGCTCCGTCAAGGAGACGAGCTGGGGAAAAACGTGTCTTGCAAACGGCGACCACACCTGATCACCGTCGAGGAAGAGGTGGAGATGTCGTAGCCTGAGCGCGTGTCTGCGCATCATCAACCACGGCATGCCCAGCCCTCCACGTAGCGGGTGTTGACAGCAGATGGACCGCCTGACCATCGGAGCACGTCCCTTCCACAAAAAGCGAAAGAGCAAACGCTCCAGCGCAGTCAGGCGGGGCTTAGGACAAGGTACGACGGTCAGGCGGTAGTAGATGACGGATGCGATGTACGCATTCGCCACCGCCGCTCGACCTTTCAGGGATAGCTTCCTCTCGGCCCATTTCTGGGTGAGAGAGGCCACCCTGCTCTTCACCTCGTCCCCGTTTTTGTCCGTCTGGAGGTCTGGACCGAACCAGACCCCTAGCAATTTAACCGGTCCGTCCGTCCAGCGCCCGACGACGCTGTTGGACGGCATGGACCTGCCTTTCCAGGTGCCGAGCTGCAGGCCCACTGACTTTTCCTGGTTGATCATTGCTCCTGTCACCGCTTCGTATTCTCTTAGTGTAGTGCCGATCGCCTCGATGTGTTTGGCGTTCGACACCACTACGGTGACATCGTCGGCATATGCTGACACGGATCTTCCGCATCCTAGTTCGCGCGGGACCCCCCTCAACGTCTCCAGTTTGTGCAGTAATGGCTCGAGAGTCAATACGTACAATAGGGACGAGAGGGGACATCCTTGGCGGACCGAGCGCATGATGTTGAACGGTTCCGAAAGGTGACCGTTCACTCTCACTACAGAGCAGATGTCGCTGTGCACGGCAGCGATCCAGCCTCTGAAGACGGGCCCAAAGCCAGCCGCCCTCAGGACTGCCGTTAGGTAACGATGGTCGACCCTATCGAAGGCTTTCGACTGATCTAAATTGATCAAAGACCCACCCGTGCCAGGTTCCCTAGCTACCCTCTCTACGATGTATCGCATGAGGTGGAGGTTGTCGTGGATGGATCTGTCGGGAATGGCGCATGTCTGTGCCTCTCCCACCAGACCACCAACGACAAGCGCCAACCTCTTTGCTAGCACCTTGGCCAAAATCTTGAATTCTGTGTTTAGCAGAGTTATGGGCCTAAAATTATCTATGTTATCCCCCTTGTTCGGATCCTTTCTCAGCAGCGCCACCGCTCCTCGGCTCACAGAGCTGGGAATTCTCCCGTTCTGTTGCCAGTTGCAGTAGACGTTCGCCAAGAGGCCTCCGAACAAGTTTGGCATTTGTACGTAAAGTTCATAGGGCAGACCATCCAAACCAGGCGATTTACCCCTTGTGCAACTAGTCATTGCATCCCGTACTTCAGCGGTTGTTATTGGCTTTTCGCAACACTCCGCCTCAGTGGCCGAAAGCCGCGGCAGTCCGTCGAGGTAGACACTAAAGTCCATCCCTCGATCCGGCCCGCCACTGCCCCCGAACAGTTGAGCGAAGTGTCGCTGAAAAGCTTCACACATTTTCCCGGGATCGAGTAGCATGCGCCCGTCGTGGTCCACCAAAGACCGGATCGTGGCCTTGTTGCCACGACGCGCCTCCGCCACTCGGGCCCATTGAACGGCTTTCGTCCCCTCGTGTCTGAGAGCACGCACCCTAGCTCTGACAACGCAGCCTTCGTGCTTTGCATTGAAGAATTGGTCAAGGGCCAATTTCGCCGCAAGTACGTCGGTCGCGATGCCTTTGCTAAGCGCCTCATCTAATTTTCTAACTAATTCTCCCTATGCTCTATTTTTCTCTACTGCTAAAGTCTTACTAAACCTAATGGACTCTATTCTAATTGCTCTTTACAGAGCAAACCACCACTTCTTGTTGACGATGGCCCCCGTCAACGCCCGCTTAACTAGTTCGCTAATCCGGTCTCTGTAGGCCTTGCGCGCTGGTAAGGACGCGTGTAGCTTCCAGTAGCCGGGTCCTCGTCTATGAAGCCTATCTAAGTCAAGCACACAGATCACGAATTTGTGGTCCGTGTAGCTGACTATCTTGAATTGTGGACAGCCTATGCTAGACCTATCTATTTCCCTACAAAATACTCTATCTAGATATGATCTGGATGACCCTATGCGATTTGTCCAAGTCCACATTGGTACATTCGGGAAATCCATTCGGTACCTGTCAGACAGTTCAAAACGTCTGAGCAGGTTGGTGAGACTCTTGCACCCTCCTTCCCTATCCACTAATCCCACACAATCCCAGCGTGCATCTAAGATCCCGTTCCAGTCGCCCACTAACACTAAAGAGCGGGACGTTCCAAGAAAGGTCTCCAGACGCCGGAAGAAATCAGGCCGCCCTGCTCCTGTCGGGGCATAGACGGCCACTAACCTGAAAGCTTGCCCGTCTCCGCTGGTCACGTCCAGCACCACCAACTTACCTTCTGGGTCCAGGAAGATGGCCCGTATGGCAAGATCCAAACCTCTCCGAAAAAGCACAGCAACTTCTCCGCCCGATCCCGGACGGCTGGGAGATGCGTACACATCGTAGCCGCCGAAGATCGGTGCGAAAGCCTGTGCTTCGGAGATTCTGGTCTCGCTGATGGCCACTACATCTATGTTTAGTGACCTGAGGTCATTGAGCAGGTGGCCCTGCTTCCATGACGACCCCAAGCCACGCGCATTTATGCTGCCTATTCTGAGTGAGGTCATGTTGAAAAGGAGTGGAAAAGATGGGAAAGACCACTTACCTTACTTCTCGTAGGGAAAGGACGGTTTTTCCATCCTTTTCACTGCTTGTGGCCTCCTCAGGAAGGATGTCCTTATAAATCCTCCTGGAGAGTGCTTGTCGGAAATCTCCGATGTCTTTGGGGAATTTTTGTTTTAGTGTCATGTACGTTTTCTGTGTGATGCGAGTGATTTGTATGTGTGGAGGTGGTGTGAATGTTGGGGTTGTTGTGTAGTCTTTTTCTGTGATGCTGGTGTTGTGTTGGATGTAGTGTAATAATTGCTTGTTGTTCAAATTTAATGCTGTGTAGTGTGTATCGTTTTGGTTGATTTGTTTTGTTTGCGTTTGTTGTGGGTTTGTTTCTGTTTCGCATTTTGGTGACTTTTGTGGTGTAGGTGATGGTGGTGTTGGGGTTAATGATGGTGATGGTGTTGGTGTTTGGGTTGATGGGGTTGGTGATGCTGGTGTGGATGGTGGCATATCTGTCCTAACTTTTTTGTTTCTTAATTTATTTGTTTCCCTCTGTATTTTGTTTTTGGAGGGGGAAGGAAGAGAATTTTTTCTTTTTTGGTTTCTTTTTTTTTTCCGGATATCGTTTCCCACTCCTCGTCGTCACAATCTGTCTCCAGTTGTGATAGGCCGGGGAGTGTAAAATCCTCCACAGGCGTTAGTTTTGCTTGTGGCGTGGTGGATGGTGTACCCGCTGGTGCTAGTTCTGAAGTGTTGGGTGGTGGTGGTGTTGGTTTTGCTGGTGGTGGTGGTGGTGTTGGTTTTGCTACTGTTGCTGGGTTTGTTGCTGTTATAGTTGCTTCTGTTGTTGCTGCTACAGTTGTTGCTGCCATCTCTGCTACTGGTGGTGTTGATGGTTGTGTCACTGGGGTGGGTAGGAGAGGTGGCCTCAATCTTTTAGCCTGAGGGCAGAAAGCCCTTAGGTGGGTTCCTTCACCAAAAACCACACACCTAGGTCTTCTGCCCTCGACAATTACCGTGAGGTGGCTGCCGTCAGTGAGGTCTATTACCTCTGGGATCTCCTCAATGCTTTTTTGGTCCGCTTGGATCAGGAGCTCCATCCCAGATCCGGACCAGTTCTCCTGCTTTTCTTTTGCTATTGCTGTTATTTTTGTGTTGGCTTCGATGCCGGCGAGGACGGCCGCTATTATCCAGGGAATTTCGATGGCCGGTGGAACGTGGGTCACCCTGATCTTTACTAGTCTCTGGCCACAATAGCTTGGGACGAGTGTGAAGTCGTCACTTCTTAATGGAGCCATGGAGCGTTCTCTAGCCTCCTCTGGTGTTTCAAAGAACACGTCCACGGTTCCATACTTCTGCTCACGTCTGATGTGGGTTTTTCTTGCCCACACATGTCCCAAAGCTTTTTTGATTTGGGACTCGGATGCCCGTTCCATTCGGCGCGATTTTACATTTATTATTCGATACGACACGGTGCATAGGCACCGATGCTCCATTTTATTAGGTGGGGGGTGAGGCTGACCCTGTATCCATCTTTCTTTACCATTTGTTTGGCATTTTCTAAATCCTCCTGAGTTACCGTAAATGCTTCGAACTGTTTTGCTACTCTGGCAAAACTGAGCGTGGTTTTTATAATATCATTGTTGTTGTTGTTGCTATCGTTATTTGTGTTAATATTAATTTTAGCTTCAGTTGTGGTGATGGTAACGTCGGTCGTCTTTGGTGGGGAAGAGTCCATTTTGCTTGATTTCATTTCGACATCAGGATTTAATTTATTTTTTTCTTCTTTTGTTTCTGTTGTCGCGGTTGTGGTGGAGGCTTTAACACCTGCAGTCATTGGTAATGGCGGGAAATGAATGTCTGCCTGAGACAAATTTAAAATATTGCTACTGCTTATATTTTTTGTAGTGTTGGCAAACGTAGTAACATTTACAATGGTGGTGTCGGTGTGAGGTGTTAATTTGTGAGAAAGGCTTTCAGCTGCTTGGTGCAGAGGTGAATTAGCCATTTTTTTCTCAAAGAAATTTTTTGATAATCATAAAAGTTTAAATTTTGGGCACAAGGCCCCAATCTTTTTGGGTGTCCTTTTCGGAAAACAATGTATGTGCGCTTATATATGGTTAACAATAAACATTTTCCATAAATGGCAATTTTTAACAAACGGAAATAACAAACCTTTGCGGAGCTCACGATAATACGATTTACTACGTAGGTCGCCAATAATAATAATAATAATAATACAACTGGAGAATCCTTGGGAAGCGTGAAGATCAAGAGAGGTATCTTCCTGGGAGATAGCCTGTCCCCTCTGTTGTTTGTCCTTGTCCTGATGCCCCTGACCAGTGTACTGCGAAAAGTGAGATCAGGATACGGGTTGGGAAAGGGAGGGCTTACCATCAATCACCTCCTCTTCATGGACGATCTTAAGCTCTTCGGGAAGAGTGAGAAGGAGTTGGATGTGCTTGTTGGCACTGTCCGTATTTTCAGCAGTGATATATGTATGCAGTTTGGTATTAGTAAGAGTGGAGTCATTGTGATGAGGAGGGGTAGGTTGAGCAGAAGTAACGGAATCCAGATACCAACAGGTGAGATGATAAAGGAAATTGACTCTGAGGAAGGATACAAGTATTTGGGCGTTCTGGAGGCTGATGGCATAAAGAACAAAAAAATGAAGGAATTGTTAAGAACTGAATACATTCGGAGAGTAAGGAGCGTATTGAAGTCACATCTGAACAGCAGAAATGCCATAAGCGCAGTAAATTCCCGAGCTGTGTCTATTATTAGGTACAGTGCGGGAATTCTGAGATGGAATGTTGCTGAACAAAAAGAAATGGATAGGAAGACTAGGAAGCTATTGACTATCTACAACATGTTCCACAAGAGGAGTGATGTCGATAGACTCTACCTAAGGAGATCTGAGGGTGGAAGAGGTCTTATCAGCATAGAGGACTGTGTTCAGATGGAGAAAAACAACCTACACAAATACGTGACTGATAGTAAGAGCCAATGCTCAGAACTGTACTGAAGGAGGGGACAATAGGCCAGGGAATGTCCAAGGAGGAAATAACATCAAGGAGGAAGAGCAGCCTTCAGGAAAAATCCCTTCATAGTACCTTCTTTGAGAAAACTGAATTTAGCGATCCACAGACATGGAACTGGTTGAGAAGAGGAGACCTTAAAAAGGCTACAGAAGGAATGTTAATGGCTGCTCAGGAGCAGGCCCTCAAAACGAAGTGGTTGAAACACCATATTTACAAGGAGGAGGCTAGCCCACTGTGCAGGATCTGTGGAGAGAGAGAGGAGACTGTGGCTCACATTGTATCCGAGTGTAAACACTTAGCCCAGACCCACTATAAGGGCTGGAGACATGATGTGATGGGCAGGGTAATCCACTGGCACCTGTGCAAAGTAAACAATTTACCACATTCTGAGAAATGGTATGAGCATAAGCCAGAGGCGGTGATGGAGAACGATCAGGTGAAGGTGCTGTGGGATTTTAGGATACAGACGGACAAGAAACTGGAACACAATAGACCTGACCTGGTGGTTGTGGACAAAGAAAAAAGATCGTGTCTGATTGTGGATGTGGCCTGCCCATTCGACACGAGAGTGCAAGAGAAGGAGAGGGAGAAAATTAACCGATACCAGGACTTAAAGTGGGAGGTAAAAAGGATTTGGAACAGCCATGAAGTCAAAGTGATCTCGATTGTCATAGGCGCACTGGGGACTATCTCCAAAAGTTTCCAGGGATGGTTAAAGAAAATCGGCCGCTTCACGCTTTTTGGAACGCTTCAAAAGGCATGCTTGCTGGGAACAGCAAGAACCCTCCGATACGTCCTGAATATCTGAGGCTGCAGGTAGTGGCTTGATATTCATTCCAACGGACTTTCCAGTTAACTAACATCAATGACTGAGATTCAAGGAATAATAATAATAATAATAATAATAATAATAATAATAATAATAATAATAATAATAATAATAAGGACTGATTATATCGGCCCAAGATCAGTGTCTGCCAACAAAAAATTACCAAGCCAACATAATAAAAATTGGGTGCAGCCATTTATGCCGTGTATGCAAAAAACAACCAGAGACCATTGACCATATAATTTCAATGTGCAGTCCTATAGCTCCAACCGAATACCTAAACAGGCATGACAGAGCTGCACAATACATACATTGGATAATGTGTAAGCATTTTGACCTGCCCCATCAAAAGAATTGGTGGGAGCAACAACTACCTCCCATACTTGAAAAAGATCACATCTCAATCTTGTGGAACTTTAGCATCCAAACAGACCGAAAAATAGATGCAAATAGACCTGATATAATATTGAAGGACTTTCAAAGGAGGGTATGCCTACTAATTGATATGTCTGTTCCAATAGACAAGAATGTATCTATAAAAACATTTGAAAAATTGAGCAAGTATAAGGACCTGGAGATAGAAATTGGAAAAATGTGGAAATTGAGAAGTAAAACAATACCAGTGGTTGTAGGCGCTCTGGGAATGATACCTAAGGGGTCTAACGACTACTTATCGCAAATCCCAGGAAACCCGCGTATAGGAGAAATACAAAAGATAGTACTAATGGGAACTGCCCATATACTAAGGAAGATTCTGTCAATATAAGTACATCACAAGTCTAAACACTAAGGATGCATGTGCGAATATGTATGTTCTTTCTTGAACATGGCGGACCTTGTTGTCTCTTGAGGTCACTGGTTGTGACTTGGTGATAACTCGTATAAACATAAAGCAAGATAAATGCAAATGATAATAATAATAATAATAATAATAATAATAATAATAACAATAATAATAATAATAATATGTTCAAAAACAACCAAAGAAACTTCTACAGAAAAATTGGTAAGTCAACAATAACTGCTAAATCAATACCACCCAAGGAGGAAGTACAAGAATTCTGGGAAAAGATCTGGGCCGAAGACAAAGTTCATAACATACATGCCCCATGGATAGACAGACAAATGAAAGATACAGCTCACCTTGAGGAACAAATATGGGAAAATATAACAGTTGAACAGTTGCGCTTGGCTCTAAGAAAAACCAGCAAATGGAAATCCCCAGGAAAAGACAAAATACAAAACTTTTGGATAAATGCCTTCACAGAGTCTCATGAGCTGTTAGCCCAACTTTACAATGAAATAGTTAAGGAGCCAGAAAAGATACCATCATGGCTAGTTAACGGCATTACATTCCTGCTTCCGAAGAATGATGAGACAAACAATCCCAAAAATTACAGACCGATAACTTGCTTGAGCACAATGTATAACATTTTAACGTCAGTCCTAACTGAATACACATATGACCACCTGATAACAAATGACCTATTTCCCATTGAGCAGAAAGGGTGTAAACGAGGCTCATATGGCTGTAAGGATCAGCTTCTGGTTAACAAAATGATACTGGAAGATTGTCATAATAGACACAAAAATCTATCGATTGCTTGGATAGATTATAAAAAAGCATTCGATAGTTTGCCACACAGTTGGATTGAAAAATGTTTAGAAATTTTCAAAATATCCCCCGTTGTCAGGAGGTTTTTGTCATTCAGTATGAAGACATGGAAAACTACACTCCTTTTGAATAGTGAAACAAAATCACTGGAAGCTGGAGAAGTTAATATTAATTGTGGAATTTTTCAGGGTGACTCTTTATCACCGCTTTTATTCTGCATCGCACTTATACCATTAAGTAAAATGCTCAATGAAACAAAACATGGATATAAAGTCTATGACAAAACCATTAATCACCTGTTCTACATGGATGACCTGAAACTATTTGCAAAAAATGATGAACAATTGCAAGGGCTATTATCCACTGTGGAGCAGTTCAGTGATGACATTAAAATGGAGTTTGGACTAGATAAATGCGCCAAAGCAACGTTCACCAGAGGAAAGCTGCTGAAGAGTTCAGACATTAATCTTGATCGGGGGAACGTTATAAGAGAACTTGATCAAGAAAAAACTGACAAATATCGAGGTGTTTGTGAAGGAGACGGAATCAAGCACTCGACAATGAGGGAAATGATAAGGAAGGAATGTTACCGCAGAGTAAGAGCAATCTTAAGAACGGAATTGAATGCAAGGAATAGGATCGATGCCATAAACACGCTTGCCATACCAGTAGTAACCTACAGTTACAATGTCATCAACTGGTCAAGTACAGAGATCCGTAGGCTCGATACAAAAATTCGAAAATTCTTAACCATGCACTGAATGCATCACCCTAAGGCAGATATAGATAGAATATATCTCCCTAGGAAAGAAGGAGGACGTGGGTTAATCCAGTTAGACATTGCGTTGAAAACTGCAACAATTGGATTATCTACATATCTAAGGGAATCACATGATTGAATGATCAAACTCGTTTTGAAACACGAAAGCATCAAAAGATCATATTCCATTACAAAAGATGCACAAAGATACAGTAATGGACTACAAATTTCAGAAGTCCCATTTACTGCTGAAATGGAAAACACAGAAAAAGAAGAGCAGGTAAAAGTAACTGCAAAGAAAGAACTGCTACAGAAACTGGCTAAGAAATGGCAAGAAAAGCCTCTGTATGGAAAATACCCAGAGCGAGCTAACAATCCTGATGTTGACAAAACTTTAACCCATCAGTGGTTGGCATCCTCTGGACTGAAATCGGAGACTGAAGGACTGATTATATCAGCCCAAGATCAGTGTCTGCCAACAAAAAATTACCAAGCCAACATAATAAAAAAATGGATGCAGCCCATTATGCCGTGTATGCAAAAAAACAACCAGAGACCATTGACCATATAATTTCAATGTGCAGTCCTATAGCTCCAACCGAATACCTAAACAGGCATGACAGAGCTGCACAATACATACATTGGATAATGTGTAAGCATTTTGACCTGCCCCATCAAAAGAATTGGTGGGAGCATCAACCACCTCCCATACTTGAAAAAGATCACATCTCAATCTTGTGGAACTTTAGCATCCAAACAGACCGAAAAATAGATGGAAATAGACCTGATATAATATTAAAGGACTTTAAAAAGAGGTTATGTCTGCTAATTGATATGTCTGTTCCAATAGACAAGAATGTATCTATAAAAACATTTGAAAAATTGAGCAAGTATAAGGACCTGGAGATAGAAATAGGAAAAATGTGGAAATTGAGAACTAAAACAATACCAGTGGTTGTAGGCGCTCTGGGAATGATACCTAAGGGGTCTAATGATTACTTATCGCAGATCCCAGGAAACCCGCGTATAGGAGAAATACAAAAGATAGTAATAATGGGAACTGCCCATATACTAAGGAAGATTCTGTCAATATAAGTACATCACAAGTCTAAACACTAAAGATGCATGTGTGAGTATGTATGTTCTTCCTTGAACATGGCGGACCTTGTTGTCTCTTGAGGTCACTGGTTGTGACTTGGTGATAACTCGTATGAACATAAAGCAAGATAAATGCAACTGTAATAATAATAATAATAATAATAATAATAATAATAATAATAATTGTTTCTACGTTAGGCACAAGGCCATCAATTACCCAATGCATTACTGGTATTTTATTTTATCGACCCCGTAAGGATGAAAGGCAAAGTTAACCTCGGCGGGATTTGAACTCAGAATGGCAAGGGCCGTAACTCTATACGTCAAAGCATGGCGTCCGACCCACTCCCAATACTGCCAATCTACCGCCCAATAATAATAATAATAATGATTTCTTTATTGGCCACAAGGGCTTACATCAAGCAAAACATTACTGAACGGACAGGACGGTACGATGTGGGTTTTGTGCGTGTAAAGATTTTTATTATTTATATAAGAAACGAAAAAGAAAAAAGACATAGAAACATATATATATATAAACAGCAAAAATGAAAATTCAAACAATGAAAAATTCCCCAACAGGGAGAAAACTTCCGAGGGTTACTCGTGGCGAAAACCACACAAAAGACCACGGCCAGCCTGACAAACAGGGAAAGCCACCCCTCTCAATTTGTTCCCATTCCTCAAACTATAAGCGTATATTCAGAGCGGTCCCGTTCACTCGGACCATTCTCGCTACATTCACCCACCTGTCAACAAACTTGCTAGAAGACAGCATTTGTCTCTCCACACTGATTTCCCTCTTCAAGTAAAACTTGAAAATGTTAATCAGGGATTCGCCGAAGAGGAGAGTGTCTATCTTTAAACCTTTCAACCTTGTCCACCACACAATCCCTTTCACCATGGCCACTAGGCAGATGAAAACCCCCTGCTCTTCCTCCTCGAAGGAAAACGGCGAGACTATCTGCACAATGGACTCAGTCGATAACATGATCGGTCCTACACGTGACAGCAATGCTCGGGCACTGAACGAGTGCGTGCACGACGGTTTCGTCGCTCTGCGCGCATCTCGGACAGGATCGGTTGACGGCACTTCCGTGCCTGTAGAGGTTATCTCGAACCGGCAAAGCTCCCCGGTAGCACTGCCAGGCCAGGGATTTCTGGAGGTTATCCATAAGCCCTTGGCTGAAAGTTCACCGGAAGAGAGCAAACAGCTGATCTTCTTCGACGCCCAGATCTCTACGAGAACGTCGTCACTCGTCCCCTCCACTAGTCCTCTATAGAACGGGACAAGGGACGACGGTGAGGCTGTAGCAGATGACGGATGCGATGTACGCATTCGCCACCTCCGCTCAGTGACAGCTTCCTCTCAGCCGATTTCTGAGTGAGGGAGGCCAACATGCTCGTCACTTCGCTCCAGTTTTTCTCCATCTGGAGGTCCGAGTCCGAACCAGACCCCGAGCAATTTAACCGGTCCGTCCGTCCAACGCCCCACGACTTTCCCTGGTTTATATTTGCACCTGTCACCGCTTCGTATTATTGAGAGCGGTGCCGATCATCTGGATGTGTCTGGTGCTCGACACCACTACAGTGACGTACTAAGCTGACTGGTATTTCCCACATGCTAGTTCGTGTGGGCCGTCCCTCATCGCCCCCAGTTTCTGCAGGAACGGCTCGAGAGCCAATATGTACAAGAGGGACGAGAGGGGACAACCCTGGCGGACCGAGCGCATGATGCTGAACGGCTGCGACAGGTGATCATTTACCCTCACAACTGAGCAGATGTCGCTGTACATCGCAGCTTTCCAACCCCTGAAAACGGGCCCGAAACGGGCTGCCTCGAGGACCGCCGCCAGGTACCGATGTTAACCCTATCAAATGCTTTGGATTGATCCAAGTTGATCAGGGCCCCACTCGTGCCAGTTTCCTTAACCACCCTCTCTACGATGTATCGCATGAGGTGGAGGTTGTCGTGTATAGATCTGTCCGGAATGGTGCAAGTCTGCGCCTCTCCCACCAGGCCCTCGACGACCAGCGCGAACCTCGTTGCTAACACCTTGGCAAAATCTTGAACTCTGCGTATAGCAGAGTTATGGGCCTGAAGTTATCGATAAAATTGTTATGTTCTGGTCTTTTCTCAGCAGCGCCACCGCTCCTCGGCTCACAAAACTGGGAATGATGCCGTACTTCTGCCAGTTGCAGTAAACGTCTGCCAAAAGGTCACCGAACAAGTCTTGTTTAAATGCATAAATCTCGTAGGGCAGACCATTCAAACCTGGCGATTTACCCCTCGTGCAGTTAGCCATGGTTTCTCCTATTTCACCGGCTGTTATTGGCTTTTCGCAACACTGTGCTGCCGTTGTCGAGAGCCGTGGCAGTACGCCCAGGTATGCACTGAAGTCCATACCCCCCCCTCACACATCTGCTCGGGTTCGTGCAACAGGCACCCGTTTTGGTCAGACAAAGACAGAATTGTGGCTTTGTTGCCACGTCATGCACCTGCCACCCGGGCCCTTTGGACGACTTTCTTCCCCTCGTGTTTCAGAGCACGCGCTCTAGCTCTGACAACGCCGCCTTCGTGTTTTGCGTTGAAGAATTGGTCGAGTGCCAATCTCGCCACAAACATCTCGGTTGCGATGCCTGTCCTAAACGCCTCTTCTAGTTTTCTAAGTAACTATCCCTCTACTGTATTTCCTTCTATCACTACTCCTTTACTAAACCTTGTCGATTCTACTCTAATAGCCCTTTTCAGGGTAAACCACCAGCTGTTGTTGACGATCGCTCCCGTCAACGGACGCTTAACTAATTCGCTAATCCGGTCTCTGTAAGCTTTGCGCGCCGGGTCCTTGCCTATGGAGTCTATCTAATTCAACTTCACAGATCACAAATGTGTGGTCCGTGTAGTCGACTACTTTAAATTATGGACAAAATATACTAGTCTTATCTGTTTCCGTACAGAATACGCTATCTGAATGCGATCTGGATGACCAGATGCGGTTTGCCCATGTCCACATTGGCACATTGGGATAATCCAGTCTATACCTCTCAGACGGTTCAAATCGTCTGAGCAGGTTGGTGAGGCTTTTACACCCTCCTGCTCTGTCTACTAGCCCCACACAATCCCAGCGTGCATCAAAGATACCGTTCCAATCGCCCACTAACACTAAAGAGCGGGACGTTCAAAGAAAGGTCTCTAGACGTCTGAAGAAATCTGGCCGTCCTGCCCCTGTTGGGGCGTAGACGGCTTCTAGCCTGAAAGTATTGCCTTCGCTGCCCGTCACGTCTAGCACCACCGACTTACCTTCTGGGTCCAGGAAGAGGGCACGGCAAATTCCCCCCACCCTGGTGCGAAGGTTCGTGCTTCGGAGATTCTGGTCTCGCTGATGGCCACCACATCTATGTTTAGTGACCTGAGGTCGTTGAGCAGGTCACCCTGCTTCCAAGATGACCCCAGGCCACATACATTTATACTGCCTATTCTAAGTACGGCCATGTTGGATGAGAAACGGGGTAAGAGAGAAAGGGGATCACTTACCTTGATCGTGTGGAGAAGGGACAGTAGAACTGTCCATTCGGCTGGTCATGAGTGTCTCCAAGACGATATCTGTCTAGATTCTCTTGGAGAGTAAGCCCCCTCAAATCCCCAACGCAATTGGAGAATTTTTGTTTTAATCTTTTGTAGTCTTCGAGTTTAATTTCCACAATGTTTATGTTTTTTTGGAAAATGTTCGTGACATTGGTGGGGTGTGGTAATTTGAGTCTGTAATGTCTGTTGTTTTATATGTTGTATTACTCCTTCGTGTGCAATGTTTATGGCTGTGTACTTTTGGGGGGGAGGAGTAGTTTTGTTGCTTTTGGGTGTGTGTGCTTTGTTGTGTTTGCGATGTTGGTGCTTTTGGTAATGCTGGTGGTGGTGTGGTTGTTGTTGGTGTTGATGTTTGTGGTGGTGATGGTGATGGTGGTGGTATTGCTGCAAGTCTCCTTGCAGCCTTTACTCCTCTTTGTCTGCCTTCGCTTTTGGAGTGTGAAGCTAAGGGTTTTCTTTGTTTTTTTTTGTTTTTGTGGCGACCGTTTGCCACTTCACTCCCGCCTCATACTCCATGTCGGATTCCGTGGCGTCTTGGAGGGGCATGAGCTCCATTGCTGTTGGTGGTGGTAGTGGAGCCCGCTCCGGCGATTTTGCCGCCGGTGTAGCTACTTCGACTATTGGTGTTGCCGCCACTGCTTCCGATGTTTTAGTTGTCCGTGGCCTTGGTATGAGTGCCACGGACGTTGCCACCCTATTGACAATGGAAGGGTCTTCTGCCTCTGTTGCCTCCCTGCTCTTGGTAGCAACGGATCAGGCGTCGCAAGGAGGGCAGCCCTCTTCTGGGCTGTCTTCTGCGGGCAGAAGGCCCTGAGGTGACACTTCTGCCCACAGAGATAGCACTTTGGGCGCCTTCCTTCCCCGCTTATAGGGAGTTGGAGACATTCTTCGAGGTCTATAATATCTGGGATGGCCTCGATGCACTCCTGGTCAGTTTTTATTAGCATTTGCATGCCTATACCTGACCAGTTCTCTCTTCCCATTCTCTGTATTTGCAGTAAGGTGGTCCTGTCCTCGATTCCAGCAAGTACAGTCTCGGCCAGCCCAGGTATGGGCACGTTGGGCTGGACCTGGGCCACTTTGACTCTCACAAGTTTCTGCCTGCAGTAGGAGGACACCAAGACTATCTACTCAGTCTTTATGGTTTCCAAAGAGTGAGACTTCACCTCTTGGGGGTGGCGAAAAGTACGTCTACTGTGGCGTACTTTTTGCCTCGGGTGATGTGGGTTTTAAGCGCCCAAACGCACCCCAAGGTGTTTTGGATTTGAGCTTCCTTGGCTCTCTCCACCCTATGTGATATTTTGCTTACGGTGCGATAAGTCACCGTACGCAGCTGCTGGTCTTTGAAGAAATCGGGTGGAGGTTTCAGGGAAACTCTGTTGTCATTTCTTGTCACCATGGCTCTTGCGACTGCCATATCCTCCTCCGTGTCTAACACTGTCTCCATATTTCCGCCCACACCTGCGAAAGAAGTGGCCCCCTTTTCAGCGGCACTATTATTGCTGCCGCTACTGTTGCTACTGGTCTAGTTGTTGGTGCTGTTGCTGTTGCTACTGCTACAATCGGTGTTGTTGGTGTTGTTGCTGTTATCACTGTTGTAGTTGGTTGTATTTTTGGTGCCACCGTTGTTGTTGTTTTCGGTGCAATTTGTATTGTGTTGTTGTTTATTTTCTTGTTAGTGGTGTTAATATCGTTGTTGCATTTGTTGTCATTTTTTTCTGTTGTCTGTATTTTGGTTGACGCTGTTATTGTAGTTGGTGTGGTAATTTTCTTAAAATTAGTGTTCTCAGTGTTGTTGTCTTTGTTCACGTTGTTTGTGGTGGTGTTTGTTGTATCAATTTCTGTAACCTTCCTCCCAACTGTTATGCCGTTGTCACACGACAGCAACCATGTTTTTTTTTAAATATAATTTTTAAAAGTAAAATGTTCAAATATTTGGGCCAAAAGGCCCAAATATTATAAATATTATACATTGCCCTTCACAGGGCAAAGTCCAAGGGCTTATATCCCTTACACGAGAAAAATTTAACAACAAATCATTATAACAGGTAAATAAAGCAACTTACTGGGAGAGAACAAAAAGACGTCTGAACAGACCAATTGTTTCTACTTTTGGCAAAAGACCAGCAATTATCCCAGTGTATTACAGGTTCTTTACTTTATCGATCCTGTAAGGTTGAAGGGAAAAGTTAACCTTGGCGGGATTTGAACTCAGATCATAAAGGGCCATAACTCTATTCCGCAAAGCATGGCGTTAGACCCTCTACCGATACCGCCAATAATAACAATAATAATAATATCATTATTTGGTATAGAGATTTAAATACTTTTACATTCTGCGATTTTTTCATTTAATTCTGAGATTTAGAGGGAAATACAGATTTCTACTCTAGGCAAGAGGTCAGCAATTTAGAGAGCAAGGGAAAGTCGATTAAATCAATCCCAGTGCATTACTGGTGCTTTATTTTATCGACCCCGAAATGATGATAGGTGAAGCTAACCTCGGTGAGATTTGAACTCAGAATGTAAATGTTCGCAACTCTGTGCTGCTAAGCATGTTGTCCGCCGACGCTCTACCGATTCTACCAATGCACCACCCTTTTAGAAGAAAATAATAAACACTTAATTCGAAACAGTTATCTGCAAATTTCTGTCTATTCTCACCATTTTCCTCGAAGCGAAAGTGGATATTAAGGAAATTTTAGGTTCTAATATCGTCTCTCATACTATCTTTCAGAGGAAAAGTAAGTGTCAACTTTTACTTTAAGATAGTGAAGAAACAATCTTGATGGTAGTTTTACACAGTAGCTTGATCCACCATTCACTCGATGGTGGATCAAGCTACTGTGTCGACGATCAGCATTGAGTTAGTTAATCAATTGAATGGTCAGTTTATAAATGAATGTACTGATACTCGGGAGTTCCAAATAATAGGGTGGTGTGGAATAAGTGTGGGTGGAGGTATAATAAACTGGGAATTTGAAATAAGCAGGGAGTTAGAATAAGTGGGTGGGCAGGTGCAACATCGATAATTTTTTAGGGTGTATCCATTGAATTAAAAAAAAAAAAAAATTTCGCCTTCGTTATATCAGCAAAATTTAATAAGCGGGGCTGGGGGCGGGGGATTAATAAGTGGGAGGGCAGGAACGATTATTCGAGACCCACGTGTATGTATGTTATCTCTTTCTCTTAATTTCGAGTAATTTTTTAACCGGCCACCGTCCTGGTGGCAAGGTTGTAAAAGAAAAGAAATTGTCATTCCTTGAATCGCAAGAATGTTTTGCAAATTTTGAAGTTGCCAGCTATTGCAGCCATTTGTAGACTATGAATTAGGGAGCTGCGCTCTTTGTTCGCAAATCCAAGTTTCAGTTATACATTGGTCCAAGCGGTTTGGTATATAACGCGTAGCTCCAATAATGATGGGTATGAAGCTAAAGGTGTATCTTGGATACTGGATTTGTAAACTCCTCATCAATGGTCAGTAGATGTCCTTCTCCTGTATTTCTCTGACAACGTTTACATCAAGTGGGCAGCTAATCTCCACAACAGAACACGTTTTCAATGTGTGGTCCCAAACAATATCAGGCCGGTTGTGCTTTAATTTGGTGGCAGTTTTTATTTTCAGGTTTCACCAGTATTCCTTAGTTCCATCTGTCTCAATATATTCTTACTCGTTTGTTTCTAATTTTGTTTTCCGAAGTGCGTTCCAGATGGTTCTAGCTATCCCATCGTGTCTCATGGGGAGGTAGTAGCGAGATGACATTCTTTCTCAGCTGGCAACAATGTGGCTTACATCTTCGATCTTTGTTTTACATAGCCTGCATTTATTTTCAGCTGATGGCCCTCCTCTTTTGTGCAGCATATATTTGGTAGGGAGTTCTTGTTCCTGTATTGCATAGAGATATCACTCAAGGTGTGATGTCATAAACTTGTCGGGACTCCATGCCAGGCTTTTTGAGTGGTTTATCTCCTCTATGGTCTGTCTTTTACATCTCAAGTATCCATGCACAACTTTTTCTGTAAATTGGTCAATTTTTTCATCTTGTTTGAACATTGAATAGGATCTTCCGATTTCTCTAGGTGAGAGATTTATATCAGGCTTTATTCCATATCTCTCCTCCAGATCAGTGGCTATCCTAATGATATTTTTTTCTTCATGCTCATAAACCTGGGCAAGATGGTTGCCAACCTTTTTCCTCTGTTGAAGATGTAGCATCAGTGTTACTATCCGGGTCTCATATGATACTTCTTCCTTGCGTAAGAAGTATAGCCTATCCACATCACCATTGATGTTAAAGTTCCCAGTAACACTGAGAAGTTTGCTAGTTCTAACATCCATCTCACTTAGTTCTTGCAATGACCAGTTCAGCAGGCCAAATGTTGGCGTTAGAATTGGCACAGCATAAGTATTATGGGCAATGAACCTGTTGTACGCTGACAGTTCTGATGACCATATTTTCTTTACTCTTCTGAGGTATTCAGTTCTGGTTCTCTCCTTATTTATGGGTTCATCATATCTGACATTCTCATCCTGTCCAAGATATCTTTAGTTGTCACCTAACTGTAGAGTTTGTATTGTCATGCCGTTCATCTCTAGATTTCTAGAAGAGGGTACAGCTCTTCCACGTTCTACTGCCAAATATGCACACTTGGACTCACCAAATTTCATTTTGATGTCTGTTGAAAATTGTGTAATGAGATCCAATTGTTTCTTGATGTCATTGATATTTGGCCCATACAACTTCATGTCATCAACAAAGAAAAGATGGGAGATACTTCTGGACCCACTTCTTTGTCCACCTTGTTTCCTGAGTAGGTAATATAGTGGATTTAGTGAGAGAACGAAGCGTAGCACTGATGCCCTTCTGGTAATGTATCTTATCAGTCTTAACTTGCTCCTTCTCACCTCTAGAGGTCAAATTGGTGTACCATTTCTTGGTCAGACGTTCAACAGCAGCTACCAGTGGTTGTGGGACTTTGGCTAACTGTAAAGCCTTAACAATCCACCCATGAGGTACACTATCAAATGCTTTTTGATAGTCCAGCCACACCACAGTCATGTTTCTGCGATTCTTTGTTGTTTTTTCTTGAATAATTTTATTAGTTAGTAAGTGATCTATGCAACCCCACACCTCCCTCTTTCCACCAGCTTACTCAGGTGTTATAATGTTGTTGGTGGCACAGTGATCCTGTAAGAACAGGTTAAGGCACCCAGTATATCATTTATACATGATGTTTTGGCAGGCTATTGGGCGGTAATTTTTAGCAAGAGTGGTTTCGCTATTTTGGGGAATGAGGAGAGTAGTGGCAGTTGATAATCATATGTATGTATGTATGTATGTATGTATGTATGTATGTATGTATGTATGTATGTATGTATGTATGTATGTATGTATGTATGTATGTATGTTTAGTCGCCAACGACCCGACCATTGGACAGGTTGTACTGGAATACATGTTACAAGTAGCACCAACTGGTGACTTGACATGTATACATACAAACATACAATTTGTGAAATTATAAAACCAGAAGATCATACATACATACATACATACATACATGATGATGGCTGCCCCCTCGTTATCAAGTATGGCCATTGCACGAGAGAAAAAAAAAAAATATATATATACATACACATACATACATACATATATATATATATATATACAAGGTTTCTTGGTGAGGAGGGTGACTTTGGACATCCTGCAGGACTAAAAACAAAACCTGTCAAAGGGCAAAGGAGCTCTTAAGAGTCAATGGCCATCCAAAATTACCGGGAGAGATGACCCCTTAGCCTTTGTTAAGGGAGAATTCTAGGAGAAGGAAAACTCTGATATAACACCTGCAACTCTGATGGTATCCAATGATGTTGACTTGTTCTTCTTTTTGGTAAATATCATCTTGGTTAAGAGAGTGGGACTGGCTTTGTGCAGTGCTTTTGCCCACTATAAAAGCTTCACGGCACAGGTATTGCTTTATATCTGGAGATCTCTCTGCACTTGTCGTCACATGGTACCATGAGCCCAGCACTATGTGTCAATAATTGTCACAAGTGTAGTGTTTGTACCAGCGTTTTCAAGTCGCTGGCTGGACTAAAAAGTCACACTCGTTCAGCGCATCGGTAAGGGTTCTCCTACATAAATATAAAGTAGTGGCTGTACTCGAAAACGAGTTGGCAGCCACCATGTATGTATGTATGTATGTATGTGTTTATGTATGTGTGTATACATGTATGTATGTGTTTATGTATGTATGAATGTATACATGTGTGTATGTGTTTATGTATGTATGTATGTTTATTCTTCTGGTTTTGTAATTTCACGAATGTTTGCCAATAGAGAGAGAGTCGGTTTCTAACATAGATACAAGACTCTCTCATTGGAATTTACACATCAACTAGGTAGATATGTATGCACGTCTGCATGCATTCATGTGTAGATATGGATGTTATTGTATGTGTGGATGTGTATGTGTGGATGTGTATGTGTGTATGGGATGCCACAAGTTGTGATACGTTCTCCGTCACCAACTTAGTCGATTCGGCCACAAAACCTCGGTACCGCGGCCCGCCTTGCAGAGGATAGGAAGATAATCAAATAGCAGGAAATGTCCGGCCGCTTCCTCTTCGCACTGGTTGCCGTCGAGAACTCAGGCGTACTTGAATCAGGTACTGTTGAAATCCTACACATGTACGGAAAGACGGTGGCCCATCTGAGCGGGTGTCGCTGGCCATTGTCCGTGAGGTGCAGCTCCATCACCGCCTCACCCTAAGCCCAGAGTTCAATCACCTCCTTCTCATTCTTCTGTGATTCTAGAGTCCTTGCACCCCCCTCCCCTTTTTCTATTTTTTCCTTTTTTCTTTATATTTTACTATTTTAAATTCCATTCTATCTTCTCAATTGAAATTTTCTTTTTTTCTTTTTTTTCCTATTAAACTCTATTTACCAAATACAAATAGAATAGAAAGAAAGAAACAGACGCACTAAAGATAACAAGAAAGTTATAAACAAACACAAACACAAACACACACACACAAACACACATACACACATACGAACACACACACACATATATATATATATATATGAACTCCTTATTGTAGAGTCTTTATCGGAATGTTTTTGACTGTTGTTCATCTCATTCTGACGTCACCAGCCCTGTTTTCTACATGTGCGTTTTATTTTCATAATCACGCATGATGTTAAACTAGCCTGCTTTTAAATTCCCTTTTTGGCATATTAATCAGTGAGAATCTGGCTATCTCCACTCAAAGTTTTCGTGAAATAGTCTTTTTCAAGACTATACAGAGCATTTGTAGTTGTCCCAAATTGAAGGATGAGTATTTTAAACTTTATTTTATCATGAGTTAAGGCTCTATTGATTTTTCCCTGGATTTCACTAAATTCTGTTGGATAAATCTATATCCTGATTCTTTTTGAATTGAGTTTGAATTATTTTTCCCATATCTTATGTTAACTATTTTCACATTTTGACGCTATAGTCACATATATGTTATGGAATACTGTTGGCTTCTTGCTACAATACTTTCTATACCTTTCATTTATATATATTTATATATAGATAGATAGATAGATATATTTCTTTATTAGCCACAGGGGCACAAAAGAAGGGGACAAATACAAAGGGGGAAGTTTACATACAATAAAAACGTGTAAAATGTTATCACAGATGGAATTTAAAAGTTAGTCGATTTTCCCCAATAGAGGGAGACAGTTTATATGGGTAACACAGACCCCCGAAAAAAATGTGCAACCCTCATCTCCAGGAGTACGAAGAGCTTGTACTCCTTTCCTCTCCTCCTCCTTTTCCTCAACCTACAGGCTGATATAGAGAGAAGGCCCATTCTCGCCACTTTCACCCACCTTTCATAAAACTTGCTGGGGTACAGCACCTCTCTCTCCATTGATTACTCAATGAATATAGTTTTACAATAGATTCAAAGCACTCAACAAAGAAGTTTTCTGGGGTTATTAATATTATTCAAAATATGAATAAATGACTGCCAAGACTGGAATTAAACCATCAAGACAGTTGAGGTATTCATACATCAATTCATGTATTTTATCTGATGAGGACGTACTGAAAAAACAGCACAGTACCTCCGAAATATATATAATAAAACATATATTTTGATTATGTGAATGTCTTCATGTATTAATATTTTGAGTTGCGACAGATATATAGTATTAGCAACTGGAAAGACCAACGGAAACATTGTTTCCTCGGTCCGATTTGACGAAAGTCGATCGATCCTGTATATATAGTATAGTAAGAGTGAAAGCAGCGATTCTTTGCTTAAACTTTAATCTGTTATTTTAATAATATATATATATATATATTTATATATATATACATATATATATATATATATTATTCCAAGTAATCAGTGCTGGTTGATTAAGCAATCGACCGAGTATAGTTTAATAAGACGTAAGCACTCCACAATGTGGGTACCTATATGTTATCAGACAGTGTGTCAATATTATAAAAAAGAACAAGCAGTATCACGTATGCATCTTCAGTTTATTATATCATCCTGTTATGCACATTTTAAAGACATGAAAGTGGTTGTGTAACAATTATTTGGCAAGTTGTCATCAAATTGGTATTTAGGAGTAATGTTATAATGTTTTTGTTTTTGATATGATCGTCATACTATGGGACTTGATTTGACCGCCTTTCTACAAACGAGCATCAAAGAATTATCATACATCGACTTTGATATCTTTGAAATGTGCATAACAGTATGATGTAATAAACTGAAGATGAATGCGTGATACCGTCTCACTTTTTTATTTTTATTGGTAATGAAATAATTATATTGTGTTGTTTATTATGTAATGTGTTGTTTATTATGTTATGTTGTTTATTATGTAATTAAATAGCTCTGCACAATACATAGAGCAATAGAGCACTCTTCTTTCCTTTACCTTTTCTACGGAAATACTTACCCCCCCCCCCCACATACACAGATACATACACACACACACACATATATATATATATATATATATATATATATATATATATATATATATATATATATATATATATATATATATATATATATATATATATATATATATATATATATATATTAAAATATAAGTATTAATAAAATAGATGTTCTTTTGATCAATTGCATTTTATTATACATATTTCGGATGTACAACAGTACGTCCTCATCAGACAAAATATAATGATACATAACATACCCTGAGATGTTAAATATGTATAATAAAATGTAATTGATCAAAAGAACATCTATTTTATTAATACTTATATTTTAATATTAATAACTCCTGAAAATTATTTTCACGTTGAGTGCTTCCAATCTACTGTAACACTCATTCTTTGACATAATCATCGAATATTGTTTAACAACTTAATATTTATA
This sequence comes from Eledone cirrhosa, assembly GCA_964016885.1. Classification (NCBI taxonomy): domain Eukaryota; kingdom Metazoa; phylum Mollusca; class Cephalopoda; order Octopoda; family Eledonidae; genus Eledone; species Eledone cirrhosa. Next base: position 74,339,157 of record OZ024744.1, on the reverse strand, counting down.
TATATATGTGTATGTGTGTGTGTGTGTGTGTGTGTGTGTCTGATGGTAGCTAAGATGCTTCCATAGGCGGTATGCCGGTTGAGCACTCTATGCTCTTACAGAGCAGAGTATCTATCTACATATATACATATGTATATATGAGCTCATTAGACAACCTCTATTGACTGTATTTCTAGCGGTATCTTAGGTCTGTCTTTTTATCCATTTTTACAGATATTTACTTGTTTAATAGGTTCAGCTTGTGTGCGATATTATTGTTTTTAATTTTTATCTTATCATGTTGGATGGATGAAAGATGGAACAAAATCTCTCTTAATAGGTATCTATTTTCTGTTAACCCACCGATGAAGAATTGGTTCTGGGACTGATGGTCATATCGTTCTATTTATATGGTTTGATTTATTCTCCGATTCAGAAACTGTAAATACAGTCGAAGGATTTGATCTGGTGATGATGACCATCTCATTCGATTGAAGTGGCCTGACTTATTTATTTTTTAATTCACAGACTGTTTTGACGGCCAGGAATTTTGGTTAGGATCCTCATGTTTAAGTTGCTTGAGGTTGTGTATTTTCCTAGGAACGATATTTTATCGACTCTTTAGTGACATGTATAAGATACACAAACACACTCTGTCCCTCTTTCTCTCTCTCTCTCACACTTTCTCCTCTCTCTCTCTCTCTCTCTCTCTCTCTCTCTCTCTCTCTCTCTCTATATATATATATATATATATATATATATATATATATATATATATATATATATATATATATATATATATATATATGTATATCACGCGTTAACCTAATCTATTCCTTCCATATACTGTACCGATTGTAAACCACCCTTCGGGTGGTTTTCTGCTAGTATTTGTAGTGTGCATATTGATTTTATACGCAAGTATATATATATATATGATTCATCAAATGAAATCGTAATTGACAATATGCACAGAATTTGAACGAAGTCTGCGTTACACTCTCTTATGTAATCAGTAACCTAATACATGATATATTAAAATATATATATATATATATTATATATAAAATGCATTAGGAAAGAAATTAGTGACAGAAATATATGAATGTTTATTTAAGCGATCGCTAACCGGAAGTGTTGAGATTTGAAGATTTTAAAGAAGTGAATCTTAAAATAAGCAATAGAATTATTTATATTTAATCAAGTGATACGGAATTTAGTAGCTAAATTATGTAATATTCATTCATTATTTATTCAAAGTATTGGCAGTATCGGTACAGGGTCGGACGCCATGCTTTCCAGCATAGTTACGTCCCTTTACGATCTGAGTTCAAATCCCGCCGAGGTTAACTTTGCCTTTCACCCTTACGAGGTCGATAAAATAAAGTACCAGTAATGCACTGGGTATTTGCTGGCTTTGTGCCTAAAGTAGAAACAATTATTTATTCAAAGTAATCCAGCTTATTTCACAAACGGGTTAAAAAAATATATTCTGGATAAAAATATATTCTATAACTTTATTATAGTTATTGTATATATATATTTGTATACTTTGGGAGAGTAATGCTGCCAATAAAAACACACACACCTGTAGGTTTTCACTTCGATTTATTGAAGTGAAAACAGGTGCGTCTGTTTTTATTGGCAGCATGACTCTCCCAAAGTATAACAATATCTGTTTTATGTGTTAAAACAGATATTGTTGAAAGCGTACCAAAGTTGTTGGTACCCTTGAAATATATATAATAGAATAAATATGGTTTTATAAATATAGTTAGCATTTATTTAATATCATTGAATATTTACTCCAGAAAACTGTCGAGTGCTGTGAATCAATTATAAACATTTATATTTGTTGAATTTCCAACAAATTAAATATCCCTTCTACTTATATATATATATATATATATATATATATATATATATATATATATATATATATATATATATATATATGAAAACAGGGAGAAAAAAACGATTATTAGGAAGAAAAATATTTTTTTTTATTTTTTATTTTTCTCTCTCTTTTTTTCTGGGTTAGAAAATGATTAAAACGAAATATTTTACTTTGTGTGAAGTGTTAAGGTATTAGTTGACTTATTTATTAATTGACAATGGCATTTAGTTATTTATTTATATATTTAATAATTGTCAATTACCGGTTTCAGCATTTGTATGCATTATCAAATGATAAAAATATGTATTGGTATAGAATGGTGGTTTTGGACATGCTAAAGAATTGGTGCAGAAAGAATAATGTTATTTACAAACAAGGTTTATGAAGTGAAAAGAAAAACGACAAAAAGGGAGGCAATGCGGAACATAATAAGGCAATGTGAAAGAAAAGATAATGTTATTTACAGGCATAGTTCTTGAAGATAAGCAGATCAAAATGTGTTAATAGAGCAAGACTGGTTAGTTGATCCATGATGGAGGCAAATGGTGGTCTGGGGTTTGATATGATTTCCCTTTTTTAGAGAGTTAATAAGCAGGGGGAGGTAATTCAGGGCGGGGGAGAAATGGGGGATGCTATTTAATTTATTTAAGAAAAAGTATTAGGTAGGTGTGAGGGAGGTAACTCTTTAGAGAGACATAGGTATTTGTAAATGTTTCATTGTTCGTTCCAGTCTTAGTTTAGTCCGAAGTTTAGTCCATTAAGTAGAGGTTGGAATTTGTTAATAAAATACATTTCCTTATTGGTACGAGGGATGAAAGTAACGTTGTCAATTAATTTGTAAATGGGGAAATTTTTAAAGTTTCGATGTAGGTTGGCGATATGTTCACTAAACGCAATCTTTCTGTATTCCTGTATTTTGATTAGGGATTTATGGACGGTCATACGTTGTCGGGGGCCGTTTTTTGTCTGTCCTATGTAATATTCTTGACAACCTGAGCAGGTCAAAATATATATATATAATTAGGTTTTCAGATGCACATATATATATATATATAATATTATAATAAAATGACAGGAGGCTGGACTTGTGTAAATCCTTGAAAGCTTTATTATACTATGATCATTTCAATGACCGGGTTCCGTATGAATCCGGTGATATCATCAGGTATTGGAAATACAATAAATGAATGTATTAGGTAAAATCTATGGGGCTGAAAATCAATTATTATAATATTTAACTCCGTACTAGCACCACCAACTACAAAAACGAAGACGGTTGAACTGCTTTACGTTGAGTACTCTCCATATTATTACATTAAGATTGACCATACGGAATTGACCAGCTCTATCCAGTGGTGAACCTTCAAACCCGAATATATATATATATATATATATATATATATATATATATATATAGAGAGAGAGAGAGAGAGAGTAAGAGAGATATATATATATATATATATATAGAGAGAGAGAGAGAGAGTAAGAGAGATAGAGAAAGAGAAAGTAAGAGAGATAGATAGAGAGAGAGGTAGATAGATAGATAGATATGTAGATATATAGATACCAATAAATAAATAGATAAATTAGGAAATAAATACAAGCAGACGGACAGAAAGAAAAATAGAAAAAAAGTAAGAATGAAAGAAAAAAAAAGAAAGAAAGAAAGACAAAAGGAAATTTAGATTTAAAAGGAAGGAAAACAAGAGAAAGCAAAGAAGAGAAAAAAAACTGGAACAAATTAAGAACAGAACAGGCGGTGGGGTGGATAAAGAAAGCAAAGAAGAAGTAGAAGGGAGAAAAAAAAATAGCCTAATTATTTGGGTAAACGTTGCTAGATTGCGAGGTAAGAATAAAAGAGACAAAATGAAGTGACAGGTGAACCGGCGTAGAACGAAATTATGTGTTGATTGAAGAGAACTGGGAAAGAACAAGTCTGAACAGACCTTGTGTGTGTCGTCTAACGGTTGTCGTTGTTGATACTGTTATTGTAGTTGTTGATATTGTTGTTGTTGTGGTTGGTGGTGGTGTTGGTGGTGGTGGTGGTGGTGGTGGTGAGGTTGGTGCTGTTGTACTTGTAGTTTCTTTTATTGTTTTGTTACTTGTTGTTGTTGGTGGTGGTTATGTTGTTACTGTTGTTGTTGCTGTTGTTGTTGTTGTTGTTGTTGTTGTGGTTGGTGGTGGTGGTGGTGGTGGTGGTGGTGGTGGTGGTGGTGGTGGTGGTGGTGGTGGTGGTGGTGGTAGTGGTGGTGGTGTTGGTGCTGTTGTACTTGTAGTTTCTTTTATTGTTTTGTTACTTGTTGTTGTTGGTGGTGTTTATGTTGTTATTGTTGTTGTTGCTGTTGTTGTTGTTGTTGTTGCTGGTGGTGGTGATAGTAGTAGTGTTGGTGATTGTGTTGTTGTTGTTGGTGATGGTAGTGGTAGTGTTGGTGATTGTTTTGTTGTTGGTGGTGGTAGTAGTAGTGTTGGTGATGGTGTTGTTGTTGTTGTTGTTGTTGTTGGTGGTGGTGGTGGTGGTAGTGTTCGTGATTGTGTTGTTGTTGCTGGTGGTGGTGCTATTGTTTTTGTTGTTGGTGGTGGTGGTGATGGTGGCGGTGGTGGTGTTGTTATTGTTAGTGGTGTTGGCATTGTTGTGTGACTGTTATCGTTGCTTTTGTTGTTGTCGTTGGTGGTGGTGGTGTTGTTGTTATTGTTAGTGGTGTTGGCATTGTTGTTGTTATTGTTGTTGTTGGTTGTGGTGTTGATGGTGTTTTTATTGCTGTTGCTGTTGTTGTAGTTTGTGGTGGTGGTAGTGGTGCTGCTGTTGGTGTTGTCGTTATTGTTGTTGTCGTTGGTGGTGGTGGGGGAGTGATTATTGCTGTTGTGCTTGATATTATATGTGACGTTGGTGTTGCTTTGATTTGTTGTTGTTGTTGCTTTTGTTGTTGGTGGTTTTGTTATTGTTGGTGATGTTGTTGTTGCTTTTGTTGTTTGTTGTTGTTGTTGTTGTGGTCATTCCAGTGGTATTGTTGTTCTATTGGCATTGTTGTTGTGGTTATTATTGTAGTGATTGTTATTGGTGGTATTGGTGGTGTGGTGATGGTCGTGATGGTGGCGGTGGTGTTGATGGTGGTGGTGGGGGTGATGTTGGTGGTGGTGGTTGTTATTCTGGTTGATATTTTTGTTGTTGTTGTAGTTGTCGTAGTTGTTGACGGTGCTGTGGTTTTCATCGTTGTGTGACTGTTGTTATTGTTGTTGTTGGTGGTGGTGGTAGTGGTGGTAGTTGTTGTTGTTGTTGGTGGTGGTGGTGGTAGTTGTTGTTGTTGTTGGTGGTGGTGGTAATGGTAGTTGTTGTTGTTGTTGTTGGTGGTGGTGGTGGTGGTGGTAATGGTTGTTGTTGTTGGTGGTGGTGGTGGTAGTGGTGGTGGTGGTGGTAGTTGCTGTTGTTGTTGTTGGTGGTTATGGTAGTGGTGGTGGTGGTGGTAGTGGTGGTGGTGGTAGTTATTGTTGTTGCTGGTGGTGGTGGTGGTTGTTGTTGGTGGTGGTGGTAGTTGTTGTTGTTGTTGTTGTTGTTGTTGTTGGTGGTGGTGGTGGTGGTGGTGGTGGTAGTGGTGGTAGTTGTTGTTGTTGGTGTTGTTGTTGTTGGAGGTGGTGGTGGTGGTGGTGGTAGTTGTTGTTGTTGGTGGTGGTGGTTGTGGTGGTGGTGGTGGTGGTGGTGGTAATTTGTGTTATTGTTGGTGGTGGTAGTGGTGGTAGTTGTTGTTGTTGTTGGTGGTGGTAGTGGTGGTGGTGGTGGTGGTGGTAATGGTGGTAGTGGTAGTTGTTGGTGGTGGTGCTGGAGGTGGTGGTAGTTGTATGTGGTGGTCGAGGCTGGTCTGTTGGCTGCGTTTTCATTGTTGTCTTTGTTGTTGTTGTTGTTGTTAGTGTTGGAGGTGGTGGTGATAGTTGTTGTTATTAGTTGTGTTGTTGGTGGAAGTTACTGTTGTTGCTGTTGGTGGTGGTGGTGTTCTGGAGACATTGTTATTGTTGATATGCTACTGCAGTTGTGGTGGTGTTTGTTGTAGTGGTGGTGCTGGTAGTGGTGGTGCTGGTAGTGGTTGTGATGGTGTTGTTGATATAGGTGAAAGTGGGCATGATAGTGTGTTATTATAGCGTTAGGTATAGTGTGTCTTGTGTTTTAGTGGTATTGCTGGCGAATGGTGGTTGTAATGTATTGCAATGATGTTGTAGTAAGGGAGTAGGGGCGGACGAACGTATCATCATGGTGATGGGGTGAGGTGGAAATTGGGATGTGTAGTGCTGGTGGTGTGAGTGACATGTTATGTTATGGCGCTGTGCTGTGATGGTGGTATGTTGTGATAGTAATATTTGTGATGGTGGTGGTGGTGGTGTTTATGATAATATTTCACAGTGCTGGTGCTACAGGTACTGTTGGTTATCGTAGTAGTAGTAGTAGTAGTAGTAGTAGTATTGGTGGCATTCATCATGGTAGTTCTGATTGTTGTTGTTGTTGTTGTTGTTGTTTTTTAATACAAATCAAGCTTAACTGAGTATATGTATTCCATCCCTGACCATCCTGTATTTTTTTCATATTAAGAATAGATTCCTCAAAGTGTGATTAATGTTTAAAGTTAATGGTTTGTCATTTAGGCACAAGGTCAACAATTTGGGGGGAAAGGGGAAAGTAGATTACATCGATTCCACTGCGTTACTGGTACTTTATTTTATCGACCCCGTAAGGATGAAAGGCGGAGTTTGAACTCAGAACGTAAAGGGCCATAATGCTATGCCGCTAAGCATGTTGTCCGACGCTTTACCGATACTGGCCATCGACCGCTTGTTTAACGATAATTGTTTCTACTTTTGTCACAAGGCCAGCAAAAACCCCCAATGTATTACTGGTGCTTTAGTGTATCGACACCGTAAGGATAAAAGGCAAAGCTAACCTCGGTAGGATTTGAACTCAGAACATAAAGGGCCTTAACTCTATGCTGCAAAGTATGCTGCCTGATGCTCTACCGATACTGTCAATCCACCGTTTTAAATAAATGTTTCTACTTTTGGAACAATGCCAGTAATTACACAGTGCATTACTGGTACTTTATTTTACCGACCCCGTAAGGATAAAAGGCAAAGTTAACCTCGGTTGGATTTGAACTCAGAACATAAAGGGTCTTAAATCTATCCTGCATGGTATAGTGACTGACGCTTTACCGATCCTGCCGGCACCTGGAAAGGCAGGTCCATGCCGTCCAACAGCGTCGTCGGGCGCTGGACGGACGGACCGGTTAAATTGTTAGAGGTCTGGTTTGGTCCAGACCTCCAGACGGACAAAAACGGGGACGAGGTGACGAGCAGGGTGGCTTCTCTCACCCAGAAATGGGCCGAGAGGAAGCTATCCCTGAAAGGTCGAGTGGAGGTGGCTAACGCGTACATCGCGTCCGTCATCTACTACCGCCTGACCGTCGTACCTTGTCCTAAGCCCCGCCTGACTGCGCTGGAGCGTTTGCTCTTTCGCTTCTTGTGGAAGGGACGCGCTCCGATGGTCAGGCGGTCCATCTGCTCTCAACACCCGCTACGTGGAGGGCTGGGCATGCTGTGGCTGATGATGCGCAGACACGCGCTCAGGCTAAGACATCTCCACCTCTTCCTCGACGGTGATCAGGTGTGGTCGCCGTTTGCTAGACACGTTTTTCCCCAGCTCGTCTCCTTGACGGACCTGCAGTCCTGGGTCAAGCGAAGCCCGAGAGGGAGCGCTTGGAGACTGGAATGTCTTCAGGCGCTCACAGCCCTCGACCAATCGGGCAATGTGATCGGTGGAAACTCCACCTTGGCGTTCTATAGGGGATTAGTGGAGGGGAAGAGCGACGACGTCCTTGGAGAAACTCTAGGCGTCGACGAAAATCAACTAGACAATCTCTTCGGAAGGACTTTCGGGCCGGGGCCTATGGACAACTTCCAAAAATCCCTGGCTTGGCAGTGCTACCGGGGTGATTTGCCAGTTCGGGATAAACTTTACAGGCATGGAGGTGCCGTCAGCCGGGCATGTCCGAGATGCGCACAGGGCGACGAAACCGTCCTGCACGCACTCGTCCAGTGTCCGAGCATTGCTGACTTGTGGGTTTATGTCGAACATCTGCTGTCACGTGTAGGACGGATCCAGCTATCAGCTGAGTCCATCGTGAGGATTGCCCCGCCCTCTTCCTTTAGCCGGGAAGGGCAGGCAGTTTTTATCTGTCTGGTGGCCATGGCGAAAGAGATAGTATGGTGGACACGTTTGAAAGGGCTGAAGACGAGCACTTACCTCTTCGGTGATGCCCTGATTAACTTTTTCAAATTTCATCTGAAAAGGAAAATCAGAGTAGAGAGGGAAGTGCTCTCTTCCCAGCATTTTGTTGAAAGATGGGTGAGAGAAGCAAGTATGGCCCGAATGAATGGGCCTTCTCTGAGTATGTGTCTGTAAATTAAAGGGGGAAAACTGGGAGAGGGCACTTGCCCTGGTGGTCAGGGCCACTGTGGTCTTTTAATGGGCTTTCTCCACAAATCTCCCTCGGAAGTCTCCCCCCTATTGGGGAATTTTTCTTTGTTATTTTATTTCATCCTCTGTTTTTTTCACACGCAGAAATGCCCATTTGTACCGTCCTGTATTGTCCTGTACTGTCCTTAATGTCTACTTTATGTAAACCCTTGTGGTTAATAAATAAAACATTAGTATTATTATTATTATTATTGAATGCTATGGTTGACGGAGGCTCGGCTCTGTAAGGTATCGTAAATTTTGAACGCTATAACAATTGTAAATTGTTTAAAACTTAGACCAACTTGTAGGCAAAAACACCCTCCTCCTCGTGAGAGGGGTCTTTCTGCCCGTTATTTGGCCCTTCGGGGTTAAATAACTGCTTATTGGGGTTTTGTACCCAATATTTATTTTAAACAAAAAAAACAACATGGCTACGAAAAAGAATTTGCATGGGTCACTCCCACTCATTCCGTCTTCTTCTTCCCCAATCGTCACTACAGCAGAGAGAAGATTGTCTCTCTCCCTCCCTTCTTTAAATGTGTCTCCCTCCCTCCCTTCTCTTTCGCAAGCGACGAAAGAAAAGAAAAGTCTCGTGCAAAGCGTGCAAGGTTTCTCCACGACGACGACGACAGCGACGAAACAGGTGTGCGGGAAATACGAAAACCCAGTTCATTCGTCTGACGTCTGGAATAATAGCAGTAGCAGCCGTAATAACAACAGCAACAGTGACAATGAAACCAACAGTAGCTGCCGCAACAGCATCACCAGCAGCATAAACAACAATAGCATTAGCAGCAGCAACACCAACAACAACCACAGCAACAGCGGCGGAGGCAGTAGTCGTAGTACCTGCAGCAACAACAAAAGTAACAGCAGCTCTGACAACAACAACAACAGCAGCAAAGAAAAACCAATCTCATTTGCAGGTATTGCGAAAAACTTGGAAACAATCCTCATAACAAATGAGGAATTAAGGAAGCGAAGAAGATGGTGACAAAGAAAGGACACCGAGCAATCTGCAAGGCAGCGGAAACATTTTTCGAAACCCAACAGAACTGTACGGTCACGTACCGTACAGTAAGTACAAAATCCCGTAGGGTGGAAAGAGCCACAGAGGCTCAAATACAAAAAGCATTGGGGTCTGTGTGGCAGCGGAAAACGCACATCACCCGAGGCAAAAAATATGCCACCGTAGACGTACTTTTTGCCACACTCCAGGAGGCAAAGGCCCAATCCGTAGTGACCCTAAGGAGCGAGGAAATGGTGTTGGTGCCCTCCTACTGCGGGCAAAAAATTGTGAGGGTCAAACTGACTCACGTCCCCCCCGGGATGGCCCCTTCTTGGCTGGCCGCGTCTGTCCTCGTCGGAATCGAGGACAAAACAGCTGTACTGCAAGTACAGAAAAAAGTAAGAGAAGATTGGGTCGGCACCTCCATTGAGATGCTAATCCAAACCAACCAGGAGTGCATCGAAGCTATCCCGGATGTGATAGACTTCGATAACGGCACTCAACTGCCCATAAGTGTTGAGGGAAACGCCCGAAATGCTTTCGCTGTGGATCGAAGACTCACCTCAGGGCCTTCTGCAACGGGAAGACCCTGAGAAAGGAGAAAACCCCCCTCCTTCCGAAACCGGCTCCACGGCTACCAGCAACAGGACAGCGGCAACCAGGAACGATAGGTCCATGGCACCCATACCCACGCCATGGAAATCAAAAACAGCAGCAGCAGTGGAAATATTAACAACAACAACAGCAATACCAAATGCAGCTGCAACAGAGACTCCAGTGCAAACATCACCAACAACAACAAGTCAAAGAGTGGAGCTGGTACCCCTCCCTGACCTCACAGAATCAGACATGGAGTGTGAGGTGGGAGAGGGATGGCAAAAGGTCGTAAGAAGGCACAAACGCAGAAGCAGCGCATCGTCGCCTTTGAAAAGGGAGGAAAGAAATGAGAAAAGGGTAAATTCTACTGCAAAGAGACCCACAGCAGCAACACCACCAACACCATCACCACCCACACTAGCACCACCATCACCACCTTCAACACCACCACCACAAGCACCAACATTGCAAACACACACACCCAGCAACAACGAAAAGAAAATAGCAGAACCACACCCCACCCTCAGAAAAACAAATGCACGGCAATAAATACACACAACAAGAAACTAATGACTTACATAATTGAACACACAGACATTTCACAACACGACTACATAATACCAGCACCAATCAAAACGCCAACTAACATAAGACTGGTAAAATTAGCACAGAAACAATACACAAACACTAAAACGAAATTCCCCAACGCAGTTGGTGATTTCATGGACCTAGGAGGAACTATCAATCGAAGAGTATATTCAGACATTCTCATAGAAGAGCCGACGACCAGCCGAAGGGACGATTTAACGGTCCCTTCACCAGACGATCAAGTGAAAAGGGATGTAAAAACCACCCCTACTCTACCAATAGTACGGTAAGTGATCTTTCCCATCTTTTCCACTCTTTTTTAAACATGACCTCACTCAGATTAGGCAGCATAAATGCGCTTGGCTTGGGGTCGTCATGGAAGCAGGGTCACCTGCTCAACGACCTCAGGTCACTAAACATAGATGTAGTGGCCATCAGCGAGACCAGATTCTCCGAAGCACGGGCCTTCGCACCGATCTTCGGCAGCTACGATGTGTACGCATCTCCCAGCCGTCCTGGATCGGGGGGAGGAGTTGCTGTGCTTTTTCGGAGAGATTTTGATCTCGCCATACGGGCCATCTTCCTGGACCCAGAGGGTAAGCTGGTGGTGCTGGACGTGACCAGCGGAGACAGGCAAGCTTTCAGGCTAGTGGCCGTCTATGCCCCGACAGGAGCAGGGCGGCCTGATTTCTTCCGGCGTCTGGAGACCTTTCTTGGAACGTCCCGCTCTTTAGTGTTAGTGGGCGACTGGAACGGTATCTTAGATGCACGATGGGACTGTGTGGGATTAGCGGATATAGGTGGAGGGTGCAAGAGCCTCACCAACCTGCTCAGGCGTTTTGAACTGACTGACAGGTATCGATTGGATTTCCTGAATGTGCCAATGTGGACTTGGACAAATCGCATAGGGTCATCCAGATGATATCTAGATAGAGTATTTTGTAGGGAAATAGATAGGTCTAGCATAGGCTGTCCACAATTAAAGATAGTCAGCTACACGGACCACAAATTCGTGATCTGTGTGCTTGACTTAGATAGGCTTCATAGACGAGGACCCGGCTACTGGAATTTAAACGCGTCCTTACCAGCGCGCAAGGCCTACAGAGACCGGATTAGCGAACTAGTTAAGCGGGTGTTGACGAGGGCCATCGTCAACAACAAGTGGTGGTTTGCTCTGAAAAGAGCGATTAGAATAGAATCCATTAGGTTTAGTAAGGCTTTAGCAATAGAGAAAAATAGAGCAGAGGGAGAATTAGTTAGAAAATTAGATGAGGCGCTTAGCAAAGGCATCGCGACCGACGCACTTGCGGCGAAATTGGCCCTTGACCAATTCTTCAATGCAAAGCACGATGGCTGCGTTGTCAGAGCTAGGGTGCGTGCTCTCAGACACGAGGGTACGAAAGCCGTTCAATGGGCCCGAGTGGCGGAGGCGCGTCGTGGCGGAGGCGCGTCGTGGCAACAAAGCCACGATCCGGTCTTTGGTGGACCACGACGGGCGCATGTTACTTGATCCCGGGCAAATGTGTGAAGCTTTTCAGCGACACTTCGCTCAGCTGTTCGGGGGCAGCGGTGGGCCGGGTCGAGGGATGGACTTTAGTGTCTACCTCGACGGACTGCCGCAGCTCTCGGCCACTGAGGCGAAGTGTTGCGAAAAGCCGATAACAGCCGCTGAAGTAAGGGAGGCAATGACTGTCTGCACAAGGGGTAAATCGCCTGGTTTGGATGGTCTGCCCTATGAACTCTACGTACAGATGCCAGACTTGTTCGGAGGCCTCTTGGCGGACGTCTACTGCAACTGGCAACAGAACGGAAGAATTCCCAGTTCTGTGAGCCGAGGAGCGGTGGCACTGCTGAGAAAGGATCCGAACAAGGGGGATAACATAGATAATTTCCGGCCCATAACTCTGCTAAACACAGAGTTCAAGATTTTGGTGGGAGAGGCGAAGACATGCGCCATTCCCGACAGATCCATCCACGACAACCTCCACCTCATGCGATACATCGTAGAGAGGGTAGCTAAGGAACCTGGCACGGGTGGGTCCTTGATCAATTTAGATCAGTCGAAAGCTTTCGATAAGGTCGACCATCGTTACCTAGCGGCAGTCCTGAGGGCGGCTGGCTTTGGGCCCGTCTTCAGAGGCTGGATCGCTGCCATGCACAGCGACATCTGCTCTGTGGTGAGAGTGAACGGTCACCTGTCGGAACCGTTCAACATCATGCGCTCGGTCCGCCAAGGATGTCCCCTCTCGTCCCTCTTGTACGTATTGACTCTCGAGCCATTACTGCACAAACTGGAGACGTTGAGGGGGGTCCCGCGCGAACTAGGATGCGGAAGATCCGTGTCAGCGTATGCGGACAATGTCACCGTAGTGGTGTCGAACGCCAAACACATCGAGGCGATCGGCACTACACTAAGAGAATACGAAGCGGTGACAGGAGCAATGATCAACCAGGAAAAGTCAGTGGGCCTGCAGCTCGGCACCTGGAGAGGCAGGTCCATACCGTCCAACAGCGTCGTCGGATGCTGGATGGACGGACCGGTTAAATTGCTAGGTGTCTGGTTCGGTCCGGACCTCCAGACGGACAAAAACTGGGACGAGGTGACGAGCAGGGTGGCTTCTCTCACCCAGAAATGGGCCGAGAGGAAGCTATCCCTGAAAGGTCGAGCAGAGGTGGCTAACGTGTACATCGCGTCTGTCATCTGCTACTGCCTGACCGTCGTTCCTTGTCCTAAGCCTCGCCTGACTGCACTGGAGCGTTTGCTCTTTCGCTTTTTGTGGAAGGGACGGGCTCCGATGGTCAGGCGGTCCATCTGTTGTCAACACCCGCTACGTGGAGGGCTGGGCATGCCGTGGCTGATGATGCGCAGGCACGCGCTCAGGCTACGACATCTCCACCTCTTCCTCGACGGTGATCAGGTGTGGTCGCCGTTTGCTAGACACGTATTTCCCCAGCTCGTTTCCTTGACGGAGCTGCAGTCCTGGGTCAAGCGAAGACCGAGAGGGAGCGCCTGGAGACTGGAATGTCTTCAGGTGCTCACAGCCATCGACCAATCGGGCAATGTGATCGGTGGAAACTCCACCTCGGCGTTCTATAGAGGATTAGTGGAGGGGAAGGGCGACGACGTACTTGGGGAAACTCTAGGCGTCGACGAAAATCAACTAGCCAATCTCTTCGGAAGAACTTTCGGGTCAGGGCCTATGGACAACTTCCAGAAATCTCTGGCCTGGCAGTGCTACCGAGGAGCCTTGTCAGTTCCGGATAAACTCTACAGGCATGGAGGTGCCGTCAGCCGGGCATGTCCGAGATGCGCGCAGGGCGACGAAACCGTCCTGCACGCACTCGTCCAGTGTCCGAAAATTGCTGACTTGTGGGTTTATGTCGAACACCTGCTGTCGCGTTTAGGACGGATCCGGCTATCATCTGAGTCCATCGCGAGGATTGCCCCGCCCTCCTCCTTTAGCCGGGAAGGGCAGGCAGTTTTTATCTGTCTGGTGGCCATGGCGAAAGTGATAGTATGGTGGACACGTTTGAAAGGGCTGAAGACGAGCACTTACCTCTTCGGTGATGCTCTGATTGACTTTTTCAATTTTCATTTGAAAAGGAAAATCAGAGTAGAGAGGGAAGTGCTCTCTTCCCAGCATTTTGTTGAAAGATGGGTAAGAGAAGCAAGAATGGCCCGAGTAAATGGGCCTACTGTGAGTATATATCTGTAAATTAAAGGTGGAAAACTGGGAGAGGGCACTTGCCTTGGTGGTCAGGGTCATTGTGGCTTTTTACTGGGCTTTCTCCACAAATGTCCCTCCGAAGTCTCCCCCCTATTGGGGAATTTTTCATTGTTATTTTTTGTTACACCCTCTGTTTTTTTTGTTTTTTTACACGCAGAAATGCCCATTTGTACCGTCCTGTATTGTCCTGCACTGTCCTTAATGTCTACTTTATGTAAACCCTTGTGGTTAATAAAGAAAACATTATTATTATTATTATTATTATTATTATTATTATTATTATTATTATTAGTAGTAGTAGTAGTAGTAGTAGTAGTAGTAGTAGTAGTAGTAGTAGTAGTAGTAGTGATGGTGGTGGTGGTAGTAGTAGTAGTAGTAGTAGTAGTAGTAGTAGTAGTAGTAGTAGTAGTAGTAGTAGTAGTGATGGTGGTGGTGGTAGTAGTAGTAGTAGTAGTAGTAGTAATAGTAGTAGTAGTAGTAGTAGTAGTAGTAGTAGTAGTAGTAGTAGTAGTAGTAGCAGTTGTGATGAATGCATTCGCGTCTATGTTAGGAAAATGCTGGAGGTAATGTTTTGGTTGAAAGTAACATTAAGTAACTAGTAATAATTGTTTCTACTTTTGGCACAGGGCCAGCAATTTACCAGTGCATTACTGGTACTTTATTTTATAGACCCCGTAAGGATGAAAGGCAAAGTTAACTTCGGCGGGATTTGAACTCGTAATAATGATGATTATAATAACGAAGACGGCGACAATGATGATGATGATGATGATGGTGATGATGGTGTTGATGATGATGATGATGATGATGATGATGATGATGGTGATGATGTTGTTGATGATGATGGTGTTGATGATGATGATGATGATGATAATGACGACGACGACGACGATGATGATAATGATAATGATAATGATGTTGATGGTGATGCTGATGACGATGATGATGATGGTAGTGGTAATGATGATGATGGTGATGACGATGATGACTATGATGATGATGGTGATGACGACGACGACCACGATCGTGATGATAATGATGATAATGGCAATGACACAACTAATGATGATGATGATTAAGATGAGGTAGTTTTGATGATCATGAGAGATGACAACCATATAATTAATTGTCTGTAGATGGTTATGTAAGAGGTGAAGTACAGTAACAGTACCGACTAATGCTAGTAATGATAGTATCATAGTTCTGGTGTAAAGGCGGGTGGCTTAGTGGTTAGGCTCACAATCGTAAAGTATGTTATTTTGAGTTCCCGACGGCGCGTTGTCTTCTTAAGCAAGACAACTTATTTCAGGTTGCTCCAGTTCACTCAGTGTGTGATAAGCCAGAAGGCTCATCAGACCGGTGCTTATTCCGATTTCATGGCGTGAAGCGTCTGCGAATACAAGCCTCCCCCCCCCTCCTTGAGAAGACGTCAGTCCATCGCAGGGTTAAACCCCATGCTATTGCTGGTACACATTTTCAGCTTAGTATACTGCTGCAGCAACGTGAAATGAGGTGCTTTGCTCAAGAATACATCACGCATCGAACCATTTTGATCGTAAGTCCAACACCCTTACAACTAGGCCACGCATCACCAGTTAGACCGTAAAATGACTTGTATCCTTAATTCGAAAAGCCAGCCTAGTAGTATATTTTGTCACGCTGAATCTCCCTGAGAACTACGTGAACGGTACACATGTCGTTAGAATGGTCCGCTAATTTTATATGGGGTGTATGTGTGTCTGTGTGTGTGCATATTCGTTAGTTAGCAGAGTTTCTTTTGAAAGATTGTAATTTGAGGAAAATGTTGCTACTATTTCTAGCAGGTGAAATGATTTGTAATGTTAATGTTTCGGAGATTTCGTGGAAATAGTGACTGTAGTTTATATGCTGGTGTGAAATTGAATGTTGGGGTATGTGTATACTGTGTAAGTAGTAAGGTTGGCATGTTGGCTGTGGTGAAAATGTTTGGTGTGATTGTAATCGTGTAATGGTCACGCTGGTTGTGGTAAATGTGGTTGTGATGGTCTAGCAGCTATGGTCTATAACATCTCAACTAGCTAGAGTCTAGCATGGTTGATATGTGAATGGTGATTGTGATGGTTTAGCAAATATAACATCTCAACTAGCTAGACACTAGCATGGTTGAAATGTAAATGGTGATTGTGATGGTTTAGCAGCTATACCATCTCAATTAGCTAGACCCTAACATGGTTGTAATGTGAATAGTGATTGTGATGGTTTAGCAGCTTAAGCATCTCAACTAGCTAGACTCTAGCATGGTTGAAATGTGAATGGTGATTGTGATGCTTTAGCAGCTATACCATCTCAACTAGCTAGACTCGAGCATGGTTGATATGTGAATAGTGATTGTGATGGTTTAGCAGCTATACCATCTCAACTAGCTAGACTCTAGAATGGTTAATTTGTGAATAGTGATTGTGATGGTTTAGCAGCTATACCATCTCAACTAGCTAGACTTCAGCATGGTTGATATGTTAAAAGTGGTTGTGATGGTTTATCAGCTATACCATCTCAACTAACTAGACTCTAGCACGGTTGATATGTGAATGGTGATTGTGATGGTTTAGCAGCTATACCATCTCAACTAGCTAGACTCTAACATGGTTGATATGTGAATGGTGATTGTGATGGTTTAGCAGCTATACCATCTCTACTAGCTAGACTCTAAAATGGTTGATATGTGAATGGTGATTGTGATGGTTTAGCAGCTATACCATTTTAACTAGCTAGACTTTAGCATGGTTGATATGTGAATGGTGATAGTGATGGTTTAGCAGCTATAACATCTCAATCTGCTAAACTCTAGCATGGTTGATATGTGAATAGTGATTGTGATGGTTTAGCAGCTATACCATCTCAAGTAGCTAGAGTCTAGCCTGGTTGATATGTGAATAGTGATCGTGATGGTTTAGCAGCTATACAATCTCAACCAGCTTGAGTCTAACATAGTTGATATGTGAATGGTGTTTGTAATGGTTTAGCAGCTATACCATCTCAACTGGCTAGACTCTAGCACGTTTGATATGTGAATGGTGATTGTGATGGTTTAGCAGCTATACCATATCCACTAACTAGACTATAGCATGGTTGATATTGTGAATAGTGATTGTGAAGGTTTAGCCGGTATACCATCTCAACTATCTGGACTCTAGCATGGTTGATATGTGAGTAGTGAGTTTGATAGTTTAGCAGCTATACCATCTAAAATAGCTAGACTCTAGCATGGTTGATATGTGAATAGTGATTGTGATGCTTTAGCAGCTATACCATCTCAACTAGCTAGACTCTAGCATGGTTGATATGTGAATAGTGATTGTGATGTTTTAGCAGCTATACCATCTCAACTAACTAAAATCTAGCATGGTTGATATGTGAATGGGGATTGTATTGGTTGAACAGCTATACCATCTCAACTAGCTAGACTCTAGCATGGTTGATATGGGAATGGTGATTGTGATGGTTTAGCAGCTATACCATCTCAACTAGCTACACTCTAGCATGGTTTATATATGAATAGTGATTGTGATGGTTTAGCAGCTATACCATCTGAACTAGCTAGACTCTAGCATGGTTGATATATGAATAGTGATTGTGAGAGTTTAGCAGATATACCATCTCAACTACCTAGTGTCTAGCATGGTTGAAATATGAATAGTGATTGTGATGGTTTAGCAGCTATACCATGTGAACTAGCTAGACTCTAGCATGGTTAATACATGAATGGTGATTGTGATGGTTTAGCAGCTATACTATCTCAGACAGCTAGACTCAGCATGGTTGATATGTGAATAGTGATTGTTATGGTTTAGCAGCTATACATTCTCAACTAGCTAGACTGTAGCATGGTTGATATGTGAATCGTGATTGTGATTGTTGAGCAGCTATACCATCTCAACTAGCTAGACTTTAGCATGGTTGATATGCGAATGGTGATTGTGATGGTTTAGCAGATATAACATATCAACTAGCTAGACTCTAGCATGGTTGATATGTGAATAGTGATTATGATGGTTTAGCAGCTATACCACCTCAACTAGCTAGACTCTAGCATGGTTGATATGTGAATAGTGATTGTCATGCTATACCATATCAACTAGCTAGACTCTAGCATGGTAGATATGTGAATAGTGATTGTGATGGATTAGCAGCTATACCATATCAACTAGCTAGACTCTAGCATGGTTGATATGTGAATGGTGATTGCGATGGTTTAGCAGCTATACCAGCTCAACTATCTAGTCTCAAGCATAGTTGATATGTGAATAGTGATTGTGATGGTTTAGAAGCTATCCCATCTCAACTAGCTAGACTCTAGCATGGTTCATATGTGAATGGTGATTCTGATGGTTTAGCAGCTATACTATTTCAACAAGCTAGACTCTTGCATGGTTAATACGTGAATGGTGATTGCGATGGTTTAGCAGCTTACCATCTCAACTAGCTATACTCTAGCATGGTTGATATATGAATGGTGATGGTGATGGTTTAGCAGCTATACCATATCAACTAGCTAGACTCTAGCTTAGTTGATATGTGATTGGTGATTGTGATGGTTTAGCAGCTATAACATCTCAACTAGCTAGACTCTAGCATGGTTTATATTTGAATAGTGATTGTGATGCTTTACCAGCTATACTATCTCAACTAGCTAGACCCACGGATGGTTGATATGTGAATAGTGATTGTGATGGTTTAGCAGCTATACCATCTCAACTAGCTAGACTCTAGCATGGTTAATACATGAATGGTGATTGTGATGGTTTAGCAGCTATACCATCTCAAACAGCTAGAATCTAGCATGGTTGATATGTGAATAGTGATTGTGATGGTTTAGCAGCTATACCTTCTCAACTAGCTAGACTTTAGCATGGTTGATATGAGAATGGTGATTGTGATGGTTTAGAAGATATACCATATCAACTAGCTAGACTCTAGCATGGTTGATATATGAATGGTGATTATGATTGTTTAGCAGCTATACCATCTCAACTAGCTAGACTCTAGCTTAGTTGATATGTAAATGGTGATTGTGATGGTTTAGCAGCTATACCATCTCAACTAGCTAGGTCCATGCATGGTTGATATGTTAATAGTGATTTTGATGGTTTAGCAGCTATACCATGTCAACTAGCTAGACTCTAGCATGGTTAATACATGAATGGTGATTGTGATGGTTTAGCAGCTATACCATCTCAAGCAGCTAGACTCAGCATGGTTGATACGTGAATAGTGATTGTGATGGTTTAGCAGCTATATCGTCTCAACTATCTAGACTCTAGCATTGTTGAAATGTGAATCGTGATTGTGAAGGTTGAGCAGCTATACCATCTCAACTAGCTATACTCTAGCATGGTTGATATGTGAATGGTGATTGTGAAGGTTTAGCATCTATACCATCTCAACTAGCTAGTCTCTAGCATGGTTGATATGTGTGTAGTGATTGTGATGGTTTAGCAGCTATCCCATCTAAACTAGCTAGATTCTAGCATGTTTGATATTTGGATGGTGATTGTGATGGTTTAGCAGCTATACCATCTCAACTAGCTAGACTCTAGCAAGGTTGATATGTGAATGGTGATTGTTATGCTTTAGCAGCTATACCATCTCAACTAGCTAGACTCTACCAAGGTTCATATGTGAATGGTGATTGTGATGCTTTAGCAGCTATACCATCTCAACTTGCTAGACGCTAGCAAGGTTGATATGTGAATGGTGATTGTTATGCTTTAGCAGCTATACCATCTCAACTAGCTAGACTCTAGCAAGGATGTTATGTGAATAGTGATTGTGATGGTGTATCAGCTATACCATCTCAACTAGTTAGACTCTAGCACGGTTGTAATGTGAATGGTGATTGTGATGGTTCAGTAGCTATACCATCTCACCTAGCTAGACTCTAGCATCGTTGATATGTTAATGGTGATTGTGATGGTTTAGCACCTATACCATGTCAAACAGCTAGACTCAGCATGGTTGATATGTGAATAGTGATTGTGATGGTTTAGCAGCTATACCTTCTCAACTAGCTAGACTCTAGCATGGTTGATATGTGAATGGTGATTGTGATGGTTTAGCAGCTATACCATCTCACCTAGCTAGACTCTACCATGGTTGATATGTGAATGGTGATTGTGATGGTTTAGCAGCTATAACATCTCAACTAGCTAGACCCACGCATGGTTGATATGTGAATAGTGATTGTGATGGTTTTTCAGCTATACCATGTCAACTAGCTAGACTCTAGCATGGTTAATACATGAATGGTGATTGTGATGGTTTAGCAGCTATCCCATCTCAAACAGCTAGACTCAGCATGGTTGAAATGTGAATAGTGTTTGTGATAGTTTAGCAGCTTTACAATCTCAACTAGCTAGACCCACGCATGGTTGATATGTGAATGGTGATTGTGAGGGTTTAGCAGCTATACCATCTCAAGTACCTAGATTCTAGCATGGTTGATATGTGAATCGTGATTGTGATGGTTTAGCAGCTATACCATCTCAACTAGCTAGACTCTAGCATGGTTTATATGTGAATATTGATTGTGATGGTTTAGCATCTATACCATCTGAACTAGCTAGACTCTAGCATGGTTGATATGTGAATAGTGATTGTGAGAGTTTAGCAGCTATACCATCTGAACTACCTAGTCTCTAGCATGGTTGAAATATGAATAGTGATTGTGATGGTTTAGCAGCTATACCTTGTCAGCTAGCTAGACCCACGCATGGTTGATACGTGAATAGTGATTGTGATGGTTTATCAGCTATACCATGTCAACTAGCTAGATTCTAGCATGGTTAATACATGAATTGTGATTGTGATGGTTTAGCAGCTATACCATCTCAAACAGCTAGACTCAGCATGGTTGATATGTGAATAGTGATTGTGATGGTTTAACAGTTATACATTCTCAACTAGCTAGACTGTAGCATGGTTGATATGTGAATAGTGATTGTGATCGTTTTAGCAGCTATACCATCTCAACTAGCTAGTCTCTAGCATGGTTGATATGTGAATAGTGTTTCTGATAGTTTAGCAGCTATACCATCTCAAGTAGCTAGACTTTAGCATGGTTGTTATGTGAATGGTGATTGTGATGGTTTAGCAGCTATACCATCTCAACTAGCTAGACTTTAGCATGGTTGTTATGTGAATGGTGATAGTGATGGTTTAGCAGCTATAACATATCAACTAGCTAGACTCTAGCATGGTTGATATGTGAATAGTGATTGTGATGGTTTAGCAGCTATACCATCTCAACTAGCTAGACTCTAGCATGGTTGATATGTGAATAGTGATTGTCATGCTTTAGTAGCTATACCATCTCAACTAGCTAGCCTGTAGCATGGTAGATATGTGAATAGTGATTTATGATGGTTTAGCAGCTATACCATACCAACTAGCTAGACTCTAGCATGGTTGATATGTGAATGGTGATTGTGATGGTTTAGCAGCTTACCATCTCAACTAGCTAGACTCTACCATGGTTGATATGTGAATGGTGATTCTGATGGTTTAGCAGCTATACCATCTCAACAAGCTAGACTCTTGCATGGTTAATACGTGAATGGTGATTGTGATGGTTTAGCACCTATACCATCTCAAACAGCTAGACTCAGAATGGTTGATATGTGAATAGTGATTGTGATGGTTTAGCAGCTATACCTTCTCAACTAGCTAGACTGTAGCATGGCTGATATGTGAATAGTGATTTTGATGGTTTATCAGCTATACCATCTCAACTAGCTAGACTCTAGCATGGTTGATATGTGAATGGTGATTGTGATGGTTTAGCAGCTATACCATATCAACTAGTTAGACTCTAGCATGGTTGATATGTGAATAGTGATTGTGATGGTGTATCAGCTATACCATCTCAACTAGTTAGACTCTAGCATGGTTGATATGTGAATGGTGATTGTGATGGTTCAGTAGCTATACCATCTCACCTAGCTAGACTCTAGCATCGTTGATATGTTAATGGTGATTGTGATGGTTTAGCACCTATACCATGTCAAACAGCTAGACTCAGCATGGTTGATATGTGAATAGTGATTGTGATGGTTTAGCAGCTATACCTTCTCAACTAGCTAGACTGTAGCATGGCTGATATGTGAATAGTGATTGTGATGGTTTATCAGCTATACCATCTCAACTAGCTAGACTCTAGCATGGTTGATATGTGAATGGTGATTGTGATGGTTTAGCAGCTATACCATCTCACCTAGCTAGACTCTACCATGGTTGATATGTGAATGGTGATTGTGATGGTTTAGCAGCTATAACATCTCAACTAGCTAGACCCACGCATGGTTGATATGTGAATAGTGATTGTGATGGTTTTTCAGCTATACCATGTCAACTAGCTAGACTCTAGCATGGTTAATACATGAATGGTGATTGTGATGGTTTAGCAGCTATCCCATCTCAAACAGCTAGACTCAGCATGGTTGAAATGTGAATAGTGTTTGTGATAGTTTAGCAGCTTTACAATCTCAACTAGCTAGACCCACGCATGGTTGATATGTGAATGGTGATTGTGAGGGTTTAGCAGCTATACCATCTCAAGTACCTAGATTCTAGCATGGTTGATATGTGAATCGTGATTGTGATGGTTTAGCAGCTATACCATCTCAACTAGGTAGACTCTAGCATGTTTTATATATGAATATTGATTGTGATGGTTTAGCATCTATACCATCTGAACTAGCTAGACTCTAGCATGGTTGATATGTGAATAGTGATTGTGAGAGTTTAGCAGCTATACCATCTGAACTACCTAGTCTCTAGCATGGTTGAAATATGAATAGTGATTGTGATGGTTTAGCAGCTATACCTTGTCAGCTAGCTAGACCCACGCATGGTTGATACGTGAATAGTGATTGTGATGTTTTATCAGCTATACCATGTCAACTAGCTAGACTCTAGCATGGTTAATACATGAATTGTGATTGTGATGGTTTAGCAGCTATACCATCTCAAACAGCTAGACTCAGCATGGTTGATATGTGAATAGTGATTGTGATGGTTTAGCAGTTATACATTCTCAACTAGCTAGACTGTAGCATGGTTGATATGTGAATAGTGATTGTGATCGTTTTAGCAGCTATACCATCTCAACTAGCTAGTCTCTAGCATGGTTGATATGTGAATAGTGTTTCTGATAGTTTAGCAGCTATACCATCTCAAGTAGCTAGACTTTAGCATGGTTGTTATGTGAATGGTGATTGTGATGGTTTAGCAGCTATACCATCTCAACTAGCTAGACTTTAGCATGGTTGTTATGTGAATGGTGATAGTGATGGTTTAGCAGCTATAACATATCAACTAGCTAGACTCTAGCATGGTTGATATGTGAATAGTGATTGTGATGGTTTAGCAGCTATACCATCTCAACTAGCTAGACTCTAGCATGGTTGATATGTGAATAGTGATTGTCATGCTTTAGTAGCTATACCATCTCAACTAGCTAGCCTGTAGCATGGTAGATATGTGAATAGTGATTTATGATGGTTTAGCAGCTATACCATCTCAAGTAGCTAGACTTTAGCATGGTTGTTATGTGAATGGTGATTGTGATGGTTTAGCAGCTTACCATCTCAACTAGCTAGACTCTACCATGGTTGATATGTGAATGGTGATTCTGATGGTTTAGCAGCTATACCATCTCAACAAGCTAGACTCTTGCATGGTTAATACGTGAATGGTGATTGTGATGGTTTAGCACCTATACCATCTCAAACAGCTAGACTCAGAATGGTTGATATGTGAATAGTGATTGTGATGGTTTAGCAGCTATACCTTCTCAACTAGCTAGACTGTAGCATGGCTGATATGTGAATAGTGATTTTGATGGTTTATCAGCTATACCATCTCAACTAGCTAGACTCTAGCATGGTTGATATGTGAATGGTGATTGTGATGGTTTAGCAGCTATACCATATCAACTAGTTAGACTCTAGCATGGTTGATATGTGAATAGTGATTGTGATGGTTTAGCAGCTATACCTTCTCAACTAGCTAGACTCTAGCATGGTTGATATTTGTATGGTGATTGTGATGGTTTAGCAGCTATACCATCTCATCTTGCTAGACTCTAGCATGGTTGATATTTGTATGGTGATTGTGATGGTTTAGCAGCTATAACATCTCAACTAGCTAGACTCTAGTATGGTTGATATGTGAATGGTGATTGTGATGGTTTAGCAGCTATACCATCTCAACTAGCTAGACTCTACCATGGTTGATATGTGAATGGTGATTGTGATGGTTTAGCAGCTATAACATCTCAACTAGCTAGACCCACGCATGGTTGATATGTGAATAGTGATTGTGATGGTTTTTCAGCTATACCATGTCAACTAGCTAGACTCTAGCATGGTTAATACATGAATGGTGATTGTGATGGTTTAGCAGCTATACCATCTCAAACAGTTAGACTGTAGCATTGTTGATATGTGAATAGTGATTGTGATAGATTAGCAGCTATACCATCTCAAGTAGCTAGATTCTAGCATGGTTGATATGTGAATAGTGATTGTGATGGTTTATCAGCTATGCCATCTCAACTAGCTAGACTCTAGCATGGTTGAAATGTGAATAGTGATTGTGATGGTTGAGCAGCTATACCATCTCAACTAGCTAGACTTTAGCATGGTTATTATGTGAATGGTGATTTTGATGGTTTAGCAGCTGTAACATATCAACTGGCTAGACTCTAGCATGGTTGATATGTGAATAGTGATTGTGATGGTTTAGCAGCTATACCATCTCAACTGGCTAGACTCTACCATGGTTGATATGTGAATAGTGATTGTCATGCTTTAGCAGCTATACCATCTCAACTAGCTAGACTCTAGCATGATAGATATGTGAATAGTGATTTATGATGGTTTAGCAGCTATACCACATCAACTAGCTAGACTCTAGCATGGTTGATATATGAATGGTGATTGTGATGGTTTAGAAGCTTACCATCTCAACTAGCTAGACTCTACCATGGTAGATATGTGAATAGTGATTTATGATGGTTTAGCAGCTATACCATCTCAACTAGCTAGTCTCTAGCATAGTTGAAATGTGAATAGTGACTGTGATGGTTTAGCAGCTATCCCATCTCAACTAGCTAGACTCTAGCATGGTTGATATGTGAATGGTGATTCTGATGGTTTAGCAGCTATACCATCTCAACAAGCTAGACTCTTACATGGTTAATACGTGAATGGTGATTGTGATGGTTTAGCACCTATACCATCTCAAACAGCTAGACTCAGAATGGTTGATATGTGAATAGTGATTGTGATGGTTTAGCAGCTATACCTTCTCCACTATCTAGACTGTAGCATGGCTGATATGTGAATAGTGATTATGATGGTTTAGCAGCTATACCATATCAACTAGCTAGACTCTTGCATGGTTGATATGTGAATAGTGATTGTGATGGTATAGCATCTATACCTTCTCAACTAGCTGGACTGTAGCTATACCATCTCTAGCTAGTTGAGATGGTATAGCTGATAAACCATCACAATCACCATTCACATATCAACCATGCGAGAGTCTAGCTAGTTGAGATGGTATAGCTAGACTCTCGCATGGTTGATATGTGAATGGTGATTGTGATGGTTTAGCAGCTATACCATCTCAACTAGCAAGACTTTTACATTGTTGATCTGTGAATGGTGATTGTGATGGTTTAGAAGATATACCATCTCAACCAGCTAGACTCTAGCATGGTTGATATGTGAATAGGGATTGTGATGGTTTAGCAGCTATACCATCTCAACTAGCTAGACTCTACCATGGTTGATATGTGAATGGGAATTGTGATGGTTTAGCAGCTATACCATCTCAACTAGCTAGACTCTACCATGGTTGATATGTGAATGGTGATTGTGATGCTTTAGCAGCTATACCATCTCAACTAGCTAGACTCCAGGAAGGATGATATGTGAATAGTGATTGTGATGGTTTATCAGCTATACCATCTCAACTAGCTAGACTCTAGCATGGTTCATATGTGAATAGTGATTGTGATGGTTTATCAGCTATACCATCTCAACTAGCTAGACTCTAGCATGGTTGATATGTGAATGGTGATCGTAATGGTTTAGCAGCTATACCATCTCAACTATCAAGACTCTACCATGGTTGATATGTGAATGGTGATTGTGATGGTTTAGCAGCTATACCATCTCAACTAGCTTGTCTCTAGCATGGTTAATATGTGAATAGTGATTGTGATGGTTTAGCAGCTATCCCATCTCAACTAGCTAGACTCTTGCATGTTTGAAATGTGAATGGTGATTGTGATGCTTTAGCAGCTATACCATCTCAACTTGCTAGTCTCTAGCATCGTTGATATGTGAATAGGGATTGTGATGGTTATCAGCTATACCATGTCAACTAGCTAGACTCTAGCATGGTTAATACATGAATGGTGATTGTGATGGTTTGGCACCTATACCATCTCAACCAACTAGACTCTAGCATGGTTGATATGTGATTAGTGATTTTGATGGTTTAGCAGCTATACCATCTCAACTACATAGACTCTAGTATGGTTGAAATGTGAATAGTGATTGTGAGAGTTTAGCAGCTATACCATCTCAACTACCTAGTCTCTAGCATGGTTGATATGTGATTAGTGATTGTGATGGTTTAGCACCTATACCATCTCAAACAGCTAGACTCAGCATGGTTGATATGTGAAAAGTCATTGTGATGGTTTATCAGCTATACCATATCAAGTAGCTAGACTCTAGCATGGTTGATAGGTGAATAGTGATTGTGATGGTTTAGCAGCAATACCTTCTCAACTAGCTAGACTCTAGCTTGGTTATATGTGAATGGTGATTGTGATGGTTTAGCACCTATACCATCTCAAACAGCTTGACTCAGCATGGTTGATATGTGAATAGTGATTGTGATAGTTTAGCAGCTATACCATCTCAACTAGCTAGACTCTAGCATGATTGATATGTGAATGGTGATTGTGATGGTTTAGCAGCTATACCATCTCAAATAGCTAGACTGTAGCATGGGGATATGTGAATAGTGATTGAGATGCTTTAGTAGCTATACCGTCTCAACTAGCTAGACTCTAGCATGGTTGATATGTGAATAGTGGTTGTGATGGTTTAGCAGCTATACCATCTAAATTGCTAGACTCTCTCATGGTTGATATGTGAATGGTGATTGTGATAGTTTAGTAGCTATACCATCTCAACTAGCTAGTCTCTAGCATGGTTGATATGTGAATAGTGATTGTGATGGTTTAGCAGCTATCCCATCTTAACTAGCTAGACTCTCGCATGGTTGATCTGTGAATAGTGATTGTGATGGTTTAGAAGATATACCATATCAACTAGCTAGACTCTAGCATGGTTGATATGTAAATAGTGATTGTGATGGTTTTCATCTATACCATCTTCGCTAGGAAGACTCTAGCATGGTTAATACGTGAATGGTGATTGTGATGGTTTAGCACCTATACCATCTCAAACAGCTTGACTCAGCATGGTTGATATATGAATGGTGATTGTGATGGTTTAGCAGCTATACCATCTCAACTAGCTAGATTCTAGCAAGGTTGATATTTGGATGGTGATTGTGATGGTTTGGTAGCTATACCATCTCAACTAGCTAGACTCTAGCTTGGTTATATGTGAATGGTGATTGTGATGGTTTAGCACCTATACCATCTCAAACAGCTAGACTCAGCATGTTTGATATGTGAATAGTGATTGTGATGGTTTATCAGCTATACCATATCAAGTAGCTAGACTCTAGCATGGTTGATAGGTGAATAGTGATTGTGATGGTTTAGCAGGAATACCTTGTCAACTAGCTAGACTCTAGCTTGGTTATATGTGAATGGTGATTGTGATGGTTTAGCACCTATACCATCTCAAAATATCTTGACTCAGCATGGTTGATATGTGAATAGTGATTGTGATGCTTTAGTAGCTATAACGTCTCAACTAGCTACAGTCTAGCATGGTTGATATGTGAATAGTGATTGTGATGGTTTAGCAGCTATACCATCTAAACTAGCTAGACTCTCTCATGGTTGATATGTGAATGGAGATTGTGATAGTTTAGCAGCTATACCATCTCAACTAGCTAGACTCTCGCATGGTTGATATGTGAATGGTGATTGTGATGGTTTAGCAGCTATACCATCTCAACTAGCAAGACTTTTACATTGTTGATCTGTGAATGGTGATTGTGATGGTTTAGAAGATATACCATATCAACTAGCTAGACTCTAGCATGGTTGATATGTAATTAGTGATTGTAATGGTTTTCATCTATACCATCTCCACTAGGAAGACTCTAGCATGGTTAATACGTGAATGGTGATTGTGATGGTTTAGCACCTATACCATCTCAAAGAGCTTGACTCAGCATGGTTGATATATGAATGGTGATTGTGATGGTTTAGCAGCTATACCATCTCGACTAGCTAGATTCTAGCAAGGTTGATATTTGGATGGTGATTGTGATGGTTTAGTAGCTATATCATCTCAACTAGCTAGACTCTAGCTTGGTTATATGTGAATGGTGATTGTGATGGTTTAGCACCTATACCATCTCAAACAGCTTGACTCAGCATGGTTGATATGTGAATAGTGATTGTGATCGTTTAGCACCTATACCCTCTCAAACAGCTTGACTCAGCATGGTTGATATGTGAATGGTAATTGTGATGGTTTAGCAGCTATACCATCTCAACCAGCTAAACTCTAGCATGGTTGATATGTGATTAGTGATTTTGATGGTTTAGCAGCTATACCATCTCAACTAGCTAGACTCTAGCAAGGTTGATTGTGAGTGGTGATTGTGATGATTTAGCAGCTATACCATCTCAACTAGCTAGACTCTTGCATGGTTGATATGTGAATAGTGATTGTTATGGTTTATCAGCTATACCATCTCAACTAGCTAGACTCTAGCATGGTTAATAAGTGAATGGTGATTGTGATGGTTTAGCACATATACCATCTCAAACATCTTGACTCAGCATGGTTGATATGTGAATGATGATTGTGATGGTTTAGCAGCTATACCATCTCAACTAGCTTGACTCTAGCATGGTTGATATATGAATAGTGATTGTGATGGTTTAGCAGCTATACCATCTCAACTAGCTAGACTTTAGCATGGTTGAAATGTGAATGGTGATTGTGATTGTTTAGCAGCTTTACGATCTCAACTAGCTAGACACTTGCATGGTTGATATGTGAATGGTGATTGTGATGGTTTAGAAGCTATACCATATCAACTACCTAGACTCTAGCATGGCTGATATGTGAATAGTGATTGTGATGGTTTAGCAGCTATACCTTCTCAACTAGCTAGACTCTAGCATGGTTGATATATGAATATTGATTGTGATGGTTTAGCAGCTATACCATTCTCAACTAGCTAGACTCTAGCACTTGTTGATATTTGAATGGTGATTGTGATGGTTTATCAGCTATACCATCTCAACTAGTTAGACTCTAGCATGGTTGAGATGTGAATGGTGATTGTGATGGTTTAGCAGCAATACCATATCAACTAACTAGACTATAGCATGGTTGATATTGTGAATGGTGATTGTGATGCTTTTACAGATATACCATCTCAACTAGCTAGACTGTAGCATCGTTGTTATGTGAATAGTGATTTTGATGGTGTAGCAGCTATACCATCTCAACTAGTTAGACTCTAGCATGGTTGAGATGTGAATGGTGATTGTGATGGTTTAGCAGCAATACCATATCAACTAACTAGACTATAGCATGGTTGATATAGTGAATGGTGATTGTGATGCTTTTACAGACATACCATCTCAACTAGCTAGACTCTAGCATGGTTGATATGTGAATGGTGATTGTGATGTTTTAGCAGCTATACCATCTCAACTAGCTAGACTCTAGCAAGGTTGACATGTGAATAGGGATTGTGATGGTTTATCAGCTATACTATCTCAACTAGCTAGACTCTAGCATGGTTGATATGTGAATAGTGATTGTGATGGTTTAGCAGCTATACCATCTCAACCAGCTAGACTCTCGCATGGTTGATATGTGAATGGTGATTGTGAGAGTTTAGCAGCTATACCATCTCAACTACCTACTCTCTAGCATGGTTGAAATGTGAATAGTGATTGTGATGCTTTACAAGCTATACCATCTCAACTAGCTAGAACCAAGCATGGTTGATATGTGAATAGTAATTGTGATGGTTTATCAGCTATACCATGTCAACTAGCTAGACTCTAGCATGGTTAATACATGAATGGTGATTGTGATGGTTTAGAAACTATACCATCTCAAACAGCTTGACTCAGCATGGTTGATATGTGAATGGTGATTGTGATGGTTTAGCAGCTATACCATCTCAACTAGCTAGACTCTAGCATATTTGATATTTGGATGATGATTGTGATGGTTTAGGAGCTATACCATTTCAACTAGCTAGACTCGAGGATGGTTCATATATGAATAGTGATTGTGATGGTTTATCAGCTATACCATCTCAACTAGTTAGACTCTAGCATGCTTGATAAGTGAATGGTGATTGTGATGGTTTAGCAGCTATACCATCTTAACTAGCTAGACTCTACCATGGTTGATATGTGAATGGTGATTGTGAATGCTTTAGCAGCTATACGATCTCAACTAGCTAGACTCTAGGAAGGTTGATATGTGAATGGTGATTGTGATGGTTTAGCAGCTACATCATCTCAACTAGCTAGACTCTAGCATGGTTGATGTGATTAGTGATTTTGATGGTTTAGCAGCTATACCATCTCAACTAGCTAGACTCTAGCATGCTTGATATGTGAATGGTGATTGTGATGGTTTATTTAGCTATACCATCTCAACTACCTAGACTATAGCAAGGTTGAAACGTGAATAGTGATTGTGAGAGTTTAGCAGCTATACCATCTCAACTACCTAGTCTCTAGCATGGTTGAAATGTGAATAGTGATTGTGATGGTTTAGCAGCTATACCATCTCAAACAGCTAGACCCAGCATGGTTGATATGTGAATAGTGATTGTGATGGTTTAGCAGCTATACCATCTCAACTTGCTAGATTCTAGCATGGTTGATATTTGTATGGTGATTGTGATAGTTTAGCAGATATACCTTCTCCACTAGATAGACTCTAGCATGGTTAATTACTGAATGGTGATTGTGATGGTTTAGCACATATACCATCTCAAACAGCTTGACTCAGCATGGTTGATATGTGAATGGTGATTGTGATGCTTTAGCAGCTATACCTTCTCCACTAGCTAGACTCTAGCATGATTGATATATGAATATTGATTGTGATGGTTTAGCAGCTATACCATCTCAACTAGCTAGTCTCTAGCATGGTTGATATGTGAATGGTGATTGTGATGGTTTAGCAGCTATACCATCTCAACTAGCTAGACTCTAGCATTTGTTGATATTTGGATGGTGATTGAGATGGTTTAGCAGCTATACCATCTCAACTAGCTAGACTCTAGCATGGTTGATTAATGAATAGTGATTGTGATGGTTCATCAGCTATACCATCGCAACTAGTTAGACTCTAGCTTGGTTGATATGTGAATGGTTATTGTGATAGTTTAGTAGCTATACCATCTCAACTAGCTAGACTGTAGCATCGTTGATATGTGAATGGTGATTGCGATGGTTTAGCAGCTATACCATCTCCACTAACAAGACTCTAGCATGGTTGATATGTGAATGGTGATTGTGTTGCTTTAGCAGCTATACCATCTCATCTTGCTAGACTCTACCATGGTTGATATGTGAATGGTGATTGTGATGCTTTAGCAGCTATACCATATCAACTAGCTAGACTCTAGCAAGGTTGATATGTGAATAGGGATTGTGGTGGTTTATCAGCTATACCATCTCAACTAGCTAGACTCTAGCATGGTTGATATGTGAATAGCGATTGTGATGGTTTAGCAGCTATACCATCTCAACTAGCTAGACTCTAGCTTGGTTGATATGTGAATGGTGATTGTGATGGTTTAGCAGCTATACCATCTCAACTAGCTAGACTGTAGCATGGTTGATATATTAATGGTCATTGTGATGGTTTAGCAGCTATACCATCTCAACTAGCTAGACTCTACCATGGTTGATATGTGAATGGTGATTGTGATGATTTAGCAGATATACCATCTCAATATTCTAGACGCTAGCAATGTTGATATGTGAATGATGATCGTGATACTTTAGCATCTATACCATCTCAACTGGCTAGACTCTAGCATCGTTGAAATGTGAATAGTGATTGTGAGAGTTTAGTAGCTATACCATCTCAACTACCTAGTCTCTAGCATGGTTGAAATGTGAATAGTGATTGTGATGGTTTAGCAGCTATACCATCTCAACCAGCTAGACTCTAGCATGGTTGATATGTGATTAGTGATTTTGATGCTTTATCAGCTATACCATCTCAACTACCTAGTCTCTAGCATGGTTGAAACGTGAATAGTGATTGTGATGGTTTAGCAGCTATTCCATCTCAACTACCTAGTCTCTAGCATGGTTGAAATGTGAATAGTGATTGTGATGGTTTAGCAGCTATACCATCTCAACTAGCTAGACCCAAGCATGGTTGATATGTGAATAGTGATTGTGATGGTTTATCAGCTATACCATGTCAACTAGCTAGACTCTAGCATGGTTAAAACATGAATGGTGATTGTGATGGTTTAGAACCTATACCATCTGAAACTGCTTGAATCGGCATGGTTGATATGTGAATGGTGATTGTGATGGTTTAGCAGCTATACCATCTCAACTAGCTAGACTCTAGCATGTTTGATATTTGGATGATGATTGTGATGGTTTAGCAGCTATACCTTCTCAACTAGCTAGACTCGAGCATGGTTGATATATGAATAGTGATTGTGATGGTTTATCAGCTATATATACCATCTCAACTAGCTAGACTCTAGCATCGTTGAAATGTGAATAGTGATTGTGAGAGTTTAGTAGCTATACCATCTCAACTACCTAGTCTCTAGCATGGTTGAAATGTGAATAGTGATTGTGATGGTTTAGCAGCTATACCATCTCAGACAGCTAGACCCAGCATGGTTGATATGTGAATAGTGATTGTGATGGTTTAGCAGATGTACCATCTCAACTAGCTAGAATCTACCATGGTTGATATGTGAATGGTGATTGTGATAGTTTAGGAGCTATACCATCTCAACTAGATAGACTCTAGCATGGTTAATAAGTGAATGGTGATTGAGATGGTCTAGCAGCTATACCTTCTCCACTAGATAGGCTCTAGCATGGTTAATAAGTGAATGGTGATTGTGATGGTTTAGCACATATACCATCTCAAACAGCTTGACTCAGCATGGTTGATATGTGAATGGTGATTGTGATGCTTTAGCAGCTATACCTTCTCCACTAGCTAGACTCTAGCATGATTGATATATGAATATTGATTGTGATGGTTTAGCAGCTATACCATCTCAACTAGCTAGACTCTAGCATTTGTTGATATTTGGATGGTGATTGAGATGGTTCAGCAGCTATACCATCTCAACTAGCTAGACTCTAGCATGGTTGATTAATGAATAGTGATTGTGATGATTCATCAGCTATACCATCTCAACTAGTTAGAATATAGCTTGGTTGATATGTGAATGGTTATTGTGATAGTTTAGTAGCTATACCATCTCAACTAGCTAGACTTTAGCATCGTTGATATGTGAATGGTGAGTGCGATGGTTTAGCAGCTATACCATCTCCACTAACTAGACTCTAGCATGGTTGATATGTGAATAGGGATTGTGATGGTTTATCAGCTATACCATCTCAACTAGCTAGACTCTAGCTTGGTTGATATGTGAATGGTGATTGTGAGAGTTTAGTAGCTATACCATCTCAACTATCTAGTCTCTAGCATGGTTGAAATGTGAATAGTGATTGTGATGGTTTAGTAGCTATACCATCTCAAACAGCTAGACCCAGCATGGTTGATATGTGAATAGTGATTGTGATGATTTAGCAGCTATACCATCTCAACTTGCAAAATTCTAGCATGGTTGATATTTGTATGGTGATTGTGATGGTTTAGCAGCTATACCATCTCAACTAGCTAGACTCTAGCATGCTTGATATGTGAATGGTGATTGTGATGGTTTAGCAGATGTACCAACTCAACTAGCTAGACTCTACCATGGTTGATATGTGAATGGTGATTGTGATGGTCTAGCAGCTATACCATCTCAACTAGCAAGACTCTTGCATGGTTGATATGTGAATGGTGATTGTGATGGTCTTGCAGCTATACCTTCTCCACTAGATAGACTCTAGCATGGTTAATAAGTGAATGGTGATTGTGATGGTTTAGCACATATACCATCTCAAACAGCTTGACTCAGCATGGTTGATATGTGAATGGTGATTGTGATGCTTTAGCAGCTATACCTTCTCCACTAGCTAGACTCTAGCATGATTGATATATGAATATTGATTGTGATGGTTTTGCAGCTATACCATCTCAACCTGCTAGACGCTACCATGGTTGATATGTGAATGGTGATTGTGATAGTTTAGCAGCTATACCATCTCAACTAGCTAGTCTCTAGCATGGTTGATATGTGAATGGTGATTGTGATGGTTTAGCAGCTATACCATCTCAACTAGCTAGACTCTAGCATGGTTGATTAATGAATAGTGATTGTGGTGGTTCATCAGCTATACCATCTCAACTAGTTAGACTCTAGCTTGGTTGATATGTGAATGGTTATTGTGATAGTCCAGTAGCTATACCATCTCAACTAGCTAGTCTGTAGCATGGTTGATATGTTAATGGTCATTGTGATGGTTTAGCAGCTATACCATCTCAACTAGCTAGACTCTACCATGGTTGATATGTGAATGGTGATTGTGATGATTTAGCAGATATACCATCTCAATATTCTAGACGCTAGCAATGTCGATATGTGAATGGTGATCGTGATCCTTTAGAATCTATACCATCTCAACTAGCTAGACTCTAGCAAGGTTGATATGTGAATAGGGATTGTGATGGTTTACCAGCTATACCATCTCAACTAGCTAGACTCTTGCTAGGTTGATATGTGAATGGTGATTATGATGGTTTAGCAGCTATACCATCTCAACCAGCTAGACTCTAGCATGGTTGATATGTGAATGGTGATTGTGATGCTTTAGCAGCTATACCTTCTCCACTAGCTAGACTCTAGCATGATTGATATATGAATATTGATTGTGATGGTTTAGCAGCTATACCATCTCAACTAGCTAGTCTCTAGCATGGTTGATATGTGAATGGTGATTGTGATGGTTTAGCAGCTATACCATCTCAACTAGCTAGACTCTAGCATTTGTTGATATTTGGATGGTGATTGAGATGGTTTAGCAGCTATACCATCTCAACTAGCTAGACTCTAGCATGGTTGATTAATGAATAGTGATTGTGATGGTTCATCAGCTATACCATCTCAACTAGTTAGACTCTAGCTTGGTTGATATGTGAATGGTTATTGTGATAGTTTAGTAGCTATACCATCTCAACTAGCTAGACTGTAGCATCGTTGATATATGAATGGTGATTGCGATGGTTTAGCAGCTATACCATCTCCACTAACTAGACTCTAGCATGGTTGATATGTGAATGGTGATTGTGTTGCTTTAGCAGCTATACCATCTCATCTTGCTAGACTCTACCATGGTTGATATGTGAATGGTGATTGTGAGGCTTTAGCAGCTATACCATATCAACTAGCTAGACTCTAGCAAGGTTGATATGTGAATAGGGATTGTGGTGGTTTATCAGCTATACCATCTCAACTAGCTAGACTCTAGCATGGTTGATATGTGAATAGCGATTGTGATGGTTTAGCAGCTATACCATCTCAACTAGCTAGACTCTAGCTTGGTTGATATGTGAATGGTGATTGTGATGGTTTAGCAGCTATACCATCTCAACTAGCTAGACTGTAGCATGGTTGATATATTAATGGTCATTGTGATGGTTTAGCAGCTATACCATCTCAACTAGCTAGACTCTACCATGGTTGATATGTGAATGGTGATTGTGATGATTTAGCAGATATACCATCTCAATATTCTAGACGCTAGCAATGTTGATATGTGAATGGTGATCGTGATACTTTAGCATCTATACCATCTCAACTAGCTAGACTCTAGCAAGGTTGATATGTGAATAGGGATTGTGATGGTTTACCAGCTATACCATCTCAACTAGCTAGACTCTTGCTAGGTTGATATGTGAATGGTGATTATGATGGTTTAGCAGCTATACCATCTCAACCAGCTAGACTCTAGCATGGTTGATATGTGATTAGTGATTTTGATGCTTTATCAGCTATACCATCTCAACTACCTAGTCTCTAGCATGGTTGAAACGTGAATAGTGATTGTGATGGTTTAGCAGCTATTCCATCTCAACTACCTAGTCTCTAGCATGGTTGAAATGTGAATAGTGATTGTGATGGTTTAGCAGCTATACCATCTCAACTAGCTAGACCCAAGCATGGTTGATATGTGAATAGTGATTGTGATGGTTTATCAGCTATACCATGTCAACTAGCTAGACTCTAGCATGGTTAATACATGAATGGTGATTGTGATGGTTTAGAACCTATACCATCTCAAACTGCTTGAATCGGCATGGTTGATATGTGAATGGTGATTGTGATGGTTTAGCAGCTATACCATCTCAACTAGCTAGACTCTAGCATGTTTGATATTTGGATGATGATTGTGATGGTTTAGCAGCTATACCTTCTCAACTAGCTAGACTCGAGCATGGTTGATATATGAATAGTGATTGTGATGGTTTATCAGCTATATATACCATCTCAACTGGCTAGACTCTAGCATCGTTGAAATGTGAATAGTGATTGTGAGAGTTTAGTAGCTATACCATCTCAACTACCTAGTCTCTAGCATGGTTGAAATGTGAATAGTGATTGTGATGGTTTAGCAGCTATACCATCTCAGACAGCTAGACCCAGCATGGTTGATGTGTGAATAGTGATTGTGATGGTTTAGCAGATGTACCATCTCAACTAGCTAGAATCTACCATGGTTGATATGTGAATGGTGATTGTGATAGTTTAGGAGCTATACCATCTCAACTAGATAGACTCTAGCATGGTTAATAAGTGAATGGTGATTGAGATGGTCTAGCAGCTATACCTTCTCCACTAGATAGGCTCTAGCATGGTTAATAAGTGAATGGTGATTGTGATGGTTTAGCACATATACCATCTCAAACAGCTTGACTCAGCATGGTTGATATGTGAATGGTGATTGTGATGCTTTAGCAACTATACCTTCTCCACTAGTTAGACTCTAGCATGATTGATATATGAATATTGATTGTGATGGTTTAGCAGCTATACCATCTCAACTAGCTAGACTCTAGCATTTGTTGATATTTGGATGGTGATTGAGATGGTTCAGCAGCTATACCATCTCAACTAGCTAGACTCTAGCATGGTTGATTAATGAATAGTGATTGTGATGATTCATCAGCTATACCATCTCAACTAGTTAGAATATAGCTTGGTTGATATGTGAATGGTTATTGTCATAGTTTAGTAGCTATACCATCTCAACTAGCTAGACTTTAGCATCGTTGATATGTGAATGGTGAGTGCGATGGTTTAGCAGCTATACCATCTCCACTAACTAGACTCTAGCATGGTTGATATGTGAATGGTGATTGTGATGCTTTAGCAGCTATCCCATCTCATCTTGCTAGACTCTACCATGGTTGATATG
Source organism: Eledone cirrhosa (assembly GCA_964016885.1). Taxonomy (NCBI): domain Eukaryota; kingdom Metazoa; phylum Mollusca; class Cephalopoda; order Octopoda; family Eledonidae; genus Eledone; species Eledone cirrhosa. Next base: position 74,301,030 of record OZ024744.1, on the reverse strand, counting down.
TGAATGGTGATTGTGATGCTTTAGCAGCTATACCATATCAACTAGCTAGACTCTAGCAAGGTTGATATGTGAATAGGGATTGTGATGGTTTATCAGCTATACCATCTCAACTAGCTAGACTCTAGCTTGGTTGATATGTGAATGGTGATTGTGAGAGTTTAGTAGCTATACCATCTCAACTATCTAGTCTCTAGCATGGTTGAAATGTGAATAGTGATTGTGATGGTTTAGCAGCTATACCATCTCAAACAGCTAGACCCAGCATGGTTGATATGTGAATAGTGATTGTGATGATTTAGCAGCTATACCATCTCAACTTGCTAGATTCTAGCATGGTTGATATTTGTATGGTGATTGTGATGGTTTAGCAGCTATACCATCTCAACTAGCTAGACTCTAGCATGCTTGATATGTGAATGGTGATTGTGATGGTTTAGCAGATGTACCATCTCAACTAGCAAGACTCTTGCATGGTTGATATGTGAATGGTGATTGTGATGGTCTAGCAGCTATACCTTCTCCACTAGATAGACTCTAGCATGGTTAATAAGTGAATGGTGATTGTGATGGTTTAGCACATATACCATCTCAAACAGCTTGACTCAGCATGGTTGATATGTGAATGGTGATTGTGATGCTTTAGCAGCTATACCTTCTCCACTAGCTAGACTCTAGCATGATTGATATATGAATATTGATTGTGATGGTTTTGCAGCTATACCATCTCAACTGGCTAGACGCTACCATGGTTGATATGTGAATGGTGATTGTGATGCTTTAGCAGCTATACCTTCTCCACAAGCTAGACTCTAGCATGATTGATATATGAATATTGATTGTGATGGTTTAGCAGCTATACCATCTCAACTAGCTAGACTCTAGCATTTGTTGATATTTGGATGGTGATTGAGATGGTTTAGCAGCTATACCATCTCAACTAGCTAGACTCTAGCATGGTTGATTAATGAATAGTGATTGTGATGGTTCATCAGCTATACCATCTCAACTAGTTAGACTCTAGCTTGGTTGATATGTGAATGGTGATTATGATGGTTTAGCAGCTATACCATCTCAACCAGTTAGACTCTAGCATGGTTGATATGTGATTAGTGATTTTGATGCTTTAGCAGCTATACCATCTCAACTACCTAGTCTCTAGCATGGTTGAAACGTGAATAGTGATTGTGATGGTTTAGCAGCTATACCATCTCAACTAGGTAGACTCTAGCATGTTTGATATTTGGATGATGATTGTGATGGTTTAGCAGCTATACCATGTCAACTAGATAGACTCGAGCATGGTTGATATATGAATAGTGATTGTGATTGTTTATCAGCTATACTATCTCAAGTAGTTAGACTCTAGCATGCTTGTATGTGAATGGTGATTGTGATCGTTTAGTAGCTATACCATCTCAACTAGCTAGACTCTAGCATCCTTGATATGTTAATGGTGATTGTGATGGTTTAGCAGCTATACCATCTCAACTAGCTAGACTCTACCATGGTTGATATGTGAATGGTGATTGTGATGCTTTAGCAGCTACACGATCTCAACTTGCTAGACGCTAGCAAGGTTGAAATGTAAATGGTGATCGTGATGCTTTAGCAGCTATACCATCTCAACTAGCTAGACTCTAGCAAGGTTGATATGTGAATAGGGATTGTGATGGTTTATCAGCTATACCATCTCAACTAGCTAGACTCTAGCTTGGTTGATATGTGAATGGTGATTGTGATGGTTTAGCAGCTATACCATCTCAACTAGCTAGACTCTAGCATGGTTCATATGTGATTAGTGATTTTGATGGTTTAGCAGCTATACCATCTCAACTAGCTAGACTCTAGCATGCTTGATATGTGAATGGTGATTGTGATGGTTTATCAGCTATACCATCTCAACTACCTAGACTCTAGCATGGTTGAAATGTGAATTGTGATTGTGAGAGTTTAGCAGCTATACCATCTCAACTACCTAGTCTCTAGCATGGTTGAAATGTGAATAGTGATTGTGATGGTTTAGCAGCTATACCATCTCAAACATCTAGACCCAGGATTGTTGATATGTGAATAGTGATTGTGATGGTTTAGCAGCTATACCATCTCAACTTGCTGGATTCTAGCATGGTTGATATTTGTATGGTGATTGTGATGGTTTAGCATCTATACCATCTCAACTAGCTAGACTCTAGCATGTTTGATATGTGAATAGTGATTGTGATGGTTTAGCAGCTATCCCATCGCAACTAGCTAGACTCTAGCATGGTTGATATGTGAATGCTGATTGTGATGGTTTAGCAGCTATACCATATAAACTAGCAAGACTCTAGCATGGTTAATAGGTGAATGGTGATTGTGATGGTTTAGCACATAAACCATCTCAACTAGCTAGAATCTAGCATTTGTTGATATTTGGATGGTAATTGAGATGGTTTAGCAGCTATACCATCTCAACTAGCTAGACTCTAGCATGGTTGATTAATGAATAGTGATTGTGATGGTTCATCAGCTATACCATCTCAACTAGTTAGACTCTAGCATGGTTGATATGTGAATGGTTATTGTGATAGTTTAGTAGCTATACCATCTCAACTAGCTAGTCTGTAGCATCGTTGATATGTGAATGTTGATTGTGATGGTTTAGCAGCTATACCATCACCACTAACTAGACTCTAGCATGGTTGATATGTGATTAGTGATTTTGATGGTTTAGCAGCTATACCATCTCAACTAGCTAGACTCTAGCATGCTTGATATGTGAATGATGATTGTGATGGATTAGCAGCTATACCATCTCAACTAGCTAGACTCTACCATGGTTGATATGTGAATGGTGATTGTGATGCTTTAGCAGCTATACCATCTCAACCTGCTAGACTCTACCATGGTTGATATATGAATGGTGATTGTGATGCTTTAGCAGCTATACCATATCAAACAGCTAGACTCTAGCAAGGTTGATATGTGAATAGGGATTGTGATGGTTTTATCAGCTATACCATCTCAACTAGCTAGACTCTAGCATGGTTGATATGTGAATAGTGATTGTGATGGTTTAGTAGCTATACCATCTCAACTAGCTAGACTCTAGCTTGTTTGAAATGTGAATGGTGATTGTGATGGTTTAGCAGCTATACCATCTCAACTAGCTAGACTGTAGCATGTTTGATATGTTAATGGTCATTGTGATGGTTTAGGAGCTATACCATCTCAACTAGCTAGACTCTAGCATGTTTGATATTTGGATGGTGATTGTGATGGTTTAGCAGCTATACCATCTCAACTAGCTAGACTCGGGCATGGTTGATATATGAATAGTGATTGTAATGGTTTATCAGCTATACCATCTCAACTAGCTAGACTCTACCATGGTTAATATTTGTATGGTGATTGTGATGGTTTTGCAGCTATACCATCTCAACTAGCTAGACTATAGCATGTTTGATATTTGGATGATGATTGTGATGGTTTAGCAGCTATACCATCTCAACTAGCTAGACTCTAGCATGGTTGATATATGAATAGTGATTGTGATGGTTTATCAGCTATACCATCTCAACTAGTTAGACTCTAGCATGCATTATATGTGAATGGTGATTGTGATGGTTTAATAGCTATACCATCTCAACTAGCTAGACTCTAGCATCGTTCATATGTTAATGGTGATTGTGATGGTTTAGCAGCTATACCATCTCAACTAGCTAGACTCTACCATGGTTAATATTTGTATGGTGATTGTGATGCTTTAGCAGCTATACCATCTCAACTAGCTAGACTCTAGCAAGGTTGAAAAGTGAATAGGGATTGTGATGGTTTATCAGCTATACCATCTCAACTAGCTAGACTCTAGCATGGATGATATGTGAATAGAGATTGTGATGGTTTAGCAGCTATACCATCTCAACTAGCTAGACTCTAGCTTGGTTGATATGTGAATGGTGATTGTGATGGTTTAGCAGCTATACCATCTCAACTAGCTAGACTCTAGCATGGTTGATATGTGATTAGTGATTTTGATTGTTTAGCAGCCATACCATCTCAACTAGCTAGACTCTAGCATGCTTGATATGTGAATGGTGATTGTGATGGTTTAGCAGCTATACCATCTCAACAAGCTAGACTCTACCATGGTTGATATGTGAATGGTGATTGTGATAGTTTAGCAGCTATACCATCTCAACTAGCTAGACTCTACCATGGTTGATATGTGAATGGTGATTGTGACGCTTTAGCAACTATACGATCTCAACTTGCTAGACGCTAGCAAGGTTGATATGTGAATGGTTATTGTGATAGTTTAGTAGCTATACCATCTCAACTAGCTAGACTGTATCATCGTTGATATGTGAATGGTGATTGTGATGGTTTAGCAGCTATACCATCTCCACTAACTAGACTATAGCATGGTTGATATGTGAATGGTGATTGTGATGTTTTAGCAGCTATACCATCTCAACTTGCTAGACTCTACCATGGTTGATATGTGAATGGTGATTGTGATTCTTTAGCAGCTATACCATATTAACTAGCTAGACTCTAGCAAGATTGATATGTGAATAGGGATTGTGATGGTTTATCAGCTATACCATCTCAACTAGCTAGACTCTAGCTTGGTTGATATGTGAATAGTGATTGTGATGGTTTAGCAGCTATACCATCTCAACTAGCTAGATTCTAGCTTGGTTGATATGTGAATGGTGATTGTGATGGTTTAGCAGCTATACCATCTCAACTAGCTAGACTGTAGCATGGTTGATATGTTAATGGTCATTGTGATGGTTTAGCAGCTATACCATCTCAACTAGCTAGACTCTAGCATGTTTGATATTTGGATGGTGATTGTGATGGTTTAGCAGCTATACCATCTCAACTAGCTAAACTCGGGCATTGTTGATATATGAATAGTGATTGTGATGGTTTATCAGCTATATCATATCAACTTGCTAGACTCTACCATGGTTAATATTTGTATGGTGATTGTGATGGTTTAGCAGCTATACCATCTCAACTAGCTAGACTCTAGCATCGTTGATATGTTAATGGTGATTGTGATGCTTTAGCAGCTATACCATCTCAATTTTCTAGACGCTAACATGGTTGATATGTGAATGGTGATTGTGATACTTTAGCAGCTATACCATCTCAACTTGCTAGACGCTAGCAAGGTTGATATGTGAATAGGGGTTGTGATGGTTTATCAGCTATAACATCTCAACTAGCTAGACTCGAGCATGGTTGATATGTGAATAGAGATTGTGATGGTTTAGCAGCTATACCATCTCAACTAGATAGACTCTAGCATGGTTAATAGGTGAATGGTGATTGTGATGGTTTAGCACATAAACCATCTCAACTAGCTAGAATCTAGCATTTGTTGATATTTGGATGGTGATTGAGATGGTTTAGCAGCTATACCATCTCAACTAGCTAGACTCTAGCATGGTTTTTTAATGAATAGTGATTGTGATGGTTCATCAGCTATACCATCTCAACTAGTTAGACTCTAGCATGGTTGATATGTGAATGGTTATTGTGATAGTTTAGTAGCTATACCATCTCAACTAGCTAGTCTGTAGCATCGTTGATATGTGAATGTTGATTGTGATGGTTTAGCAGCTATACCATCACCACTAACTAGACTCTAGCATGGTTGATATGTGAATGGTGATTGTGTTGCTTTGGCAGCTATACCATCTCAAATTGCTAGACTCTACCATGGTTGATATGTGAATGGTGATTGGGATGATTTAGCAGCTATACCATCTCAACTTGCTAGACTCTAGCATGGTTGATATGTGAATAGAGATTGTGATGGTTTAGCAGCTATACCATCTCAACTAGCTAGAATCTAGCTTGGTTGATATGTGAATGGTGATTGTGATGGTTTAGCAGCTATACCATCTCAACTAGTTAGACTCTAGCATGGTTGATATGTGATTAGTGATTTTGATGGTTTAGCAGCTATACCATCTCAACTAGCTAGACTCTAGCATGCTTGATATGTGAATGATGATTGTGATGGTTTAGCAGCTATACCATCTCAACTAGCTAGACTCTACCATGGTTGATATGTGAATGGTGATTGTGATGGTTTAGCAGCTATACCATCTCAACTAGCTAGACTGTAGCATGGTTGATATGTTAATGGTCATTGTGATGGTTTAGGAGCTATACCATCTCAACTAGCTAGACTCTAGCATGTTTGATATTTGGACGGTGATTGTGATGGTTTAGCAGCTATACCATCTCAACTAGCTAGACTCTAGCATGGTTGATATATGAATAGTGATTGTGATGGTTTATCAGCTATAACATCTCAACTAGTTAGACTCTAGCATGCATTATATGTGAATGGTGATTGTGATGGTTTAGCAGCTATACCATCTCAACTAGCTAGACTCTAGCATCGTTCATATGTTAATGGTGATTGTGATGGTTTAGCAGCTATACCATCTCAACTAGCTAGACTCTACCATGGTTGATATGTGAATGGTGATTGTGACGCTTTAGCAGCTACACGATCTCAAATTGCTAGACGCTAGCAAGGTTGATACGTGAATGGTGATTGTGATACTTTAGCAGCTATACCATCTCAACTAGCTAGACTCTAGCAAGGTTAAAATGTGAATAGGGATTGTGATGGTTTATCAGCTATACCATCTCAACTAGCTAGACTCTAGCATGGTTGATATGTGAATAGAGATTGTGATGGTTTAGCAGCTATACCATCTCAACTAGCTAGACTCTAGCTTGGTTGATATGTGAATGGTGATTGTGATGGTTTAGCAGCTATACCATCTCAACTAGCTAGACTCTAGCATGCTTGATATGTGAATGGTGATTGTGATGGTTTAGCAGCTATACCATCTCAACTAGCTAGACTCTACCATGGTTGATATGTGAATGGTGATTGTGATAGTTTAGCAGCTATACCATCTCAACTAGCTAGTCTCTAGCATGGTTGATATGTGAATAGTGATTGTGATGGTTTAGCAGCTATCCCATCTCAACTAGCTAGACTCTAGCATGGTTGATATGTGAATGGTGATTGTGATGGTTTAGAAGCTATACCATCTCAACTAGCAAGACTCATGCATGGTTGATTAATGAATAGTGATTGTGATGGTTCATCAGCTATACCATCTCATCTAGTTAGACTCTAGCATGGTTGAAATGTGAATGGTTATTGTGATAGTTTAGTAGCTATACCATCTCAACCAGCTAGACTGTATCATCGTTGATATGTGAATGGTGATTGTGATGGTTTAGCAGCTATACCATCTCCACTAACTAGACTATAGCATGGTTGATATGTGAATGGTGATTGTGATGCTTTAGCAGCTATGCCATCTCAACTTGCTAGACTCTACCATGGTTGATATGTGAATGGTGATTGTGATTCTTTAGCAGCTATACCATCTCAACTAGCTAGTCTCTAGCAAGGTTGATATGTGAATAGGGATTGTGATGGTTTATCAGCTATACCATCTCAACTAGCTAGACTCTAGCATGGTTGATATGTGAATATTGATTGTGATGGTTTAGCAGCTATACCATCTCAACTAGCTAGACTCTAGCTTGGTTTATATGTGAATGGTGATTGTGATGGTTTAGCAGCTATACCATCTCAACTAGCTAGACTGTAGCATGGTTGACATGTTAATGGTTATTGTGATGGTTTAGCAGCTATACCATCTCAACTAGCTAGACTCTAGAATGGTTGAAATGTGAATAGTGATTGTGAGAGTTTAGCAGCTATACCATCTCAACTACCTAGTCTCTAGCATGGTTGAAATGTGAATAGTGATTGTGATGGTTTAGCAGCTATACCATCTCAACTAGCTAGACCCAAGCATTGTTGATATGTGAATAGTGATTGTGATGGTTTATCAGCTATACCATGTCAACTAGCTAGACTCTAGCATGTTTGATATTTGGATGATGATTGTGATGGTTTAGCAACTATACCATCTCAACTAGCTAGACTCTAGCATGCTTGATATGTGAATGGTGATTGTGATGGTTTAGTAGCTATACCATCTCAACTTGCTAGACGCTAGCAAGGTTGATATATGAATGGTGATTATGATGCTTTAGCAGCTATACCATCTCAACTAGCTAGACTCTAGCAAGGTTGATATGTGAATAGGGTTTGTGATGGTTTATCAGCTATACCATCTCAACTAGCTAGACTCGAGCATGGTTGATATGTGAATAGAGATTGTGATGGTTTAGCAGCTATACTATCTCAACTAGCTATACTCTAGCTTGGTTGATATGTGAATGGTGATTGTGATTGTTTAGCAGCTAAACCATCTCAACCAGCTAAACTCTAGCATGGTTGATATGTGATTAGTGATTTTGATGGTTTAGCAGCTATACCATCACAACTAGCTAGACTCGACCATGCTTGATATGTGAATGGTGATTGTGATGGTTTATCAGCTATACCATCTCAAATACCTAGACTCTAGCATGGTTGAAATGTGAATAGTGATTGTGAGAGTTTAGCAGCTATACCATCTCAACTACCTAGTCTCTAGCATGGTTGATATGTGAATAGTGACTGTGATGGTTTAGCAGCTATACCATCTCAAACAGCTAGACCCAGCATCGTTGATATGTGAATAGTGATTGTAATGGTTTAGCAGCTATACCATCTCAACTAGCTAGACTGTAGCACGGTTGATATGTGAATGGTGATTGTGATGGTTTAGTAGCTATACCTTCTCCACTAGCTAGACTCTAGCAAGGTTGATATGTGAATAGGGATTGTGATGGTTTATCAGCTATACCATCTCAACTAGCTAGACTCTAGCTTGGTTGATATGGGAATGGTGATCGTGATGGTTTAGCAGCTATACTATTTCAACTAGCTAGACTGTAGCATGGTTGATATGTTAATGGTCATTGTGATGGTTTAGCAGCTATACCATCTCATCTAGCTAGACTCTAGCATGTGAATGGTGATTGTGATGGTTTAGCAGCTATACCATCTCAACTAGCAAGACTCTTGCATGGTTGATATGTGAATGGTGATTGAGATGGTTTAGCAGCTATACCTTCTCCACTAGCTAGACTCTAGCATGGTTAATAAGTGAATGGTGATTGTGATGGTTTAACAGCTATATCATCTCAACTAGCTAGACTCTAGCATTTGATGATATTTGGATGGTGATTGTGATGCTTTAGCAGCTATACCTTCTCCACTAGCTAGACTCTAGCATGGATGATTAATGAATAGTGATTTTGATGGTTCATCAGCTATACCATCTCAACTAGTTAGACTCTAGCATGGTTGATATGTGAAAGGTGATTGTGATGGTTTATCAGCTATACCATCTCAACTTGCTAGACTCTACCATGGTTGATATGTGAATGGTAATTGTGATGCTTTAGCAGCTATACCATCTCAACTAGCTAGACTCTAGCACGGTTGATATGTGAATAGGGATTGTGATGGTTTATCAGCTATACCATTTCAACTAGCTAGACACTAGCATGGTTGATATGTGAATAGGGATTGTGATGGTTTATCAGGTATACCATCTCAACTAGCTAGACTGTAGCAAGGTTGATATGTTAATGGTCATTGCGATGGTTTAGCAGCTATACCATCTCAACTAGCTAGACTCTAGCATGTTTGATATTTAGATGGTGATTGTGATGGTTTTGCAGCTATACCATCTCAACTAGCTAGACTCAGCCATGGTTGATGTATGAATAGTGATTGTGATGGTTTATCTGCTATCCCATCTCAACTTGCTAGACTCTGCCATGGTTAATATTTGTATGGTGATTGTGATGGTTTAGCAGCTTTACAATCTCAACTAGCTAGACTCTAGCATCGTTGATATGTTAATGGTGATTGTGATGGTTTAGCAACTATACCATCTCAACTAGCTAGACTCTACCATGGTTGATATGTGAATGGTGATTGTGATACTTTGGCAGCTATACCATCTCAACTAGCTTGACTCAGCATGGTTGATATGTGAATGGTGATTGTGATGGTGTAGCAGCTATACCATCTGAACTAGCTATAATCTAGCATGGTTGATATTTGGATGAGGATTGTGATGGTTTAGCAGCTATAATATCTCAACTAGCTAGACTCTAGCTTGGTTGATATGTGAATGGTGATTGTGATGGTTTAGCAGCTATACCATCTCAACTAGCTAGACTCTAGCATGCTTGATATGTGAATGGTGATTGTGATGGTTTAGCAGCTATACCATCTCAACTAGCTAGACTCTACCATGGTTGATATGTGAATGGTGATTGTGATAGTTTAGCAGCTATACCATCTCAACTAGCTAGTCTCTAGCATGGTTGATATGTGAATAGTGATTCTGATGGTTTAGCAGCTATCCCATCTCAACTAGCTAGACTCTAGCATGGTTGATATGTGAATGGTGATTGTGATGGTTTAGAAGCTATACCATCTCAACTAGCAAGACTCATGCATGGTTGATTAATGAATAGTGATTGTGATGGTTCATCAGCTATACCATCTCATCTAGTTAGACTCTAGCATGGTTGAAATGTGAATGGTTATTGTGATAGTTTAGTAGCTATACCATCTCAACCAGCTAGACTGTATCATCGTTGATATGTGAATGGTGATTGTGATGGTTTAGCAGCTATACCATCTCCACTAACTAGACTCTAGCATCGTTCATATGTTAATGGTGATTGTGATGGTTTAGCAGCTATACCATCTCAACTAGCTAGACTCTACCATGGTTGATATGTGAATGGTGATTGTGACGCTTTAGCAGCTACACGATCTCAAATTGCTAGACGCTAGCAAGGTTGATACGTGAATGGTGATTGTGATACTTTAGCAGCTATACCATCTCAACTAGCTAGACTCTAGCAAGGTTAAAATGTGAATAGGGATTGTGATGGTTTATCAGCTATACCATCTCAACTAGCTAGACTCTAGCATGGTTGATATGTGAATAGAGATTGTGATGGTTTAGCAGCTATACCATCTCAACTAGCTAGACTCTAGCTTGGTTGATATGTGAATGGTGATTGTGATGGTTTAGCAGCTATACCATCTCAACTAGCTAGACTCTAGCATGCTTGATATGTGAATGGTGATTGTGATGGTTTAGCAGCTATACCATCTCAACTAGCTAGACTCTACCATGGTTGATATGTGAATGGTGATTGTGATAGTTTAGCAGCTATACCATCTCAACTAGCTAGTCTCTAGCATGGTTGATATGTGAATAGTGATTGTGATGGTTTAGCAGCTATCCCATCTCAACTAGCTAGACTCTAGCATGGTTGATATGTGAATGGTGATTGTGATGGTTTAGAAGCTATACCATCTCAACTAGCAAGACTCATGCATGGTTGATTAATGAATAGTGATTGTGATGGTTCATCAGCTATACCATCTCATCTAGTTAGACTCTAGCATGGTTGAAATGTGAATGGTTATTGTGATAGTTTAGTAGCTATACCATCTCAACCAGCTAGACTGTATCATCGTTGATATGTGAATGGTGATTGTGATGGTTTAGCAGCTATACCATCTCCACTAACTAGACTATAGCATGGTTGATATGTGAATGGTGATTGTGATGCTTTAGCAGCTATGCCATCTCAACTTGCTAGACTCTACCATGGTTGATATGTGAATGGTGATTGTGATTCTTTAGCAGCTATACCATCTCAACTAGCTAGTCTCTAGCAAGGTTGATATGTGAATAGGGATTGTGATGGTTTATCAGCTATACCATCTCAACTAGCTAGACTCTAGCATGGTTGATATGTGAATATTGATTGTGATGGTTTAGCAGCTATACCATCTCAACTAGCTAGACTCTAGCTTGGTTTATATGTGAATGGTGATTGTGATGGTTTAGCAGCTATACCATCTCAACTAGCTAGACTGTAGCATGGTTGACATGTTAATGGTTATTGTGATGGTTTAGCAGCTATACCATCTCAACTAGCTAGACTCTAGAATGGTTGAAATGTGAATAGTGATTGTGAGAGTTTAGCAGCTATACCATCTCAACTACCTAGTCTCTAGCATGGTTGAAATGTGAATAGTGATTGTGATGGTTTAGCAGCTATACCATCTCAACTAGCTAGACCCAAGCATTGTTGATATGTGAATAGTGATTGTGATGGTTTATCAGCTATACCATGTCAACTAGCTAGACTCTAGCATGTTTGATATTTGGATGATGATTGTGATGGTTTAGCAACTATACCATCTCAACTAGCTAGACTCTAGCATGCTTGATATGTGAATGGTGATTGTGATGGTTTAGTAGCTATACCATCTCAACTAGCTAGTCTCTAGCATCGTTGATATGTTAATGGTGATTGTGATGCATTAGCAGCTATACCATCTCAACTTGCTAGACGCTAGCAAGGTTGATATATGAATGGTGATTATGATGCTTTAGCAGCTATACCATCTCAACTAGCTAGACACTAGCATGGTTGATATGTGAATAGGGATTGTGATGGTTTATCAGGTATACCATCTCAACTAGCTAGACTGTAGCAAGGTTGATATGTTAATGGTCATTGCGATGGTTTAGCAGCTATACCATCTCAACTAGCTAGACTCTAGCATGTTTGATATTTAGATGGTGATTGTGATGGTTTTGCAGCTATACCATCTCAACTAGCTAGACTCAGCCATGGTTGATGTATGAATAGTGATTGTGATGGTTTATCTGCTATCCCATCTCAACTTGCTAGACTCTGCCATGGTTAATATTTGTATGGTGATTGTGATGGTTTAGCAGCTTTACAATCTCAACTAGCTAGACTCTAGCATCGTTGATATGTTAATGGTGATTGTGATGGTTTAGCAACTATACCATCTCAACTAGCTAGACTCTACCATGGTTGATATGTGAATGGTGATTGTGATACTTTGGCAGCTATACCATCTCAACTAGCTTGACTCAGCATGGTTGATATGTGAATGGTGATTGTGATGGTGTAGCAGCTATACCATCTGAACTAGCTATAATCTAGCATGGTTGATATTTGGATGAGGATTGTGATGGTTTAGCAGCTATAATATCTCAACTAGCTAGACTCTAGCTTGGTTGATATGTGAATGGTGATTGTGATGGTTTAGCAGCTATACCATCTCAACTAGCTAGACTCTAGCATGCTTGATATGTGAATGGTGATTGTGATGGTTTAGCAGCTATACCATCTCAACTAGCTAGACTCTACCATGGTTGATATGTGAATGGTGATTGTGATAGTTTAGCAGCTATACCATCTCAACTAGCTAGTCTCTAGCATGGTTGATATGTGAATAGTGATTGTGATGGTTTAGCAGCTATCCCATCTCAACTAGCTAGACTCTAGCATGGTTGATATGTGAATGGTGATTGTGATGGTTTAGAAGCTATACCATCTCAACTAGCAAGACTCATGCATGGTTGATTAATGAATAGTGATTGTGATGGTTCATCAGCTATACCATCTCATCTAGTTAGACTCTAGCATGGTTGAAATGTGAATGGTTATTGTGATAGTTTAGTAGCTATACCATCTCAACCAGCTAGACTGTATCATCGTTGATATGTGAATGGTGATTGTGATGGTTTAGCAGCTATACCATCTCCACTAACTAGACTCTAGCATCGTTCATATGTTAATGGTGATTGTGATGGTTTAGCAGCTATACCATCTCAACTAGCTAGACTCTACCATGGTTGATATGTGAATGGTGATTGTGACGCTTTAGCAGCTACACGATCTCAAATTGCTAGACGCTAGCAAGGTTGATACGTGAATGGTGATTGTGATACTTTAGCAGCTATACCATCTCAACTAGCTAGACTCTAGCAAGGTTAAAATGTGAATAGGGATTGTGATGGTTTATCAGCTATACCATCTCAACTAGCTAGACTCTAGCATGGTTGATATGTGAATAGAGATTGTGATGGTTTAGCAGCTATACCATCTCAACTAGCTAGACTCTAGCTTGGTTGATATGTGAATGGTGATTGTGATGGTTTAGCAGCTATACCATCTCAACTAGCTAGACTCTAGCATGCTTGATATGTGAATGGTGATTGTGATGGTTTAGCAGCTATACCATCTCAACTAGCTAGACTCTACCATGGTTGATATGTGAATGGTGATTGTGATAGTTTAGCAGCTATACCATCTCAACTAGCTAGTCTCTAGCATGGTTGATATGTGAATAGTGATTGTGATGGTTTAGCAGCTATCCCATCTCAACTAGCTAGACTCTAGCATGGTTGATATGTGAATGGTGATTGTGATGGTTTAGAAGCTATACCATCTCAACTAGCAAGACTCATGCATGGTTGATTAATGAATAGTGATTGTGATGGTTCATCAGCTATACCATCTCATCTAGTTAGACTCTAGCATGGTTGAAATGTGAATGGTTATTGTGATAGTTTAGTAGCTATACCATCTCAACCAGCTAGACTGTATCATCGTTGATATGTGAATGGTGATTGTGATGGTTTAGCAGCTATACCATCTCCACTAACTAGACTATAGCATGGTTGATATGTGAATGGTGATTGTGATGCTTTAGCAGCTATGCCATCTCAACTTGCTAGACTCTACCATGGTTGATATGTGAATGGTGATTGTGATTCTTTAGCAGCTATACCATCTCAACTAGCTAGTCTCTAGCAAGGTTGATATGTGAATAGGGATTGTGATGGTTTATCAGCTATACCATCTCAACTAGCTAGACTCTAGCATGGTTGATATGTGAATATTGATTGTGATGGTTTAGCAGCTATACCATCTCAACTAGCTAGACTCTAGCTTGGTTTATATGTGAATGGTGATTGTGATGGTTTAGCAGCTATACCATCTCAACTAGCTAGACTGTAGCATGGTTGACATGTTAATGGTTATTGTGATGGTTTAGCAGCTATACCATCTCAACTAGATACACTCTAGAATGGTTGAAATGTGAATAGTGATTGTGAGAGTTTAGCAGCTATACCATCTCAACTACCTAGTCTCTAGCATGGTTGAAATGTGAATAGTGATTGTGATGGTTTAGCAGCTATACCATCTCAACTAGCTAGACCCAAGCATTGTTGATATGTGAATAGTGATTGTGATGGTTTATCAGCTATACCATGTCAACTAGCTAGACTCTAGCATGTTTGATATTTGGATGATGATTGTGATGGTTTAGCAACTATACCATCTCAACTAGCTAGACTCTAGCATGCTTGATATGTGAATGGTGATTGTGATGGTTTAGTAGCTATACCATCTCAACTAGCTAGTCTCTAGCAAGGTTGATATGTGAATAGGGTTTGTGATGGTTTATCAGCTATACCATCTCAACTAGCTAGACTCGAGCATGGTTGATATGTGAATAGAGATTGTGATGGTTTAGCAGCTATACTATCTCAACTAGCTATACTCTAGCTTGGTTGATATGTGAATGGTGATTGTGATTGTTTAGCAGCTAAACCATCTCAACCAGCTAAACTCTAGCATGGTTGATATGTGATTAGTGATTTTGATGGTTTAGCAGCTATACCATCACAACTAGCTAGACTCGACCATGCTTGATATGTGAATGGTGATTGTGATGGTTTATCAGCTATACCATCTCAAATACCTAGACTCTAGCATGGTTGAAATGTGAATAGTGATTGTGAGAGTTTAGCAGCTATACCATCTCAACTACCTAGTCTCTAGCATGGTTGATATGTGAATAGTGACTGTGATGGTTTAGCAGCTATACCATCTCAAACAGCTAGACCCAGCATCGTTGATATGTGAATAGTGATTGTAATGGTTTAGCAGCTATACCATCTCAACTAGCTAGACTGTAGCACGGTTGATATGTGAATGGTGATTGTGATGGTTTAGTAGCTATACCTTCTCCACTAGCTAGACTCTAGCAAGGTTGATATGTGAATAGGGATTGTGATGGTTTATCAGCTATACCATCTCAACTAGCTAGACTCTAGCTTGGTTGATATGGGAATGGTGATCGTGATGGTTTAGCAGCTATACTATTTCAACTAGCTAGACTGTAGCATGGTTGATATGTTAATGGTCATTGTGATGGTTTAGCAGCTATACCATCTCATCTAGCTAGACTCTAGCATGTGAATGGTGATTGTGATGGTTTAGCAGCTATACCATCTCAACTAGCAAGACTCTTGCATGGTTGATATGTGAATGGTGATTGAGATGGTTTAGCAGCTATACCTTCTCCACTAGCTAGACTCTAGCATGGTTAATAAGTGAATGGTGATTGTGATGGTTTAACAGCTATATCATCTCAACTAGCTAGACTCTAGCATTTGATGATATTTGGATGGTGATTGTGATGCTTTAGCAGCTATACCTTCTCCACTAGCTAGACTCTAGCATGGATGATTAATGAATAGTGATTTTGATGGTTCATCAGCTATACCATCTCAACTAGTTAGACTCTAGCATGGTTGATATGTGAAAGGTGATTGTGATCGTTTATCAGCTATACCATCTCAACTTGCTAGACTCTACCATGGTTGATATGTGAATGGTAATTGTGATGCTTTAGCAGCTATACCATCTCAACTAGCTAGACTCTAGCACGGTTGATATGTGAATAGGGATTGTGATGGTTTATCAGCTATACCATTTCAACTAGCTAGACACTAGCATGGTTGATATGTGAATAGGGATTGTGATGGTTTATCAGGTATACCATCTCAACTAGCTAGACTGTAGCAAGGTTGATATGTTAATGGTCATTGCGATGGTTTAGCAGCTATACCATCTCAACTAGCTAGACTCTAGCATGTTTGATATTTAGATGGTGATTGTGATGGTTTTGCAGCTATACCATCTCAACTAGCTAGACTCAGCCATGGTTGATGTATGAATAGTGATTGTGATGGTTTATCTGCTATCCCATCTCAACTTGCTAGACTCTGCCATGGTTAATATTTGTATGGTGATTGTGATGGTTTAGCAGCTTTACAATCTCAACTAGCTAGACTCTAGCATCGTTGATATGTTAATGGTGATTGTGATGGTTTAGCAACTATACCATCTCAACTAGCTAGACTCTACCATGGTTGATATGTGAATGGTGATTGTGATACTTTGGCAGCTATACCATCTCAACTAGCTTGACTCAGCATGGTTGATATGTGAATGGTGATTGTGATGGTGTAGCAGCTATACCATCTGAACTAGCTATAATCTAGCATGGTTGATATTTGGATGAGGATTGTGATGGTTTAGCAGCTATAATATCTCAACTAGCTAGACTCTAGCTTGGTTGATATGTGAATGGTGATTGTGATGGTTTAGCAGCTATACCATCTCAACTAGCTAGACTCTAGCATGCTTGATATGTGAATGGTGATTGTGATGGTTTAGCAGCTATACCATCTCAACTAGCTAGACTCTACCATGGTTGATATGTGAATGGTGATTGTGATAGTTTAGCAGCTATACCATCTCAACTAGCTAGTCTCTAACATGGTTGATATGTGAATAGTGATTGTGATGGTTTAGCAGCTATCCCATCTCAACTAGCTAGACTCTAGCATGGTTGATATGTGAATGGTGATTGTGATGGTTTAGAAGCTATACCATCTCAACTAGCAAGACTCATGCATGGTTGATTAATGAATAGTGATTGTGATGGTTCATCAGCTATACCATCTCATCTAGTTAGACTCTAGCATGGTTGAAATGTGAATGGTTATTGTGATAGTTTAGTAGCTATACCATCTCAACCAGCTAGACTGTATCATCGTTGATATGTGAATGGTGATTGTGATGGTTTAGCAGCTATACCATCTCCACTAACTAGACTATAGCATGGTTGATATGTGAATGGTGATTGTGATGCTTTAGCAGCTATGCCATCTCAACTTGCTAGACTCTACCATGGTTGATATGTGAATGGTGATTGTGATTCTTTAGCAGCTATACCATCTCAACTAGCTAGTCTCTAGCAAGGTTGATATGTGAATAGGGATTGTGATGGTTTATCAGCTATACCATCTCAACTAGCTAGACTCTAGCATGGTTGATATGTGAATATTGATTGTGATGGTTTAGCAGCTATACCATCTCAACTAGCTAGACTCTAGCTTGGTTTATATGTGAATGGTGATTGTGATGGTTTAGCAGCTATACCATCTCAACTAGCTAGACTGTAGCATGGTTGACATGTTAATGGTTATTGTGATGGTTTAGCAGCTATACCATCTCAACTAGCTAGACTCTAGAATGGTTGAAATGTGAATAGTGATTGTGAGAGTTTAGCAGCTATACCATCTCAACTACCTAGTCTCTAGCATGGTTGAAATGTGAATAGTGATTGTGATGGTTTAGCAGCTATACCATCTCAACTAGCTAGACCCAAGCATTGTTGATATGTGAATAGTGATTGTGATGGTTTATCAGCTATACCATGTCAACTAGCTAGACTCTAGCATGTTTGATATTTGGATGATGATTGTGATGGTTTAGCAACTATACCATCTCAACTAGCTAGACTCTAGCATGCTTGATATGTGAATGGTGATTGTGATGGTTTAGTAGCTATACCATCTCAACTAGCTAGTCTCTAGCATCGTTGATATGTTAATGGTGATTGTGATGC
Source organism: Eledone cirrhosa (assembly GCA_964016885.1). Lineage (NCBI taxonomy): Eukaryota > Metazoa > Mollusca > Cephalopoda > Octopoda > Eledonidae > Eledone > Eledone cirrhosa. Next base: position 74,282,402 of record OZ024744.1, on the reverse strand, counting down.
ATTAGCAGCTATACCATCTCAACTTGCTAGACGCTAGCAAGGTTGATATATGAATGGTGATTATGATGCTTTAGCAGCTATACCATCTCAACTAGCTAGACTCTAGCAAGGTTGATATGTGAATAGGGTTTGTGATGGTTTATCAGCTATACCATCTCAACTAGCTAGACTCGAGCATGGTTGATATGTGAATAGAGATTGTGATGGTTTAGCAGCTATACTATCTCAACTAGCTATACTCTAGCTTGGTTGATATGTGAATGGTGATTGTGATTGTTTAGCAGCTAAACCATCTCAACAAGCTAAACTCTAGCATGGTTGATATGTGATTAGTGATTTTGATGGTTTAGCAGCTATACCATCACAACTAGCTAGACTCGACCATGCTTGATATGTGAATGGTGATTGTGATGGTTTATCAGCTATACCATCTCAAATACCTAGACTCTAGCATGGTTGAAATGTGAATAGTGATTGTGAGAGTTTAGCAGCTATACCATCTCAACTACCTAGTCTCTAGCATGGTTGATATGTGAATAGTGACTGTGATGGTTTAGCAGCTATACCATCTCAAACAGCTAGACCCAGCATCGTTGATATGTGAATAGTGATTGTAATGGTTTCGCAGCTATACCATCTCAACTAGCTAGACTGTAGCACGGTTGATATGTGAATGGTGATTGTGATGGTTTAGTAGCTATACCTTCTCCACTAGCTAGACTCTAGCAAGGTTGATATGTGAATAGGGATTGTGATGGTTTATCAGCTATACCATCTCAACTAGCTAGACTCTAGCTTGGTTGATATGGGAATGGTGATCGTGATGGTTTAGCAGCTATACTATTTCAACTAGCTAGACTGTAGCATGGTTGATATGTTAATGGTCATTGTGATGGTTTAGCAGCTATACCATCTCATCTAGCTAGACTCTAGCATGTGAATGGTGATTGTGATGGTTTAGCAGCTATACCATCTCAACTAGCAAGACTCTTGCATGGTTGATATGTGAATGGTGATTGAAATGGTTTAGCAGCTATACCTTCTCCACTAGCTAGACTCTAGCATGGTTAATAAGTGAATGGTGATTGTGATGGTTTAACAGCTATATCATCTCAACTAGCTAGACTCTAGCATTTGATGATATTTGGATGGTGATTGTGATGCTTTAGCAGCTATACCTTCTCCACTAGCTAGACTCTAGCATGGATGATTAATGAATAGTGATTTTGATGGTTCATCAGCTATACCATCTCAACTAGTTAGACTCTAGCATGGTTGATATGTGAAAGGTGATTGTGATGGTTTATCAGCTATACCATCTCAACTTGCTAGACTCTACCATGGTTGATATGTGAATGGTAATTGTGATGCTTTAGCAGCTATACCATCTCAACTAGCTAGACTCTAGCACGGTTGATATGTGAATAGGGATTGTGATGGTTTATCAGCTATACCATTTCAACTAGCTAGACACTAGCATGGTTGATATGTGAATAGGGATTGTGATGGTTTATCAGGTATACCATCTCAACTAGCTAGACTGTAGCAAGGTTGATATGTTAATGGTCATTGCGATGGTTTAGCAGCTATACCATCTCAACTAGCTAGACTCTAGCATGTTTGATATTTAGATGGTGATTGTGATGGTTTTGCAGCTATACCATCTCAACTAGCTAGACTCAGCCATGGTTGATGTATGAATAGTGATTGTGATGGTTTATTTGCTATCCCATCTCAACTTACTAGACTCTGCCATGGTTAATATTTGTATGGTGATTGTGATGGTTTAGCAGCTTTACAATCTCAACTAGCTAGACTCTAGCATCGTTGATATGTTAATGGTGATTGTGATGGTTTAGCAACTATACCATCTCAACTAGCTAGACTCTACCATGGTTGATATGTGAATGGTGATTGTGATACTTTGGCAGCTATACCATCTCAACTAGCTTGACTCAGCATGGTTGATATGTGAATGGTGATTGTGATGGTGTAGCAGCTATACCATCTGAACTAGCTATAATCTAGCATGGTTGATATTTGGATGAGGATTGTGATGGTTTAGCAGCTATAATATCTCAACTAGCTAGACTCTAGCATGTTTGATATTTGGATGATGATTGTGATGGTTTAGCAGCTATACCATCTCAACTAGCTAGACTCGTGCATGGTTGATATATGAATAGTGATTGTGATGGTTTATCAGCTATAACATCTCAACTAGTTAGACTGTAGCATGCTTGATATGTGAATGGTGATTGTGATGGTTTAGCAGCTATACCATCTCAACTAGCTATACTCTAGCTTGGTTGATATGTGTAAGGTGATTGTGATGGTTTAGCAGCTAAACCATCTCAACCAGCTATACTCTAGCATGGTTGATATGTGATTAGTGATTTTGATGTTTTAGCAGCTATACCATCTCAACTAGCTAGACTCTAGCATGCTTGATATGTGAATTGTGATTGTGATGGTTTATCAGCTATACCATCTCAACTACCTAGACTCTAGCATGGTTGAAATGTGAATAGTGATTGTGAGAGTTTAGCAGCTATACCATCTCAACTACCTAGTCTCTAGCATGGTTGAAATGTGAATAGTGATTGTGATGGTTTAGCAGCTATACCATCTCAAACAGCAAGACCCAGCATGGTTTATATGTGAATAGTGATTGTGATGGTTTAGCAGCTATACCATCTCAACTTGCTAGACTCTAGCTTGGTTGATATGTGAATGGTGATTGTGATGCTTTAGCAGCTATACCTCCTCCACGAGGTAGACTCTAGCAAGGTTGATATGTGAATATGGATTGTGATGGTTTATCAGCTATACCATTTCAACTAACTAGACTGTAGCATGGTTGATATGTTAATGGTCATTGTGATGGTTTAGCAGCTATACCATCTCAACTAGCTAGACTCGAGCATGTTTGATATTTGGATGTTGATCGTGATGGTTTAGCAGCTATACCATCTCAACTAGCTAGACTCCGGCATGGTTGATATATGAATAGTGATTGTGATGCTTTATCAGCTATACCATCTCAACTTGCTAGACTCTAGCATGCTTGATATGTGAATGGTGATTGTGATGGTTTAGCAGCTATACCTTCTCCACTAGCTAGACTCTAGCATGGTTAATAAGTCAATGGTGATTGTGATGGTTTAGCACATATACCATCTCAAACAGCTTGACTCAGCATGGTTGATATTTGGATGGTGATTGTGATGGTTCATCAGCTATACCATCTCATCTAGTTAGACTCTAGCATGGTTGATATGTGAATGGTTATTGTGATGGTTTAGTAGCTATACCATCTCCACTAACTAGAATCTAGCATGGTTGATATATGAATGGTGATTGTGATGCTTTAGCAGCGATACCATCTCAACTTGCTAGAATCTACCATGGGTGATATGTGTATGGTGATTGTGATGCTTTAGCAGCTATACCATCTCAACTAGCTAGACTCGGGCATGGTTGATATATGAATAGTGATTTTGATGGTTTATCTGCTATACCATATCAACTTGCTAAACTCTAGCATGGTTATTATGTGAATGGTGATTGTGATGGTTTAGAACCTATACCATCTCAAACAGCTTGACTCAGCATGGTTGATATGTGAATGGTGATTGTGATGGTGTAGCAGCTATACCATATCAACTAGTTAGACTCTAGCATGGTTGATATGTGAATGGTGATTCTGATGGTTTAGCAGCTTACCATCTCAACTAGCTAGACTCAACCATGGTTAATATTTTTATGGTGATTGTGATGGTTTAGCAGCTATACCATCTCAACTAGCTAGTCTCTAGCATGGTTGATATGTGAATAGTGCTTGTGTTGGTTTAGCAGCTATCCCATCTCAACTAGCCTGACTCTAGCATGGTTGATATGTGAATGGTGATTGTGATGGTTTAGCAGCTATACCATCTCAACTAGCAAGACTCTTGCATGGTTGATATGTGAATGGTGATTGAGATGGTTTAGCAGTTATACCTTCTCCACTAGCTAGACTCTAGCATGGTTAATAAGTGAATGGTGATTGTGATGGTTTAGCACATTTACCATCTCAAACAGCTTGACTCAGCATGGTTGATATGTGAATGGTGATTGTGATGCTTTAGCAGCTATACCCTTCTGTACTAGCTAGACTCTAGCATGATTGATATATGAATATTGATTGTGTTGGTTTAGCAGCTATACCATCTCAACTAGCTAGACTCGAGCATGTTTGATATTTGGATGGTGATCGTGATGGTTTAGCAGCTATACCATCTCAACTAGCTAGACTCCGGCATGGTTGATATATGAATAGTGATTGTGATGCTTTATCAGCTATACCATCTCAACTTGCTAGACTCTAGCATGCTTGATATGTGAATGGTGATTGTGATGGTTTAGCAGCTATACCTTCTCCACTAGCTAGACTCTAGCATGGTTAATAAGTCAATGGTGATTGTGATGGTTTAGCACATATACCATCTCAAACAGCTTGACTCAGCATGGTTGATATTTGGATGGTGATTGTGATAGTTCATCAGCTATACCATCTCTTCTAGTTAGACTCTAGCATGGTTGATATGTGAATGGTTATTGTGATGGTTTAGTAGCTATACCATCTCCACTAACTAGAATCTAGCATGGTTGATATATGAATGGTGATTGTGATGCTTTAGCAGCGATACCATCTCAACTTGCTAGAATCTACCATGGGTGATATGTGTATGGTGATTGTGATGCTTTAGCAGCTATACCATCTCAACTAGCTAGACTCGGGCATGGTTGATATATGAATAGTGATTTTGATGGTTTATCTGCTATACCATATCAACTTGCTAAACTCTAGCATGGTTATTATGTGAATGGTGATTGTGATGGTTTAGAACCTATACCATCTCAAACAGCTTGACTCAGCATGGTTGATATGTGAATGGTGATTGTGATGGTGTAGCAGCTATACCATATCAACTAGTTAGACTCTAGCATGGTTGATATGTGAATGGTGATTCTGATGGTTTAGCAGCTTACCATCTCAACTAGCTAGACTCAACCATGGTTAATATTTTTATGGTGATTGTGATGGTTTAGTAGCTATACCATCTCAACTAGCTAGTCTCTAGCATGGTTGATATGTGAATAGTGCTTGTGTTGGTTTAGCAGCTATCCCATCTCAACTAGCCTGACTCTAGCATGGTTGATATGTGAATGGTGATTGTGATGGTTTAGCAGCTATACCATCTCAACTAGCAAGACTCTTGCATGGTTGATATGTGAATGGTGATTGAGATGGTTTAGCAGTTATACCTTCTCCACTAGCTAGACTCTAGCATGGTTAATAAGTGAATGGTGATTGTGATGGTTTAGCACATTTACCATCTCAAACAGCTTGACTCAGCATGGTTGATATGTGAATGGTGATTGTGATGCTTTAGCAGCTATACCTTCTGTACTAGCTAGACTCTAGCATGATTGATATATGAATATTGATTGTGTTGGATTAGCAGCTATACCATCTCAACTAGCTAGACCCTAGCATTTGGTGATATTTGGATGGTGATTGAGATGGTTTAGCAATTATACCATCTCAACTACCTAGACTCTAGCATGGTTGATTAATGAATAGTGATTGTGTTGGTTCATCAGCTATACCATCTCAACTAGTTAGACTCTAGCATGGTTGATATGTGAATAGTGATTGTGATGGTTTAGCAGCTATAACATCTCAACTAGCTAGACTCTAGATTGGTTGATATGTGAATGGTGATTGTGATTCTTTAGCAGCTATACCACATCAACTAGCTAGACTCTAGCAAGGTTGATATGTGAATAGGGATTGTGATGGTTTATCAGCTATACCATCTCAACTAGCTAGACTCTATCATGGTTGATATGTGAATAGTGATTGTGATGGTTTAGTTGCTATAACATCTCAACTAGCTAGACTCTAGCTTGGTTGATATGTGAATGGTGATTGTGATGGTTTAGCAGCTATACCATCTCAACTAGCTAGACTGTAGCATGGTTGATATGTTAATGGTCATTGCGATGGTTTAGCAGCTATACCATCTCAACTAGCTAGACTCGGGCATGGTTGATGTATGAATAGTGATTGTGATGGTTTATCTGCTGTACCATCTCAACTTGCTAGACTCTGCCATGGTTAATATTTGTATGGTGATTGTGATGGTTTAGCAGCTATACCATCTCAACTAGCTAGACTCTAGCGTCGTTGATATGATAATGGTGATTGTGATGGTTTAGCAGCTATACCATCTCAACTAGCTAGACTCTACCATGGTTGATATGTGAATGGTGATTGTGATGCTTTAGCAGCTATACCATCTCAACTAGCTAGACTCTTGCAAGGTTGATATGTGAATAAGGATTGTGATGGTTTATCAGCTATACCATCTCAACTAGCTAGACTCTAGCATGGTTGATATGCGAATAGAGATTGTGATGGTTTAGCAGCTATACCATCTCAACTAGCTAGACTCTAGCTTGGTTGATATGTGAATGGTGATTGTGATGGTTTAGTAGCTATACCAACTCAACCAGCTAGACTCTAGCATGGTTGATATGTGATTAGTATTTTGATGCTTTAGCAGCTATACCATCTCAACTAGCTAGACTCTAGCATGCTTGATATGTGAATGGTGATTGTGATGGTTTATCATCTATACCATCTCAACTACCTAGACTCTAACATGGTTGAAATGTGAATAGTGATTGTGATGGTTTAGCAGCTATACCATCTGAAACAGCTAGACACAGCATGGTTTATATGTGAATAGTGATTGTGATGGTTTAGCAGATATACCATCTCAACTTGCTAGACTCTAGCTTGGTTGATATGTGAATGGTGATTGTGATGCTTCAGCAGCTATACTTTCTCCACTAGCTACATTCTAGCAAGGTTGATATCTGAATAGGGATTGTGATGGTTTAGCAGCTATACCTTCTCCACTAGCTAGACTCTAGCATGGTTAATAAGTGAATGGTGATTGTGATGGTTTAGCACATATACCATCTCAAACAGCTTGACTCAGCATGGTTGATATTTGGATGGTTATTGAGATGGTTTAGCAACTATACCATCTCAACTAGCTAGACTGTAGCATCGTTGATATGTGAATGGTGATTGTGATGCTTTAGCAGCTATATCATCTCAACTAGCTAGACTCTAGCATGATTGATATGTGAATGGTGATTGTGATGGTTTAGCAGCTATATCCTCTCAACTAGCTAGACTCTAGCATGGTTGATATGTGAAAGGTGATTGTGATGGTTTAGCAGCTATACCATCTCAACTACCTAGTTTCTAGCATAGTAGAACTGTGAATAGCGATAGTGGTGGTTTAGCAGCTATACCATCTCAACTAGCTAGACTCTAGCATGGTTGATATGTGAGTAGTGATTGTGATGGTTTAGCAACTATACCATCTCAACTAGCTAGACTCTTGCATGGTTGATATGTGTATTGTGATTGTGATGGTTTAGCAGCTATACCATCTCAACTAGCTAAACTCTAGCATGGTTGATATGTGAATGGTGATTGTGATTGTTTAGCAGCTATACCATCTCAAATATCTAGACTCTAGCTTGGTTGATATGTGAATGGTGATTGTGATGCTTTAGCAGCTATACTTTCTCCACTAGCTAGACTCTAGCATGGTTATTATGTGAATGGTGATTGTGATGCTTTAGCAGCTATACCATCTCAATTAGATAGACTCTAGCATGGTTGTTATGTGAATAGTGATTGTGATGGTTTAGCAGTTATACCATCTCAACTAGCTAGACTCTAGCATGGTTGATATATGAATAGTCATTGTGATGGTTTAGCAGCTATACCATCTCAACTAGATAGACTCTAGCATCGTTGATATATGAATGGTGATTGTGATGGTTTAGCAGCTATACCATCTCAACTACCTAGTCTCTAGCATGGTTGATATGTGAATAGTGATTGTGATGGTTTAGCAGATATAACATCTCAACTAGCTAGACTCTTGCATGGTTGATACGTGAATGGTGATTGTGATGGTTTAGCAGCAAACCCATCTCAGCTAGCTAGAGTCTAGCATGGTTGATATATGAATAGTGATTGTGATGGTTTAGCAGCTATACCATCTCAACTAGCTAGACTCTAGCATGGTTGAGATAGGAATAGTGATTATGATGGTTTAGCAGCTATACCATCTCAACTAGCTAGACTCTAGCCTGACGCTAGCATGGTTGATATGTGAATGGTGAAAGTGATGCTTTAGCAGCTATACCATCTGAACTAGCTAGACTCTAGCATGGTTGATATGTGAATAGTGATTGTGATGGTTTAGCAGTTATACCATCTTAACTATCTAGACTCTAGCATGGTTGATATGTGAATGTTGATTGTGATCGTTTAGCAGCTATAACATCTCAACTAACTAGACTTTAGCATGGTTGATATGTGAGTAGTGATCGTGTTGGTTTAGCAGATATACCATCTCAATCTGCTAGACTGGAGCATAGTTGATATGTGAATAGTGATTGTGATGGTTTAGCAGCTATACCATCTCAACTAGGTAGACACAAGCATGGTTGATATGTGAATGGTGATAGTGATGGTTTAGCAGCTATACCATCTCAACTAGCTAGACTTTAGCACGGTTAATATGTGAATGGTGATTGTGATGGTTTAGCAGCTATACCATCTCAAATAGCTAGACTCTAGCTTGGTTGAAATGTGAATGGTGATGGTGATGGTTTAGCACCTATACCATCTCAACTAACTAGACTTTAGCATGGTTGATACGTGAATGGTGATTGTGATTGTTTAGTAGCTATACCATCTCAACTAGATACACTCTAGCCTGGTTGAAATGTGAAAGATGATTGTGATGGTTTAGCAGATATACCATCTCAACTATCTAGACTCTAGCATGGTTATTATGTGAATGGTGATTGTGATGCTTTAGCAGCTATACCATCTCAACTAGATAGACTCTAGCATGGTTGATATATGAATAGTGATTGTGATGGTTTAGCAGCTATACCATCTCAACTAGCTAGACTCTAGCATGGTCGACATATGAATAGTCATTGTGATGTTTTAGCAGCTATACCATCTCAACTAGCTAGACTCTAGCATGGTTGATATGTGAATAGTGATTGTGGTGGTTTACCAGCTATACCATCTCAACAAGCTAGACTCTAGCATGGTTGATATGGGAATAATGATTGTGATGGTTTAGCAGATATACCATCTCAACTAGCTAGACTCTAGCATGGTTGATACGTGAATGGTGATCGTGATGATTTAGCAGCAAATCCATCTCAGCTAGCTAGACTCTACAATGGTTGATGTGTGAATATTGATTGTGATGGTTTGGCAGCTATACCTTCTCAACTGGCTAGACTCTAGCATGGTTGATATATGTATAGTGATTGTGATGGTTTAGCAGCTATACCGTCTCAACTAGCTAGACTCTAGCGTGGTTGATATTTGGATGGTGAATGTGATGGTTTATCAGCTATACCATCTCAACTACCTAGACTCCAGTATTGTTGATATTTGAATGGTGATTGTGATGGTTTAGTAGCTATACCATCTCAACTAGCGAGACTCTGACATCGTTGATATGTGAATGGTGATTGTGATAGTTTACCACCTATACCATCTCAACTAGCTTCAATCTAGCATGGTTGATATATGAATAGTGATTGTGATGGTTTAGCAGCCATACATTCTCAACTAACTAGATTTTAGCATGGATGATATGTGAATGGTGATTGTGATGGTTTAGTAGCTATACCATCTCAACTAGATAGACTCTAGCATGGTTAATATGTGAATAGTGATTGTGATGGTTTAGCAGCTATACCATCTTAACTAGCTAGACTCTAGCATGGATGATATATGAATAGTGATCGTGATGGTTTAGCAGCTATACCATCTGAATAAGCTATACTCTTGCATGGTTGAAATATTAATGGTGATTGTGATGGTTTAGTAGTTATACCATCTCAAATATCTAGACTCTAGCATGGTTGATATGTGAATAGTGATTGTGATGGTTTAGCAGCTATACCATCTCAACTACCTACTCTCTAGCATGGTTGATATGTGAACAGTGATTGTGGTGGTTTACCAGCTATACCATCTCAAGTAGCTAGACTCTAGCATGGTTGATATGTGAATAGTGATTGTGATGGTTTAGCAGATATACCATCACAACAAGGTAGACTCTACCATGGTTGATAAATGAATGGTGATTGTGGTGGTTTAGCAGCTATACCATCACAACTAGCTAGACTCTAGCATGGTTGATATGTGAAATGTGATTGTGATGGTTTAGCAGCTATACCATCTCAACTACCTAGACTCTAGCATGGTTGATATGCGAATGGAGATTGTGATGGTTTAGCAGCTATACCATCTCAACTAGCTAGACTCTAGCATCGTTGATATGTGAATGGTGATTGTGATGCTTTAGCAGCTATATCATCTCAACTAGCTAGACTCTAGCATGATTGATATGTGAATGGTGATTGTGATGGTTTAGCAGCTATATCCTCTCAACTAGCTAGACTCTAGCATGGTTGATATGTGAAAGGTGATTGTGATGGTTTAGCAGCTATACCATCTCAACTACCTAGTTTCTAGCATAGTAGAACTGTGAATAGCGATAGTGGTGGTTTAGCAGCTATACCATCTCAACTAGCTAGACTCTAGCATGGTTGATATGTGAGTAGTGATTGTGATGGTTTAGCAACTATACCATCTCAACTAGCTAGACTCTTGCATGGTTGATATGTGTATTGTGATTGTGATGGTTTAGCAGCTATACCATCTCAACTAGCTAAACTCTAGCATGGTTGATATGTGAATGGTGATTGTGATTGTTTAGCAGCTATACCATCTCAAATATCTAGACTCTAGCTTGGTTGATATGTGAATGGTGATTGTGATGCTTTAGCAGCTATACTTTCTCCACTAGCTAGACTCTAGCATGGTTATTATGTGAATGGTGATTGTGATGCTTTAGCAGCTATACCATCTCAATTAGATAGACTCTAGCATGGTTGTTATGTGAATAGTGATTGTGATGGTTTAGCAGTTATACCATCTCAACTAGCTAGACTCTAGCATGGTTGATATATGAATAGTCATTGTGATGGTTTAGCAGCTATACCATCTCAACTAGATAGACTCTAGCATCGTTGATATATGAATGGTGATTGTGATGGTTTAGCAGCTATACCATCTCAACTACCTAGTCTCTAGCATGGTTGATATGTGAATAGTGATTGTGATGGTTTAGCAGATATAACATCTCAACTAGCTAGACTCTTGCATGGTTGATACGTGAATGGTGATTGTGATGGTTTAGCAGCAAACCCATCTCAGCTAGCTAGAGTCTAGCATGGTTGATATATGAATAGTGATTGTGATGGTTTAGCAGCTATACCATCTCAACTAGCTAGACTCTAGCATGGTTGAGATAGGAATAGTGATTATGATGGTTTAGCAGCTATACCATCTCAACTAGCTAGACTCTAGCCTGACGCTAGCATGGTTGATATGTGAATGGTGAAAGTGATGCTTTAGCAGCTATACCATCTGAACTAGCTAGACTCTAGCATGGTTTATATGTGAATAGTGATTGTGATGGTTTAGCAGTTATACCATCTTAACTATCTAGACTCTAGCATGGTTGATATGTGAATGTTGATTGTGATCGTTTAGCAGCTATAACATCTCAACTAACTAGACTTTAGCATGGTTGATATGTGAGTAGTGATCGTGTTGGTTTAGCAGATATACCATCTCAATCTGCTAGACTGGAGCATAGTTGATATGTGAATAGTGATTGTGATGGTTTAGCAGCTATACCATCTCAACTAGGTAGACACAAGCATGGTTGATATGTGAATGGTGATAGTGATGGTTTAGCAGCTATACCATCTCAACTAGCTAGACTTTAGCACGGTTAATATGTGAATGGTGATTGTGATGGTTTAGCAGCTATACCATCTCAAATAGCTAGACTCTAGCTTGGTTGAAATGTGAATGGTGATGGTGATGGTTTAGCACCTATACCATCTCAACTAACTAGACTTTAGCATGGTTGATACATGAATGGTGATTGTGATTGTTTAGTAGCTATACCATCTCAACTAGATACACTCTAGCATGGTTGAAATGTGAAAGATGATTGTGATGGTTTAGCAGATATACCATCTCAACTAGCTAGACTCTAGCATGGTTATTATGTGAATGGTGATTGTGATGCTTTAGCAGCTATACCATCTCAACTAGATAGACTCTAGCATGGTTGATATATGAATAGTGATTGTGATGGTTTAGCAGCTATACCATCTCAACTAGCTAGACTCTAGCATGGTCGACATATGAATAGTCATTGTGATGTTTTAGCAGCTATACCATCTCAACTAGCTAGACTCTAGCATGGTTGATATGTGAATAGTGATTGTGGTGGTTTACCAGCTATACCATCTCAACAAGCTAGACTCTAGCATGGTTGATATGGGAATAATGATTGTGATGGTTTAGCAGATATACCATCTCAACTAGCTAGACTCTAGCATGGTTGATACGTGAATGGTGATCGTGATGATTTAGCAGCAAATCCATCTCAGCTAGCTAGACTCTACAATGGTTGATGTGTGAATATTGATTGTGATGGTTTGGCAGCTATACCTTCTCAACTGGCTAGACTCTAGCATGGTTGATATATGTATAGTGATTGTGATGGTTTAGCAGCTATACCGTCTCAACTAGCTAGACTCTAGCGTGGTTGATATTTGGATGGTGAATGTGATGGTTTATCAGCTATACCATCTCAACTACCTAGACTCCAGTATTGTTGATATTTGAATGGTGATTGTGATGGTTTAGTAGCTATACCATCTCAACTAGCGAGACTCTGACATCGTTGATATGTGAATGGTGATTGTGATAGTTTACCACCTATACCATCTCAACTAGCTTCAATCTAGCATGGTTGATATATGAATAGTGATTGTGATGGTTTAGCAGCCATACATTCTCAACTAACTAGATTTTAGCATGGATGATATGTGAATGGTGATTGTGATGGTTTAGTAGCTATACCATCTCAACTAGATAGACTCTAGCATGGTTAATATGTGAATAGTGATTGTGAGGGTTTAGCAGCTATACCATCTTAACTAGCTAGACTCTAGCATGGATGATATATGAATAGTGATCGTGATGGTTTAGCAGCTATACCATCTGAATAAGCTATACTCTTGCATGGTTGAAATATTAATGGTGATTGTGATGGTTTAGTAGTTATACCATCTCAAATATCTAGACTCTAGCATGGTTGATATGTGAATAGTGATTGTGATGGTTTAGCAGCTATACCATCTCAACTACCTACTCTCTAGCATGGTTGATATGTGAACAGTGATTGTGGTGGTTTACCAGCTATACCATCTCAAGTAGCTAGACTCTAGCATGGTTGATATGTGAATAGTGATTGTGATGGTTTAGCAGATATACCATCACAACAAGGTAGACTCTACCATGGTTGATAAATGAATGGTGATTGTGGTGGTTTAGCAGCTATACCATCACAACTAGCTAGACTCTAGCATGGTTGATATGTGAAATGTGATTGTGATGGTTTAGCAGCTATACCATCTCAACTACCTAGACTCTAGCATGGTTGATATGCGAATGGAGATTGTGATGGTTTAGCAGCTATACCATCTCAACTAGCTAGACTCTAGCATCGTTGATATGTGAATGGTGATTGTGATAGTTTACCAGCTATACCATCACAACTAGCTAGACTCTAGCATGTTTGATATGTGAATAGTGATTGTGATGGTATAGCAGCTATTCAATCTCAACTAGCTAGACTCTAGGATGCTTGATATGTGAATGGTGATTGTGATGGTTTAGCAGCTATACCATCTCAACTAGCCAGACTCTAGCATGGTTGATATGTGAATGGTGATTGTGATGGTTTAGCAGCTATACAATCTCAACTAGCTAGACTCTTACATGGTTGATATGAAAATAGTGATTGTGATGGTTTAGAAGATATACCATATCAACTAGCTAGTCTCTAGCATGGTTGATATGTGAATGGTGATTGTGATGGTCTAGCAGCTATACCATCTTAACTAGCTAGACTCTAGCATTGTTGAAATGTGAATAGTGATTGTGATTGTTTAGCAGCATTACCATCTCAACTAGCTAGACTCTAGCATTAGATGATATGCGAATGGAGATTGTGATTGTTTAGCAGCTATACCATCTCAACTATCTAGACTCTAGCATGGTTGATACGTGAATGGTGATTGTGATGGTTTAGCAGCTAATCCATCTCAGCTAGCTGGAGTCTAGCATGGTTGAAATGTGAATAGTGATTGTGATTGTTTAGCAGCATTACCATCTCGACTAGCTAGACTCTAGCATGGTTGATATGTGAATGGTGATTGTGATGGTTTATCAGCTATACCATATCAAGTAGCTAGACTCTAGCGTGGTTGATATTTGGATGTTGAATCTGATGGTTTATCAGCTATACCATCTCAACTAGTTAGACTCTAGCATGGTTGATATATGAATGGTGATTGCCATGGTTTAGTAGCTATACCATCTCAACTAGCTAGACTCTAGCATCGTTGATATGTGAATGGTGATTGTGATAGTTTACCAGCTATACCATCTCAACTAGCTAGAATCTAGCATGGTTGATATGTGAATAGTGATTGTGATGGTTTAGCAGCTATACCATCTCAACTAGCTGGAATCTGGCATGGTTGATATGTGAATGGTGATTGTGATGGGTTAGCAGCTATACCATCTCAACTAGCCAGAATCTAGCATGGTTAATATGTGAATGGTGATTGTGATGGTTTAGCAGCTATACCATCTCAACTAGCTAGACTCTTGCATGGTTGATATGTGAATGGTGATTGTGATGGTTTAGCAGCTATACAATCTCAAAGATCTAGACTCTTGCATGGTTGATATGTGAATGGTGATTGTGATGGTTTAGCAGCTATACCATCTCAACTAGCTAGACTTTAGCATCGTTGTAAATATGAAATGTGATTGCGATGGTTTAGCAGCTATACCCTCTCAACTAGCTAGACTTTAGCATGGGTGATATTTGAATGGTGATTGTCTTGGTTTAGCAGATATACCATATCAATCTGCTAGACACTAGCATGGTTGATATCTGAATAGTGATTGTGATGGTTTAGCAGCTATACCATCTCAACTAGCTAGGCTCAAGTATAGTTGATAGGTGAATGGTGATAGTGATGATTTAGCAGCTATACCATCTCACCTAGCTAGACTCTAGCACGGTTGATGTGTGAATGGTGATTGTGATGGTTTAGCAGCTATACCATCTCAACTAGCTAGTCTTTAGCACGGTTAATATGTGAATGGTGATTGTGATGGATTAGCAGCTATACCATCTCAACTAGCTAGACTCTAGCATGGTTGAAATGTGGAAGGGGATTGTGATGGTTTAGCAGCTATAACATCTCAACTGGTTACACTCTAGCATGGTTGATGTCTAAATGGTGATTGCCATGGTTTAGCAGCTATACCATTCTCAACTAGCTAGACGCTAGCATAGTTGATATGTGAATAGTGATTGTGATGGTTTAACAGCTATACCATCTCAACTAGCTAGACTCTAGCTTGGTTGATACGTGAATGGTGATTATGATGGTTTAGTAGCTATACCATCTCAACTAGATACACTCTAGCATGGTTGAAATGTGAAAGGTGATTGTCACGGTTTAGCAGCTATACCATCTCAACTAGCTAGACTCTAGCATGGTTATTATGTGAATGGTGATTGTGATGCTTTAGCAGCTATACCATCTCAACTAGCTAGACTCTAGCATGGTTGATATATGAATAGTGATTGTGATGGTTTAGCAGCTATACCATATCAACTAGATAGACTTTAGCATGGTTGATATATGTATAGTGATAGTGATGGTTAGCAGCTATACCATCTCAACTATCTAGACACTAGCATGGTTGATATGTGAATGGTGATTGTGATGGTTTAGTAGCTTTACCATCTCAACTAGCTAGACTCTAGCATGGTTGATATGTGAATGGTGATTGTGAAGGTTTAGCAGCTGTACCATCTCAACTAGCTAAACTCTAGCATGGTTGATATGTGAATAGTGATTGTCATGGTTTAGCAGCTGTACCATCTCAACTTGCTAGACTCTAGCATGGTTGATATGTGAATGGTGATAGTGATGGTTTAGCAGCTATACCATCTCAACTAACTAGACTCTAGCATGCTTGATATGTGAATGGTGATTGTGATGGTTTAGCAGCTATACCATCTCAACTAGCTAGACTCTAGCATGGTTGATTTATGAATAGTGATTGTGATGGTTTAGCAGCTATACCATATCAACTAGATAGACTTTAGCATGGTTGATATGTGTATAGTGATAGTGATGGTTAGCAGCTATACCATCTCAACTATCTAGACACTAGCATGGTTGATATGTGAATGGTGATTGTGATGGTTTAGTAGCTTTACCATCTCAACTAGCTAGACTCTAGCATGGTTGATATGTGAATGGTGATTGTGATGGTTTAGCAGCTGTACCATCTCAACTAGCTAGACTCTAGCATGGTTGATATATGAATAGTGATTGTGATGGTTTAGCAGCTATACCATATCAACTAGATAGACTTTAGCATGGTTGATATGTGAATGGTGATTGTGATTGTTTAGCAGCTATACCATCTCAACTATCTAGACACTAGCATGGTTGATATGTGAATGGTGATTGTGATGGTTTAGTAGCTTTACCATCTCAACTAGCTAGACTCTAGCATGGTTGATATGTGAATGGTGATTGTGATGGTTTAGCAGCTGTACCATCTCAACTAGCTAAACTCTAGCATGGTTGATATGTGAATAGTGATTGTCATGGTTTAGCAGCTCTACCATGTCAACTTGCTAGACTCTAGCATGGTTGATATGTGAATGGTGATAGTGATGGTTTAGCAGCTATACCATCTCAACTAACTAGACTCTAGCATGCTTGATATGTGAATGGTGATTGTGATGGTTTAGCAGCTATACCATCTCAACTAGCAAGACTCTAGCATCGTTGATATGTGAATGGTGATTGTGATGGTTTAGCTGCTATACCATCTCAACTAGCTAGACTCTAGCATGATTGCTATGTGAATGGTGATTGTGATGCTTTAGCAGCTATACCATCCCAACTAGCTAGACTCTAGCATGGTTGATATATGAATAGTGATTGTGATGGTTTAGCAGCTATACCATCTCAACTAGCTAGACTCTAGCATGGTTGATATGTGAATGGTGATTGTGATCGTTTAGCAGCTATACATTGTCAACTATCTAGACTCTTGCATGGTTGATATGTGAATTGTGATTGTGATAGTTTAGCAACTATACCATCTCAACTAGCTAGACTCTAGCATGGTTGATATGTGAATGGTGATTGTGATGGTTTAAGAGCTATATCATCTCAACTAGCTAGACTCTAGCTTGGTTGATACGTGAATGGTGATTATGATGGTTTAGTAGCTATACCATCTCAACTAGATACACTCTAGCATGGTTGAAATGTGAAAGGTGATTGTCACGGTTTAGCAGCTATACCATCTCAACTAGCTAGACTCTAGCATGGTTATTATGTGAATGGTGATTGTGATGCTTTAGCAGCTATACCATCTCAACTAGCTAGACTCTAGCATGGTTGATATATGAATAGTGATTGTGATGGTTTAGCAGCTATACCATATCAACTAGATAGACTTTAGCATGGTTGATATATGTATAGTGATAGTGATGGTTAGCAGCTATACCATCTCAACTATCTAGACACTAGCATGGTTGATATGTGAATGGTGATTGTGATGGTTTAGTAGCTTTACCATCTCAACTAGCTAGACTCTAGCATGGTTGATATGTGAATGATGATTGTGAAGGTTTAGCAGCTGTACCATCTCAACTAGCTAAACTCTAGCATGGTTGATATGTGAATAGTGATTGTCATGGTTTAGCAGCTGTACCATCTCAACTTGCTAGACTCTAGCATGGTTGATATGTGAATGGTGATAGTGATGGTTTAGCAGCTATACCATCTCAACTAACTAGACTCTAGCATGCTTGATATGTGAATGGTGATTGTGATGGTTTAGCAGCTATACCATCTCAACTAGCTAGACTCTAGCATGGTTGATTTATGAATAGTGATTGTGATGGTTTAGCAGCTATACCATATCAACTAGATAGACTTTAGCATGGTTGATATGTGTATAGTGATAGTGATGGTTAGCAGCTATACCATCTCAACTATCTAGACACTAGCATGGTTGATATGTGAATGGTGATTGTGATGGTTTAGTAGCTTTACCATCTCAACTAGCTAGACTCTAGCATGGTTGATATGTGAATGGTGATTGTGATGGTTTAGCAGCTGTACCATCTCAACTAGCTAGACTCTAGCATGGTTGATATATGAATAGTGATTGTGATGGTTTAGCAGCTATACCATATCAACTAGATAGACTTTAGCATGGTTGATATGTGAATGGTGATTGTGATTGTTTAGCAGCTATACCATCTCAACTATCTAGACACTAGCATGGTTGATATGTGAATGGTGATTGTGATGGTTTAGTAGCTTTACCATCTCAACTAGCTAGACTCTAGCATGGTTGATATGTGAATGGTGATTGTGATGGTTTAGCAGCTGTACCATCTCAACTAGCTAAACTCTAGCATGGTTGATATGTGAATAGTGATTGTCATGGTTTAGCAGCTCTACCATGTCAACTTGCTAGACTCTAGCATGGTTGATATGTGAATGGTGATAGTGATGGTTTAGCAGCTATACCATCTCAACTAACTAGACTCTAGCATGCTTGATATGTGAATGGTGATTGTGATGGTTTAGCAGCTATACCATCTCAACTAGCAAGACTCTAGCATCGTTGATATGTGAATGGTGATTGTGATGGTTTAGCTGCTATACCATCTCAACTAGCTAGACTCTAGCATGATTGCTATGTGAATGGTGATTGTGATGCTTTAGCAGCTATACCATCCCAACTAGCTAGACTCTAGCATGGTTGATATATGAATAGTGATTGTGATGGTTTAGCAGCTATACCATCTCAACTAGCTAGACTCTAGCATGGTTGATATGTGAATGGTGATTGTGATCGTTTAGCAGCTATACATTGTCAACTATCTAGACTCTTGCATGGTTGATATGTGAATTGTGATTGTGATAGTTTAGCAACTATACCATCTCAACTAGCTAGACTCTAGCATGGTTGATATGTGAATGGTGATTGTGATGGTTTAAGAGCTATATCATCTCAACTAGCTAGACTCTAGCTTGGTTGATACGTGAATGGTGATTATGATGGTTTAGTAGCTATACCATCTCAACTAGATACACTCTAGCATGGTTGAAATGTGAAAGGTGATTGTCACGGTTTAGCAGCTATACCATCTCAACTAGCTAGACTCTAGCATGGTTATTATGTGAATGGTGATTGTGATGCTTTAGCAGCTATACCATCTCAACTAGCTAGACTCTAGCATGGTTGATATATGAATAGTGATTGTGATGGTTTAGCAGCTATACCATATCAACTATATAGACTTTAGCATGGTTGATATATGTATAGTGATAGTGATGGTTAGCAGCTATACCATCTCAACTATCTAGACACTAGCATGGTTGATATGTGAATGGTGATTGTGATGGTTTAGTAGCTTTACCATCTCAACTAGCTAGACTCTAGCATGGTTGATATGTGAATGGTGATTGTGATGGTTTAGCAGCTGTACCATCTCAACTAGCTAAACTCTAGCATGGTTGATATGTGAATAGTGATTGTCATGGTTTAGCAGCTCTACCATCTCAACTTGCTAGACTCTAGCATGGTTGATATGTTAATGGTGATAGTGATGGTTTAGCAGCTATACCATCTCAACTAACTAGACTCTAGCATGCTTGATATGTGAATGGTGATTGTGATGGTTTAGCAGCTATACCATCTCAACTAGCTAGACTCTAGCATGGTTGATATATGAATAGTGATTGTGATGGTTTAGCAGCTATACCATATCAACTAGATAGACTTTAGCATGGTTGATATGTGTATAGTGATAGTGATGGTTAGCAGCTATACCATCTCAACTATCTAGACACTAGCATGGTTGATATGTGAATGGTGATTGTGATGGTTTAGTAGCTTTACCATCTCAACTAGCTAGACTCTAGGATGGTTGATATGTGAATGGTGATTGTGATGGTTTAGCAGCTGTACCATCTCAACTAGCTAGACTCTAGCATGGTTGATATATGAATAGTGATTGTGATGGTTTAGCAGCTATACCATATCAACTAGATAGACTTTAGCATGGTTGATATGTGAATGGTGATTGTGATTGTTTAGCAGCTATACCATCTCAACTATCTAGACACTAGCATGGTTGATATGTGAATGGTGATTGTGATGGTTTAGTAGCTTTACCATCTCAACTAGCTAGACTCTAGCATGGTTGATATGTGAATGGTGATTGTGATGGTTTAGCAGCTGTACCATCTCAACTAGCTAAACTCTAGCATGGTTGATATGTGAATAGTGATTGTCATGGTTTAGCAGCTCTACCATCTCAACTTGCTAGACTCTAGCATGGTTGATATGTGAATGGTGATAGTGATGGTTTAGCAGCTATACCATCTCAACTAACTAGACTCTAGCATGCTTGATATGTGAATGGTTATTGTGATGGTTTAGCAGCTATACCATCTCAACTAGCAAGACTCTAGCATCGTTGATATGTGAATGGTGATTGTGATGGTTTAGCTGCTATACCATCTCAACTAGCTAGACTCTAGCATGATTGCTATGTGAATGGTGATTGTGATGCTTTAGCAGCTATACCATCCCAACTAGCTAGACTCTAGCATGGTTGATATATGAATAGTGATTGTGATGGTTTAGCAGCTATACCATCTCAACTAGCTAGACTCTAGCATGGTTGATATGTGAATGGTGATTGTGATCGTTTAGCAGCTATACATTGTCAACTATCTAGACTCTTGCATGGTTGATATGTGAATTGTGATTGTGATAGTTTAGCAACTATACCATCTCAACTAGCTAGACTCTAGCATGGTTGATATGTGAATGGTGATTGTGATGGTTTAAGAGCTATATCATCTCAACTAGCTAGACTCTAGCTTGGTTGATACGTGAATGGTGATTATGATGGTTTAGTAGCTATACCATCTCAACTAGATACACTCTAGCATGGTTGAAATGTGAAAGGTGATTGTCACGGTTTAGCAGCTATACCATCTCAACTAGCTAGACTCTAGCATGGTTATTATGTGAATGGTGATTGTGATGCTTTAGCAGCTATACCATCTCAACTAGCTAGACTCTAGCATGGTTGATATATGAATAGTGATTGTGATGGTTTAGCAGCTATACCATATCAACTATATAGACTTTAGCATGGTTGATATATGTATAGTGATAGTGATGGTTAGCAGCTATACCATCTCAACTATCTAGACACTAGCATGGTTGATATGTGAATGGTGATTGTGATGGTTTAGTAGCTTTACCATCTCAACTAGCTAGACTCTAGCATGGTTGATATGTGAATGGTGATTGTGATGGTTTAGCAGCTGTACCATCTCAACTAGCTAAACTCTAGCATGGTTGATATGTGAATAGTGATTGTCATGGTTTAGCAGCTCTACCATCTCAACTTGCTAGACTCTAGCATGGTTGATATGTTAATGGTGATAGTGATGGTTTAGCAGCTATACCATCTCAACTAACTAGACTCTAGCATGCTTGATATGTGAATGGTGATTGTGATGGTTTAGCAGCTATACCATCTCAACTAGCTAGACTCTAGCATGGTTGATATATGAATAGTGATTGTGATGGTTTAGCAGCTATACCATATCAACTAGATAGACTTTAGCATGGTTGATATGTGTATAGTGATAGTGATGGTTAGCAGCTATACCATCTCAACTATCTAGACACTAGCATGGTTGATATGTGAATGGTGATTGTGATGGTTTAGTAGCTTTACCATCTCAACTAGCTAGACTCTAGGATGGTTGATATGTGAATGGTGATTGTGATGGTTTAGCAGCTGTACCATCTCAACTAGCTAGACTCTAGCATGGTTGATATATGAATAGTGATTGTGATGGTTTAGCAGCTATACCATATCAACTAGATAGACTTTAGCATGGTTGATATGTGAATGGTGATTGTGATTGTTTAGCAGCTATACCATCTCAACTATCTAGACACTAGCATGGTTGATATGTGAATGGTGATTGTGATGGTTTAGTAGCTTTACCATCTCAACTAGCTAGACTCTAGCATGGTTGATATGTGAATGGTGATTGTGATGGTTTAGCAGCTGTACCATCTCAACTAGCTAAACTCTAGCATGGTTGATATGTGAATAGTGATTGTCATGGTTTAGCAGCTCTACCATCTCAACTTGCTAGACTCTAGCATGGTTGATATGTGAATGGTGATAGTGATGGTTTAGCAGCTATACCATCTCAACTAACTAGACTCTAGCATGCTTGATATGTGAATGGTTATTGTGATGGTTTAGCAGCTATACCATCTCAACTAGCAAGACTCTAGCATCGTTGATATGTGAATGGTGATTGTGATGGTTTAGCTGCTATACCATCTCAACTAGCTAGACTCTAGCATGATTGCTATGTGAATGGTGATTGTGATGCTTTAGCAGCTATACCATCCCAACTAGCTAGACTCTAGCATGGTTGATATATGAATAGTGATTGTGATGGTTTAGCAGCTATACCATCTCAACTAGCTAGACTCTAGCATGGTTGATATGTGAATTGTGATTGTGATCGTTTAGCAGCTATACATTGTCAACTATCTAGACTCTTGCATGGTTGATATGTGAATGGTGATTGTGATAGTTTAGCAGCTATACCATCTCAACTAGCTAGATTCTAGCATGGTTGATATGTGAATGGTGATTGTGATGGTTTAAGAGCTATATCATCTCAACTAGCTAGACTCTAGCATCGTTTATATGTGAACGGTGATTGTGATTCTTTAGCAGCTATACCATCTCAACTTGCTAGACTCTAGCATGGTTGATATGTGAATGGTGATTGTGATTGTTTAGCAGCTATACCTTCTCAACTATCTAGACTCTTGCATGGTTGATATGTGAAAGGTGCTTGTCATGGTTTAGCAGCTATATCATCTCAACTAGCTAGACTCTAGCATGTTTGAAACGTGAATAGTGATTGTGTTTGTTTAGTAGCTATACCATCTCAACTAGATACACTCTAGCATGGTTGAAATGTGAAAGGTGATTGTCATGGTTTATCAGCTATACCATCTCAACTAGCTAGACTCTAGCATCGTTGATATGTGAATGGTGATTGTGATGGTTTAGCAGCTATACCATCTCAACTAGCTAGACTCTAGCATGATTGCTATGTGTATGGTGATTGTGATGCTTTAGCAGCTATACCATCTCAACTAGATACACTCTAGCATGGTTGAAATGTGAAAGGTGATTGTCATGGTTTAGCAGCGATACCATCTCAACTAGCTAGACTCTAGCATGGTTATTGTGTGAATGGTGATTGTGATGCTTTAGCAGCTATACCATCTCAACTAGCTAGACTCTAGCATGGTTGGTATGTGAATAGTGATTGTGATGGTTTAGCAGCTATACCATCTCACCTAGCTAGACTTTGTCAGGGTTTATATATGAATGGTGATTGTGATGGTTTAGCAGCTATACCATCTGAACTAGCTATAATCTAGCATGGTTGAAATGTGAATGGTGATTGTGATGGTTTAGCAGCTATACCATCTGAACTAGCTATACTCTAGCATGGTTGAAATGTGAATGGTGATTATGATGGTTTAGCAGCTATACCATCTCCACTACCCAGTCTCTAGCTTGGTTGATATGTGAATAGTGATTGTGGTGGTTTAGCAGCTATACAATCTCAACTAGCTAGACTCTAGCAAGGTTGATATGTGAATGGTGATTGTGGTGGTTTAGCAGCTATACCATCTCAACTAGCAAGACTCTAGCATCGTTGATATGTGAATTGTGATTGTGATGGTTTAGCAGCTATACCATATCAACTAGATAGACTCTAGCATGGTTGATATGTGTGTATAGTGATTGTCATGGTTTAGCAGCTATACCATCTCAACTACCTAGACTCTAGCATGGTTGATATGTGAATGGTGATTGTGATTGTTTAGCAGCTATAGCTTCTCAGCTAACTAGACTCTTGCATGGTTGATATGTGAATGGTGATTTGTGATAGTTTAGCAGCTATACCATCTCAACTAGCTAGACTCTAGCATGTTTGATATGTGAATGGTGATTCTGATGGTTTAGCAGCTATATCATCTCAACTAGCTAGACTCTAGCATGTTTGAAATGTGAAAGGTGATTGTCATGGTTTAGCAGCTATACCATCTCAACTAGCTAGACTGTAGCATGGTTATTATGTGAATGGTGATTGTGATGCTTTAGCAGCTATACCATCTCAACTAGCTAGACTCTAGCATCGTTGATATGTGAATGGTGATTGTGATGGTTTAGCAGCTATACCATCTCAACTAGCTAGACACTAGCATGATTGCTATGTGTATGGTGATTGTGATGCTTTAGCAGCTATACCATCTCAACTAAATACACTCTAGCATGGTTGAAATGTGAAAGGTGATTGTCATGGTTTAGCAGCTATACCATCTCAACTAGCTAGACTCTAGCATGGTTATTGTGTGAATGGTGATTGTGATGCTTTAGCAGCTATACCATCTCAACTAGATAGACTCTAGCATGGTTGATATATGAATAGTGATTGTGATGGTTTAGCAGCTATACCATCTCACCTTGCTAGACTTTGTCAGGGTTTATATATGAATGGTGATTGTGATGGTTTAGCAGCTATACCATCTCAACTAGTTAGACTCTAGCAAGGTTGATATGTGAATGGTGATAGTGGTGGTTTAGCAGCTATACCATCTCAAATAGCAAGACTCTAGGATCGTTGATATGTGAATGGTGATTGTGATGGTTTAGCAGCTATACCATCTCAACTAGCTAGACTCTAGCATGGTTGATATGTGAATTGTGATTGTGATGGTTTAGCAGCTATACCATCTCAACTAGCTAGTCTTTAGCACGGTTAATATGTGAATGGTGATTGTGATGGATTAGCAGCTATACCATCTCAACTAGCTAGACTCTAGCATGGTTGAAATGTGGAAGGGGATTGTGATGGTTTAGCAGCTATAACATCTCAACTGGTTACACTCTAGCATGGTTGATGTCTAAATGGTGATTGCCATGGTTTAGCAGCTATACCATTCTCAACTAGCTAGACGCTAGCATAGTTGATATGTGAATAGTGATTGTGATGGTTTAACAGCTATACCATCTCAACTAGCTAGACTCTAGCTTGGTTGATACGTGAATGGTGATTATGATGGTTTAGTAGCTATACCATCTCAACTAGATACACTCTAGCATGGTTGAAATGTGAAAGGTGATTGTCACGGTTTAGCAGCTATACCATCTCAACTAGCTAGACTCTAGCATGGTTATTATGTGAATGGTGATTGTGATGCTTTAGCAGCTATACCATCTCAACTAGCTAGACTCTAGCATGGTTGATATATGAATAGTGATTGTGATGGTTTAGCAGCTATACCATATCAACTAGATAGACTTTAGCATGGTTGATATATGTATAGTGATAGTGATGGTTAGCAGCTATACCATCTCAACTATCTAGACACTAGCATGGTTGATATGTGAATGGTGATTGTGATGGTTTAGTAGCTTTACCATCTCAACTAGCTAGACTCTAGCATGGTTGATATGTGAATGGTGATTGTGAAGGTTTAGCAGCTGTACCATCTCAACTAGCTAAACTCTAGCATGGTTGATATGTGAATAGTGATTGTCATGGTTTAGCAGCTGTACCATCTCAACTTGCTAGACTCTAGCATGGTTGATATGTGAATGGTGATAGTGATGGTTTAGCAGCTATACCATCTCAACTAACTAGACTCTAGCATGCTTGATATGTGAATGGTGATTGTGATGGTTTAGCAGCTATACCATCTCAACTAGCTAGACTCTAGCATGGTTGATTTATGAATAGTGATTGTGATGGTTTAGCAGCTATACCATATCAACTAGATAGACTTTAGCATGGTTGATATGTGTATAGTGATAGTGATGGTTAGCAGCTATACCATCTCAACTATCTAGACACTAGCATGGTTGATATGTGAATGGTGATTGTGATGGTTTAGTAGCTTTACCATCTCAACTAGCTAGACTCTAGCATGGTTGATATGTGAATGGTGATTGTGATGGTTTAGCAGCTGTACCATCTCAACTAGCTAGACTCTAGCATGGTTGATATATGAATAGTGATTGTGATGGTTTAGCAGCTATACCATATCAACTAGATAGACTTTAGCATGGTTGATATGTGAATGGTGATTGTGATTGTTTAGCAGCTATACCATCTCAACTATCTAGACACTAGCATGGTTGATATGTGAATGGTGATTGTGATGGTTTAGTAGCTTTACCATCTCAACTAGCTAGACTCTAGCATGGTTGATATGTGAATGGTGATTGTGATGGTTTAGCAGCTGTACCATCTCAACTAGCTAAACTCTAGCATGGTTGATATGTGAATAGTGATTGTCATGGTTTAGCAGCTCTACCATGTCAACTTGCTAGACTCTAGCATGGTTGATATGTGAATGGTGATAGTGATGGTTTAGCAGCTATACCATCTCAACTAACTAGACTCTAGCATGCTTGATATGTGAATGGTGATTGTGATGGTTTAGCAGCTATACCATCTCAACTAGCAAGACTCTAGCATCGTTGATATGTGAATGGTGATTGTGATGGTTTAGCTGCTATACCATCTCAACTAGCTAGACTCTAGCATGATTGCTATGTGAATGGTGATTGTGATGCTTTAGCAGCTATACCATCCCAACTAGCTAGACTCTAGCATGGTTGATATATGAATAGTGATTGTGATGGTTTAGCAGCTATACCATCTCAACTAGCTAGACTCTAGCATGGTTGATATGTGAATGGTGATTGTGATCGTTTAGCAGCTATACATTGTCAACTATCTAGACTCTTGCATGGTTGATATGTGAATTGTGATTGTGATAGTTTAGCAACTATACCATCTCAACTAGCTAGACTCTAGCATGGTTGATATGTGAATGGTGATTGTGATGGTTTAAGAGCTATATCATCTCAACTAGCTAGACTCTAGCTTGGTTGATACGTGAATGGTGATTATGATGGTTTAGTAGCTATACCATCTCAACTAGATACACTCTAGCATGGTTGAAATGTGAAAGGTGATTGTCACGGTTTAGCAGCTATACCATCTCAACTAGCTAGACTCTAGCATGGTTATTATGTGAATGGTGATTGTGATGCTTTAGCAGCTATACCATCTCAACTAGCTAGACTCTAGCATGGTTGATATATGAATAGTGATTGTGATGGTTTAGCAGCTATACCATATCAACTATATAGACTTTAGCATGGTTGATATATGTATAGTGATAGTGATGGTTAGCAGCTATACCATCTCAACTATCTAGACACTAGCATGGTTGATATGTGAATGGTGATTGTGATGGTTTAGTAGCTTTACCATCTCAACTAGCTAGACTCTAGCATGGTTGATATGTGAATGGTGATTGTGATGGTTTAGCAGCTGTACCATCTCAACTAGCTAAACTCTAGCATGGTTGATATGTGAATAGTGATTGTCATGGTTTAGCAGCTCTACCATCTCAACTTGCTAGACTCTAGCATGGTTGATATGTTAATGGTGATAGTGATGGTTTAGCAGCTATACCATCTCAACTAACTAGACTCTAGCATGCTTGATATGTGAATGGTGATTGTGATGGTTTAGCAGCTATACCATCTCAACTAGCTAGACTCTAGCATGGTTGATATATGAATAGTGATTGTGATGGTTTAGCAGCTATACCATATCAACTAGATAGACTTTAGCATGGTTGATATGTGTATAGTGATAGTGATGGTTAGCAGCTATACCATCTCAACTATCTAGACACTAGCATGGTTGATATGTGAATGGTGATTGTGATGGTTTAGTAGCTTTACCATCTCAACTAGCTAGACTCTAGGATGGTTGATATGTGAATGGTGATTGTGATGGTTTAGCAGCTGTACCATCTCAACTAGCTAGACTCTAGCATGGTTGATATATGAATAGTGATTGTGATGGTTTAGCAGCTATACCATATCAACTAGATAGACTTTAGCATGGTTGATATGTGAATGGTGATTGTGATTGTTTAGCAGCTATACCATCTCAACTATCTAGACACTAGCATGGTTGATATGTGAATGGTGATTGTGATGGTTTAGTAGCTTTACCATCTCAACTAGCTAGACTCTAGCATGGTTGATATGTGAATGGTGATTGTGATGGTTTAGCAGCTGTACCATCTCAACTAGCTAAACTCTAGCATGGTTGATATGTGAATAGTGATTGTCATGGTTTAGCAGCTCTACCATCTCAACTTGCTAGACTCTAGCATGGTTGATATGTGAATGGTGATAGTGATGGTTTAGCAGCTATACCATCTCAACTAACTAGACTCTAGCATGCTTGATATGTGAATGGTTATTGTGATGGTTTAGCAGCTATACCATCTCAACTAGCAAGACTCTAGCATCGTTGATATGTGAATGGTGATTGTGATGGTTTAGCTGCTATACCATCTCAACTAGCTAGACTCTAGCATGATTGCTATGTGAATGGTGATTGTGATGCTTTAGCAGCTATACCATCCCAACTAGCTAGACTCTAGCATGGTTGATATATGAATAGTGATTGTGATGGTTTAGCAGCTATACCATCTCAACTAGCTAGACTCTAGCATGGTTGATATGTGAATTGTGATTGTGATCGTTTAGCAGCTATACATTGTCAACTATCTAGACTCTTGCATGGTTGATATGTGAATGGTGATTGTGATAGTTTAGCAGCTATACCATCTCAACTAGCTAGATTCTAGCATGGTTGATATGTGAATGGTGATTGTGATGGTTTAAGAGCTATATCATCTCAACTAGCTAGACTCTAGCATCGTTTATATGTGAACGGTGATTGTGATTCTTTAGCAGCTATACCATCTCAACTTGCTAGACTCTAGCATGGTTGATATGTGAATGGTGATTGTGATTGTTTAGCAGCTATACCTTCTCAACTATCTAGACTCTTGCATGGTTGATATGTGAAAGGTGCTTGTCATGGTTTAGCAGCTATATCATCTCAACTAGCTAGACTCTAGCATGTTTGAAACGTGAATAGTGATTGTGTTTGTTTAGTAGCTATACCATCTCAACTAGATACACTCTAGCATGGTTGAAATGTGAAAGGTGATTGTCATGGTTTATCAGCTATACCATCTCAACTAGCTAGACTCTAGCATCGTTGATATGTGAATGGTGATTGTGATGGTTTAGCAGCTATACCATCTCAACTAGCTAGACTCTAGCATGATTGCTATGTGTATGGTGATTGTGATGCTTTAGCAGCTATACCATCTCAACTAGATACACTCTAGCATGGTTGAAATGTGAAAGGTGATTGTCATGGTTTAGCAGCGATACCATCTCAACTAGCTAGACTCTAGCATGGTTATTGTGTGAATGGTGATTGTGATGCTTTAGCAGCTATACCATCTCAACTAGCTAGACTCTAGCATGGTTGGTATGTGAATAGTGATTGTGATGGTTTAGCAGCTATACCATCTCACCTAGCTAGACTTTGTCAGGGTTTATATATGAATGGTGATTGTGATGGTTTAGCAGCTATACCATCTGAACTAGCTATAATCTAGCATGGTTGAAATGTGAATGGTGATTGTGATGGTTTAGCAGCTATACCATCTGAACTAGCTATACTCTAGCATGGTTGAAATGTGAATGGTGATTATGATGGTTTAGCAGCTATACCATCTCCACTACCCAGTCTCTAGCTTGGTTGATATGTGAATAGTGATTGTGGTGGTTTAGCAGCTATACAATCTCAACTAGCTAGACTCTAGCAAGGTTGATATGTGAATGGTGATTGTGGTGGTTTAGCAGCTATACCATCTCAACTAGCAAGACTCTAGCATCGTTGATATGTGAATTGTGATTGTGATGGTTTAGCAGCTATACCATATCAACTAGATAGACTCTAGCATGGTTGATATGTGTGTATAGTGATTGTCATGGTTTAGCAGCTATACCATCTCAACTACCTAGACTCTAGCATGGTTGATATGTGAATGGTGATTGTGATTGTTTAGCAGCTATAGCTTCTCAGCTAACTAGACTCTTGCATGGTTGATATGTGAATGGTGATTTGTGATAGTTTAGCAGCTATACCATCTCAACTAGCTAGACTCTAGCATGTTTGATATGTGAATGGTGATTCTGATGGTTTAGCAGCTATATCATCTCAACTAGCTAGACTCTAGCATGTTTGAAATGTGAAAGGTGATTGTCATGGTTTAGCAGCTATACCATCTCAACTAGCTAGACTGTAGCATGGTTATTATGTGAATGGTGATTGTGATGCTTTAGCAGCTATACCATCTCAACTAGCTAGACTCTAGCATCGTTGATATGTGAATGGTGATTGTGATGGTTTAGCAGCTATACCATCTCAACTAGCTAGACACTAGCATGATTGCTATGTGTATGGTGATTGTGATGCTTTAGCAGCTATACCATCTCAACTAAATACACTCTAGCATGGTTGAAATGTGAAAGGTGATTGTCATGGTTTAGCAGCTATACCATCTCAACTAGCTAGACTCTAGCATGGTTATTGTGTGAATGGTGATTGTGATGCTTTAGCAGCTATACCATCTCAACTAGATAGACTCTAGCATGGTTGATATATGAATAGTGATTGTGATGGTTTAGCAGCTATACCATCTCACCTTGCTAGACTTTGTCAGGGTTTATATATGAATGGTGATTGTGATGGTTTAGCAGCTATACCATCTCAACTAGTTAGACTCTAGCAAGGTTGATATGTGAATGGTGATAGTGGTGGTTTAGCAGCTATACCATCTCAAATAGCAAGACTCTAGGATCGTTGATATGTGAATGGTGATTGTGATGGTTTAGCAGCTATACCATCTCAACTAGCTAGACTCTAGCATGGTTGATATGTGAATTGTGATTGTGATGGTTTAGCAGCTATACCATATCTACTAGATAGACTCTAGCATGGTTGATATGTGTGTATAGTGATTGTCATGGTTTAGCAGCTATACCATCTCAACTACCTAGACTCTAGCATGGTTGATATGTGAATGGTGATTGTGATTGTTTAGCAGCTATAGCTTCTCAGCTAACTAGACTCTTGCATGGTTGATATGTGAATGGTGATTTGTGATAGTTTAGCAGCTATACCATCTCAACTAGCTAGACTCTAGCATGTTTGATATGTGAATGGTGATTCTGATGGTTTAGCAGCTATATCATCTCAACTAGCTAGACTCTAGCATGTTTGAAACGTGAATAGTGATTGTGTTTGTTTAGTAGCTATACCATCTCAACTAGATACACTCTAGCATGGTTGAAATGTGAAAGGTGATTGTCATGGTTTATCAGCTATACCATCTCAACTAGCTAGACTCTAGCATCGTTGATATGTGAATGGTGATTGTGATGGTTTAGCAGCTATACCATCTCAACTAGCTAGTCTCTAGCATGATTGCTATGTGTATGGTGATTGTGATGCTTTAGCAGCTATACCATCTCAACTAGATACACTCTAGCATGGTTGAAATGTGAAAGGTGATTGTCATGGTTTAGCAGCGATACCATCTCAACTAGCTAGACTCTAGCATGGTTATTGTGTGAATGGTGATTGTGATGCTTTAGCAGCTATACCATCTCAACTAGCTAGACTCTAGCATGGTTGGTATGTGAATAGTGATTGTGATGGTTTAGCAGCTATACCATCTCAACTAGCTAGACTCTAGCATGGTTATTGTGTGAATGGTGATTGTGATGCTTTAGCAGCTATACCATCTGAACTAGCTATAATCTAGCATGGTTGAAATGTGAATGGTGATGGTGATGGTTTAGCAGCTATACCATCTGAACTAGCTATACTCTAGCATGGTTGAAATGTGAATGGTGATTATGATGGTTTAGCAGCTATACCATCTCAAATACCCAGTCTCTAGCTTGGTTGATATGTGAATAGTGATTGTGGTGGTTTAGCAGCTATACAATCTCAACTAGCTAGACTCTAGCAAGGTTGATATGTGAATGGTGATTGTGGTGGTTTAGCAGCTATACCATCTCAACTAGCAAGACTCTAGCATCGTTGATATGTGAATGGTGATTGTGATGGTTTAGCAGCTATACCATCTCAACTAGCTAGACTCTAGCATGGTTGATATGTGAATTGTGATTGTGATGGTTTAGCAGCTATACCATATCAACTAGATAGACTCTAGCATGGTTGATATGTGTGTATAGTGATTGCCATGGTTTAGCAGCTATAATATCTCAACTACCTAGACTCTAGCATGGTTGATATGTGAATGGTGATTGTGATTGTTTAGCAGCTATAGCTTCTCAGCTAACTAGACTCTTGCATGGTTGATATGTGAATGGTGATTTGTGATAGTTTAGCAGCTATACCATCTCAACTAGCTAGACTCTAGCATGTTTGATATGTGAATGGTGATTCTGATGGTTTAGCAGCTATATCATCTCAACTAGCTAGACTCTAGCATGTTTGAAATGTGAATAGTGATTGTGTTTGTTTAGTAGCTATACCATCTCAACTAGATACACTCTAGCATGGTTGAAATGTGAAAGGTGATTGTCATGGTTTAGCAGCTATACCATCTCAACTAGCTAGACTGTAGCATGGTTATTATGTGAATGGTGATTGTGATGCTTTAGCAGCTATACCATCATAACTAGCTCGACTCTAGCATCGTTGATATAGCAGCTATACCATCTCAACTAGCTAGACTCTAGCATGATTGCTATGTGTATGGTGATTGTGATGCTTTAGCAGCTATACCATCTCAACTAGATACACTCTAGCATGGTTGAAATGTGAAAGGTGATTGTCATGGTTTAGCAGCTATACCATCTCAACTAGCTAGACTCTAGCATGTTATTATGTGAATGGTGATTGTGATGCTTTAGCAGCTATATCATCTCAACTAGCTAGACTCTAGCATCGTTGATATGTGATTGGTGATTGTGATGGTTTAGCAGCTATACCATCTCAACTAGCTAGACTCTAGCATGATTGCTATGTGTATGGTGATTGTGATGCTTTAGCAGCTATACCATCTCAACTAGATACACTCTAGCATGGTTGAAATGTGAAAGGTGATTGTCATGGTTTAGCAGCTATACCATCTCAACTAGCTAGACTCTAGCATGGTTATTGTGTGAATGGTGATTGTGATGCTTTAGCAGCTATACCATCTCAACTAGCTAGACTCTAGCATGGTTGGTATGTGAATAGTGATGGTGATGGTTTAGCAGCTATACCATCTCACCTAGCTAGACTTTGTCAGGGTTTATATATGAATGGTGATTGTGATGGTTTAGCAGCTATACCATCTGAACTAGCTATAATCTAGCATGGTTGAAATGTGAATGGTGATTGTGATGGTTTAGCAGCTATACCATCTGAACTAGCTATACTCTAGCATGGTTGAAATGTGAATGGTGATTATGATGCTTTAGCAGCTATACCATCTCAACTACCCAGTCTCTAGCTTGGTTGATATGTGAATAGTGATTGTGGTGGTTTAGCAGCTATACCATCTCAACTAGCTAGACTCTAGCATGGTTGATATGTGAATAGTGATCGTGATGGTTTAGCAGCTATACCATCTCAACTAGTTAGACTCTAGCAAGGTTGATATGTGAATGGTGATTGTGGTGGTTTAGCAGCTATACCATCTCAACTAGCTAGATTCTAGCATGGTTGATTTGTGAATTGTGATTGTAATGGTTTAGCAGCTATACCATCTCAACTAGCTAGACTCTAGCATGGTTGATATGTGAATGGAGATTGTGATTGTTTAGCAGCTATACCATCTCAACTAGCTAGACTCTAGCATGGTTGATACGTGAATGGTGATTATGATGGTTTAGCAGCTAATCCATCTCAACTAGCTAGAGTCTAGCATGTCTGATATATGAATAGTGTTTGTGATGGTTTAGCAGCTATACTATCACAACTACCTTGTCTCTAGCATGGTTGATATTTGAATGGTGATTGTGATGGTTTAGCAGCTATACCATCTCAACTAGCTAAACTCTAGCATGTTTGAAATGTGAATAGTGATTGTGTATATTTAGTAGCTATACCATCTCAACTAGATACACTCTAGCATGGTTGAAATGTGAAAGGTGATTGTCATGGTTTAGCAGCTATACCATCTCAACTACCTAGTCTCTAGCATGGTTGATATGTGAATAGTGATTGTGATGGTTTAACAGCTATACCATCTCAACTACCTAGTCTCTAGCATGGTTGATATGAGAATAGTGATTGTGGTGGTTTAGAAGCTACACCATCTCAACTAGCTAGAGACTAGCATGGTTGATATGTGAATAGTGATTGTGATGGTTTAGCAGCTATACCATCTCAACTAGCTAGATTCTAGCATGGTTGAAATGTGAATAGTGATTGTGTTTGTTTAGTAGCTATACCATCTCAACTAGATACACTCTAGCATGGTTGAAATGTGAAAGGTGATAGTGATGGTTTAGTAGTTATACCATCTCACCTAGCTAGACTTTGTCAGGGTTGATATATGAATGGTGATTGTGATGGTTTAGCAGCTATACCATCTGAACTAGCTATACTCTAGCATGGTTGAAATGTGAATGGTGATTGTGATGGTTTAGCAGCTATACCATCTGAACAAGCTATACTCTAGCATGGTTGAAATGTGAATGGTGATTATGATGGTTTAGCAGCTATACCATCTCAACTATCTAGACTCTTGCATGGTTGATATGTGAATAGTGATTGTGATGGTTTAACAGCAATACCATCTCAACTACCTAGTCTCTAGCATGGTTGATATGTGAATAGTGATTGTGGTGGTTTAGCAGCTATACCATCTCAACTATCTGGACTCTAGCATGGTTGATATGTGAATAGTGATTGTGATGGTTTAGCAGATATACCATCTCAACTAGCAAGACTCTAGCATGGTTGATATATGAATGGTGATTGTGGTGGTTTAGCAGCTATACCATCTCAACTAGCTAGATTATAGCATGGTTGATATGTGAATTGTGATTATGATGGTTTAGCAGCTAATCCATCTCAACAAGCTGGAGTCTAGCATGTCTGATATCTGAATAGTGATTGTGATGGTTTAGCAGCTATACCATCTCAACTAGCTAGACTCTAGCATGGTTGAAATATGAATAGTGATTGTGATTGTTTAGCAGCTTTACCATCTCAACTAGCTAGACACTAGCATGGTTATTATGTGAATGGTGATCTTGATGCTTTAGCAGCTATACCATTTCAACTAGCTAGACTCTAGCATGATTGCTATGTGAATGGTGATTGTGATGGTTTAGCAGCTTTACCATCTGAACTAGCTATACTCTAGCTTGGTTGAAATGTGAATGGTGATTATGATGGTTTAGCAGCTATACCATCTCAACTATCTAGACTCTAGCATGGTTGATATGTGAATAGTGATTGTGGTGGATTAGCAGCTATACCATCTCAACTAGTTAGACTCTAGCATGGTTGATTTGTGAATAGTGATTGTGATGGTTTAGCAGCTATACCATCTCAACTAGCTAGACTCTAGCATGGTTGATATGTGAATGGTGATTGCGATGGTTTAGAGGCTATACCATCTCAACTAGCTAGACTCTAGCATGTTTGAAATGTGAATAGTGATTGTTTGTTTAGTAGCTATACCATCTCAACTAGATACACTCTAGCATGGTGTAAATGTGAAAGGTGATTATGATGGTTTAGCAGCTATACCATCTCAACTAGCTAGACTCTAGCATGGTTATTATGTGAATGGTTATTGTGATGGTTTAGCAGCTATACCATCTCAACTGGCTAGACTCTAGCATAATTGCTATGTGTATGGTGATTGTGATGCTATAGCAGCTATACCTTCTCAACTAGATACACTCTAGCATGGTTGAAATGTGAATGGTTATTGTGATGGTTTAGCAGCTATACCATATCAACTAGCTAGACTCTATCATGGTTGATATGTGAATGGTGATTGTGATTGTTTTGCAGTTATACCTTCTCAACTATATAGACTCTTGCATGGTTGTTATGCGAATGGTGATTGTGATGGTTTAGCAGCTATACCATCTCAACTAGCTAGACTCTAGCATGGTTATTCTGTGAATGGTGATTGTGATGCTTTAGCAGCTATACCATCTCAACTATATAGACTCTAGCATGGTTGATATGTGAATGGTGATTGTGATGGGTCAGCAGCATTACTATCTCAACTACCTAGACTTTAGCATGGTT
Organism: Eledone cirrhosa; assembly: GCA_964016885.1. Lineage (NCBI taxonomy): Eukaryota > Metazoa > Mollusca > Cephalopoda > Octopoda > Eledonidae > Eledone > Eledone cirrhosa. The sequence goes on along the minus strand of OZ024744.1, from coordinate 74,245,670 downwards.
GATATGTGAATGCTGATTGTGATGGTTTAGCAGATATACCATCTCAATCTTCTAGACTCTAGCATGGTTGATATGTGAATAGTGATTGTGATGGTTTAGCAGCTATACCATCTCAACTAGCTAGACTCTAGCATCGTTGATATGTGAATGGTGATTGTGATGGTTTAGCAGCTATAACATCTCAACTAGCTAGACGTCAGCTGGTTGATATGTGAATGGTGATTGTGATGGTTTAGCAACTATACCATCTCAACTAGCTAGACTCTAGCATGGTTGATATGTGAATGGTGATTGTGATGGGTCAGCAGCATTACTATCTCAACTAGCTAGACTTTAGCATGGTTGATATGTGAATGCTGATTGTGATGGTTTAGCAGATATACCATCTCAATCTTCTAGACTCTAGCATGGTTGATATGTGAATAGTGATTGTGATGGTTTAGCAGCTATACCATCTCAACTAGCTAGACTCTAGCATGGTTGATATGTGAATGGTGTTTGTGATGGTTTAGCAGGTATACCATGTCAACTAGCTTGACTTTGTCAGCTGTTGATATATGAATAGTGATGGTGATGGTTTAGTAGCTATACCATCTCAACTATCTAGACTCTAGCATGATTGCTATGTGAATGGTGATTGTGATGCTTTAGCAGCTATACCATCTCAACTAGCTAGACTCTAGCATGGTTGATATGTGAATGATCAATGTGATGCTTTAGCAGCTATACCATCTGAAATAGCTACACTCTAGCATGGTTGATATGTGAATCGTGATAGTGATGGTTCAGCAGCTATACCATCTTAACTAGCTAGACACTAGCATGGTTGATATGTGACTGGTGCTTGTGATGGTTTAGCAGCTATACCATCTCAACTAGCTAGACGCTAGCATGGTTGATATGTGAATGGGCAATGTGATGCTTTAGCAGCTATACCATCTCACCTAGCTAGACTCTAGCATGGTTGATGTGTGAATGGTGATTGTGAGGGTTTAGCAGCCATACCATCTCAACAAGATAGACTATAGCATGGTTGATATATGAATGGTGATTGTGATGGTTTAGCAGCCATAACATCTAAAACTAGCTAGACTCTAGCATGCATGATAGATGAATAGTGATTGTGATGGTTTAGCAGCTATACCATCTCAACTAGCTAGACTCTAGCATGGTTGAAATGTGAATAGTGATTTTGATTGTTTAGCAGCTTTACCATCTCAACTAGCTAGACTCTAGCATGGTCGATATGTGAATGGTGATTGTGATGGTTTAGCAGCTTACCATCTCAACTAGCTAGACTCTAGCATGGTTGATATGTGAATAGTGATTGTCATGATTTAGCAGCTATACCTTCTAAACTAGCTAGACTCTAGCATGGTTGATATGTGAATAGTGATTGTGATGCTTTAGCAGCTCTACCATCTCAACTTGCTAGACTCTAGCATGGTTGATATGTGAATGGTGATTGTGATTGTTTCGCAGCTATACCTTCTCAACTATATAGACTCTTGCATGGTTGTTATGCGTATGGTGATTGTGATGGTTTAGCAGCTATACCATCTCAACTAGCTAGACTCTAGCATGGTTATTCTGTGAATGGTGATTGTGATGGTTTAGCAGCTATACCATCTCAACTGGCTAGACTCTAGCATAATTGCTATGTGTATGGTGATTGTGATGCTATAGCAGCTATACCTTCTCAACTAGATACACTCTAGCATGGTTGAAATGTGAATGGTTATTGTGATGGTTTAGCAGCTATACCATATCAACTAGCTAGACTCTATCATGGTTGATATGTGAATGGTGATTGTGATTGTTTTGCAGTTATACCTTCTCAACTATATAGACTCTTGCATGGTTGTTATGCGAATGGTGATTGTGATGGTTTAGCAGCTATACCATCTCAACTAGCTAGACTCTAGCATGGTTATTCTGTGAATGGTGATTGTGATGCTTTAGCAGCTATACCATCTCAACTATATAGACTCTAGCATGGTTGATATGTGAATGGTGATTGTGATGGGTCAGCAGCATTACTATCTCAACTACCTAGACTTTAGCATGGTTGATATGTGAATGCTGATTGTGATGGTTTAGCAGATATACCATCTCAATCTTCTAGACTCTAGCATGGTTGATATGTGAATAGTGATTGTGATGGTTTAGCAGCTATACCATCTCAACTAGCTAGACTCTAGCATCGTTGATATGTGAATGGTGATTGTGATGGTTTAGCAGCTATAACATCTCAACTAGCTAGACGTCAGCTGGTTGATATGTGAATGGTGATTGTGATGGTTTAGCAACTATACCATCTCAACTAGCTAGACTCTAGCATGGTTGATATGTGAATGGTGATTGTGATGGGTCAGCAGCATTACTATCTCAACTAGCTAGACTTTAGCATGGTTGATATGTGAATGCTGATTGTGATGGTTTAGCAGATATACCATCTCAATCTTCTAGACTCTAGCATGGTTGATATGTGAATAGTGATTGTGATGGTTTAGCAGCTATACCATCTCAACTAGCTAGACTCTAGCATGGTTGATATGTGAATGGTGTTTGTGATGGTTTAGCAGGTATACCATGTCAACTAGCTTGACTTTGTCAGCTGTTGATATATGAATAGTGATGGTGATGGTTTAGTAGCTATACCATCTCAACTATCTAGACTCTAGCATGATTGCTATGTGAATGGTGATTGTGATGCTTTAGCAGCTATACCATCTCAACTAGCTAGACTCTAGCATGGTTGATATGTGAATGATCAATGTGATGCTTTAGCAGCTATACCATCTGAAATAGCTACACTCTAGCATGGTTGATATGTGAATCGTGATAGTGATGGTTCAGCAGCTATACCATCTTAACTAGCTAGACACTAGCATGGTTGATATGTGACTGGTGCTTGTGATGGTTTAGCAGCTATACCATCTCAACTAGCTAGACGCTAGCATGGTTGATATGTGAATGGGCAATGTGATGCTTTAGCAGCTATACCATCTCACCTAGCTAGACTCTAGCATGGTTGATGTGTGAATGGTGATTGTGAGGGTTTAGCAGCCATACCATCTCAACAAGATAGACTATAGCATGGTTGATATATGAATGGTGATTGTGATGGTTTAGCAGCCATAACATCTAAAACTAGCTAGACTCTAGCATGCATGATAGATGAATAGTGATTGTGATGGTTTAGCAGCTATACCATCTCAACTAGCTAGACTCTAGCATGGTTGAAATGTGAATAGTGATTTTGATTGTTTAGCAGCTTTACCATCTCAACTAGCTAGACTCTAGCATGGTCGATATGTGAATGGTGATTGTGATGGTTTAGCAGCTTACCATCTCAACTAGCTAGACTCTAGCATGGTTGATATGTGAATAGTGATTGTGATGCTTTAGCAGCTCTACCATCTCAACTTGCTAGACTCTAGCATGGTTGATATGTGAATGGTGATTGTGATTGTTTCGCAGCTATACCTTCTCAACTATATAGACTCTTGCATGGTTGTTATGCGTATGGTGATTGTGATGGTTTAGCAGCTATACCATCTCAACTAGCTAGACTCTAGCATGGTTATTCTGTGAATGGTGATTGTGATGCTTTAGCAGCTATACCATCTCAACTATATAGACTCTAGCATGGTTGATATGTGAATAGTGATTGTGATGGTTTAGCTGCTATACCATCTAACCTAGCTAGACTTTGTCAGGGTTGATATATGAATGGTGATTGTGATGGTTTAGCAACTATACCATCTCAACTACCTTGTCTCTAGCATGGTTGATATGTGAATAGTGATTGTGGTGGTTTAGCAGCTATACCATCTCAACTAGCTAGACTCTAGTATGCTTGATATGTGAATAGTGATTGTGATGGTTTAGCAGATATACCATCTCAACTAGCTAGATTCTAGCATGGTTGATATATGAATGGTGATTGTGGTGGTTGAGCAGCTATACAAATCTCAAGTAGCTAGATTCTAGCATGGTTGATATCTGAATCGTGATTGTGATGGTTTAGCAGCTATACAAACTTAACTAGCTAGACTCTAGCATAGTTGATAGCTGAATGGTGATTGTGATGGCTTAGCAGCTAATCCATCTCAACAAGCTAGACTATAGCATAGTTGATATATGAATGGTGATTGTGATGGTTTAGCAGCTATACCATCTGAACTAGCTATATTCTAGCATGGTTGAAATTTGAATGGTGATTGTGATGGTTTAGCAGCTATACCATCTCAAATATCTAGACTCTCGCATAATTGATATGTGAATAGTGATTGTGATGGTTTAGCAGCTATACCATATCAACCAGCTAGACTCTAGCATGGTTGGTATGTGAATAGTGAATGTGATGGTTTAGCAACTTTACCATCTCAACTAGCTAGACTCTAGCATGGTTGGTATGTGAATAGTGATTGTGATGGTTTAGCAGCTATACCATCTCAACTAGCTAGACTCTAGTTTGGTTGAAATGTGAATGGTGATTGTGATTGTTTAGTAGCTATACCATCCCAACGAGATACACTCTAGCATGGTTGAAATGTGAAAGGTGATTGTGATGGTTTAGCAGCTATACCATATCAACTAGCTAGACTCTAGCATGGTTATTATGTGAATGGTGATTGTGATGCTTTTGCAGCTATACCATCTCAACTAGCTAGACTCTAGCATGGTTGGTATGTGAATAGTGATTGTGATGGTTTAGCAGCTATACCATCTCAACTAGCTAGACTCTAGCACGGTTGATATGTGAATAGTGAATGTGATGGTTTAGCAGCTATACCATCACATCTAGATAGACTCTAGCATGGTTGATATATGCATGGTGATTGTGATGGTTCAGCAGCTATACAATCTGAACTAGCTATACTCTAGCATGGTTGAAATGTGAATGGTGATTGTGATGGTTTAGCAGCTATACCATCTCAACTATCTAGACTCTAGCATGGTTGATATGTGAGTAGTGATTGTGATGGTTTAGTAGCTATACCATCTCAACTACCTGGTCTCTAGCATGGTTGAAATGTGAATAGTGATTGTGATTGTTTAGCAGGTATACCATCTCAACTAGTTAGACTCTAGCATGGTTGATATGCGAATGGTGATTGGGATGGTTTAGCAGCTAAACCATCACGTTCACTATTCAGATATCAACTAGCTAGACTCTAGCATGGTTGATATCTGAATAGTGAACGTGATGGTTTAGCAGCTATACCATCTCAACTAGCGAGACTCTAGCATGGTTGATATATGAATGGTGATTGTGATGGCTTAGCAGCTATACCATCTCAACTAGCTAGACTCTAGCTTGGTTGAAATGTGAATGGTGATTGTGATGGTTTAGCAGCTATACCATCTCAACTAATTAGACTCTAGCATGGTTGATATGTGCATGGTGATTATGATGGTTTAGCAGCTATACCATCTCAACTAGCTAGACTCTAGCTTGGTTGAAATGTGAATGGTGATTGTGATGGTTTAGTAGCTATACCATCTCAACTAGCTAGACTCTAGCATGGTTGATATATGAATGGTGATTGTGATTGTTTAGTAGCTATACCATCCCAACTAGATAGACTCTAGCATGGTTGAAATGTGAAAGGTGATTGTGATGGTTTAGCAGCTATACCATCTGAACTAGCTAGACTCTAGCGTGGTTATTATGTGAATGGTGATTGTGATGCTTTAGCAGATATGCAATCTCAACTAGCTAGTCTCTAGCACGGTTGATATGTGAATAGTGAATGTGATGGTTTAGCAGCTATACCATCTCATCTAGATAGACTCTAGCATGGTTCATATATGAATGGTGATTGTGATGGTTTAGCCGCTATACCATCTCAACTAGCTAGACTTTAGCATGGTTGATATGTGAATGGTGATTGTGATGGGTTAGCAGCTATAACATCTCAACTACCTAGTCTCTAGCATGGTTGAAATGTGAATTGTGATTGTGATGATTTAGCAGCTAATCCATCTCAACTAGCTAGAGTCTAGCATGGTTGATATATGAATAGTGATTGTGATGGTTTAGTAGCTATACCATCTCAACTAGCTAGACTCTAGCATGGTTGATATGCGAATGGTGATTGTGATGGTTTAGTAGCTATATCATTTCAACTAATTAGACTCTAGCATGGTTGATATGTGAATGGTGATTGTGATGGTTTAGCAGCTACACCATCTCAACTAGCTAGACTCTAGCATGGTTGATATGTGAATGGAGATTGTTATTGTTTAGTAGCTATACAATCCCAACTAGATACACTCTAGCATGGTTGAAATGTGAAAGGTGATTGTGATGGTTTAGCAGCTATACCATCTCAACTAGCTAGACTCTAGCACGGTTGATATGTGAATAGTGAATGTGATGGTTTAGCAGCTATACCATCTCATCTAGATAGACTCTAGCATGGTTCATATATGAATGGTGATTGTGATGGTTTAGCCGCTATACCATCTCAACTAGCTAGACTTTAGCATGGTTGATATGTGAATGGTGTTTGTGATGGGTTAGCAGCTATAACATCTCAACTACCTAGTCTCTAGCATGGTTGAAATGTGAATAGTGATTGTGGTGGTTTAGCAGCTATACCATCTCAACTAGTTAGACTCTGGCATGGTTGATATGTGAATAGTGATTGTGATGGTTTAGAAGATATACCATCTCAACTAGCTAGATTCTAGCATGCTTCATATATGAATGGTGATTGTGGTGGTTTAGCAGCTATACCATCTCAACTAGCTAGACTCTAGCATGGTTGATATGTGAATTGTGATTGTGATGGTTTGGCAGCTATACCGTCTCAACTAGCTTGACTCTAGCATGGTTGATATGTGAATGATGATTGTGATTGTTTAGAAGCTATACCATCTCAACTAGCTAGACTCTAGCATGGTTGATACATGAATGGTGATTGTGATGGTTTGGCAGCTAATCCATCTCAACTAGCTAGAGTCTTGCATGGTTGATATATGAATAGTGATTGTGATGGGTTAGCAGCTATACCATCTCAACTAGCTAGCCTCTAGCATGGTTGATATGTGAATGGTGATTGTGATGGTTTAGCAGCTATACCATATCAACTAGCTAGACTCTAGCATGGTTTGTATGTGAATAATGATTGTGAAGGTTTAGCAGCTATACCTTCTGAACTATCTAGACTCTAGTATGGTTGATATATGAATAGTGATTGTGAAGGTTTACCAGCTATACCATCTCAACTAGCTAGACTCTAGCATGGTTGATATGTGAATGGTGATTGTGATGGTTTAGCAGCTATACCATCTCAATTAGCTAGACTCTAGCGTGGTTGAAATGTGAATGGTGATTGTGATGGTTTAGTAGCTATACCATCTCAACTAGCTAGACTCTAGCACGGTTGATATATGAATTGTGACTGTGATGGTTTAGCAGCTATACCATCTCAACTAGCTAGACTCTAGCATGGTTGATAAGTGAATGATGATTGTGATTGTTTAGCAGCTATACCATCTCAACTAGCTAGACTCTAGCATGGTTGATACATGAATGGTTATTGTGATGGTTTAGCAGCTAATCCATCTCAGCTAGCAAGAGTCTAGCATGGTTGTTATATGAATAGTGATTGTGATGGGTTAGCAACTATAGCATCTCAACTAGCTAGACTCTAGCATGGTTGACATGTGAATAGTGATTGTGATTGTTTAGCAGCTTTACCATCTCAACTAGCTAGCCTCTAGCATGGTTGATATGTGAATGGTGATTGTGATGGTTTAGCAGCTATACCATCTCAACTAGCTAGATTCTAGCATGGTTGATATGTGAATGGTGATTGTGATGGTTTAGAAGCTATACCATATCAACTAGCTAGACTCTAGCCTGGTTGGTATGTGAATAATGATTGCGATGGTTTAGCAGATATACCTTCTCAACTAGCTAGACTCTAGCATAGTTGATATGTGAATGGTGATTGTGATTGTTTAGTAGCTATACCATCCCAACTTGATACACTCTAGCATGGTTGAAATGTGAAAGGTGATTGTGATGGTTTAGCAGCTATACCATCTCAACTAGCTAGACTCTAGCATGGTTATTATGTGAATGGTGATAGTGTTGCTTTAGCAGCTATACCATCTCAACTAGGTAGACTCTAGCACGGTTGATATGTGAATAGTGAATGTGATGGTTTAGCAGCTATACCATCTCATCTAGATAGACTCTAGCATGCTTGATATATGAATGGTGATTGTGATGGTTTAGCCGCTATACCATCTCAACAAGCTAGACTCTAGCATCGTTGATATATGAATGGTGATTGTGATCGTTTAGCAGCTATACAATCTGAACTAGCTATAATCTAGCATGGTTTAAATGTGAATGGTGATTATGATGGTTTAGCAGCTTTACCATCTCAACTATCTAGACTCTAGCATGGTTGATATGTGAATAGTGATTGTGATGGTTTAACAGCTATACCATCTCAGCTACCTAGTCTCTAGCATGTTTGAAAAGTGAATGGTGATTGTGATGGTTTAGCAGCTAATCAATCTCAACTAGCTAGAGACTAGCATGGTTGATATATGAATAGTGATTGTGATGGTTTAGCAGCTATACCATCTCAACTAGCTAGACTCTAGCATGGTTGATATATAAATAGTGATTGTGATGGTTTAGCAGCTCTACCATCTCAACTAGCTAGACTCTATCATAGTTGAAATGTGAATAGTGATTGTGATTGTTTAGCAGCTTTACCATCTCAACTAGCTAGACTCTAGCATGGTTGATATGTGAATAGTGATTATGATGGTTTAACAGCTATACCATCTCAACTACCTAGTCTCTAGCTTGGTTGAAATGTGAATAGTGATTGTGGTGGTTTAGCAGCTATACCATCTCCACTAGCTAGAGTCTAGCATCGTTGATATATGAATGGTGATTGTGATGGTTTAGCAGCTATACCATATCAACTAGCTAGACTCTAGCATGGTTGGTATGTGAATAGTGAATGTGATGGTTTAGCAACTTTACCATCTCAACTAGCTAGACTCTAGCATGGTTGGTATGTGAATAGTGATTGTGATGGTTTAGCAGCTATACCATCTCAACTAGCTAGTCTCTAGCTTGGTTGAAATGTGAATGGTGATTGTGATTGTTTAGTAGCTATACCATCCCAACGAGATACACTCTAGCATGGTTGAAATGTGAAAGGTGATTGTGATGGTTTAGCAGCTATACCAGCTCAACTAGCTAGACTCTAGCATGGTTATTATGTGAATGGTGATTGTGATGCTTTTGCAGCTATACCATCTCAACTAGCTAGACTCTAGCATGGTTGGTATGTGAATAGTGATTGTGATGGTTTAGCAGCTATACCATCTCAACTAGCTAGACTCTAGCACGGTTGATATGTGAATAGTGAATGTGATGGTTTAGCAGCTATACCATCACATCTAGATAGACTCTAGCATGGTTGATATATGCATGGTGATTGTGATGGTTCAGCAGCTATACAATCTGAACTAGCTATACTCTAGCATGGTTGAAATGTGAATGGTGATTGTGATGGTTTAGCAGCTATACCATCTCAACTATCTAGACTCTAGCATGGTTGATATGTGAATAGTGATTGTGATGGTTTAGTAGCTATACCATCTCAACTACCTGGTCTCTAGCATGGTTGAAATGTGAATAGTGATTGTGATTGTTTAGCAGATTTACCATCTCAACTAGCTAGCCTCTAGCATGGTTGATATGTGAATGGTGATTGTGATGGTTTAGAAGCTATACCATCTCAACTAGCTAGACACTAGCATGGTTGATATGTGAATGGTGATTGTGATGGTATAGCAGCTATACCATATAAACTATCTAGACTCTAGCATGGTTGGTATATGAATAGTGATTGTGATTGTTTAGCACCTTTACCATCTCAACTAGTTAGACTCTAGCATTGTTGATATGCGAATGGTGATTGGGATGGTTTAGCAGCTAAACCATCACGTTCACTATTCAGATATCAACTAGCTAGACTCTAGCATGGTTGATATCTGAATAGTGAACGTGATGGTTTAGCAGCTATACCATCACAACTAGCGAGACTCTAGCATGGTTGATATATGAATGGTGATTGTGATGGTTTAGCCGCTATACCATCTCAACTAGCTAGACTCTAGCAAGGTTGATATGTGAATGGTGATTGTGATGGTATCGCAGCTATACCATATCAACTAGCTAGACTCTAGCATGTTTGAAATGTGAATAGTGATTGTGTTTGTTTAGTAGCTATACCATCTCAACTAGCTAGACTTTAGCATGGTTGATATATGAATGGTGATTGTGATGGTTTAGCAGCTATACAATCTGAACTAGCTATACTCTAGCATGGTTGAAATGTGAATGGTGATTGTGCTGGTTTAGCAGCTATACCATATCAACTAGTTAGACTCTAGCATGGTTGATGATATGTGAATAGTGATTGTGAAGGTTTAGCAGCTATACCATATAAACTAGCTAGACTCTAGCATGTTTGAAATGTGAATAGTGATTGTGTTTGTTTAGTAGCTATACCATCTCAACTAGCTAGACTCTAGCATGGTTAATACATGAATGGTGATTGTGATGGTTTAGCAGCTATACCATCACATCTATATATACTCTAGCATGGTTGATATATGCATGGTGATTGTGATGATTTAACAGCTATACAATCTGGACTAGCTATACTCTAGCATGGTTGAAATGTTAATGGTGATTGTGATGGTTTAGCAGCTATACCATCTCAACTATCTAGACTCTAGCATGGTTGATATGTGAATAGTGATTGTGATTGTTTAGCAGCTTTACCATCTCAACTAGCTAGACTCTAGCATGGTTGATATGTGAATGGTGATTGTGATTGTTTAGTAGATATACCATCCCAACTAGATACACTCTAGCATGGTTGATATATGAATGGTGATTGTGATGGTTTAGCAGCTATATAATCTCAACTAGCTAGACTCTAGCATGGTTATTATGTGAATGATGATCGTGATGCTTTAGCAGCTATACCATCTCAACTAGCTAGGCTCTAGCACGGTTGATATGTGAATAGTGAGTGTGATGGTTTAGCAGCTATACCATCTCATCTAGATAGACTCTAGCATGGCTGATATATGAATGGTGATTGTGATGGTTTAGCCGCTATACCATCTCAACTATCTAGACCCTAGCATGGTTGATATGTGAATAGTGATTGTGATGGTTTAACAGCTATACCATCTCAACTACCTAGTCTCTAGCTTGGTTGAAACGTGAATAGTGATTGTGTTGGTTTAGCAGCTATACCATCTCAACTAGCTAGACTCTAGCATGGTTGATACGTGAATGGTGATTGTGACTGTTTAGCAGCTAATCCATCTCAACTAGCTAGAGTCTAGCATGGTTGATATATGAATAGTGATTGTGATGGTTTAGCAGCTATACCATCTCAACTAGCTGGACTCTAGCATGGTTGATATATGAATAGTGATTGTGATGGTTTAGCAGCTAAACCATCTCAACTAGCTAGATTCTAACATGGTTAAAATGTGAATAGTGATTGTGATTGTTTGTTTAGCAGCTTTACCATCTCAACTAGCTAGACTCTAGCATGGTTGATATGCGAATGGTGATTGTGATGGTTTAGTAGCTATATCATCTCAACTGATTAGACTCTAGCATGGTTGATATGTGCATGGTGATTGTGATGGTTTAGCAGCTATACCATCTCAACTAGCTAGACTCTAGCTTGGTTGAAATGTGAATGGTGATTGTGATGGTTTAGTAGCTATACCATCTCAACTAGCTAGACTCTAGCATGGTTGATATATGAATGGTGATTGTGATTGTTTAGTAGCTATACCATCCCAACTAGATAGACTCTAGCATGGTTGAAATGTGAAAGGTGATTGTGATGGTTTAGCAGCTATACCATCTGAACTAGCTAGACTCTAGCATGGTTATTATGTGAATGGTGATTGTGATGCTTTAGCAGATATGCAATCTCAACTAGCTAGACTCTAGCACGGTTGATATGTGAATAGTGAATGTGATGGGTTAGCAGCTATACCATCTCATCTAGATAGACTCTAGCATGGTTGATATATGAATGGTGATCGTGATGGTTTAGCCGCTATACCATCTCAACTAGCTAGACTTTAGCATGGTTGATATGTGAATGGGGATTGTGATGCGTTAGCAGCCATACCATCTCAACTATCTAGACTCTAGCATGATTGATATGTGAATTGTGATCGTGATGTTTTAACAGCTATACCATCTCAACTACCTAGTCTCTAGCATGGTTGAAATGTGAATAGTGATTGTGGTGGTTTAGCAGCTATACCATCTCAACTAGCTAGACTCTAGCATGGTTGATATGTGAATTGTGATTGTGATGGTTTAGCAGGTATACATTCTCAACTAGCTAGACTCTAGCATGGTTGATAAATGAATGGTGATTGTGATGATTTAGCAGCTTATCCATCTCAACTAGCTAGAGTCTAGCATGGTTGATATATGAATAGTGATTGTGATGGTTTAGTAGCTATACCATCTCAACTAGCTAGACTCTAGCATGGTTGATATGCGAATGGTGATTGTGATGGTTTAGTAGCTATATCATTTCAACTAATTAGACTCTAGCATGGTTGATATGTGAATGGTGATTGTGATGGTTTAGCAGCTACACCATCTCAACTAGCTAGACTCTAGCATGGTTGATATGTGAATGGAGATTGTTATTGTTTAGTAGCTATACAATCCCAACTAGATACACTCTAGCATGGTTGAAATGTGAAAGGTGATTGTGATGGTTTAGCAGCTATACCATCTCAACTAGCTAGACTCTAGCACGGTTGATATGTGAATAGTGAATGTGATGGTTTAGCAGCTATACCATCTCATCTAGATAGACTCTAGCATGGTTCATATATGAATGGTGATTGTGATGGTTTAGCCGCTATACCATCTCAACTAGCTAGAATTTAGCATGGTTGATATGTGAATGGTGATTGTGATGGGTTAGCAGCTATAACATCTCAACTACCTAGTCTCTAGCATGGTTGAAATGTGAATAGTGATTGTGGTGGTTTAGCAGCTATACCATCTCAACTAGTTAGACTCTGGCATGGTTGATATGTGAATAGTGATTGTGATGGTTTAGAAGATATACCATCTCAACTAGCTAGATTCTAGCATGGTTCATATATGAATGGTGATTGTGGTGGTTTAGCAGCTATACCATCTCAACTAGCTAGACTCTAGCATGGTTGATATGTGAATTGTGATTGTGATGGTTTGGCAGCTATACCGTCTCAACTAGCCTGACTCTAGCATGGTTGATATGTAAATGATGATTGTGATTGTTTAGAAGCTATACCATCTCAACTAGCTAGACTCTAGCATGGTTGATACATGAATGGTGATTGTGATGGTTTGGCAGCTAATCCATCTCAACTAGCTAGAGTCTTGCATGGTTGATATATGAATAGTGATTGTGATGGGTTAGCAGCTATACCATCTCAACTAGCTAGCCTCTAGCATGGTTGATATGTGAATGGTGATTGTGATGGTTTAGCAGCTATACCATATCAACTAGCTAGACTCTAGCATGGTTTGTATGTGAATAATGATTGTGATGGTTTAGCAGCTATACCTTCTGAACTATCTAGACTCTAGTATGGTTGATATATGAATAGTGATTGTGAAGGTTTACCAGCTATACCATCTCAACTAGCTAGACTCTAGCATGGTTGATATGTGAATGGTGATTGTGATGGTTTAGCAGCTATACCATCTCAATTAGCTAGACTCTAGCGTGGTTGAAATGTGAATGGTGATTGTGATGGTTTAGTAGCTATACCATCTCAACTAGCTAGACTCTAGCACGGTTGATATATGAATTGTGACTGTGATGGTTTAGCAGCTATACCATCTCAACTAGCTAGACTCTAGCATGGTTGATAAGTGAATGATGATTGTGATTGTTTAGCAGCTATACCATCTCAACTAGCTAGACTCTAGCATGGTTGATACATGAATGGTTATTGTGATGGTTTAGCAGCTAATCCATCTCAACTAGCTAGAGTCTAGCATGGTTGTTATATGAATAGTGATTGTGATGGGTTAGCAACTATAGCATCTCAACTAGCTAGACTCTAGCATGGTTGACATGTGAATAGTGATTGTGATTGTTTAGCAGCTTTACCATCTCAACTAGCTAGCCTCTAGCATGGTTGATATGTGAATGGTGATTGTGATGGTTTAGCAGCTATACCATCTCAACTAGCTAGATTCTAGCATGGTTGATATGTGAATGGTGATTGTGATGGTTTAGAAGCTATACCATATCAACTAGCTAGACTCTAGCCTGGTTGGTATGTGAATAATGATTGCGATGGTTTAGCAGATATACCTTCTCAACTAGCTAGACTCTAGCATAGTTGATATGTGAATGGTGATTGTGATTGTTTAGTATCTATACCATCCCAACTAGATACACTCTAGCATGGTTGAAATGTGAAAGGTGATTGTGATGGTTTAGCAGCTCTACCATCTCAACTAGCTAGACTCTAGCATGGTTATTATGTGAATGGTGATAGTGTTGCTTTAGCAGCTATACCATCTCAACTAGGTAGACTCTAGCACGGTTGATATGTGAATAGTGAATGTGATGGTTTAGCAGCTATACCATCTCATCTAGATAGACTCTAGCATGCTTGATATATGAATGGTGATTGTGATGGTTTAGCCGCTATACCATCTCAACAAGCTAGACTCTAGCATCGTTGATATATGAATGGTGATTGTGATCGTTTAGCAGCTATACAATCTGAACTAGCTATAATCTAGCATGGTTTAAATGTGAATGGTGATTATGATGGTTTAGCAGCTTTACCATCTCAGCTATCTAGACTCTAGCATGGTTGATATGTGAATAGTGATTGTGATGGTTTAACAGCTATACCATCTCAACTACCTAGTCTCTAGCATGTTTGAAATGTGAATGGTGATTGTGATGGTTTAGCAGCTAATCAATCTCAACTAGCTAGAGACTAGCATGGTTGATATATGAATAGTGATTGTGATGGTTTAGCAGCTATACCATCTCAACTAGCTAGACTCTAGCATGGTTGATATATAAATAGTGATTGTGATGGTTTAGCAGCTCTACCATCTCAACTAGCTAGACTCTATCATAGTTGAAATGTGAATAGTGATTGTGATTGTTTAGCAGCTTTAGCATCTCAACTAGCTAGACTCTAGCATGGTTGATATGTGAATAGTGATTATGATGGTTTAACAGCTATACCATCTCAACTACCTAGTCTCTAGCTTGGTTGAAATGTGAATAGTGATTGTGGTGGTTTAGCAGCTATACCATCTCCACTAGCTAGAGTCTAGCATCGTTGATATATGAATGGTGATTGTGATGGTTTAGCAGCTATACCATATCAACTAGCTAGACTCTAGCATGGTTGGTATGTGAATAGTGAATGTGATGGTTTAGCAACTTTACCATCTCAACTAGCTAGACTCTAGCATGGTTGGTATGTGAATAGGGATTGTGATGGTTTAGCAGCTAAACCATCTCAACTAGCTAGACTCTAGCTTGGTTGAAATGTGAATGGTGATTGTGATTGTTTAGTAGCTATACCATCCCAACGAGATACACTCTAGCATGGTTGAAATGTGAAAGGTGATTGTGATGGTTTAGCAGCTATACCAGCTCAACTAGCTAGACTCTAGCATGGTTATTATGTGAATGGTGATTGTGATGCTTTTGCAGCTATACCATCTCAACTAGCTAGACTCTAGCATGGTTGGTATGTGAATAGTGATTGCGATGGTTTAGCAGCTATACCATCTCAACTAGCTAGACTCTAGCACGGTTGATATGTGAATAGTGAATGTGATGGTTTAGCAGCTATACCATCACATCTAGATAGACTCTAGCATGGTTGATATATGCATGGTGATTGTGATGGTTCAGCAGCTATACAATCTGAACTAGCTATACTCTAGCATGGTTGAAATGTGAATGGTGATTGTGATGGTTTAGCAGCTATACCATCTCAACTATCTAGACTCTAGCATGGTTGATATGTGAATAGTGATTGTGATGGTTTAGTAGCTATACCATCTCAACTACCTGGTCTCTAGCATGGTTGAAATGTGAATAGTGATTGTGATTGTTTAGCAGATTTACCATCTCAACTAGCTAGCCTCTAGCATGGTTGATATGTGAATGGTGATTGTGATGGTTTAGCAGCTATACCATCTCAACTAGCTAGACACTAGCATGGTTGATATGTGAATGGTGATTGTGATGGTATAGCAGCTATACCATATAAACTATCTAGACTCTAGCATGGTTGGTATATGAATAGTGATTGTGATTGTTTAGCACCTTTACCATCTCAACTAGTTAGACTCTAGCATGGTTGATATGCGAATGGTGATTGGGATGGTTTAGCAGCTAAACCATCACGTTCACTATTCAGATATCAACTAGCTAGACTCTAGCATGGTTGATATCTGAATAGTGTACGTGATGGTTTAGCAGCTATACCATCTCAACTAGCGAGACTCTAGCATGGTTGATATATGAATGGTGATTGTGATGGTTTAGCCGCTATACCATCTCAACTAGCTAGACTCTAGCAAGGTTGATATGTGAATGGTGATTGTGATGGTATCGCAGCTATACCATATCAACTAGCTAGACTCTAGCATGTTTGAAATGTGAATAGTGATTGTGTTTGTTTAGTAGCTATACCATCTCAACTAGCTAGACTTTAGCATGGTTGATATATGAATGGTGATTGTGATGGTTTAGCAGCTATACAATCTGAACTAGCTATACTCTAGCATGGTTGAAATGTGAATGGTGATTGTGCTGGTTTAGCAGCTATACCATATCAACTAGTTAGACTCTAGCATGGTTGATGATATGTGAATAGTGATTGTGAAGGTTTAGCAGCTATACCATATAAACTAGCTAGACTCTAGCATGTTTGAAATGTGAATAGTGATTGATTTGTTTAGTAGCTATACCATCTCAACTAGCTAGACTCTAGCATGGTTAATACATGAATGGTGATTGTGATGGTTTAGCAGCTATACCATCACATCTATATATACTCTAGCATGGTTGATATATGCATGGTGATTGTGATGATTTAACAGCTATACAATCTGGACTAGCTATACTCTAGCATGGTTGAAATGTTAATGGTGATTGTGATGGTTTAGCAGCTATACCATCTCAACTATCTAGACTCTAGCATGGTTGATATGTGAATAGTGATTGTGATTGTTTAGCAGCTTTACCATCTCAACTAGCTAGACTCTAGCATGGTTGATATGTGAATGGTGATTGTGATTGTTTAGTAGATATACCATCCCAACTAGATACACTCTAGCATGGTTGATATATGAATGGTGATTGTGATGGTTTAGCAGCTATATAATCTCAACTAGCTAGACTCTAGCATGGTGATTATGTGAATGATGATCGTGATGCTTTAGCAGCTATACCATCTCAACTAGCTAGGCTCTAGCACGGTTGATATGTGAATAGTGAGTGTGATGGTTTAACAGCTATACCATCTCAACTACCTAGTCTCTAGCTTGGTTGAAACGTGAATAGTGATTGTGTTGGTTTAGCAGCTATACCATCTCAACTAGCTAGACTCTAGCATGGTTGATACGTGAATGGTGATTGTGACTGTTTAGCAGCTAATCCATCTCAACTAGCTAGAGTCTAGCATGGTTGATATATGAATAGTGATTGTGATGGTTTAGCAGCTATACCATCTCAACTAGCTGGACTCTAGCATGGTTGATATATGAATAGTGATTGTGATGGTTTAGCAGCTAAACCATCTCAACTAGCTAGATTCTAACATGGTTGAAATGTGAATAGTGATTGTGATTGTTTGTTTAGCAGCTTTACCATCTCAACTAGCTAGACTCTAGCATGGTTGATATGCGAATGGTGATTGTGATGGTTTAGTAGCTATATCATCTCAACTGATTAGACTCTAGCATGGTTGATATGTGCATGGTGATTGTGATGGTTTAGCAGCTATACCATCTCAACTAGCTAGACTCTAGCTTGGTTGAAATGTGAATGGTGATTGTGATGGTTTAGTAGCTATACCATCTCAACTAGCTAGACTCTAGCATGGTTGAAATGTGAAAGGTGATTGTGATGGTTTAGCAGCTATACCATCTGAACTAGCTAGACTCTAGCATGGTTATTATGTGAATGGTGATTGTGATGCTTTAGCAGATATGCAATCTCAACTAGCTAGACTCTAGCACGGTTGATATGTGAATAGTGAATGTGATAGGTTAGCAGCTATACCATCTCATCTAGATAGACTCTAGCATGGTTGATATATGAATGGTGATCGTGATGGTTTAGCCGCTATACCATCTCAACTAGCTAGACTTTAGCATGGTTGATATGTGAATGGGGATTGTGATGCGTTAGCAGCCATACCATCTCAACTATCTAGACTCTAGCATGATTGATATGTGAATTGTGATCGTGATGTTTTAACAGCTATACCATCTCAACTACCTAGTCTCTAGCATGGTTGAAATGTGAATAGTGATTGTGGTGGTTTAGCAGCTATACCATCTCAACTAGCTAGACTCTAGCATGGTTGATATGTGAATTGTGATTGTGATGGTTTAGCATGTATACATTCTCAACTAGCTAGACTCTAGCATGGTTGATAAATGAATGGTGATTGTGATGATTTAGCAGCTTATCCATCTCAACTAGCTAGAGTCTAGCATGGTTGATATATGAATAGTGATTGTGATGGTTTAGTAGCTATACCATCTCAACTAGCTAGACTCTAGCATGGTTGATATGCGAATGGTGATTGTGATGGTTTAGTAGCTATATCATCTCAACTAATTAGACTCTAGCATGGTTGATATGTGAATGGTGATTGTGATGGTTTAGCAGCTACACCATCTCAAATAGCTAGACTCTAGCATGGTTGATATGTGAATGGAGATTGTTATTGTTTAGTAGCTATACCATCCCAACTAGATACACTCTAGCATGGTTGAAATGTGAAAGGTGATTGTGATGGTTTAGCAGCTATACCATCTCAACTAGCTAGACTCTAGCATGGTTATTATGTGAATGGTGATTGTGAAGCTTTAGCAGCTATACCATCTCAACTAGCTAGACTCTAGCACGGTTGATATGTGAATAGTGAATGTGATGGTTTAGCAGCTATACCATCTCATCTAGATAGACTCTAGCATGGTTCATATATGAATGGTGATTGTGATGGTTTAGCCGCTATACCATCTCAACTAGCTAGACTTTAGCATGGTTGATATGTGAATGGTGATTGTGATGGGTTAGCAGCTATACCATCTCAACTACCTAGTCTCTAGCATGGTTGAAATGTGAATAGTGATTGTGGTGGTTTAGCAGCTATACCATCTCAACTAGTTAGACTCTGGCATGGTTGATATGTGAATAGTGATTGTGATGGTTTAGAAGATATACCATCTCAACTAGCTAGATTCTAGCATGGTTCATATATGAATGGTGATTGTGGTGGTTTAGCAGCTATACCATCTCAACTAGCTAGACTCTAGCATGGTTGATATGTGAATTGTGATTGTGATGGTTTGGCAGCTATACCGTTTCAACTAGCTTGACTCTAGCATGGTTGATATGTGAATGATGATTGTGATTGTTTAGCAGCTATACCATCTCAACTAGCTAGACTCTAGCATGGTTGATACATGAATGGTGATTGTGATGGTTTGGCAGCTAATCCATCTAAACTAGCTAGAGTCTTGCATGGTTGATATATGAATAGTGATTGTGATGGGTTAGCAGCTATACCATCTCAACTAGCTAGCCTCTAGCATGGTTGATATGTGAATGGTGATTGTGATGGTTTAGCAGCTATACCATATCAACTAGCTAGACTCTAGCATGGTTTGTATGTGAATAATGATTGTGATGGTTTAGCAGCTATACCTTCTCAACTATCTAGACTCTAGCATGGTTGATATATGAATAGTGATTGTGAAGGTTTACCAGCTATACCATCTCAACTAGCTAGACTCTAGCATGGTTGATATGTGAATGGTGATTGTGATGGTTTAGCAGCTATACCATCTCAATTAGCTAGACTCTAGCGTGCTTGAAATGTGAATGGTGATTGTGATGGTTTAGTAGCTATACCATCTCAACTAGCTAGACTCTAGCACGGTTGATATATGAATTGTGACTGTGATGGTTTAGCAGCTATACCATCTCAACTAGCTAGACTCTAGCATGGTTGATAAGTGAATGATGATTGTGATTGTTTAGCAGCTATACCATCTCAACTAGCTAGACTCTAGCATGGTTGATACATGAATGGTTATTGTGGTGGTTTAGCAGCTAATCCATCTCAACTAGCTAGAGTCTAGCATGGTTGTTATATGAATAGTGATTGTGATGTGTTAGCAGCTATAGCATCTCAACTAGCTAGACTCTAGCATGGTTGAAATGTGAATAGTGATTGTGATTGTTTAGCAGCTTTACCATCTCAACTAGCTAGCCTCTAGCATGGTTGATATGTGAATAGTGATTGTGGTGGTTTAGCAGCTATACCATCTCAACTAGTTAGACTCTGGCATGGTTGATATGTGAATAGTGATTGTGATGGTTTAGAAGATATACCATCTCAACTAGCTAGATTCTAGCATGGTTCATATATGAATGGTGATTGTGGTGGTTTAGCAGCTATACCATCTCAACTAGCTAGACTCTAGCATGGTTGATATGTGAATTGTGATTGTGATGGTTTGGCAGCTATACCGTCTCAACTAGCTTGACTCTAGCATGGTTGATATGTGAATGATGATTGTGATTGTTTAGCAGCTATACCATCTCAACTAGCTAGACTCTAGCATGGTTGATACATGAATGGTGATTGTGATGGTTTGGCAGCTAATCCATCTCAACTAGCTAGAGTCTTGCATGGTTGATATATGAATAGTGATTGTGATGGGTTAGCAGCTATACCATCTCAACTAGCTAGCCTCTAGCATGGTTGATATGTGAATGGTGATTGTGATGGTTTAGCAGCTATACCATATCAACTAGCTAGACTCTAGCATGGTTTGTATGTGAATAATGATTGTGATGGTTTAGCAGCTATACCTTCTCAACTATCTAGACTCTAGCATGGTTGATATATGAATAGCGATTGTGAAGGTTTACCAGCTATACCATCTCAACTAGCTAGACTCTAGCATGGTTGATATATGAATTGTGACTGTGATGGTTTAGCAGCTATACCATCTCAACTAGCTAGACTCTAGCATGGTTGATAAGTGAATGATGATTGTGATTGTTTAGCAGCTATACCATCTCAACTAGCTAGACTCTAGCATGGTTGATACATGAATGGTTATTGTGATGGTTTAGCAGCTAATCCATCTCAACTAGCTAGAGTCTAGCATGGTTGTTATATGAATAGTGATTGTGATGGATTAGCAGCTATAGCATCTCAACTCGTTAGACTCTAGCATGGTTGAAATGTGAATAGTGATTGTGATTGTTTAGCAGCTTTACCATCTCAACTAGCTAGCCTCTAGCATGGTTGATATGTGAATGGTGATTGTGATGGTTTAGCAGCTATACCATCTCAACTAGCTAGACTCTAGCATAGTTGATATGTGAATGGTGATTGTGATTGTTTAGTAGCTATACCATCCCAACTAGATACACTCTAGCATGGTTGAAATGTGAAAGCTGATTGTGATGGTTTAGCAGCTATACCATCTCAACTAGCTAGACTCTAGCATGGTTATTATGTGAATGGTGATAGTGTTGCTTTAGCAGCTATACCATCTCAACTAGGTAGACTCTAGCATGGTTGAAATGTGAATAGTGATTGTGATTGTTTAGCAGCTTTACCATCTCAACTAGCTAGCCTCTAGCACGGTTGATATGTGAATAGTGAATGTGATGGTTTAGCTGCTATACCATCTCATCTAGGTAGACTCTAGCATGCTTGATATATGAATGGTGATTGTGATGGTTTAGCCGCTATACCATCTCAACAAGCTAGACTCTAGCATCGTTGATATATGAATGGTGATTGTGATCGTTTAGCAGCTATACAATCTGAACTAGCTATTCTCTAGCATGGTTTAAATGTGAATGGTGATTATGATGGTTTAGCAGCTTTACCATCTCAACTATCTAGACTCTAGCATGGTTGATATGTGAATAGTGATTGTGATGGTTTAACAGCTATACCATCTCAACTACCTAGTCTCTAGCATGGTTGAAATGTGAATGGTGATTGTGATGGTTTAGCAGCTAATCAATCTCAACTAGCTAGAGACTAGCATGGTTGATATATGAATAGTGATTGTGATGGTTTAGCAGCTATACCATCTCAACTAGCTAGACTCTAGCATGGTTGATATATAAATAGTGGTTGTGATGGTTTAGCAGCTCTACCATCTCAACTAGCTAGACTCTATCATAGTTGAAATGTGAATAGTGATTGTGATTGTTTAGCAGCTTTACCATCTCATCTAGCTAGACTCTAGCATGGTTGATATGTGAATAGTGATAATGATGGTTTAACAGCTATACCATCTCAACTACCTAGTCTCTAGCTTGGTTGAAATGTGAATAGTGATTGTGGTGGTTTAGCAGCTATACCATCTCCACTAGCTAGAGTCTAGCATCGTTGATATATGAATGGTGATTGTGATGGTTTAGCAGCTATACAATCTGAACTAGCTATACTCTAGCATGGTTTAAATGTGAATGGTGATTGTGATGGTTTAGCAGCTATACCATCTCAACTATCTAGACTCTAGCATGGTTGATATGTGAATAGTGATTGTGATGGTTTAACAGCTATACCATCTCAACTACCTAGTCTCTAGTTTGGTTGAAACGTGAATAGTGATTGTGGTGGTTTAGCAGCTATACCATCTCAACTAGCTAGACTCTAGCATGGTTGATACGTGAATGGTGATTGTGATTGTTTAGCAGCTAATCCATCTCAACTATCTAGAGTCTAGCATGGTTGATATATGAATAGTGATTGTGATGGTTTAGCAGCTATACCATCTTAACTAGCTAGACTCTAGCATGATTGATATATGAATAGTGATTGTGATGGTTTAGCAGCTATACCATCTCAACTAGCTAGACTCTAACATGGTTGAAATGTGAATGGTGATTGTGATGGTTTAGTAGCTATATCATCTCAACTAATTAGACTCTAGCATGGTTGATATGTGCATGGTGATTGTGATGCTTTAGCAGCTATACCATCTCAACTAGATACACTCTAGCATGGTTGAAATGTGAAAGGTGATTGTCATGGTTTAGCAGCTATAACATCTCAACTAGCTAGACTCTAGCATGGTTATTATGTGAATGGTGATGGTGATGATTTAGCAGCTATACCATCTCAACTAGCTAGACTCTAGCAAGGTTGATATGTGAATAGTGAATGTGATGGTTTAGCAGATATACCATCTCATCTAGATAGACTCTAGCATGGTTCATATATGAATGTTGATTGTGATGGTTTAGCCGCTATACCACCTCAACTAGCTAGACTTAAGCATGGTTGAAATGTGAATAGTGATTGTGGTGGTTTAGCAGCTATACCATCTCAACTATTTAGACTCTTGCATGGTTGATATGTGAATAGTGATTGTGATGGTTTAGAAGATATACCATCTCAACTAGCTAGATTCTAGCATGGTTGATATATGAATGGTGATTGTGGTGGTTTAGCAGCTATACCATCTCAACTAGCTAGACTCTAGCATGGTTGATATGTGAATTGTGATTGTGATGGTTTGGCAGCTATACCGTCTCAACTAGCTAGACTCTAGCATGGTTGATATGTGATTGATGATTGTGATTGTTTAGCAGCTATACCATCTCAACTAGCTAGACTCTAGCATGGTTGATACATGAATGGTGATTGTGATGGTTTGGCAGCTAATCCATCTCAACTATCTAGAGTCTTGCATGGTTGATATGTGAATGGTGATTGTGATGGTTTAGTAGCTATACCATCTCAACTTGATAGACTCTAGCATGGTTGATGTGTGAATGGTGATTGTGATGGTTTAGCAGCTATACTATCTCAACTAGCTACACTCTAGAATGGTTGAAATGTGAAAGGTGATTGTGATAGATTAGCAGCTATACCACCTCAACTAGCTAGAGTGTAACCTGATTGATACCTGAATAGTGATTGTGATGGTTTAGCAGCCATACCATCTCAACTAGCTAGACTTTAGCATGGTTGATATTTGAATGGTGATTGTGATGGTTTAGTAGCTATACCATCTCAACTAGATAGACTCTAGCATGGTTGATATGTGAATGGTGATTGTGATGGTTTAGCAGCTATACCATCTCAACTAGCTAGACTCTAGCTTGGTTGAAATGTGAATGGTGATTGTGATAGTTTAGTAGCTATACCATCTCAACTAGCTAGACTCTAGCATGGTTGATATGTGAATGGTGATTGTGATGGTTTAGCAGCTATACCATCTCAACTAGCTAGATTCTAGCATGGTTGATATGTGAATGGTGATTGTGATGGTTTAGAAGCTATACCATATCAACTAGCTAGACTCTAGCATGGTTGGTATGTGAATAATGATTGCGATGGTTTAGCAGATATACCTTCTCAACTAGCTAGACTCTAGCATAGTTGATATGTGAATGGTGATTTTGATTGTTTAGTAGCTATACCATCCCAACTAGATACACTCTAGCATGGTTTAAATGTGAAAGGTGATTGTGATGGTTTAGCAGCTATACCATCTCAACTAGCTAGACTCTAGCATGGTTATTATGTGAATGGTGATAGTGTTGCTTTAGCAGCTATACGATCTCAACTAGGTAGACTCTAGCACGGTTGATATGTGAATAGTGAATGTGATGGTTTAGCAGCTATACCATCTCATCTAGATAGACTCTAGCATGCTTGATATATGAATGGTGATTGTGATGGTTTAGCCGCTATACCATCTCAACAAGCTAGACTCTAGCATCGTTGATAAATGAATGGTGATTGTGATCGTTTAGCAGCTATACAATCTGAACTAGCTATACTCTAGCATGGTTTAAATGTGAATGGTGATTATGATGGTTTAGCAGCTTTACCATCTCAACTATCTAGACTCTAGCATGGTTGATATGTGAATAGTGATTGTGATGGTTTAACAGCTATACCATCTCAACTACCTAGTCTCTAGCATGGTTGAAATGTGAATGGTGATTGTGATGGTTTAGCAGCTAATCAATCTCAACTAGCTAGAGACTAGCATGGTTGATATATGAATAGTGATTGTGATGGTTTAGCAGCTATACCATCTCAACTAGCTAGACTCTAGCATGGTTGATATATAAATAGTGATTGTGATGGTTTAGCAGCTCTACCATCTCAACTAGCTAGACTCTATCATAGTTGAAATGTGAATAGTGATTGTGATTGTTTAGCAGCTTTACCATCTCAACTAGCTAGACTCTAGCATGGTTGATATGTGAATAGTGATTATGATGGTTTAACAGCTATACCATCTCAACTACCTAGTCTCTAGCTTGGTTGAAATGTGAATAGTGATTGTGGTGGTTTAGCAGCTATACCATCTCCACTAGCTAGAGTCTAGCATCGTTGATATATGAATGGTGATTGTGATGGTTTAGCAGCTATACAATCTGAACTAGCTATACTCTAGCATGGTTGATATGTGAATAGTGATTGTAATGTTTTAACAGCTATACCATCTCAACTACCTAGTCTCTAGCATGGTTGATACGTGAATGGTGATTGTGATTGTTTAGCAGCTAATCCATCTCAACTATCTAGAGTCTAGCATGGTTGATATATGAAGAGTGATTGTGATGGTTTAGCAGCTATACCATCTTAACTAGCTAGACTCTAGCATGGTTGATATATGAATAGTGATTTTGATGGTTTAGCAGCTATACCATCTCAACTAGCTAGACTCTAACATGGTTGAAATGTGAATGGTGATTGTGATGGTTTAGTAGCTATATCATCTCAACTAATTAGACTCTAGCATGGTTGATATGTGCATGGTGATTGTGATGGTTTAGCAGCTATACCATCTCAACTAGCTAGACTCTAGCATGGTTGATATGTGAATGGAGATTGTTATTGTTTAGTAGCTATACCATCCCAACTAGATACACTCTAGCATGGTTGAAATGTGAAAGGTGATTGTGATAGATTAGCAGCTATACCATCTCAACTAGCTAGAGTGTAACCTGATTGATACCTGAATAGTGATTGTGATGGTTTAGCAGCCATACCATCTCAACTAGCTAGACTTTAGCATGGTTGATATTTGAATGGTGATTGTGATGGTTTAGTAGCTATACCATCTCAACTAGATAGACTTTAGCATGGTTGATATGTGAATGGTGATTGTGATGGTTTAGCAGCTATACCATTTCAACTAGCTAGACTCTAGCTTGGTTGAAATGTGAATGGTGATTGTGATAGTTTAGTAGCTATACCATCTCAACTAGCTAGACTCTAGCATGGTTGATATGTGAATGGTGATTGTGATGGTTTAGCAGCTATACCATCTCTACTAGCTAGATTCTAGCATGGTTGATATGTGAATGGTGATTGTGATGGTTTAGAAGCTATACCATATCAACTAGCTAGACTCTAGCATGGTTGGTATGTGAATAATGATTGCGATGGTTTAGCAGATATACCTTCTCAACTAGCTAGACTCTAGCATAGTTGATATGTGAATGGTGATTGTGATTGTTTAGTAGCTATACCATCCCAACTAGATACACTCTAGCATGGTTGAAATGTGAAAGGTGATTGTGATGGTTTAGCAGCTATACCATCTCAACTAGCTAGACTCTAGCATGGTTATTATGTGAATGGTGATAGTGTTGCTTTAGCAGCTATACCATCTCAACTAGGTAGACTCTAGCACGGTTGATATGTGAATAGTGAATGTGATGGTTTAGCAGCTATACCATCTCAACTCGATAGACTCTAGCATGCTTGATATATGAATGGTGATTGTGATGGTTTAGCCGCTATACCATCTCAACAAGCTAGACTCTAGCATCGTTGATATATGAATGGTGATTGTGATCGTTTAGCAGCTATACAATCTAAACTAGCTATACTCTAGCATGGTTTAAATGTGAATGGTGATTATGATGGTTTAGCAGCTTTACAATCTCAACTATCTAGACTCTAGCATGGTTGATATGTGAATAGTGATTGTGATGGTTTAACAGCTATACCATCTCAACTACCTAGTCTCTAGCATGGTTGAAATGTGAATGGTGATTGTGATGGTTTAGCAGCTAATCAATCTCAACTAGCTAGAGACTAGCATGGTTGATATATGAATAGTGATTGTGATGGTTTAGCAGCTATATCATCTCAACTAGCTAGACTCTAGCATGGTTGATATATAAATAGTGATTGTGATGGTTTAGCAGCTCTACCATCTCAACTAGCTAGACTCTATCATAGTTGAAATGTGAATAGTGATTGTGATTGTTTAGCAGCTTTACCATCTCAACTAGCTAGACTCTAGCATGGTTGATATGTGAATAGTGATTATGATGGTTTAACAGCTATACCATCTCAACTACCTAGTCTCTAGCTTGGTTGAAATGTGAATAGTGATTGTGGTGGTTTAGCAGCTATACCATCTCCACTAGCTAGAGTCTAGCATCGTTGATATATGAATGGTGATTGTGATGGTTTAGCAGCTATACAATCTGTACTAGCTATACTCTAGCATGGTTTAAATGTGAATGGTGATTGTGATGGTTTAGCAGCTATACCATCTCAACTATCTAGACTCTAGCATGGTTGATATGTGAATAGTGATTGTAATGTTTTAACAGCTATACCATCTCAACTACCTAGTCTCTAGTTTGGTTGAAACGTGAATAGTGATTGTGGTGGTTTAGCAGCTATACCATCTCAACTAGCTAGACTCTAGCATGATTGATACATGAATGGTGATTGTGATTGTTTAGCAGCTAATCCATGTCAACTATCTAGAGTCTAGCATGGTTGATATATGAATAGTGATTGTGATGGTTTAGCAGCTATACCATCTCAACTAGCTAGACTCTAACATGGTTGAAATGTGAATGGTGATTGTGATGGTTTAGCAGCTATACCATCTCAACTAGCTAGACTCAAGCATGGTTATTATGTGAATGGTGATTGTGATGCTTTAGCAGCTATACCATCTCAACTAGCTAGACTCTAGCACGGTTGATATGTGAATAGTGAATGTGATGGTTTAGCAGCTATACCATCTCATCTAGATAGCCTCTAGCATGGTTCATATATGAATAGTGATTGTGATGGTTTAGAAGATATACCATCTCAACTAGCTAGATTCTAGCATGGTTGATATGTGCATGGTGATTGTGATGGTTTAGTAGCTATACCATCTCAACTAGCTAGACTCTAGCATGGTTGATATGTGAATGGTGATTGTGATTGTTTAGTAGCTATACCATCCCAACTAGATAGACACTAGAATGGTTGAAATGTGAAAGGTGATTGTGGTGGTTTAGCAGCTATACCATCTCAACTAGCTAGACTCTTGCATGTCTGATATGTGAATAGTGATTGTGATGGTTTAGCAGATATACCATCGCAACTCGCGAGATTCAAGCATGGTTGATATATGAATGGTGATTGTGGTGGTTTAGCAGCTATACCATCTCAACTAGCTAGACTCTAGCATGGTTGGTATGTGAATGGTGATTGTGATGGTTTAGCAGATATACCATCTCAACTAGCTAGACTCTAGCTTGGTTGAAATGTGAATGGTGATTGTGATAGTTTAGTAGCTATACCATCTCAACTAGCTAGACTCTAGCATGGTTGATATGTGAATGGTGATTGTGATGGTTTAGAAGCTATACCATATCAACTAGCTAGACTCTAGCATGGTTGGTATGTGAATAATGATTGCGATGGTTTAGCAGATATACCTTCTCAACTAGCTAGACTCTAGCATAGTTGATATGTGAATGGTGATTGTGATTGTTTAGTAGCTATACCATCCCAACTAGATACACTCTAGCATGGTTGAAATGTGAAAGGTGATTGTGATGGTTTAGCAGCTATACCATCTCAACTAGCTAGACTCTAGCATGGTTATTATGTGAATGGTGATAGTGTTGCTTTAGCAGCTATACCATCTCAACTAGGTAGACTCTAGCACGGTTGATATGTGAATAGTGAATGTGATGGTTTAGCAGCTATACCATCTCATCTAGAGAGACTCTAGCATGCTTGATATATGAATGGTGATTGTGATGGTTTAGCCGCTATACCATCTCAACAAGCTAGACTCTAGCATCGTTGATATATGAATGGTGATTGTGATCGTTTAGCAGCTATACAATCTGAACTAGCTATACTCTAGCATGGTTTAAATGTGAATGGTGATTATGATGGTTTAGCAGCTTTACCATCTCAACTATCTAGACTCTAGCATGGTTGATATGTGAATGGTGATTGTGATGGTTTAGCAGCTAATCAATCTCAACTAGCTAGAGACTAGCATGGTTGATATAATAATAGTGATTGTGATGGTTTAGCAGCTATACCATCTCAACTAGCTAGACTCTAGCATGGTTGATATATAAATAGTGATTGTGATGGTTTAGCAGCTCTACCATCTCAACTAGCTAGACTCTATCATAGTTGAAATGTGAATAGTGATTGTGATTGTTTAGCAGCTTTACCATCTCAACTAGCTAGACTCTAGCATGGTTGAAATGTGAATAGTGATTGTGGTGGTTTAGCAGCTATACCATCTCCACTAGCTAGAGTCTAGCATCGTTGATATATGAATGTTGATTCTGATGGTTTAGCAGCTATACAATCTGAACTAGCTATACTCTAGCATGGTTTAAATGTGAATGGTGATTGTGATGGTTTAGCAGCTATACCATCTCAACTATCTAGACTCTAGCATGGTTGATATGTGAATAGTGATTGTGATGGTTTAACAGCTATACCATCTCAACTACCTAGTCTCTAGTTTGGTTGAAACGTGAATAGTGATTGTGGTGGTTTAGCATCTATACCATCTCAACTTGCTAGACTCTATCATGGTTGATACGTGAATGGTGATTGTGATTGTTTAGCAGCTAATCCATCTCAACTATCTAGAGTCTAGCATGGTTGATATATGAATAGTGATTGTGATGGTTTAGCAGCTATACCATCTTAACTAGCTAGACTCTAACATGGTTGATATATGAATAGTGATTGTGATGGTTTAGCAGCTATACCATCTCAACTAGCTAGACTCTAACATGGTTGAAATGTGAATGGTGATTGTGATGGTTTAGTAGCTATATCATCTCAACTAATTAGACTCTAGCATGGTTGATATGTGCATGGTGATTGTGATGGTTTAGCAGCTATACCATCTCAACTAGCTAGACTCTAGCTTGGTTGAAATGTGAATGATGATTGTGATGGTTTAGTAGCTATACCATCTCAACTAGCTAGACTCTAGCATGGTTGATATGTGAATGGAGATTGTTATTGTTTAGTAGCTATACCATCCCAACTAGATACACTCTAGCATGGGTGAAATGTGAAAGGTGATTGTGATGGTTTAGCAGCTATACCATCTCAACTAGCTAGACTCAAGCATGGTTATTATGTGAATGGTGATTGTGATGCTTTAGCAGCTATACCATCTCAACTAGCTAGACTCTAGCACGGTTGATATGTGAATAGTGAATGTGATGGTTTAGCAGCTATACCATCTCATCTAGATAGCCTCTAGCATGGTTCATATATGAATAGTCATTGTGATGGTTTAGAAGATATACCATCTCAACTCGCTAGATTCTAGCATGGTTGATATGTGCATGGTGATTGTGATGGTTTAGCAGCTATACCATCTCAACTAGCTAGACTCTAGCTTGGTTGAAATGTGAATGATGATTGTGATGGTTTAGTAGCTATACCATCTCAACTAGCTAGGCTCTAGCATGGTTGATATGTGAATGGAGATTGTTATTGTTTAGTAGCTATACCATCCCAACTAGATACACTCTAGCATGGTTGAAATGTGAAAGGTGATTGTGATGGTTTAGCAGCTATAACATCTCAACTAGCTAGACTCTAGCATGGTTATTATGTGAATGGTGATTGTGATGATTTAGCAGCTATACCATCTCAACTAGCTAGACTCTAGCAAGGTTGATATGTGAATAGTGAATGTGATGGTTTAGCAGATATACCATCTCATCTAGATAGATTCTAGCATGGTTCATATATGAATGTTGATTGTGATGGTTTAGCCGCTATACCATCTCAACTAGCTAGACTTTAGCATGGTTGATATATGAAAGGTGAATGTGATGGGTTAGCAGCTATACCATCTCAATTACCTATACTCTAGCATGGTTGAAATGTGAATAGTGATTGTGGTGGTTTAGCAGCTATACCATCTCAACTAGTTAGACACTTGCATGGTTGATATGTGAATAGTGATTGTGATGGTTTAGAAGATATACCATCTCAACTAGCTAGATTCTAGCATGGTTGATATATGAATGGTGATTGTGGTGGTTTAGCAGCTATACCATCTCAACTAGCTAGACTCTAGCATGGTTGATATGTGAATTGTGATTGTGATGGTTTGGCAGCTATACCGTCTCAACTAGCTAGACTCTAGCATGGTTGATATGTGATTGATGATTGTGATTGTTTAGCAGCTATACCATCTCAACTAGCTAGACTCTAGCATGGTTGATACATGAATGGTGATTGTGATGGTTTGGCAGCTAATCCATCTCAACTATCTAGAGTCTTGCATGGTTGATATGTGAATGGTGATTGTGATGGTTTAGTAGCTATACCATCTCAACTTGATAGACTCTAGCATGATTGATATGTGAATGGTGATTGTGATGGTTTAGCAGCTATACCATCTCAACTAGCTACACTCTAGAATGGTTGAAATGTGAAAGGTGATTGTGATAGATTAGCAGCTATACCATCTCAACTAGCTAGAGTGTAACCTGATTGATACCTGAATAGTGATTGTGATGGTTTAGCAGCCATACTATCTCAACTAGCTAGACTTTAGCATGGTTGATATTTGAATGGTGATTGTGATGGTTTAGTAGCTATACCATCTCAACTAGATAGACTCTAGCATGGTTGATATGTGAATGGTGATTGTGATGGTTTAGCAGCTATACCATCTCAACTAGCTAGACTCTAGCTTGGTTGAAATGTGAATGGTGATTGTGATAGTTTAGTAGCTATACCATCTCAACTAGCTAGACTCTAGCTTGGTTGAAATGTGAATGGTGATTGTGATGGTTTAGTAGCTATACCATCTCAACTAGCTAGACTCTAGCATGGTTGATATGTGAATGGTGATTGTGATTGTTTAGTAGCTATACCATCCCAACTAGATAGACACTAGCATGGTTGAAATGTGAAAGGTGATTGTGGTGGTTTAGCAGCTATACCATCTCAACTAGCTAGACTCTTGCATGTCTGATATGTGAATAGTGATTGTGATGGTTTAGCAGATATACCATCGCAACTAGCGAGATTCAAGCATGGTTGATATATGAATGGTGATTGTGGTGGTTTAGCAGCTATACCATCTCAACTAGCTAGACTCTAGCATGGTGGGTATGTGAATGGTGATTGTGATGGTTTAGCAGCTATACCATCTCAACTAGCTAGACTCTAGCGTGGTTGAAATGTGAATGGTGATTGTGATAGTTTAGTAGCTATACCATCTCAACTAGATACACTCTAGCATGGTTGAAATGTGAAAGGTGATTGTGATGGTTTAGCAGCTATACCAGCTCATCTAGATAGAGTCTAGCATGGTTGATATATGAATGTGATTGGAATGGTTTAGCCGCTATACCATCTCCACTAGCTAGAGTCTAGCATCGTTGATATATGAATGGTGATTGTGATGGTTTAGCAGCTATACAATCTGAACTAGCTATACTCTAGCATGGTTTAAATGTGAATGGTGATTGTGATGGTTTAGCAGCTATACCATCTCAACTATCTAGATTCTAGCATGGTTGATATGTGAATAGTGATTGTGATGGTTTAATAGCTATACCATCCCAACTACCTAGTCTCTAGCATGGTTGAAATGTGAATGGTGATTGTGATGGTTTAGCAGCTAATCCATCTCAACTAGCTAGACTCTAGCATGGTTGATATATGAATAGTGATTGTGATGGTTTAGCAGCCATACCATCTCAACTAGCTAGACTTTAGCATGGTTGATATTTGAATGGTGATTGTGATGGTTTAGTAGCTATACCATCTCAACTAATTAGACTCTAGCATGGTTGATATATGAATGGTGATTGTGAAGTTTTAGCCGCTATACCATCTCAAGTAGCTAGACTTTAGCATCGTTGATATGTGAATGGTGATTGTGATGGTTTACTAGCTATACCATCTCCACTAGATATACTCTAGCATGGTTGATACGTGAATGGTGATTGTGATGGTTTAGCAGCTATACCATCTCAACTAGCTACACTCTAGAATGGTTGAAATGTGAAAGGTTTTTGTGATGGTTTAGCAGCTATACCATCTCAACTAGCTAGACTCTAGCATGGTTGGTATGTGAATAGTGATTGTGATGGTTTAGCAACTATACCATCTCAACTAGCTAGACTCTAGTATGGTTGAAATGTGAATGGTGATTGTGATTGTTTAGTAGCTATACCATCCCAACTAGATAGGCTCTAGCATGTTTCAAATGTGGAAGGTGATTGTGATGGTTTAGCAGCTATACCATCTCAACTAGCTAGACTCTAGCATGGTTATTATGTGAATGGTGATTGTGATGTTTTAGCAGCTATACCATCTCAACTATCTAGACTCTAGCACGGTTGATATGTGAATAGTGAACGTGATGCTTTAGCAGCTATACTATCTCATCTAGATAGACTCTAGCATGGTTGATATATGAATGGTGATAGTGATGTTTTAGCCGCTATACCATCTCAACTAGCTAGACTTTAGCATGGTTGATATGTGAATGGTGATTGTGATGGTTTAGAAGCTATACCATCTCAACTACCTAGACTCTAGCATGGTTGAAATGTTAATAGTGATTGTGGTGGTTTAGCAGCTATACCATCTCAACTAGCTAGACTCTTGCATGGCTGATATGTGAATAGTGATTGTGATGGTTTAGCAGATATACCATCGCAACTAGCTAGATTCAAACATTGTTGATATATGAATGGTGATTGTGGTGGTTTAGCAGCTATACCATCTCAACTAGCTAGACTTTAGCATGGTTGATATGTGAATTGTTATTGTGATGGTTTGGCAGCTATACTGTCTCAACTAGCTAGACTCTAGCATGGTTGATATGTGAATGATGATTGTGATTGTTTAGCAGCTATACCATCTCAACTAGCTAGACTCTAGCATGGTTGATACATGAATGGTGATTGTGATGGTTTAGCAGCTAATCCATCTCAACTAGCTAGACTCTAGCATGGTTGAAATGTGATTAGTGATTGTGATTGTTTAGCAGCTTTACCATCTCAACTAGCTAGCCTCTAGCATGGTTGATATGTGAATGGTGATTGTGATGGTTTAGCAGCTATACCACCTCAACTAGCTAGACTCTAGCGTGGTTGAAATGTGAATGGTGATTGTGATGGTTTAGTAGCTATACCATCTCAACTAGCTAGACTCTAGCATGGTTGATATGTGAATGGCGAATGTGATTGTTTAGTAGCTATACCATCCCAACTAGATACACTCTAGCATGGTTGAAATGTGAAAGGTGATTGTGATGGTTAGCAGCTATACCATCTCAACTAGCTAGACTCTAGCATGGTTATTATGTGAATGGTGATTGTGATGTTTTAGAAGCTATGCCATCTCAACTATCTAGACTCTAGCACGGTTGATATGTGAATAGTGAATGTGATGCTTTAGCAGCTATACTATCTCATATAGATAGACTCTAGCATGGTTGATATATGAATGGTGATAGTGATGTTTTAGCCGCTATACCATCTCAACTAGCTAGACTTTAGCATGGTTGATATGTGAATGGTGATTGTGATGGTTTAGAAGCTATACCATCTCAACTAGCTAGACTCTAGCATGGTTGAAATGTGATTAGTGATTGTGATTGTTTAGCAGCTTTACCATCTCAACTAGCTAGCCTCTAGCACGGTTGATATGTGAATGGTGATTGTGATGGTTTAGCAGCTATACCACCTCAACTAGCTAGACTCTATCATGGTTGATATGTGAATGGTGAATGTGATGGTTTAGCAGCTATACCATATCAACTAGCTAGACTCTAGCGTGGTTGAAATGTGAATGGTGATTGTGATGGTTTAGTAGCTATACCATCTCAACTAGCTAGACTCTAGCATGGTTGATATGTGAATGGCGAATGTGATTGTTTAGTAGCTATACCATCCCAACTAGATACACTCTAGCATGGTTGAAATGTGAATGGTGATTGTGAAGGTTAGCAGCTATACCATCTCAACTAGCTAGACTCTAGCATGGTTATTATGTGAATGGTGATTGTGATGTTTTAGCAGCTATGCCATCTCAACTATCTAGACTCTAGCACGGTTGATATGTGAATAGTGCATGTGATGCTTTAGCAGCTATACTATCTCATATAGATAGACTCTAGCATGGTTGATATATGAATGGTGATAGTGATGTTTTAGCCGCTATACCATCTCAACTAGCTAGACTTTAGCATGGTTGATATGTGAATGGTGATTGTGATGGTTTAGAAGCTATACCATCTCAACTACCTAGACTCTAGCATGGTTGAAATGTTAATAGTGATTGTGGTGGTTTAGCAGCTATACCATCTCAACTAGCTAGACTCTTGCATGGCTGATATGTGAATAGTGATTGTGATGGTTTAGCAGATATACCATCGCAACTAGCTAGATTCAAGCATGGTTGATATATGAATGGTGATTGTGGTGGTTTAGCAGCTATACCATCTCAACTAGCTAGACTTTAGCATGGTTGATATGTGAATTGTTATTGTGATGGTTTGGCAGCTATACTGTCTCAACTAGCTAGACTCTAGCATGGTTCATATGTGAATGATGATTGTGATTGTTTAGCAGCTATACCATCTCAACTAGCTAGCCTCTAGCATGGTTGATATGTGAATGGTGATTGTGATGGTTTAGCAGCTATACCACCTCAACTAGCTAGACTCTATCATGGTTGATTTGTGAATGGTGAATGTGATGGTTTAGCAGCTATACCATATCAACTAGCTAGACTCTAGCGTGGTTGAAATGTGAATGGTGATTGTGATGGTTTAGTAGCTATACCATCTCAACTAGCTAGACTCTAGCATGGTTGATATGTGAATGGCGAATGTGATTGTTTAGTAGCTATACCATCCCAACTAGATACACTCTAGCATGGTTGAAATGTGAAAGGTGATTGTGATGGTTTAGCAGCTATACCATCTCAACTAG
The DNA here is from genome assembly GCA_964016885.1 of Eledone cirrhosa. Lineage (NCBI taxonomy): Eukaryota > Metazoa > Mollusca > Cephalopoda > Octopoda > Eledonidae > Eledone > Eledone cirrhosa. Next base: position 74,209,053 of record OZ024744.1, on the reverse strand, counting down.
CTATACTCTAGCATGTTTATTATGTGAATGGTGATTATGATGCTATAGCAGCTATACCATCTCAACTAGCTAGACTCTAGCACGGTTGAAATGTGAATAGTGTATGTGATGGTTTAGCAGCTATACAATCTCAACTATCTAGACTCTAGCATGGTTGATATGTCAATAGTGATTGTGATGGATTAACAGCTATACCATCTCAACTACCTAGTCTCTAGCATGGTTGAAATGTGAATGGTGATTGCGATGGTTTAGCAGCTAATCCATCTCAACTAGCTAGAGTCTAGCATGGTAGATATATGAATAGTGATTGTGATGGTTTAACAGCTATACCATCTCAACTAGCTACACTCTAGCAAGGTTGATATATGAATAGTGATTGTGATGGTTTAGCAGCTATACCATCTCAACTAGCTAGACTCTATCATGGTTGAAATGTGAATAGTGATTGTGATTGTTTATCAGCTTTACCATCTCAACTAGCTAGACTCTAACATGGTTGATATGCGAATGGTGATTGTGATAGTTTAGCAGCCATACCATCTCAACTAGCTAGACTTTAGCATGGTTGATATGTGAATGGTGATTGTGATGGTTTAGTAGCTATACCATCTCAACTAGATAGACTCTAGCATGGTTGATATGTGAATGGTGATTGTGATGGTTTAGCAGCTATACCATCTCAACTAGCTACACTCTAGAATGGTGGAATGTGAAAGGTGATTGTGATGGTTTAGCAGCTATACCATCTCAACTAGCTAGACTTTAGCATGGTTGATATTTGAATGGTGATAGTGATGGTTTAGTAGCTATACCATCTCAACTAATTAGACTCTAGCATGGTTGATATATGAATGGTGATTGTGATGGTTTAGCAACCATACCATCTCAACTAGCTAGACTTTAGCATGGTTGATATGTGAATGGTGATTGTGATGGTTTAGTAGCTATACCATCTCAACTAGATAGACTCTAGCATGGTTGATATGTGAATGGTGATTGTGATGGTTTAGCAGCTATACCATCTCAATTAGCTACACTCTAGAATGGTTGAAATGTGAAAGGTGATTGTGATGGTTTAGCAGCTATACCATCTCAACTAGCTAGACTCTAGCATGGTTGGTATGTGAATAGTGATTGTGATGGTTTAGCAGCTATACCATCTTAACTAGCTAGACTCTAGCATGGTTGATATGTGAATGGTGATTGTGATGATTTAGCAGCTATACCATATCAACTAACTAGACTCTAGCATGGTTGGTATGTGAATAATGATTGTGATGGTTTAGCAGCTATACCATCTCAACTACCTAGTCTCTAGCATGGTTGATATGTGAATAGTGATTGTGATGGTTTAGCAGCTATACCAAATCAACTAGCTAGACTCTAGCATGATTGATATGTGAATAGTGATTGTGATGGTTTAGCAACTATACCATCTCAACTAGGAAGACTGTAGCTTGGTTGAAATGTGAATGGTGATTGTGATGGTTTAGTAGCCATACCATCTCAACTAGCTAGTCTCTAGCATGGTTGAAATGTGAATGAAGATTGTGATTGTTTAGCAGGTATACCACCTCAACTAGTTAGACTCTAGCATGGTTGATACGTGAATGTTGATTGTGATGGTTTAGCATCTATACCATCTCAACTACCTAGACTCTAGCATGGTTGATATGTGAATGGTGATTGTGATGGTTTAGCAGCTATACCATATCAACTAACTAGACTCTAGCATGGTTGGTATGTGAATAATGATTGTGATGTTTTAGCAGCTATACCTTCTCAACTAGCTAGACTCTAGCATGGTTGATATATGAAAAGTGATTGTGATGGTTTAGCAGCTATACCATCTCAACTAGCTAGACTCTAGCATAGTTGATATGTGAATGGTGATTGTGATGGTTTAGCAGCTATACAATCTCAACTAGCTAGACTCGAGCATCGTTGATATGTGAATGGTTATTGTGATGGTTTAGCAGCTATTCCATCTCAACTAGATAGACTCTAGCATGGTTGATATGTGAATGGTGATTGTGATGCTTTAGCAGCTATACCATCTCAACTAGCTAGACGCTAGCATGGTTGATATGTGAATGGTGAATGTGATTCTTTAGCAGCTATACCATCTGAACTAGCTAGACTCTAGCATGGTTGATATATGAATGGTGATTGTGATGGCTTAGCAGCTATACCATCTCAACTACCTAAACTCTAGCATGGTTGATATGTGAATGGTGATTGTGATGGTTTAGCAGCTATACTATCTCAACTAGCTAGACTCTAGCATGGTTGATATGTGAATGGTGATTGTGATGGGTTAGCAGCTATACCATCTCAACTACCTAGTCTCTAGCATGGTTGATATATGAATGGTGATTGTGATGGTTTAGCAGCTATACAATCTGAACTATCTATACTTTAGCATGGTTGAAATGTGAATGGTGATTGTGATGCTTTAGCAGCAATACAATCTCAACTATCTAAACTCTAGCATGGTTGATATGTGAATAGTGATTGTGATGGTTTAGCAGCTATACCATCTCAACTACCTAGTCTCTAGCATGGTTGAAATGTGAATGATGATTGTGATTGTTTAGCAGGTATACCATCTCAACTAGCTAGACTCTAGCATGGTTGATACGTGAATGGTGATCGTGATTGTTTAGCAGCTTTGCCATCTCAACTAGCTAGTCTCTAGCATGGTTGATATATGAATGGTGATTGTGATGGTTTAGCAGCTATACCATCTCAACTACCTAGACTCTAGCATGGTTGGTATGTGAATGGTGATTGTGATGGTTTAGCAGCTATACCATCTCAACTACCTAGTCTCTAGCATGGTTGATATGTGAATAGTGATTGTGATGGTTTAGCAGCTATACCAAATCAACTAGCTAGACTCTAGCATGATTGATATGTGAATAGTGATTGTGATGGTTTAGCAGCTATACCATCTCAACTAGGAAGACTGTAGCTTGGTTGAAATGTGAATGGTGATTGTGATGGTTTAGTAGCCATACCATCTCAACTAGCTAGTCTCTAGCATGGTTGAAATGTGAAGGAAGATTGTGATTGTTTAGCAGGTATACCATCTCAACTAGCTAGACTCTAGCATGGTTGACACGTGAATGGTGATTGTGATTGTTTAGCAGCTTTACCATCTCAACTAGCTAGACTCTAGCATGGGTGGTATGTGAATAATGATTGTGATGTTTTAGCAGCTATACCTTCTCAACTAGCTAGACTCTAGCATGGTTGATATTTGAATAGTGATTGTGATGGTTTAGCAGCTATACCATCTCAACTAGCTAGACTCTAGCATCGTTGATATGTGAATGGTGATTGTGATGCTTTAGCAGCTATACCATCTCAACTAGCTAGACTCTTGCATGGTTGATATGTGAATAGTGATTGTGATGGTTTAGCAGATATACCATCTCAACTAGCTAGATACTAGCATGGTTGATATATGAATGGTGATTGTGGTGGTTTAGCAGCTATACCATCTCAACTAGCTAGACTCTAGCATGGTTGATATGTGAATGGTGATTGTGATTGTTTAGTAGCTATACCATCCCAACTAGATACACTCTAGCATGGTTGAATTGTGAAAGGTGATTGTGATGGTTTAGCCGCTATACCATCTCAACTAGCTAGACTCTAGCATGGTTGATATGTGAATGGTGATTGTGATTGTTTAGTAGCTATACCATCCCAACTAGATACACTCTATCATGGTTGAAATGTGAAAGGTGATTGTGATGGTTTAGCAGCTATACCATCTCAACTAGCTAGACTCTAGTATGGTTATTATGTGAATGGTGATTGTGATGCTTTAGCAGCTATACCATCTCAACTACCTAGTCTCTAGCATGGTTTAAATGTGAATGATGATTGTGATTGTTTAGCAGGTATACCATCTCAACTAGCTAGACTCTAGCATGGTTGATACGTGAATGGTGATTGTGATTGTTTAGCAGCTTTACCATCTCAACTAGCTAGCCTCTAGCATGGTTGATATATGAATGGTGATTGTGATGGTTTAGCAGCTATACCATCTCAACTAGCTAGACTCTAGCATCGTTGATATGTGAATGGTGATTGTGATGCTTTAGCAGCTATACCATCTCAACTAGCTAGACTCTTGCATGGTTGATATGTGAATAGTGATTGTGATGGTTTAGCAGATATACCATCTCAACTAGCTAGATACTAGCATGGTTGATATATGAATGGTGATTGTGGTGGTTTAGCAGCTATACCATCTCAACTAGCTAGACTCTAGCATGGTTGATATGTGAATGGTGATTGTGATTGTTTAGTAGCTATACCATCCCAACTAGATACACTCTAGCATGGTTGAATTGTGAAAGGTGATTGTGATGGTTTAGCCGCTATACCATCTCAACTAGCTAGACTCTAGCATGGTTGATATGTGAATGGTGATTGTGGTGGTTTAGCAGCTATACCTTCTCAACTAGCTAGACTCTAGCATGGTTGATATTTGAATAGTGATTGTGATGGTTTAGCAGCTATACCATCTCAACTAGCTAGACTCTAGCATCGTTGATATGTGAATGGTGATTGTGATGCTTTAGCAGCTATACCATCTCAACTAGCTAGACTCTTGCATGGTTGATATGTGAATAGTGATTGTGATGGTTTAGCAGATATACCATCTCAACTAGCTAGATACTAGCATGGTTGATATATGAATGGTGATTGTGGTGGTTTAGCAGCTATACCATCTCAACTAGCTAGACTCTAGCATGGTTGATATGTGAATGGTGATTGTGATTGTTTAGTAGCTATACCATCCCAACTAGATACACTCTAGCATGGTTGAATTGTGAAAGGTGATTGTGATGGTTTAGCCGCTATACCATCTCAACTAGCTAGACTCTAGCATGGTTGATATGTGAATGGTGATTGTGATTGTTTAGTAGCTATACCATCCCAACTAGATACACTCTATCATGGTTGAAATGTGAAAGGTGATTGTGATGGTTTAGCAGCTATACCATCTCAACTAGCTAGACTCTAGTATGGTTATTATGTGAATGGTGATTGTGATGCTTTAGCAGCTATACCATCTCAACTACCTAGTCTCTAGCATGGTTTAAATGTGAATGATGATTGTGATTGTTTAGCAGGTATACCATCTCAACTAGCTAGACTCTAGCATGGTGGATACGTGAATGGTGATTGTGATTGTTTAGCAGCTTTACCATCTCAACTAGCTAGCCTCTAGCATGGTTGATATATGAATGGTGATTGTGATGGTTTAGCAGCTATACCATCTCAACTACCTAGACTCTAGCATGGTTGATATATGAATGGTGATTGTGATGGTTTAGCAGCTATACAATCTGAACTATCTATACTCTAGCATGGTTGAAATGTGAATGGTGATTGTGATGCTTTAGCAGCTATACCATCTCAACTATCTAGACTCTAGCATGGTTGATATGTGAATAGTGATTGTGATGGTTTAGCAGCTATACCATCTCAACTACCTAGTCTCTAGCATGGTTGAAATGTGAATGATGATCGTGATTGTTTAGCAGCTTTACCATCTCAACTAGCTAGCCTCTAGCATGGTTGATATATGAATGGTGATTGTGATGGTTTAGCAGCTATACCATCTCAACTACCTAGACTCTAGCATGGTTGATATGTGAATGGTGATTGTGATGATTTAGCAGCTATACCATATCAACTAACTAGACTCTAGCATGGTTGGTATGTGAATAATGATTGTGATGGTTTAGCAGCTATACCATCTCAACTACCTAGTCTCTAGCATGGTTGACATGTGAATAGTGATTGTGATGGTTTAGCAGCTATACCAAATCAACTAGCTAGACTCTAGCATGATTGATATGTGAATAGTGATTGTGATGGTTTAGCAACTATACCATCTCAACTAGGAAGACTGTAGCTTGGTTGAAATGTGAATGGTGATTCTGATGGTTTAGTAGCCATACACACTCAACTAGCTAGTCTCTAGCATGGTTGAAATGTGAATGAAGATTGTGATTGTTTAGCAGGTATACCACCTCAACTTGCTAGACTCTAGCATGGTTGATATGTGAATGGTGATTGTGATGGTTTAGCAGCTATACCATCTCAACTACCTAGACTCTAGCATGGTTGATATGTGAATGGTGATTGTGATGGTTTAGCAGCTATACCATATCAACTAACTAGACTCTAGCATGGTTGGTATGTGAATAATGATTGTGATGTTTTAGCAGCTATACCTTCTCAACTAGCTAGACTCTAGCATGGTTGATATATGAAAAGTGATTGTGATGGTTTAGCAGCTATACCATCTCAACTAGCTAGACTCTAGCATAGTTGATATGTGAATGGTGATTGTGATGGTTTAGCAGCTATACAATCTCAATATCTAGACTCTAGCATCGTTGATATGTGAATGGTTATTGTGATGGTTTAGCAGCTATTCCATCTCAACTAGATAGACTCTAGCATGGTTGATATGTGAATGGTGATTGTGATGCTTTAGCAGCTATACCATCTCAACTAGCTAGACGCTAGCATGGTTGATATGTGAATGGTGAATGTGATGCTTTAGCAGCTATACCATCTGAACTAGCTAGACTCTAGCATGGTTGATATATGAATGGTGATTGTGATGGTTTAGCAGCTATACCATCTCAACTACCTAGACTCTAGCATGGTTGATATGTGAATGGTGATTGTGATGGTTTAGCAGCTATACTATCTCAACTAGCTAGACTCTAGCATGGTTGATATGTGAATTGTGATTGTGAGGGTTTAGCAGCTATACCATCTCAACTAGCTAGACTCTAACATGGTTGTTACGTGAATGGTGATTGTGATGGTTTAGCAGCTAATCCATCTCAACTAGCTAGAGTGTAGCATGGTTGATATATGAATAGTGATTGTGATGGTTTAGCAGCTATACCATCTCAACTAGCTAGACTCTAGCATGGTTGATACGTGAATGGTGATTGTGATTGTTTAGCAGCTTTACCATCTCAACTAGCTAGCCTCTAGCATGGTTAATATATGAATGGTGACTGTGATGGTTTAGCAGCTATACCATCTCAACAACCTAGACTCTAGCATGGTTGATATGTGAATGGTGATTGGGATGGTTTAGCAGCTAAACCATATCAACTAACTAGACTCTAGGATGGTTGGTATGTGAATAATGATTGTGATGTTTTAGCAGCTATACCTTCTCAACTAGCTAGACTCTAGCATGGTTGATATATGAATAGTGATTGTGATGGTTTAGCAGCTATACCATCTCAACTAGCTAGACACTAGCATCGTTGATATGTGAATGGTGATTGTGATGGTTTAGCAGCTATACAATCTCAACTAGCTAGACTCTAGCATCGTTGATATGTGAATGATCATTGTGATGGTTTAGCAGCTATTCCATCTCAACTAGATAGACTCTAGCATGGTTGATACGTGAATGGTGATTGTGATGCTTTAGCAGCTATACCATCTCAACTAGCTAGACGCTAGCATGGTTGATATGTGAATGGTGAATGTGATGCTTTAGCAGCTATACCATCTGAACTAGCTAGACTCTAGCATGGTTGATATCTGAATGGTTATTGTGATGGTTTAGCAGCTATACCATCTCAACTACCTAGACTCTAGCATGGTTGATATGTGAATGGTGATTGTGATGGTTTAGCAGCTATACCATCTCAACTAGCTAGACTCTAACATGGTTGTTACGTGAATGGAGATTGTGATGGTTTAGCAGCTAATCCATCTCAACTAGCTAGAGTGTAGCATGGTTGATATATGAATAGTGATTGTGATGGTTTACCAGCTATACCATCTCAACTAGCTAGACTCTAGCATGGTTGATATATGAATAGTGATTGTGATTGTTTAGCAGCTATACCATCTCAACTAGCTAGACTCTAGCATGGTTGAAATGTGAATAGTGATTGTGATTATTTAGCAGCTTTAACCTCTCAACTAGGTAGACTCTAGCTTGGTTGAAATGTGAATGGTAATTGTGATGGTTTAGTAGCCATACCATCTCAACTAGCTAGACTCTAGCATGGTTGATATGTGCATGGTGAATGTGATTGTTTAGTTGCTATACCATCCCAACTAGATAGACTCTAGCATGGTTGATATGTGAATAGTGAATGTGATGGTTAGCAGCTATACCATCTCAACTACCTAGACTCTAGCATGGTTGATATGTGAATGGTGATTGTGATGGTTTAGCAGCTATACCATCTCAACTAGATTGACTCTAGCATGGTTGATATGTGAATGGTGATTGTGATGCTTTAGCAGCTATACCATCTCAACTAGCTAGACGCTATCATGGTTGATATGGGAATGGTGAATGTGATGCTTTAGCAGCTATACCATCTGAACTAGCTAGACTCTAGCATGGTTGATATGTGAATGGTGATTGTGATAGTTTATCAGCTATACCATCTCAACTAGCTAGACTTTGTCAGGGTTGATATATGAATAGTGATGGTGATGGGTTAGCAGATATACCATCTCAACTAGCTAGAGTCTAGCCTGATTGATACATGAATAGAGATTGTGATGGTTTAGCAGCCATACCATCTCAACTAGCTAGACTTTAGCATGGTTGATATTTGAATGGTGATTGTGATGGTTTAGCAGCTATACCATCTCAACTAGCAAGACTCGAGCATCGTTGATATGTGAATGGTGATTGTGATGGTTTAGCAGCTATACCATCTCAACTAGCTAGACTCTAGCATGGTTGATATGTGAATTGTGATTGTGATTGTTTAGTAGCTATACCATCTCAACTAGCGAGACTATAGCATGGTTGATATGTGAATGGTAATTGTGATGGTTTAGTAGCTATACCATCTCAACTAGCTACACTCTAGCATGGTTGAAATGTGAAAGGTGATTCTGATGGTTTAGCAGCTATACCATCTGAACTAGCTAGACTCTAGCATGGTTGATATGTGAATGGTGATTGTGATGGTTTTTCAGCTATACCATCTCAGCTAGCTAGACTCTAGCATGGTTGATATATGAATGGTGATTGTGATGGTTTAGCAGTCATACCATCTCAACTAACTTGACTCTAGCATGGTTGATATGTGAAAGGTGATTGTTATGGTTTAGCAGCTATACCATCTCAACTAGCTAACCTCTAGCATGGTTGATATGTGAATGCTGATTGTGATGCTTTAGCAGCTATACCTTCTCAACTAGCTACACACTAGCATGGTTGAAATGTGAATGGTGATTGTGATGGTTTAGCAGCCATACCTTCTCAACTAGCTAGACTTTAGCATGGTTGATATGTGAATGTTGATTGTGATGATTTAGTAGCTATACCATCTCAACTAGCTAGACTCTAGCATGGTTGATATGTGAATGGTGATTGTGATGATTTAGTAGCTATACCATCTCAACTAGCTACACTCTAGCATTGTTGAAATGTGAAAGTTGATTGTGATGGTTTAGCAGCTATACCATCTCAACTAGCTAGATTCTAGCTTGGTTGATATGTGAATAGTGATTGTGATGGTTTAGCAACTATACCATCTCAACTAGCTAGTCTCTAGCATGGTTGATACGTGAATGGTGATTGTGATGGTTTAGCAGCTAATCCATCTCAACTAGCTAGAGTCTAGCCTGATTGATACATGAATAGTGATTGTGATGGTTTAGCAGCCATACCGTCTCAACTAGCTAGACTTTGGCATGGTTGATATTTGAATGGTGATTGTGATGGTTTAGTAGCTATACCATCTCAACTAGTTAGGCTCTAGCATGGTTGATATATGAATGGTGATTGTGATGGATTAGCAGCCATACCAACACAACTAGCTAGACTTTAGCATGGTTGATATGTGAATGGTGATTGTGATGGTTTAGTAGCTATACCATCTCAACTAGCTACACTCTAGTATGGTTGAAATGTGAAAGGTGATTGTGATGGTTTAGCAGCTATACCATCTCAACTAGCTAGATTCTAGCATGGTTGATATGTGAATAGTGATTGTGTTGGTTTAGCAACTATACCATCTCAACTAGCTAGACTCTAGCATGTTTGAAATGTGAATAGTGATTGTGTTTGTTTAGTAGCTATACCATCTGAACTAGCTAGACTCTAGCATCGTTGATAATGGAATGGTAATTGTGATGGTTTAGTAGCCATACCATCTCAACTAGATAGACTCTAGCATGGTTGATATATGAATGGTGATTGTGATGGTTTAGCTGCTATACCATCTCAACTACCTAGACTCTAGCATGGTTGATATATGAATGGTGATTGTGATAGTTTAGCAGCTATGCAATCTGAACTAGCTAGACTTTAGCATGGTTGATATATGAATGGTGATTGTGATGGTTTAGCAGCCATACCTTCTCAACTAGCTAGACTTTAGCATGGTTGATATGTGAATGTTGATTGTGATGATTTAGTAGCTATACCATCTCAACTAGCTAGACTCTAGCATGGTTGATATGTGAATGGTGATTTTGATGATTTAGTAGCTATACCATCTCAACTAGCTACAATCTAGCATTGTTGAAATGTGAAAGGTGATTGAGATGGTTTAGCAGCTATACCATCTCAACTAGCTAGATTCTAGCATGGTTGATATGTGAATAGTGATTGTGATGGTTTAGCAACTATACCATCTCAACTAGCTAGTCTCTAGCATGGTTGATACGTGAATGGTGATTGTGATGGTTTAGCAGCTAATCCATCTCAACTAGCTAGAGTCTAGCCTGATTGATACATGAATAGTGATTGTGATGGTTTAGTAGCTATACCATCTCAACTAGTTAGACTCTAGCATGGTTGATATATGAATGGTGATTGTGATGGAATAGCAGCCATACCAACTCAACTAGCTAGACTTTAGCATGGTTGATATGTGAATGGTGATTGTGATGGTTTAGTAGCTATACCATCTCAACTAGCTACACTCTAGTATGGTTGAAATGTGAAAGGTGATTGTGATGGTTTAGCAGCTATACCAACTCAACTAGCTAGACTCTAGCATGGTTGATATGTGAATAGTGATTGTGATGGTTTATCAACTATACCATCTCAACTAGCTAGACTCTAGCATGTTTGAAATGTGAATAGTGATTGAGTTTGTTTAGTAGCTATACCATCTGAACTAGCTAGACTCTAGCATCGTTGATATGAGAATGAAGATTGTGATTGTTTAGCAGGTATACCATCTCAACTAGCTAGACTCTAGCATGATTGATACGTGAATGGTGATTGTGATTGTTTAGCAACTTTACCATCTCAACTAGCTAGCCTCTAGCATGGTTAATATATGAATGGTGATTGTGATAGTTTAGCAGCTATACCATATCAACTACCTAGACTCTAGCATGGTTGATATGTGAATGGTGATTGTGATGATTTAGCAGCTATAACATATCAACTGACTAGACTCTAGCATGGTTGGTATGTGAATAATGATTGTGATGGTTTAGCAGCTATACCATCTCAACTACCTAGTCTTTAGCATGGTTGATATGTGAATTGTGATTGTAATGGCTTAGCAGCTATACCATCTCAACTAGCTAGACTCTAGCATGGTTGATACGTGAATGGTGTGTGTGATGGTTTGGGAGCTAATCCATCTCAACTAGCTAGTGTCTAGCATGGTTGAAATGTGAATGGTGATTGTGATGCTTTAGCAGCTATACCATCTCAACTATCTAGACTCTAGCATGGTTGATATGTGAATAGTGATTGTGATAGTTTAGCAACTATACCATCTCAACTACCTAGTCTCTAGCATGGTTGAAATGTGAATGGTGATTGTGATTGTTTAGCAGGTATACCATCTGAACTAGCTAGACTCTAGCATGGTTGATATATGAATGGTGATTGTGATGGTTTAGCAGGCATACCATCTCAACTAACTTGACTCTAGCATGGTTGATATGTGAATGGTGATTGTGATGGTTTAGCAGCTATACCATCTCAACTAGATTAACTCTAGCATGGTTGATATGTGAATAGTGATTGTGATAGTTTAGCAACTATACCATCTCAACTACCTAGTCTCTAGCATGGTTGAAATGTGAATGGTGATTGTGATGGTTTTTCAGCTATACCATCTCAGCTAGCTAGACTCTAGCATGGTTGATATATGAATGGTGATTGTGATGGTTTAACAGGCATACCATCTCAACTAACTTGACTCTAGCATGGTTGATATGTGAATGGTGATTGTGATGGTTTAGCAGCTATACCATCTCAACTAGATTGACTCTAGCATGGTTGATATGTGAATGGTGATTGTGATGCTTTAGCAGCTATACCATCTCAACTAGCTAGACGCTATCATGGTTGATATGGGAATGGTGAATGTGATGCTTTAGCAGCTATACCATCTGAACTAGCTAGACTCTAGCATGGTTGATATGTGAATGGTGATTGTGATGGTTTATCAGCTATACCATCTCAACTAGCTAGACTTTGTCAGGGTTGATATATGAATAGTGATGGTGATGGGTTAGCAGATATACCATCTCAACTAGCTAGAGTCTAGCCTGATTGATACATGAATAGAGATTGTGATGGTTTAGCAGCCATACCATCTCAACTAGCTAGACTTTAGCATGGTTGATATTTGAATGGTGATTGTGATGGTTTAGCAGCTATACCATCTCAACTAGCAAGACTCTAGCATCGTTGATATGTGAATGGTGATTGTGATGGTTTAGCAGCTATACCATCTCAACTAGCTAGACTCTAGCATGGTTGATATGTGAATTGTGATTGTGATTGTTTAGTAGCTATACCATCTCAACTAGCTAGACTCTAGCATGGTTGATATGTGAATGGTAATTGTGATGGTTTAGTAGCTATACCATCTCAACTAGCTACACACTAGCATGGTTGAAATGTGAAAGGTGATTCTGATGGTTTAGCAGCTATACCATCTGAACTAGCTAGACTCTAGCATGGTTGATATGTGAATGGTGATTGTGATGGTTTTTCAGCTATACCATCTCAGCTAGCTAGACTCTAGCATGGTTGATATATGAATGGTGATTGTGATGGTTTAGCAGGCATACCATCTCAACTAACTTGACTCTAGCATGGTTGATATGTGAAAGGTGATTGTTATGGTTTAGCAGCTATACCATCTCAACTAGCTAACCTCTAGCATGGTTGATATGTGAATGCTGATTGTGATGCTTTAGCAGCTATACCTTCTCAACTAGCTACAGACTAGCATGGTTGAAATGTGAATGGTGATTGTGATGGTTTAGCAGCCATACCTTCTCAACTAGCTAGACTTTAGCATGGTTGATATGTGAATGTTGATTGTGATGATTTAGTAGCTATACCATCTCAACTAGCTAGACTCTAGCATGGTTGATATGTGAATGGTGATTGTGATGATTTAGTAGCTATACCATCTCAACTAGCTACACTCTAGCATTGTTGAAATGTGAAAGTTGATTGTGATGGTTTAGCAGCTATACCATCTCAATTAGCTAGATTCTAGCTTGGTTGATATGTGAATAGTGATTGTGATGGTTTAGCAACTATACCATCTCAACTAGCTAGTCTCTGGCATGGTTGATACGTGAATGGTGATTGTGATGGTTTAGCAGCTAATCCATCTCAACTAGCTAGAGTCTAGCCTGATTGATACATGAATAGTGATTGTGATGGTTTAGCAGCCATACCGTCTCAACTAGCTAGACTTTGGCATGGTTGATATTTGAATGGTGATTGTGATGGTTTAGCAGCTATACCATCTCAACTAGCTAGACTCTAGCATGGTTGATATGTGAATAGTGATTGTGATGGTTTAGCAACTATACCATCTCAACTAGCTAGACTCTAGCATGTTTGAAATGTGAATAGTGATTGTGTTTGTTTAGTAGCTATACCATCTGAACTAGCTAGACTCTAGCATCGTTGATATGTGAATGGTAATTGTGATGGTTTAGTAGCCATACCATCTCAACTAGATAGACTCTAGCATGGTTGATATATGAATGTTGATTGTGATGATTTAGTAGCTATAACATCTCAACTAGCTAGACTCTAGCATGGTTGATATGTGAATGGTGATTTTGATGATTTAGTAGCTATACCATCTCAACTAGCTACAATCTAGCATTGTTGAAATGTGAAAGGTGATTGAGATGGTTTAGCAGCTATACCATCTCAACTAGCTAGATTGTAGCATGGTTGATATGTGAATAGTGATTGTGATGGTTTAGCAACTATACCATCTCAACTAGCTAGTCTCTAGCATGGTTGATACGTGAATGGTGATTGTGATGGTTTAGCAGCTAATCCATCTCAACTAGCTAGAGTCTAGCCTGATTGATACATGAATAGTGATTGTGATGGTTTAGTAGCTATACCATCTCAACTAGTTAGACTCTAGCATGGTTGATATATGAATGGTGATTGTGATGGAATAGCAGCCATACCATCTCAACTAGCTACACTCTAGTATGGTTGAAATGTGAAAGGTGATTGTGATGGTTTAGCAGCTATACCAACTCAACTAGCTAGACTCTAGCATGGTTGATATGTGAATAGTGATTGTGATGGTTTATCAACTATACCATCTCAACTAGCTAGACTCTAGCATGTTTGAAATGTGAATAGCGATTGAGTTTGTTTAGTAGCTATACCATCTGAACTAGCTAGACTCTAGCATCGTTGATATGTGAATGATGATTGTGATTGTTTAGCAGCTATACCATCTCAACTAGCTAGTCTCTCGCAGGGTTAAAATGAGAATGAAGATTGTGATTGTTTAGCAGGTATACCATCTCAACTAGCTAGACTCTAGCATGGTTAATATATGAATGGTGATTGTGATGGTTTAGCAGCTATACCATATCAACTACCTAGACTCTAGCATGGTTGATATGTGAATGGTGATTGTGATGATTTAGCAGCTATAACATATCAACTGACTAGACTCTAGCATGGTTGGTATGTGAATAATGATTGTGATGGTTTAGCAGCTATACCATCTCAACTACCTAGTCTTTAGCATGGTTGATATGTGAATTGTGATTGTAATGGTTTAGCAGCTATACCATCTCAACTAGCTAGACTCTAGCATGGTTGATACGTGAATGGTGTGTGTGATGGTTTGGGAGCTAATCCATCTCAACTAGCTAGTGTCTAGCATGGTTGAAATGTGAATGGTGATTGTGATGCTTTAGCAGCTATACCATCTCAACTATCTAGACTCTAGCATGGTTGATATGTGAATAGTGATTGTGATAGTTTAGCAACTATACCATCTCAACTACCTAGTCTCTAGCATGGTTGAAATGTGAATGGTGATTTTGATTGTTTAGCAGGTATACCATCTCGACTAGTTACACTCTAGCATGGTTGATACGTGAATGGTGATTGTGATTGTTTAGCAGCTTTACCATCTCAACTAGCTAGCCTCTAGCATGGTTGATATGTGAATGGTGATTGTGATGGTTTAGCAGCTATACCTTCTCAACTAGCTACACTCTAGCATGGTTGAAATGTGAATGGTGATTGTGATGGTTTAGCAGCCATACCTTCTCAACTAGCTAGACTTTAGCATTGTTGATATGTGAATGTTGATTGTGATGATTTAGTAGCTATACCATCTCAACTAGCTAGACTCTAGCATGGTTGATATGTGAATGGTGATTGTGATGATTTAGTAGCTATACCATCTCAACTAGCTACACTCTAGCATTGTTGAAATGTGAATAGTGATTGTGATGGTTTAGCAACTATACCATCTCAACTAGCTAGTCTCTAGCATGGTTGATACGTGAATGGTGATTGTGATGGTTTAGCAGCTAATCCATCTCAACTAGCTAGAGTCTAGCCTGATTGATACATGAATAGTGATTGTGATGGTTTAGTAGCTATACCATCTCAACTAGTTAGACTCTAGCATAGTTGATATATGAATGGTGATTGTGATGGTTTAGAAGCTATACCATCTCAACTAGCTAGACTCTAGCATGTTTGAAATGTGAATAGTGATTGTGTTTGTTTAGTAGCTATACCATCTGAACTAGCTAAACTCTAGCATCGTTGATATGTGAATGGTAATTGTGATGGTTTAGTAGCCATACCATCTCAACTAGATAGACTCTAGCATGGTTGATATATGAATGGTGATTGTGATGGTTTAGCCGCTATACCATCTCAACTACCTAGACTCTAGCATGGTTGATATATGAATGGTGATTGTGATAGTTTAGCAGCTATGCAATCTGAACTAGCTATACTCTAGCATGTTTGAAATGTGAATGGTGATCGTGATGGTTTAGCAGCCATACCTTCTCAACTAGCTAGACTTTAGCATGGTTGATATGTGAATGGTGATTTTGATGATTTAGTAGCTATACCATCTCAACTAGCTACACTCTAGCATTGTTGAAATGTGAAAGGTGATTGTGATGGTTTAGCAACTATACCATCTCAACTAGCTAGTCTCTAGCATGGTTGATACGTGAATGGTGATTGTGATGGTTTAGCAGCTAATCCATCTCAACTAGCTAGAGTCTAGCCTGATTGATACATGAATAGTGATTGTGATGGTTTAGCAGCCATACCGTCTCAACTAGCTAGACTTTGGCATGGTTCATATTTGAATGGTGATTGTGATGGTTTAGTAGCTATACCATCTCAACTAGTTAGACTCTAGCATGGTTGATATATGAATGGTGATTGTGATGGATTAGCAGCCATACCAACTCAACTAGCTAGACTTTAGCATGGTTGATATGTGAATGGTGATTGTGATGGTTTAGTAGCTATACCATCTCAACTAGCTACACTCTAGTATGGTTGAAATGTGAAAGGTGATTGTGATGGTTTAGCAGCTATACCATCTCAATTAGCTAGACTCTAGCATGGTTGATATGTGAATAGTGATTGTGATGATTTAGAAGCTATACCATCTCAACTAGCTAGACTCTAGCATGTTTGAAATGTGAATAGTGATTGAGTTTGTTTAGTAGCTATACCATCTGAACTAGCTAGACTCTAGCATCGTTGATATGTGAATGGTGATTGTGATGGTTTAGTAGCCATACCATCTCAACTAGCTAGTCCCTAGCATGGTTGAAATGTGAATGGTGATTGTGATTGTTTAGCAGGTATACCATCTCGACTAGCTACACTCTAGCATGGTTGGTACGTGAATGGTGATTGTGATTGTTTAGCAGCTTTACCATTTCAACTAGCTAGCCTCTAGCATGGTTGATATGTGAATAGTGATTGTGATGGTTTAGCAGCTATACCAAATCAACTAGCTAGACTCTAGCATGGTTGATATGTGAATAGTGATTGTGATGGTTTAGCAGCTATACCATCTCAACTAGGAAGACTGTAGCTTGGTTGAAATGTGAATGGTGATTGTGATGGTTTAGTAGCCATACCATCTCAACTATCTAGTCTCTAGCATGGTTCAAATGTGAATTAAGATTGTGATTGTTTAGCAGGTATACCATCTCAACTAGCTAGACTCTAGCATGGTTGATACGTGAATGGTGATTGTGATTGTTTAGCAGCTTTACCATCTCAACTAGCTAGCCTCTAGCATGGTTAATATATGAATGGTGATTGTGATGGTTTAGCAGCTATACCATCTCAACTACCTAGACTCTAGCATGGTTGATATGTGAATGGTGATTGTGATGGTTTAGCAGCTATACCATATCAACTAACTAGACTCTAGGATGGTTGGTATGTGAATAATGATTGTGATGTTTTAGCAGCTATACCTTCTCAACTAGCTAGACTTTAGCATGGTTGATATATGAATAGTGATTGTGATGGTTTAGCAGCTATACCATCTCAACTAGCTAGACTCTAGCATCGTTGATATGTGAATGGTGATTGTGATGGTTTAGCAGCTATACAATCTCAACTAGCTTGACTCTAGCATCGTTGATATGTGAATGGTTATTGTGATGGTTTAGCAGCTATTCCATCTCAACTAGATAGACTCTAGCATGGTTGATATGTGAATGGTGAATGTGATGCTTTAGCAGCTATACCATCTGAACTAGCTAGACTCTAGCATGGTTGATATATGAATGGTGATTGTGATGGTTTAGCAGCTATACCATCTCAACTACCTAGACTCTAGCATGGTTGATACGTGAATGGTGAGTGTGATGGTTTAGGAGCTAATCCATCTCAACTAGCTAGAGTCTAGCATGGTTGAAATGTGAATGGTGATTGTGATGCTTTAGCAGCTATACCATCTCAACTATCCAGACTCTAGCATGGTTGATATGTGAATAGTGATTGTGATGGTTTAGCAACTATACCATCTCAACTACCTAGTCTCTAGCATGGTTGAAATGTGAATGATGATTGTGATTATTTAGCAGGTATACCATCTCGACGAGCTACACTCGAGCATGGTTGATACGTGAATGGTGATTGTGAGTGTTTAGCAGCTTTACCATCTCAACTAGCTAGCCTCTAGCATGGTTGATATGTGAATAGTGATTGTGATGATTTAGCAGCTATACCAAATCAACTAGCTAGACTCTAGCATGGTTGATATGTGAATAGTGATTGTGATGGTTTAGCAGCTATACCATCTCAACTAGGAAGACTGTAGTTTGGTTGAAATGTGAATGGTGATTGTGATGGTTTAGTAGCCATACCATCTCAACTAGCTAGTCTCTAGCATGGTTGAAATGTGAATGAAGATTGTGATTGTTTAGCAGGTATACCATCTCAACAAGCTAGACTCTAGCATGGTTGATACGTGAATGGTGATTGTGATTATTTAGCAGCTTTACCATCTCAACTAGCTAGACTCTAGCATGGTTGATATGTGAATGGTGATTGTGATGGTTTAGCAGCTATACTATCTCAAATAGCTAGACGCTAGCATGGTTGATATGTGAATGGTGAATGTGATGCTTTAGCAGCTATACCATCTGAACTAGCTAGACTCTAGCATGATTGATATATGAATGGTGATTGTGATGGTTTAGCAGCTATACCATCTCAACTACCTAGACTCTAGCATGGTTGATATGTGAATGGTGATTGTGATGGTTTAGCAGCTAATCCATCTCAACTAGCTAGAGTCTAGCATGGTTGATATATGAATAGTGATTGTGATGGTTTAGCAGCTATACCATCTCAACTAGCTAGACTCTAGCATGGTTGATATATGAATAGTGATTGTGATTGTTTAGCAGCTAATCCATCTCAACTAGCTAGAGTCTAGCATGGTTGATATATGAATAGTGATTGTGATGGTTTAGCAGCTATACCATCTCAACTAGCTAGATTCTAGCATGGTTGATATATGAATAGTGATTGTGATTGTTTAGCAGCTATACCATCTCAACTAGCTAGACTCTAGCATGGTTGAAATGTGAATAGTGATTGTGATTTTTTAGCAGCTTTAACATCTCAGCAAGCTAGACTCTAGCATGGTTGATATGCGAATGGTGATTGTGATGGTTTAGCAGCTATACCATCTCAACTAGCTAGACTCTAGCATGGTTGATATGTGAATGGTGATTGTGATTGTTTAGTAGATATACCATCCCAACTAGATAGACTCTAGCAATGTTGATATGTGGATTGTGATTGTGAGGGTTTAGCAGCTATATCATCTCAACTAGCTAGACTCTAACATGGTTGTTACGTGAATGGTGATTGTGATGGTTTAGCAGCTAATCCATCTCAACTAGCTAGAGTCTAGCATGGTTGATATATGAATAGTGATTGTGATGGTTTAGCAGCTATACCATCTCAACTAGCTAGACTCTAGCATGGTTGATATATGAATAGTGATTGTGATTGTTTAGCAGCTATACCATCTCAACTAGCTAGACTCTAGCATGGTTGAAATGTGAATAGTGATTGTGATTATTTAGCAGCTTTAACATCTCAGCAAGCTAGACTCTAGCATGGTTGATATGCGAATGGTGATTGTGATGGTTTAGCAGCTATACCATCTCAACTAGCTAGACTCTAGCATGGTTGATATGTGAATGGTGATTGTGATTGTTTAGTAGCTATACCATCCCAACTAGATAGACTCTAGCATGGTTGATATGTGAATAGTGAATGTGATGGTTTAGCAGCTATACCATATCAACTAACTAGACTCTAGCATGGTTGGAATGTGAATAATGATTGTGATGGTTTAGCAGCTATACCTTCTCAACTAGCTAGACTCTAGCATGGTTGATATATGAATAGTGATTGTGATGGTTTAGCAACTATACCATCTCAACTAGCTAGACTCTAGCATGGT
The DNA here is from genome assembly GCA_964016885.1 of Eledone cirrhosa. Taxonomy (NCBI): domain Eukaryota; kingdom Metazoa; phylum Mollusca; class Cephalopoda; order Octopoda; family Eledonidae; genus Eledone; species Eledone cirrhosa. Next base: position 74,188,753 of record OZ024744.1, on the reverse strand, counting down.
TGATATGTGAATGGTGATTGTGATGGTTTAGCAGCTATACCATCTCAACTAGCTAGACTCTAGCATCGTTGATATGTGAATGGTGATTGTGATGGTTTAGCAGCTATACCATCTCAACTAGATTGACTCTAGCATGGTTGATATGTGAATGGTGATTGTGATGCTTTAGCAGCTATACCATCTCAACTAGCTAGACGCTATCATGGTTGATATGTGAATGGTGAATGTGATGCTTTAGCAGCTATACCATCTGAACTAGCTAGACTCTAGCATGGTTGATATGTGAATGGTGATTGTGATGCTTTAGCAGCTATACCATCTCAACTATCTAGACTCTAGCATGGTTGATATGTGAATAGTGATTGTGATAGTTTAGCAACTATACCATCTCAACTACCTAGTCTCTAGCATGGTTGAAATGTGAATGGTGATTGTGATTGTTTAGCAGGTATACCATCTCGACTAGCTACACTCTAGCATGGTTGATACGTGAATGGTGATTGTGATTGTTTAGCAGCTTTACCATCTCAACTAGCTAGCCTCTAGCATGGTTGATATGTGAATGGTGATTGTGATGGTTTAGCAGCTATACCTTCTCAACTAGCTACACTCTAGCATGGTTGAAATGTGAATGGTGATTGTGATGGTTTAGCAGCCATACCTTCTCAACTAGCTAGACTTTAGCATGGTTGATATGTGAATGTTGATTGTGATGATTTAGTAGCTATACCATCTCAACTAGCTAGACTCTAGCATGGTTGATATGTGAATGGTGATTGTGATGATTTAGTAGCTATACCATCTCAACTAGCTACACTCTAGCATTGTTGAAATGTGAAAGGTGATTGTGATGGTTTAGCAGCTATACCATCTCAACTAGCTAGATTCTAGCATGGTTGATATGTGAATAGTGATTGTGAAGGTTTAGCAACTATACCATCTCAACTAGCTAGTCTCTAGCATGGTTGATACGTGAATGGTGATTGTGATGGTTTAGCAGCTAATCCATCTCAACTAGCTAGAGTCTAGCCTGATTGATACATGAATAGTGATTGTGATGGTTTAGTAGCTATACCATCTCAACTAGTTAGACTCTAGTATAGTTGATATATGAATGGTGATTGTGATGGTTTAGTAGCCATACCATCTCAACTAGATAGACTCTAGCATGGTTGATATATGAATGGTGATTGTGATGGTTTAGCCGCTATACCATCTCAACTACCTAGACTCTAGCATGGTTGATATATGAATGGTGATTGTGATAGTTTAGCAGATATGCAATCTGAACTAGCTATACTCTAGCATGTTTGAAATGTGAATGGTGATTGTGATGGTTTAGCAGCCATACCTTCTCAACTAGCTAGACTTTAGCATGGTTGATATGTGAATGTTGATTGTGATGATTTAGTAGCTATACCATATCAACTACCTAGACTCTAGCATGGTTGATATGTGAATGGTGATTTTGATGATTTAGTAGCTATACCAGCTCAACTAGCTACACACTAGCATTGTTGAAATGTGAAAGGTGATTGTGATGGTTTAGCAACTATACCATCTCAACTAGCTAGTCTCTAGCATGGTTGATACGTGAATGGTGATTGTGATGGTTTAGCAGCTAATCCATCTCAACTAGCTAGAGTCTAGCCTGATTGATACATGAATAGTGATTGTGATGGTTTAGCAGCCATACCGTCTCAACTAGCTAGACTTTGGCATGGTTCATATTTGAATGGTGATTGTGATGGTTTAGTAGCTATACCATCTCAACTAGTTAGACTCTAGCATGGTTGATATATGAATGGTGATTGTGATGGATTAGCAGCCATACCAACTCAACTAGCTAGACTTTAGCATGGTTGATATGTGAATGGTGATTGTGATGGTTTAGTAGCTATACCATCTCAACTAGCTACACTCTAGTATGGTTGAAATGTGAAAGGTGATTGTGATGGTTTAGCAGCTATACCATCTCAATTAGCTAGACTCTAGCATGGTTGATATGTGAATAGTGATTGTGATGATTTAGCAGCTATACCATCTCAACTAGCTAGACTCTAGCATGTTTGAAATGTGAATAGTGATTGAGTTTGTTTAGTAGCTATACCATCTGAACTAGCTAGACTCTAGCATCGTTGATATGTGAATGGTGATTGTGATGGTTTAATAGCCATTCCATCTCAACTAGCTAGTCTCTAGCATGGTTGAAATGTGAATGGTGATTGTGATTGTTTAGCAGGTATACCATCTCGACTAGCTACACTCTAGCATGGTTGGTACGTGAATGGTGATTGTGATTGTTTAGCAGCTTTACCATCTCAACTAGCTAGCCTCTAGCATGGTTGATATGTGAATAGTGATTGTGATGGTTTAGCAGCTATACCAAATCAACTAGCTAGACTCTAGCATGGTTGATATGTGAATAGTGATTGTGATGGTTTAGCAGCTATACCATCTCAACTAGGAAGACTGTAGCTTGGTTGAAATGTGAATGGTGATTGTGATGGTTTAGTAGCCATACCATCTCAACTAGCTAGTCTCTAGCATGGTTCAAATGTGAATGAAGATTGTGATTGTTTAGCAGGTATACCATCTCAACTAGCTAGACTCTAGCATGGTTGATACGTGAATGGTGATTGTGATTGTTTAGCAGCTTTACCATCTCAACTAGCTAGCCTCTAGCATGGTTAATATATGAATGGTGATTGTGATGGTTTAGCAGCTATACCATCTCAACTACCTAGACTCTAGCATGGTTGATATGTGAATGGTGATTGTGATGGTTTAGCAGCTATACCATATCAACTAACTAGACTCTAGGATGGTTGGTATGTGAATAATGATTGTGATGTTTTAGCAGCTATACCTTCTCAACTAGCTAGACTCTAGCATGGTTGAAATGTGAATGGTGATTGTGATGGTTTAGCAGCCATACCTTCTCAACTAGCTAGACTTTAGCATGGTTGATATGTGAATGTTGATTGTGATGATTTAGTAGCTATACCATCTCAACTAGCTAGACTCTAGCATGGTTGATATGTGAATGGTGATTGTGATGATTTAGTAGCTATACCATCTCAACTAGCTACACTCTAGCATTGTTGAAATGTGAAAGGTGATTGTGATGGTTTAGCAGCTATACCATCTCAACTAGCTAGATTCTAGCATGGTTGATATGTGAATAGTGATTGTGAAGGTTTAGCAACTATACCATCTCAACTAGCTAGTCTCTAGCATGGTTGATACGTGAATGGTGATTGTGATGGTTTAGCAGCTAATCCATCTCAACTAGCTAGAGTCTAGCCTGATTGATACATGAATAGTGATTGTGATGGTTTAGTAGCTATACCATCTCAACTAGTTAGACTCTAGTATAGTTGATATATGAATGGTGATTGTGATGGTTTAGAAGCTATACCATCTCAACTAGCTAGACTCTAGCATGTTTGAAATGTGAATAGTGATTGTGTTTGTTTAGTAGCTATACCATCTGAACTAGCTAAACTCTAGCATCGTTGATATGTGAATGGTAATTGTGATGGTTTAGTAGCCATACCATCTCAACTAGATAGACTCTAGCATGGTTGATATATGAATGGTGATTGTGATGGTTTAGCCGCTATACCATCTCAACTACCTAGACTCTAGCATGGTTGATATATGAATGGTGATTGTGATAGTTTAGCAGATATGCAATCTGAACTAGCTATACTCTAGCATGTTTGAAATGTGAATGGTGATTGTGATGGTTTAGCAGCCATACCTTCTCAACTAGCTAGACTTTAGCATGGTTGATATGTGAATGTTGATTGTGATGATTTAGTAGCTATACCATATCAACTACCTAGACTCTAGCATGGTTGATATGTGAATGGTGATTTTGATGATTTAGTAGCTATACCAGCTCAACTAGCTACACACTAGCATTGTTGAAATGTGAAAGGTGATTGTGATGGTTTAGCAACTATACCATCTCAACTAGCTAGTCTCTAGCATGGTTGATACGTGAATGGTGATTGTGATGGTTTAGCAGCTAATCCATCTCAACTAGCTAGAGTCTAGCCTGATTGATACATGAATAGTGATTGTGATGGTTTAGCAGCCATACCGTCTCAACTAGCTAGACTTTGGCATGGTTCATATTTGAATGGTGATTGTGATGGTTTAGTAGCTATACCATCTCAACTAGCTAGACTTTAGCATGGTTGATATGTGAATGGTGATTGTGATGGTTTAGTAGCTATACCATCTCAACTAGCTACACTCTAGTATGGTTGAAATGTGAAAGGTGATTGTGATGGTTTAGCAGCTATACCATCTCAATTAGCTAGACTCTAGCATGGTTGATATGTGAATAGTGATTGTGATGATTTAGCAGCTATACCATCTCAACTAGCTAGACTCTAGCATGTTTGAAATGTGAATAGTGATTGAGTTTGTTTAGTAGCTATACCATCTGAACTAGCTAGACTCTAGCATCGTTGATATGTGAATGGTGATTGTGATGGTTTAATAGCCATACCATCTCAACTAGCTAGTCTCTAGCATGGTTGAAATGTGAATGGTGATTGTGATTGTTTAGCAGGTATACCATCTCGACTAGCTACACTCTAGCATGGTTGGTACGTGAATGGTGATTGTGATTGTTTAGCAGCTTTACCATCTCAACTAGCTAGCCTCTAGCATGGTTGATATGTGAATAGTGATTGTGATGGTTTAGCAGCTATACCAAATCAACTAGCTAGACTCTAGCATGGTTGATATGTGAATAGTGATTGTGATGGTTTAGCAGCTATACCATCTCAACTAGGAAGACTGTAGCTTGGTTGAAATGTGAATGGTGATTGTGATGGTTTAGTAGCCATACCATCTCAACTAGCTAGTCTCTAGCATGGTTCAAATGTGAATGAAGATTGTGATTGTTTAGCAGGTATACCATCTCAACTAGCTAGACTCTAGCATGGTTGATACGTGAATGGTGATTGTGATTGTTTAGCAGCTTTACCATCTCAACTAGCTAGCCTCTAGCATGGTTAATATATGAATGGTGATTGTGATGGTTTAGCAGCTATACCATCTCAACTACCTAGACTCTAGCATGGTTGATATGTGAATGGTGATTGTGATGGTTTAGCAGCTATACCATATCAACTAACTAGACTCTAGGATGGTTGGTATGTGAATAATGATTGTGATGTTTTAGCAGCTATACCTTCTCAACTAGCTAGACTCTAGCATGGTTGATATATGAATAGTGATTGTGATGGTTTAGCAGCTATACCATCTCAACTAGCTAGACTCTAGCATCGTTGATATGTGAATGGTGATTGTGATGGTTTAGCAGCTATACAATCTCAACTAGCTTGACTCTAGCATCGTTGATATGTGAATGGTTATTGTGATGGTTTAGCAGCTATTCCATCTCAACTAGATAGACTCTAGCATGGTTGATATATGAATGGTGATTGTGATGCTTTAGCAGCTATACCATCTCAACTAGCTAGACGCTAGCATGGTTGATATGTGAATGGTGAATGTGATGCTTTAGCAGCTATACCATCTGAACTAGCTAGACTCTAGCATGGTTGATATATGAATGGTGATTGTGATGGTTTAGCAGCTATACCATCTCAACTACCTAGACTCTAGCATGGTTGATACGTGAATGGTGAGTGTGATGGTTTAGGAGCTAATCCATCTCAACTAGCTAGAGTCTAGCATGGTTGAAATGTGAATGGTGATTGTGATGCTTTAGCAGCTATACCATCTCAACTATCTAGACTCTAGCATGGTTGATATGTGAATAGTGATTGTGATGGTTTAGCAACTATACCATCTCAACTACCTAGTCTCTAGCATGGTTGAAATGTGAATGATGATTGTGATTGTTTAGCAGGTATACCATCTCGACGAGCTACACTCGAGCATGGTTGATACGTGAATGGTGATTGTGATTGTTTAGCAGCTTTACCATCTCAACTAGCTAGCCTCTAGCATGGTTGATATGTGAATAGTGATTGTGATGATTTAGCAGCTATACCAAATCAACTAGCTAGCCTCTAGCATGGTTGATATATGAATAGTGATTGTGATTGTTTAGCAGCTATACCATCTCAACTAGCTAGACTCTAACATGGTTGTTACGTGAATGGTGATTGTGATGGTTTAGCAGCTAATCCATCTCAACTAGCTAGAGTCTAGCATGGTTGATATATGAATAGTGATTGTGATGGTTTAGCAGCTATACCATCTCAACTAGCTAGACTCTAGCATGGTTGATATATGAATAGTGATTGTGATTGTTTAGCAGCTATACCATCTCAACTAGCTAGACTCTAGCATGGTTGAAATGTGAATAGTGATTGTGATTATTTAGCAGCTTTAACATCTCAGCAAGCTAGACTCTAGCATGGTTGATATGCGAATGGTGATTGTGATGGTTTAGCAGCTATACCATCTCAACTAGCTAGACTCTAGCATGGTTGATATGTGAATGGTGATTGTGATTGTTTAGTAGCTATACCATCCCAACTAGATAGACTCTAGCAATGTTGATATGTGGATTGTGATTGTGAGGGTTTAGCAGCTATATCATCTCAACTAGCTAGACTCTAACATGGTTGTTACGTGAATGGTGATTGTGATGGTTTAGCAGCTAATCCATCTCAACTAGCTAGAGTCTAGCATGGTTGATATATGAATAGTGATTGTGATGGTTTAGCAGCTATACCATCTCAACTAGCTAGACTCTAGCATGGTTGATATATGAATAGTGATTGTGATTGTTTAGCAGCTATACCATCTCAACTAGCTAGACTCTAGCATGGTTGAAATGTGAATAGTGATTGTGATTATTTAGCAGCTTTAACATCTCAGCAAGCTAGACTCTAGCATGGTTGATATGCGAATGGTGATTGTGATGGTTTAGCAGCTATACCATCTCAACTAGCTAGACTCTAGCATGGTTGATATGTGAATGGTGATTGTGATTGTTTAGTAGCTATACCATCCCAACTAGATAGACTCTAGCATGGTTGATATGTGAATAGTGAATGTGATGGTTTAGCAGCTATACCATATCAACTAACTAGACTCTAGCATGGTTGGAATGTGAATAATGATTGTGATGGTTTAGCAGCTATACCTTCTCAACTAGCTAGACTCTAGCATGGTTGATATATGAATAGTGATTGTGATGGTTTAGCAGCTATACCATCTCAACTAGCTAGACTCTAGCATGGTTGATATGTGAATGGTGATTGTGATGGTTTAGCAGCTATACCATCTCAACTAGCTAGACTCTAGCATCGTTGATATGTGAATGGTGATTGTGATGGTTTAGCAGCTATACCATCTCAACTAGATTGACTCTAGCATGGTTGATATGTGAATGGTGATTGTGATGCTTTAGCAGCTATACCATCTCAACTAGCTAGACGCTATCATGGTTGATATGTGAATGGTGAATGTGATGCTTTAGCAGCTATACCATCTGAACTAGCTAGACTCTAGCATGGTTGATATGTGAATGGTGATTGTGATGGTTTATCAGCTATACCATCTCAACTAGCTAGACTTTGTCAGGGTTGATATATGAATAGTGATGGTGATGGGTTAGCAGATATACCATCTCAACTAGCTAGAGTCTAGCCTGATTGATACATGAATAGAGATTGTGATGGTTTGGCAGCCATACCATCTCAACTAGCTAGACTTTAGCATGGTTGATATTTGAATGGTGATTGTGATGGTTTAGTAGCTATACCATCTCAACTAGTTAGACTCTAGCATGGTTGATATATGAATGGTGATTGTGATGGTTTAGCAGGCATACCATCTCAACTAGCAAGACTTTAGCATGGTTGATTCGTGAATGCTGATTGTGATTGTTTAGTACCCATACCATCTCAACTAGCTAGACTCTAGCATGGTTGATATGTGAATGGTAATTGTGATGGTTTAGTAGCTATACCATCTCAACTAGCTACACTCTAGCATGGTTGAAATGTGAAAGGTGATTGTGATGGTTTAGCAGCTATACCATCACAACTAGCTAGACTCTAGCATGGTTGATATGTGAATGGTGATTGTGATGGTTTTTCAGCTATACCATCTCAGCTAGCTAGACTCTAGCATGGTTGATATATGAATGGTGATTGTGATGGTTTAGCAGGGCATACCATCTCAACTAACTTGACTCTAGCATGGTTGATATGTGAAAGGTGATTGTTATGGTTTAGCAGCTATACCATCTCAACTAGCTAGCCTCTAGCATGGTTGATATGTGAATGGTGATTATGATGGTTTAGCAGCTATACCTTCTCAACTAGCTACACTCTAGCATGGTTGAAATGTGAATGGTGATTGTGATGGTTTAGCAGCTATACCATCTTAACTAGCTAGACTATAGCATGGTTGATATGTGAATAATGATTGTGATGGTTTAGCAGCTATACCATCTCAACTAGCCAGACTCTAGCATGTTTGAAATGTGAATAGTGATTGTGTTTGTTTAGTAGCTATACCATCTCAACTAGCTAGACTCTATCATCGTTGATATGTGAATGGTGATTGTGATGGTTTAGCAGTTATACCATCTCAACTAGCTAGACGCTAGCATGGTTGAAATGTGAAAGGTGATTGTGATGGTTTAGCAGCTATACCATCTCAACTAGCTAGACTCTAGCATGGTTATTATGTGAATGGTGATTGTGATGGTTTAGCAGCTATACCATCTCAACTACCTAGACTCTAGCATGGTTGATATATGAATGGTGATTGTGATGGTTTAGCAGCTATACCATCTCAACTAGCTAGATTCTAGCATGGTTGATATGTGAAAGGTGATTGTTATGGTTTAGCAGCTATACCATCTCAACTAGCTAGTCTCTTGCATGGTTGATACGTGAATGGTGATTGTGATGATTTAGCAGCTAATCCATCGCAACTAGCTAGAGTCTAGCCTGATTGATACATGAATAGTGATTGTGATGGTTTAGCAGCCATACCGTCTCAACTAGCTAGACTTTGGCATGGTTGATATTTGAATGGTATTGTGATGGTTTAGTAGCTATACCATCTCAACTAGTTAGACTCTAGCATGGTTGATATATGAATGGTGATTGTGATGGATTAGCAGCCATACCAACTCAACTAGCTAGACTCTAGCATGGTTGATATGTGAATGGTGATTGTGATGCTTTAGCAGCTATACTATCTCAACTAGCTAGACGCTAGCATGGTTGAAATGTGAAAGGTGATTGTGATGGTTTAGCAGCTATACCATCTCAACTAGCTAGACTCTAGCACGGTTGATATGTGAATAGTGAATGTGATGGTTTAGCAGCTATACCATCTCAACTAGATAGACTCTAGCATGGTTGATATATGAATGGTGATTGTGATGGTTTAGCCGCTATAACATCTCAACTAGCTATACTCTAGCATGTTTGAAATGTGAATGGTGATTGTGATGGTTTAGCAGCTATACCATCTCAACTAGCTAGACTCTAGCATTGTTGATATGTGAATGGTGATTGTAATGGTTTAGCAGCTATACCATCTCAACTATCTAGACTCTAGCATGGTTGATATATGAATAGTGATTGTGATGGTTTAGCAGCTATACCATCTCAACTACCTAATCTCTAGCATGGTTGATATATGAACAGTGATTGTGGTGGTTTAGCAGATATACCATCTGAACTAGCTAGACTCTAGCATGGTTGATATATGAATGGTGATTGTGATGGTTTAGCAGCTATACCATCTCAACTACCTAGACTCTAGCATGGTTGATATGTGAATGGTGATTGTGATGGTTTAGCAGCTAATCCATCTCAACTAGCTAGAGTCTAGCATGGTTGATATATGAATAGTGACTGTGATGGTTTAGCAGCTATACCATCTCAACTAGCTGGACTCTAGCATGGTTGATATATGAATAGTGATTGTGATTGTTTAGCAGCTATACCATCTCAACTAGCTAGACTCTAACATGGTTGTTACGTGAATGGTGATTGTGATGGTTTAGCAGCTTTAACATCTCAGCAAGCTAGACTCTAGCATGGTTGATATGCGAATGGTGATTGTGATGGTTTAGCAGCTATACCATCTCAACTAGCTAGACTCTAGCATGGTTGATATGTGAATGGTGATTGTGATTGTTTAGTAGCTATACCATCCCAACTAGATAGACTCTAGCAATGTTGATATGTGGATTGTGATTGTGAGGGTTTAGCAGCTATATCATCTCAACTAGCTAGACTCTAACATGGTTGTTACGTGAATGGTGATTGTGATGGTTTAGCAGCTAATCCATCTCAACTAGCTAGAGTCTAGCATGGTTGATATATGAATAGTGATTGTGATGGTTTAGCAGCTATACCATCCCAACTAGATAGACTCTAGCATGGTTGATATGTGAATAGTGAATGTGATGGTTTAGCAGCTATACCATATCAACTAACTAGACTCTAGCATGGTTGGAATGTGAATAATGATTGTGATGGTTTAGCAGCTATACCTTCTCAACTAGCTAGACTCTAGCATGGTTGATATATGAATAGTTATTGTGATGGTTTAGCAGCTATACCATCTCAACTAGCTAGACTCTAGCATGGTTGATATGTGAATGGTGATTGTGATGGTTTAGCAGCTATACCATCTCAACTAGCTAGACTCTAGCATCGTTGATATGTGAATGGTGATTGTGATGGTTTAGCAGCTATACCATCTCAACTAGATTGACTCTAGCATGGTTGATATGTGAATGGTGATTGTGATGCTTTAGCAGCTATACAATCTCAACTAGCTAGACGCTATCATGGTTGATATGTGAATGGTGAATGTGATGCTTTAGCAGCTATACCATCTGAACTAGCTAGACTCTAGCATGGTTGATATGTGAATGGTGATTGTGATGGTTTATCAGCTATACCATCTCAACTAGCTAGACTTTGTCAGGGTTGATATATAAGAATAGTGATGGTGATGGGTTAGCAGATATACCATCTCAACTAGCTAGAATCTAGCCTGATTGATACATGAATAGAGATTGTGATGGTTTAGCAGCCATACCATCTCAACTAGCTAGACTTTAGCATGGTTGATATTTGAATGGTGATTGTGATGGTTTAGTAGCTATACCATCTCAACTAGTTAGACTCTAGCATGGTTGATATATGAATGGTGATTGTGATGGTTTAGCAGGCATACCATCTCAACTAGCAAGACTTTAGCATGGTTGATTCGGGAATGCTGATTGTGATTGTTTAGTACCCATACCATCTCAACTAGCTAGACTCTAGCATGGTTGATATGTGAATGGTAATTGTGATGGTTTAGTAGCTATACCATCTCAACTAGCTACACTCTAGCATGGTTGAAATGTGAAAGGTGATTGTGATGGTTTAGCAGCTATACCATCACAACTAGCTAGACTCTAGCATGGTTGATATGTGAATGGTGATTGTGATGGTTTTTCAGCTATACCATCTCAGCTAGCTAGACTCTAGCATGGTTGATATATGAATGGTGATTGTGATGGTTTAGCAGGGCATACCATCTCAACTAACTTGACTCTAGCATGGTTGATATGTGAAAGGTGATTGTTATGGTTTAGCAGCTATACCATCTCAACTAGCTAGCCTCTAGCATGGTTGATATGTGAATGGTGATTATGATGGTTTAGCAGCTATACCTTCTCAACTAGCTACACTCTAGCATGGTTGAAATGTGAATGGTGATTGTGATGGTTTAGCAGCTATACCATCTTAACTAGCTAGACTATAGCATGGTTGATATGTGAATAATGATTGTGATGGTTTAGCAGCTATACCATCTCAACTAGCCAGACTCTAGCATGTTTGAAATGTGAATAGTGATTGTGTTTGTTTAGTAGCTATACCATCTCAACTAGCTAGACTCTATCATCGTTGATATGTGAATGGTGATTGTGATGGTTTAGCAGCTATACCATCTCAACTAGCTAGACGCTAGCATGGTTGAAATGTGAAAGGTGATTGTGATGGTTTAGCAGCTATACCATCTCAACTAGCTAGACTCTAGCATGGTTATTATGTGAATGGTGATTGTGATGGTTTAGCAGCTATACCATCTCAACTACCTAGACTCTAGCATGGTTGATATATGAATGGAGATTGTGATGGTTTAGCAGCTATACCATCTCAACTAGCTAGATTCTAGCATGGTTGATATGTGAAAGGTGATTGTTATGGTTTAGCAGCTATACCATCTCAACTAGCTAGTCTCTAGCATGGTTGATACGTGAATGGTGATTGTGATGATTTAGCAGCTAATCCATCTCAACTAGCTAGAGTCTAGCCTGATTGATACATGAATAGTGATTGTGATGGTTTAGCAGCCATACCGTCTCAACTAGCTAGACTTTGGCATGGTTGATATTTGAATGGTATTGTGATGGTTTAGTAGCTATACCATCTCAACTAGTTAGACTCTAGCATGGTTGATATATGAATGGTGATTGTGATGGATTAGCAGCCATACCAACTCAACTAGCTAGACTCTAGCATGGTTGATATGTGAATGGTGATTGTGATGCTTTAGCAGCTATACTATCTCAACTAGCTAGACGCTAGCATGGTTGAAATGTGAAAGGTGATTGTGATGGTTTAGCAGCTATACCATCTCAACTAGCTAGACTCTAGCATGGTTATTATGTGAATGGTGATTGTAATGGTTTAGCAGCCATACCATCTCAACTAGCTAGACTCTAGCATGGTTGATATGTGAATGGTGATTGTGATGCTTTAGCAGCTATACTATCTCAACTAGCTAGACGCTAGCATGGTTGAAATGTGAAAGGTGATTGTGATGGTTTAGCAGCTATACTATCTCAACTAGCTAGACTCTAGCATGGTTATTATGTGAATGGTGATTGTGATGGTTTAGCAGCCATACCATCTCAACTAGCTAGACTCTAGCACGGTTGATATGTGAATAGTGAATGTGATGGTTTAGCAGCTATACCATCTCAACTAGATAGACTCTAGCATGGTTGATATATGAATGGTGATTGTGATGGTTTAGCCGCTATAACATCTCAACTAGCTATACACTAGCATGTTTGAAATGTGAATGGTGATTGTGATGGTTTAGCAGCTATACCATCTCAACTAGCTAGACTCTAGCATTGTTGATATGTGAATGGTGATTGTAATGGTTTAGCAGCTATACCATCTCAACTATCTAGACTCTAGCATGGTTGATATATGAATAGTGATTGTGATGGTTTAGCAGCTATACCATCTCAACTACCTAATCTCTAGCATGGTTGATATATGAACAGTGATTGTGATGGTTTAGCAGATATACCATCTCAACTAGCTAGACTCTAGCATGGTTGATATATAAATGGTGATTGTGGTGGTTTAGCAGCTATACCATCTCAACTAGCTAGAATCTAGCATGGTTGATATGTGAATTGTGATTGTGATGGTTTAAGAGCTATACCATCTCAACTAGCTAGACTCTAACATGGTTGATATATGAATGGTGATTGTGATGGTTTAGCAGGTATACCATCTCAATTAGCTAGACTCTAGCATGGCTGATACGTGAATGGTGATTGTGATGCTTTAGCAGCTAATTCTATCTCAGCTAGCTGGAGTCTAGCATGGTTGAAATGTGAATGGTGATTGTGATGGTTTAGCAGCTATACCATCTCAACTAGCTAGACTCTAGCATTGTTGATATGTGAATGGTGATTGTAATGGTTTAGCAGCTATACCATCTCAACTATCTAGACTCTAGCATGGTTGATATATGAATAGTGATTGTGATGGTTTAGCAGCTATACCATCTCAACTACCTAATCTCTAGCATGGTTGATATATGAACAGTGATTGTGATGGTTTAGCAGATATACCATCTTAACTAGCTAGACTCTAGCATGGTTGATATATGAATAGTGATTGTGATGGTTTAGCAGCTATACCATCTCAACTAGCTAGACTCTAGCATGGTTGAAATGTGAATAGAGATTGTGATTGTTTAGCAGCTTTACCATCTCAACTAGCTAGACTCTAGCATGGTTGATATGCGAATGGTGATTGTGATGGTTTAGCAGCTATACAATCTCCACTAGCTAGACTCTAGCAAGGTTGATATGTGAATAGTGATTGTGATGGTTTAGCAGCTATAACATATCAACTAGCTAGACTCTAGCATGGTTGAAATGTGAATAGTGATTGTGATTGTTTAGCAGCTTTACCATCTCAACTAGCTAGACTCTAGCATGGTTGATATGCGAATGGTGATTGTGATGGTTTAGCAGCTATACAATCTGAACTAGCTATACTCTAGCATGGGTGAAATATGAATGGTGATTGTGATGGTTTAGCAGCTATACCATCTCAACTAGCTAGACTCTAGCATGGTTGATATGTGAATACTGATTGTGATGGTTTAGCAGCTATACCATCTCAACTATCTGGACTCTAGCATGGTTGATATGTGAATGGTGATTGTGATGGTTTAGTAGCTATACCATCTCAACTAGCTAGACTCTAGCATGGTTGATACGTGAATGGTGATTGTGATGGTTTATCAGCTAATCCATCTCAACTAGCTAGACTCTAGCATGGTTGAAATGTGAATAGTGATTGTGATTGTTTAGCAGCTTTACCATCTCAACTAGCTAGCCTCTAGCATGGTTGATATGTGAATGGTGATTGTGATGGTTTAGCAGCTATACCATCTCAACTAGCTAGACTCTAGCACGGTTGATATGTGAATGGTGATTGTGATGGTTTAGCAGCTATACCATTTCAACTAGCTAGACTCTAGCATGGTTGGTATGTGAATAATGATTGTGATGGTTTAGCAGCTATACCTTCTCAAGTAGCTAGACTCTAGCATGGTTGATATGCGAATGGTGATTGTGATGGTTTAGCAGCTATACCATATCAACTAGCTAGACTCTAGCATGGTTGATATGTGAATAGTGATTGTGATGGTTTAGCAGCTATACCATCTCAACTAGCTAGACTCTAGCATGTTTGAAATGTGAATAGTGATTGTGTTTGTTTAGTAGCTATACCATCTCAACTAGCTAGACTCTAGCATCGTTGATATGTGAATGGTGATTGTGATGGTTTAGCAGCTATACCATCTCAACTAGCTAGACTCTAGCAAGGTTGATATGTGAATGGTGATTGTGATGGTTTATCAGCTATACCATCTCAACTAGCTAGACTTTGTCATGGTTGATATATGAATAGTGATGGTGATGGGTTAGCAGCTATACCATCTCAACTAGCTAGAGTCTAACCTCATTGATACATGAATAGTGATTGTGATGGTTTAGAAGCCATACCATCTCAACTAGCTAGACTTTAGCATGGTTCATATTTGAACGGTGATTGTGATGGTTTAGAAGTTATACCATCTCAACTAGTTAGACTCTAGCATGGTTGATATATGAATGGTGATTGTGATGCTTTAGCAGCCATACCATCTCAACTAGCTAGACCCAAGCATGGTTGATATGTGAATGGTGATTGTAATGGTTTATCAGCTATACCATCTCAACTAGCTAGACTCTAGCATGGTTGATATGTGAATGGTGATTGTGATGGTTTATCAGCTATTCCATCTCAACTAGCTAGTCTCTAGCATGGTTGATATGTGAATAGTGATTGTGCTGGTTTTTCAGTTATACCATCTCAACTAGCTAGACCCTAGCATGGTTGATATGTGAATGGTGATTGTGATGGTTTAGCAGCCATACCATCTCAACTAGCTAGACTTTAGCATGGTTGATATGTGAACGGTGATTGTGATGGTTTAGTAACTATACCATCTCAACTAGCTAGACTCTAGCATGATTGATATGTGAACGGTGATTGTGATGGTTTAGTAGATATACCATCGCAACTAGCTACACTCTGGCATGGTTGAAATGTGAAAGGTGATTGTGATGGTGTAGCAGCTATACCATCTCAACTAGCTACACGCTAGCATGGTTGATATGTGAATGGTGATTGTAATGGTTTAGCAGCTATACCATCTCAACTATCTAGACTCTAGCATGGTTGATATATGAATAGTGATTGTGATGGTTTAGCAGCTATACCATCTCAACTACCTAATCTCTAGCATGGTTGATATATGAACAGTGATTGTGATGGTTTAGCAGCTATACAATCTGAACTAGCTATACTCTAGCATGGGTGAAATATGAATGGTGATTGTGATGGTTTAGCAGCTATACCATCTCAACTAGCTAGACTCTAGCATGGTTGATATGTGAATACTGATTGTGATGGTTTAGCAGCTATACCATCTCAACTATCTGGACTCTAGCATGGTTGATATGTGAATGGTGATTGTGATGGTTTAGTAGCTATACCATCTCAACTAGCTAGACTCTAGCATGGTTGATACGTGAATGGTGATTGTGATGGTTTATCAGCTAATCCATCTCAACTAGCTAGACTCTAGCATGGTTGAAATGTGAATAGTGATTGTGATTGTTTAGCAGCTTTACCGTCTCAACTAGCTAGCCTCTAGCATGGTTGATATGTGAATGGTGATTGTGATGGTTTAGCAGCTATACCATCTCAACTAGCTAGACTCTAGCACGGTTGATATGTGAATGGTGATTGTGATGGTTTAGCAGCTATACCATTTCAACTAGCTAGACTCTAGCATGGTTGGTATGTGAATAATGATTGTGATGGTTTAGCAGCTATACCTTCTCAAGTAGCTAGACTCTAGCATGGTTGATATGCGAATGGTGATTGTGATGGTTTAGTAGATATACCATCGCAACTAGCTACACTCTGGCATGGTTGAAATGTGAAAGGTGATTGTGATGGTTTAGCAGCTATACCATCTCAACTAGCTAGACTCTAGCATGGTTGATATGTGAATGGTGATTGTAATGGTTTAGCAGCTACACCATCTCAACTATCTAGACTCTAGCATGGTTGATATATGAATAGTGATTGTGATGGTTTAGCAGCTATACCATCTCAACTACCTAATCTCTAGCATGGTTGATATATGAACAGTGATTGTGATGGTTTAGCAGATATACCATCTTAACTAGCTAGACTCTAGCATGGTTGATATATGAATAGTGATTGTGATGGTTTAGCAGCTATACCATCTCAACTAGCTAGACTCTAGCATGGTTGAAATGTGAATAGAGATTGTGATTGTTTAGCAGCTTTACCATCTCAACTAGCTAGACTCTAGCATGGTTGATATGCGAATGGTGATTGTGATGGTTTAGCAGCTATACAATCTCCACTAGCTAGACTCTAGCAAGGTTGATATGTGAATAGTGATTGTGATGGTTTAGCAGCTATAACATATCAACTAGCTAGACTCTAGCATGGTTGAAATGTGAATAGTGATTGTGATTGTTTAGCAGCTTTACCATCTCAACTAGCTAGACTCTAGCATGGTTGATATGCGAATGGTGATTGTGATGGTTTAGCAGCTATACAATCTGAACTAGCTATACTCTAGCATGGGTGAAATATGAATGGTGATTGTGATGGTTTAGCAGCTATACCATCTCAACTAGCTAGACTCTAGCATGGTTGATATGTGAATACTGATTGTGATGGTTTAGCAGCTATACCATCTCAACTATCTGGACTCTAGCATGGTTGATATGTGAATGGTGATTGTGATGGTTTAGTAGCTATACCATCTCAACTAGCTAGACTCTAGCATGGTTGATACGTGAATGGTGATTGTGATGGTTTATCAGCTAATCCATCTCAACTAGCTAGACTCTAGCATGGTTGAAATGTGAATAGTGATTGTGATTGTTTAGCAGCTTTACCATCTCAACTAGCTAGCCTCTAGCATGGTTGATATGTGAATGGTGATTGTGATGGTTTAGCAGCTATACCATCTCAACTAGCTAGACTCTAGCACGGTTGATATGTGAATGGTGATTGTGATGGTTTAGCAGCTATACCATTTCAACTAGCTAGACTCTAGCATGGTTGGTATGTGAATAATGATTGTGATGGTTTAGCAGCTATACCTTCTCAAGTAGCTAGACTCTATCATGGTTGATATGCGAATGGTGATTGTGATGGTTTAGCAGCTATACCATATCAACTAGCTAGACTCTAGCATGGTTGATATGTGAATAGTGATTGTGATGGTTTAGCAGCTATACCATCTCAACTAGCTAGACTCTAGCATGTTTGAAATGTGAATAGTGATTGTGTTTGTTTAGTAGCTATACCATCTCAACTAGCTAGACTCTATCATCGTTGATATGTGAATGGTGATTGTGATGGTTTAGCAGCTATACCATCTCAACTAGCTAGACTCTAGCAAGGTTGATATGTGAATGGTGATTGTGATGGTTTATCAGCTATACCATCTCAACTAGCTAGACTTTGTCATGGTTGATATATGAATAGTGATGGTGATGGGTTAGCAGCTATACCATCTCAACTAGCTAGAGTCTAACCTCATTGATACATGAATAGTGATTGTGATGGTTTAGAAGCCATACCATCTCAACTAGCTAGACTTTAGCATGGTTCATATTTGAACGGTGATTGTGATGGTTTAGAAGTTATACCATCTCAACTAGTTAGACTCTAGCATGGTTGATATATGAATGGTGATTGTGATGCTTTAGCAGCCATACCATCTCAACTAGCTAGACCCAAGCATGGTTGATATGTGAATGGTGATTGTAATGGTTTATCAGCTATACCATCTCAACTAGCTAGACTCTAGCATGGTTGATATGTGAATGGTGATTGTGATGGTTTATCAGCTATTCCATCTCAACTAGCTAGTTTCTAGCATGGTTGATATGTGAATAGTGATTGTGCTGGTTTTTCAGTTATACCATCTCAACTAGCTAGACCCTAGCATGGTTGATATGTGAATGGTGATTGTGATGGTTTAGCAGCCATACCATCTCAACTAGCTAGACTTTGTCATGGTTGATATACGAATAGTGATGGTGACGGGTTAGCAGCTATACCATCTCAACTAGCTAGAGTCTAACCTCATTGATACATGAATAGTGATTGTGATGGTTTAGAAGCCATACCATCTCAACTAGCTAGACTTTAGCATGGTTCATATTTGAATGGTGATTGTGATGGATTAGTATCTATACCATCTCAACAAGTTAGACTCTAGCATGGTTGATATATGAATGGTGATTGTGATGGTTTAGCAGCCATACCATCTCAACTAGCTAGACTTTAGCATGTTTGTTATGTGAATGGTGATTGTGATGGTTTAGTTGCTATACCATCTCAACTAGATAGACTCTAGCATGGTTGAAATTAGAAAGGTGATTGTGATCGTTTAGCAGCTATACCATCTCAACTAGCTAGACTCTAGCATGGTTGATATGTGAATGGTGATTGTGATGGTTTATCAGCTATACCATCTTAACTAGCTAGACTCTAGCATGGTTGATATGTGAATGGTGATTGTGAAGGTTTAGCAGCTTACCATCTCTACTAGCTAGACTCTAGCATGGTTGGTATGTGAATAATGATTGTGATGGTTTATCAGCTATTTCATCTCAACTAGCTAGACTCTAGCATGGTTGATATGCGAAAGGTTATTGTGATGGTTTAGCAGCTATACCATCTCAACTAGCTAGCCTCTAGCATGGTTGATATGGGAATGGTGATTGTGATGGTTTACTAGCTATACCATATCAACTAGCTACACTCTAGCATGGTTGAAATGTGAAAGGTGATTGTGATGGTTTATCAGCTATACCATCTCAACTAGCTAGACTCTAGCATGGTTGATATGTGAATGGTGATTGTGATGGTGTATCAGCTATACCATCTCAACTAGCTAGTCTCTAGCATGGTTGATATGTGAATAGTGATTGTGCTGGTTTTTCAGCTATACCATCTCAACTAGCTAGACTCTAGCATGGTTGATATGTGAATGGTGATTGTGATGGTTTAGCAGCTATACCATCTCAACTAGCTAGACTCTAGCATGGTTGATATGTGAATGGTGATTGTGATGGTTTAGCAGCTATACCATTTCAACTAGCTAGACTCTAGCATGGTTGGTATGTGAATAGTGATTGTGATGGTTTAGCAGCTATACCTTCTCAAGTAGCTAGACTCTAGCATGGTTGATATATGAATATTGATTGTGATGGTTTAGCAGCTATACCATCTCAACTAGCTAGACTCTAGCATGGTTGAAATGTGAATAGTGAGTGTGATTGTTTACCAGCTTTACCATCTCAACTAGCTAGACTCTAGCATGGTTGATATGCGAATGGTGATTGTGATGGATTAGCAGCTATACCATATCAACTAGCTAGACTCTAGCATGGTTGATATGTGAATAGTGATTGTGATGGTTTAGCAGCTATACCATCTCAACTAGCTAGACTCTAGCATGTTTGAAATGTGAATAGTGATTGTGTTTGTTTAGTAGCTATACCATCTCAACTAGCTAGACTCTAGCATCGTTGATATGTGAATGGTGATTGTGATGGTTTAGCAGCTATACCATCTCAACTAGCTAGACTCTAGCATGGTTGATATGTGAATGGTGATTGTGATGGTTTAGCAGCTATACCATCTCAACTAGCTAGACTTTGTCATGGTTGATATACGAATAGTGATGGTGACGGGTTAGCAGCTATACCATCTCAACTAGCTAGAGTCTAACCTCATTGATACATGAATAGTGATTGTGATGGTTTAGAAGCCATACCATCTCAACTAGCTAGACTTTAGCATGGTTCATATTTGAATGGTGATTGTGATGGATTAGTATCTATACCATCTCAACTAGTTAGACTCTAGCATGGTTGATATATGAATGGTGATTGTGATGGTTTAGCAGCCATACCATCTCAACTAGCTAGACTTTAGCATGGTTGTTATGTGAATGGTGATTGTGATGGTTTAGTAGCTATACCATCTCAACTAGATAGACTCTAGCATGGTTGATATGTGAATGGTGATTGTGATGGTTTAGCAGCTATACCATCTCAACTAGCTACACTCTAGCATGGTTGAAATTAGAAAGGTGATTGTGATCGTTTAGCAGCTATACCATCTGAACTAGCTAGACTCTAGCATGGTTGATATGTGAATGGTGATTGTGATGGTTTATCAGCTATACCATCTCAACTAGCTAGACTCTAGCATGGTTGATATGTGAATGGTGATTGTGATGGTTTAGCAGCTTACCATCTCAACTAGCTAGACTCTAGCATGGTTGGTATGTGAATAATGATTGTGATGGTTTATCAGCTATTCCTTCTCAACTAGCTAGACTCTAGCATGGTTGATATGTGAAAGGTTATTGTGATGGTTTAGCAGCTATACCATCTCAACTAGCTAGCCTCTAGCATGGTTGATATGGGAATGGTGATTGTGATGGTTTAGTAGCTATACCATATCAACTAGCTACACTCTAGCATGGTTGAAATGTGAAAGGTGATTGTGATGGTTTATCAGCTATACCATCTCAACTAGCTAGACTCTAGCATGGTTGATATGTGAATGGTGATTGTGATGGTGTATCAGCTATACCATCTCAACTAGCTAGTCTCTAGCATGGTTGATATGTGAATAGTGATTGTGCTGGTTTTTCAGCTATACCATCTCAACTAGCTAGACTCTAGCATGGTTGATATGTGAATGGTGATTGTGATGGTTTAGCAGCTATACCATCTCAACTAGCTAGACTCTAGCATGGTTGATATGTGAATGGTGATTGTGATGGTTTAGCAGCTATACCATTTCAACTAGCTAGACTCTAGCATGGTTGGTATGTGAATAATGATTGTGATGGTTTAGCAGCTATACCTTCTCAAGTAGCTAGACTCTAGCATGGTTGATATATGAATATTGATTGTGATGGTTTAGCAGCTATGCCATCTCAACTAGCTAGACTCTAGCATGGTTGAAATGTGAATAGTGATTGTGATTGTTTACCAGCTTTACCATCTCAACTAGCTAGACTCTAGCATGGTTGATATGCGAATGGTGATTGTGATGGTTTAGCAGCTATACCATATCAACTAGCTAGACTCTAGCATGGTTGATATGTGAATAGTGATTGTGATAGTTTAGCAGCTATACCATCTCAACTAGCTAGACTCTAGCATGTTTGAAATGTGAATAGTGATTGTGTTTGTTTAGTAGCTATACCATCTCAACTAGCTAGACTCTAGCATCGTTGATATGTGAATGGTGATTGTGATGGTTTAGCAGCTATACCATCTCAACTAGCTAGACTCTAGCATGGTTGATATGTGAATGGTGATTGTGATGGTTTATCAGCTATACCATCTCAACTAGCTAGACTTTGTCATGGTTGATATATGAATAGTGATGGTGATGGGTTAGCAGCTATACCATCTCAACTAGCTAGAGTCTAACCTCATTGATACATGAATAGTGATTGTGATGGTTTAGAAGCCATACCATCTCAACTAGCTAGACTTTAGCATGGTTCATATTTGAATGGTGATTGTGATGGTTTATTAGCTATACCATCTCAACTAGTTAGACTCTAGCATGGTTGATATATGAATGGTGATTGTGATGGTTTAGCAGCCATACCATCTCAACTAGCTAGACTTTAGCATGGTTGATATGTGAATGGTGATTGTGATGGTTTAGTAGCTATGCCATCTCAACTAGATAGACTCTAGCATGGTTGATATGTGAATGGTGATTGTGATGGTTTAGCAGCTATACCATCTCAACTAGCTACACTCTAGCATGGTTGAAATTAGAAAGGTGATTGTGATCGTTTAGCAGCTATACCATCTCAACTAGCTAGACTCTATCATGGTTGATATGTGTATAGTGATTGTGCTGGTTTTTCAGCTATACCATCTCAACTAGCTAGACTCTAGCATGGTTGATATGTGAATGGTGATTGTGATGGTTTAGCAGCTATACCATCTCAACTAGCTAGACTCTAGCATGGTTGACATGTGAATAGTGATTTTGTGAGGGTGACACTAGTTGTGATGGTGATTATGGTTGTGATGTTGTGATGTTGTGATATTGTGATGTTGATGGCTGTTGTTGTGATGTGATGTTGTGTGTTTGTGATGTTGGTTGTGTTGAAGATGCTGGTTGTGATGGTTATGTTGTTGTGATGGTTATGTTGTTGTGATCTTATGTCATGGTGATGTTGTTGTTTGTGATGTTGGTTGTGTTGCGGATGTTGGTTGTGATGGTTATGTTGGTTGTGTTGGAGATGTTGGTTGTGATGGTTATGATGTTGTGATGTGATGTTGTTGCGAGACGATGCATTTTGTGGTGGTGATGCAGCTTGTCAGAGTGATGTCAGTTGTGATGGTGACGTTGTTGAGATGGTGTGGTATAGTATGGTATAGTGTGGTATAGTATGGTATAGTGTAGCATTGTCTAGTATGCTATGGTATAGTGTAGTATTGTATAGTATATTATGGTATAGTATGTGATGGTATAGTGGGGTATGGTACGGTAAGGTGTGGTATGGTGTCGTATAGTATGGTATAGTGTGGTATGGTATGGTTAGGTATGGTATGGTATGACTTAGTATGGTATGGTATAGTATAGTATGGTGTGGTATGGTGTGATATGGTATGATAAAGTGTGGTATGGTAAGGGTAAGGTAAGGTATAGTATAGTATTGTAAGGTATGTTTACTATAGTGTAGTTTGGTATGGTTTGGCTTAGTAGTGGTATGGTGTAGTGTGATATGGTATGGTATGGTATAGTAAGGTATACTGTGGTATAGTATAGTATGGCATGGTATAGTGTGGTATGACATATTACGGCATGATATGACATCTTACAGCATGGTATGGTAGCAGTAAAGATGCTATGTTTTTTGTGTAAGATGACGTCTCTTGGTAATAGATATGTTTTATATAAATCAGTCATGACCAAAACGAATACACTCATTAAAAACAAAACAAGACAAAACTAATACAACGACAAAAATCAGCGCCATCTGGTAAGTGTTAATCGAAATATCAGTGCATGGGCGTCTTTTTCATTGTTTGAAAAGAATGACGAAGGTCAAATCATTGTGGAGACATTGAAGCCATTGTTATGATTTGATGAAACACTTCGACTGATTATTATTATTATTGTTCTTTGAGTCTCAGTCATTGATGTTATTTAACTGGAGAGTTTGTTGAAATGAATATCAAGCCGCTACCTGCAGCCTCAGATATGCAGGACGTATCGGAGGGTTCTTGCTGTTCCCAGCCTTTTGAAGTGTTCCAAAAAGCGGGGCTGGACCAATCTTCTTTAACCATCCTTGGAAATTCTTTGAGATAGTACCTAGTGCGCCTATGACAATCGGGACCACTTTGACTGCATGGCAGTTCCAAATCCTTTTTACCTCCCACTTTAAGTCCTGGTATCGGTTAATTTTCTCCCTCTCCTTTTCTTGCACTCTTGTGTCAATGGGCAGGCTACATCTACAATCAGGCATGATCTTTTTTACTTGTCCAAAACCACCAGGTCAGGTCTATTGTGTTCCAGTTTCTTGTCTGTCTGTATCCCAAAATCCCATAGCACCTTCACCTGATCGTTTTCTATCACCAACTCTGGCTTATGCTCATACCATTTCTCAGAATGTGATAAATTGTTTACTTACTATTATTATTATCAACACCAACAACTGTACCAACGAAAACAACAACAATGACATCGATACCTGTAATAGCGATCTCAGGACCACCAGTAAGACCAGTAACGGCAGCAATAGTGGTGCTGCTGAAAAATGGTCCACTTCTTTTGCAGGTGTCGCCCAAAATATCGAGACAGTGTTAGTCACAGAGGAGGAGATGGCAGTCTCAAGGACACGGTGACAATAAGCTCCCTGAAACCTTCACCCGATTTTTTCAAGGACCAGCAGCTACGGACGGTGACTTTCCGTACCGTAAGCAAAATCTCACATCGTGTGGAGAGAGCCACGGAGGCTCAAATCCAAAAGGCCTTGGGGTGCGTCTGGGCACGCAAAACCCACATCACCCGAGGCAGAATGTACGCCACAGTAGACGTACTTTTCGCCACCTCCCAGGAAGCAAAGTCTCACTCTTTGGAAACCCTAAAGAGTGAGGAGATAGTCTTGGTGCCCTCCTACTGCGGGCAGAAAATTGTGAGGGTCAAAGTGACCCAGGTCCCACCCGACGTGCCCATACCTTGGCTGGCCGCGTCTGTCCTTGCTGGAATCGAGAACAGGACGACCATGCTGCAAGTAGAAAACATATGGAGAGAGAACTGGTCAGGTATAGGCATGCAAATGCTTATACAAACTGACCAGTAATGTATCGACGCTATCCCCGATATCATAGATATCGAGGAAGGACTCCAACTCCCTATAAGTGTAGAAGGAAGATGGCCAAAATGTTATCTCTGTGGGTCGAAGGGTCACCTCGGGGCCTTTTGCCCGCAGGAGACAGCGAAGAAGGCCTCTCTCCTTCCAATACCTGGTCCGCTGCTACCAAGAGTAGGGCAGTCAACAAACGAAGAAGTCCCTTCCACGGCGAGTAGGAGGGCAACGTCTGTAGCACCCGTACCAAGGCCACGGACAACTAAAGCAGCAGCATCAGTGGCGGCAACACCAATAGCTACATTTGAAGTAGCTACACCAGCAACAGAATTGCCGAAGAGGGTTCCACTACCACCAACAGCCGTGGAGCAGATACCCCTCCCAGACGCCACAGAATCCGACAGGGAGTTTGAGGCGGGAGTAAAGTGGCAAACGGTCTGCCACGAAAAACAAAAACGAAAAAACCATTAGATTCATCTTCCAAAAGCGAAGGCATACAAAGAGGGGTAAAGGCAGCAAGGAAACTTGCAGCAACACCACCACGACCACCACCACAAGCACCACTGACAACAACAACCACACCACCACCAGCCTCACCAAAAACACCAAAAACGCAAACACAAGACACACACACCAAACAGCAACAAGAAGAAAACAGCAACAAAATCACCCTCCCATGAAAAAGTACACAGCCATAAACATGGCAAAAAAAGAACTCATATAATATATAAAGCAGCACACATACATCACAGAAAAAAACTACTACACCCCACCAACACCAAGAACTCTCCAGACAAACATAAGCATCATTGAAATCTCAATAGAACAGTACAAACCTTTAAAACGAAAATTCTCCAACGCAGTTGGAGACTTCGGCGGGTCGGTTACCAAGAGGATATACACTCACATCCTCTTGGAAACACCCATGACCAGCGAACGGGACGGTTCTACTGTCCCTTTACCACACGATCAAGGAAAGTGACCCTTTCTCACTTGCCCAGTTTCTCATCGAACATGGCCGTACTCAGAATACGGCAGTATAAATGCACGTGGCCTGGGCTCATCTTGGAAGCAGGGTCACCTAAACATAGATGTGGTGGCCAACAGCGAGACCAGAATCTCCAAAGCACGAGCCTTTGCACCGATCTTCAGCGGCTACGATGTAAACTCATCTCCCAGCCGTCCAGGATCGGGGGGAGGGGTTGCCGTCCTTTTTCGGAGAGGATTGGATCTCGCCATACGGACCATCTTCCTAGACCCAGAAGGTAAGTCGGTAGTGCTGGACGTGACCGGCACCGAAGGCAACGCTTTCAGGCTAGTAGCCGTCTATGCCCCGACAGGTACAGGACGGCCAGATTTCTTTAGACGTCTAGAGACCTTTCTTGGAACGTCCCGCTCTTTATTGTTAGTGGGCGTCTGGAACGGTATATTGGATGCACGCTGGGATTGTGTGGGGTTAGTGGATAGGGGAGGAGGGTGCAAGAGCCTCACCAACCTGCTCAGACGTTTTGAACTGTCTTAGAGGTATCGACTGGATCACCCGAATGTGCCAATGTGAACATGAACAAACCGCATGGGGTCATCCAGATCGTATCTCCATAGAGTATTCTGCAGGGAACTAGATAAGGCTAGTATAAGTTGTCCACAATTTAAAATAGTCGACTACCCAGACCACAAATTTGTGATCTGTGAGATCGACATAGTCAGACTTCATAGACAAGGACCCGGTTACTGGAAGCTGAACGCGTCTTTCCCGGCGCGCAAAGCCTACAGAGACCGGATTAGGTATTACTTTAGCGGGCGTTGACGGGAGCGGTCGTCAACAACAGGTGCCCAGAAAAGGGCAAGTAAAGCAGAGTCGATTAGGTTTAGCAAAGGACATGTGGTAGAGGAAAATAGAGTAGAGGGAGATCTAGTCAGAAAGCTAGAAGAGGCGTTTAGGACAGGCATCGCAACCGACGTGCTTGCGGCGAGATTGACACTCGACCAATTCTTCAACGCAAAACACGAAGGCTACGTTGTCAGAGCTAGAGCGTGCTCTGAAACACGAGGGGACAAAAGCCGTCCAATGGGTGGCAGAGGCGCGACATGTTAACAAAGACACAATTCGGTCTTTATCTGACCAAAACGGGCGCGTGTTGTTCGAACCCGAGCAGATGTGTGAAGCTGATCAACATCACTTTGCTGAACTGTTCGGGAGCAGCGGCGGGCCGGATCGGGGAATGGACTTCATTGCATACCTCGACGGACTGCCTCGGCTCTCGACGACCGCAGCACAGTGTTGCGAAACGCGAATAACAGCCGGTGAAATACGGGAGGCGATGGCTAACTGCACGAGGGGTAAATCGCCAGGTTTGGATGGTCTGCCCTAAGAGCTTTATGGATTTATACTAGACTTGTTCGGAGACACTTGGCAGACGTCTACTGCAACAGGCAGCAGAACAGGAGAAATCCCAGTTTTGTGAGCCGGGGAGCGGTGGCTCTGCTGAGAAAAGACCCGACCAAGGGGGGTGTTAGGTATAACTTCAGGCCCATAACCCTGCTAAACGCAGAGTTCAAGATTTTGGCCAAGGTGTTAGCAACGAGGTTGGTGCTTGTCGTCAAGGGTCTGGTGGGAGAGGCGCAGTGATGCGCCATTCCGGACAGATCCATACACGACAACCACCACCTCATGCGATACATCATAGAGAGGCTGGTTAAGGAACCTGGCACGGGTGGGGCGCTGATCAACTTGGGTCAGTGCAAATCATTCGATAGGGTCGACCATCGGTACCAGGCGGCGGTCCTCGAGGCAGCCCATTTCGGGCCCGTTTTCAGGGGTTGGATCGCTGTGATGTACAACGACATCTGCTCAGTTGTGAAGGTGAACGGTCACCTGTCGCAGCCGTTCAGCATCATGCGCTCGATCCACCAGGGTTGACCCGTCTCGTCCCTCTTGTACGTATTGGCACTCGAGCCGTTACTGCACAAACTGGGGGCGATGAGGTGCGTCCCACGCGAAGTAGGATGCGGGAAATCCGAGTCGGCTTACGCTGACGACATCACCGTGGTGGTGTCGAGCAGCAGACACGTCCAGATGTTCAGCACCGCTCTCAAGGAATACAAAGCGGTGACAGGAGCAAAGATAAACCAGGAAAAGTAGGTGGTCTTGTAGCTCAGCACCTGGAGAGGCAAGTCCTTGCCGTCCGACAGCGTCGTGGGGCGTTATACGGGCGGACCGGTTAAATTGCTCCAGATGGAGAAAAACTGGAGCGAGGTGACGAGCAAGGTGGTCTTCCTCACACAGAAATGGGCCGAGAGGAAGCTGTCCCTAAAAAGCCGGGCGGAGGTGGCAAATGCGTACATCGATTCCGTCATCTGCTACCGCCTCACCGTCGTCCCTTGCTCCAGCCCAACTCTCACCAAAATGGAGCGCCTCCTCTTCCGCTTTTTGTGGAAGTGACGCGCTCTCATTGTCAGACGATCCATCTGCTGTCAACACCCGTTGCGTGGAGGACTGGGCATGCCAGGGCTGATGATGCGCAAACATGCGCTGAGGCTGCGACATCCCTGGAGCTTCCTTGATGGTGAACAGGTGTGGTCGCCGTTCGCCAGGCACGTTTTCCCACAGCTCGTCTCCTTGAGGGAGGTGCAGTCCTGGGTCAGGAATAAAACGAGGGATAGCGCTTGGAAACTGGAATGTCTCCAGGCGCTCACTGCCCTCTGCCAGCTGGGCACCAGTATCGGTGGAACATCCACCTCGGCGTTCTATAGAGGACTAGTGGAGGGGAAGAGCGACGACATTCTCGGAGAGATCTTGGGCATCGAAGATCAGCTGTTTGCTCTCTTCCGGAGAACTTTCAGCCCGGGACCTATGGATAACTTCCCAAAATCCCTGGCCTGACAGTGCTGCCGGTTCGAGATAAGCTCTACAGGCACGGAAGTGCCGTCAGTCGAGCTTGTCCGAGATGTGCGCAGAGCGACGAAACCGTCGTGCACGCACTCGTTCAGTGCCCGAGCATTGCTGACTTGTGGAGCTATGTCGAACAGTTGCTGTCGCGTGTAGGACTGATCCGGTTGTCGACTGAGTCCATTGTGCAGATGGTCTCGCCGTCTTTCTTCGAGGAGGAAGGGCAGGCGGTTTTCATCTGCCTGGTGGCCATGGCAATAGAGATTGTGTGGTGGACAAGGTTAAAAGGGTTAAAGCAGACACTTTCCTCTTCGGCGAATCCCTAATTAACTTTTTCAAGTTTCACTTGAAGAGAAAAATCAGGGTGGAGAGGCAAGTGCTGCCTTCTAGCAAGTTTGTTGAAAGGTGGGTGAATGTAGCGAGAATGGTCCGAGTGAATGGGACCACTCTGAATGTATGTCAGTAGTTTGAGAGATGGAAAAATTGAGAGAGGGTGCTTGCCCTGGTGGTAAGGGTGGCCGTGGTCTTTTGTGTGGTTTTCGCCACGAGTAACCATCGGAGGTTCCCCCCTATTGGGGAATTTTTCATTGTTTCAATTTTATTGTTTTTATTGTTTATATATATATATATATATATATATATATATATATATATATATATATATATATATATATATATATATATGTAGGAGGTGAGTTTTATTGTAGTACGATAAAGCAATGCAGATATCAGATAAGAAGCACTCTACAGTTTGTAGGACTGGAGTATGCATAATATAAGATCAAAAGATGGTTAAAGGAGTTCCATGTATTTTATTATGCGCATTTCAAAAACAACTTTAAATCTAACGATCCTACCAATATCAAGAATGCTATAGTTAATAATATTGGAAATAGAATATCTAACATATCTTCTAATAAAAACATCTTTGATGCTAACGCCAATTACTATAATAACGCACTTTCTAAAGCCGGCTATCCAGATAAAATCAAATATAGTAAAGAAACAAATTCTAGAAAAACTTACAGTAGAATAATTAATCATGACCATTCCAATATTTTTAATAAAAGACCTAGATACAAAAACATAATCTGGTATAATGCTCCTTTCTCCATCTCTATTAATAACAATATTCCTAAATTATTCTTTAGTGCCTTAAATAAATGCTTCCCTCCCTCACATATCTATAGTAAAATATTTAACAAACACACCATCAAATTTTCGTATTCTACATCCTCCAATATTTCCAACATCATCTCTAAACACAACAATAAAATACTAAATACTAAATCTCTTCCTTCCAATATTGAATTTCATAATAACAGTAATAGTACTCCCGACGTCATTGTAAACCCTAGGCTAACTTCTGTAAACCCAAATACAACGTCAAACACAACTTCGCTAAATGTTCATAATCCAACTCTAAATCAAGAAACTATTATTCCTATTATTCCTATCGCAAACAACTTCTCCAATCCAATTCCTTCTATAGATAACACTAGATCACTCATTAATAATCTCTCTAATTGCAACTGCCGCATTAAAAATAAATGTCCTCTCAACAACCATTGTCTCGATAAAAACTTAATTTATGAATGTAAAATTATAACTAGCACCAATTCCTTCACCTATTTTGGCTCCACTTCCACCTCTTTTAAAGCTCGTCTCTATAATCATCATTCATCTTTCAAATACAAACTTAAAAGAACTAACACTGCTCTCTCAGAACTCATATGGTCCTTAAAAGACAAAAACATTAAATATACCATCTTTTGGAAGAAGATTTCTTCTGCATCCTCATACTTGAACAGCTCTCTATCTAAAATCTGTAATCTCTGCCTAAATGAAAAGTTTACCATTATCTCTAACCTAGATTCTATAATAAATAGACGCACAGATTTGTTTTCTATCTGCCTGCATAAATTCCATAGAACTTTTCACAAAGTATACAGTTAATATTCAATTCTTTATCAATTTAGAATCTTTTCTCAAAGGCCCATATACATACACCTCTTTAAAATATACCCATCTACCTTACTTTAAAGGGCATTATACACTCTATAATACTTGTTTACTCATTACCCTCATTCTATCTTCACCTTGTAAAATCATAACATATACAATATTCATCCGCAATCATTATTATTTTTTCTCTCTATCATAAATCTTTTTAATCTCAATTTCATCCTTAATTTATTATTTTTTTCTCCCCATCAACGAACTCATTATTAATACATATTAACTCTTTATTCGCATATATTATCAATTCAACCAATATACAAACTTTTACTTCACATTATTTTTCTCAAATCCTTCTACACACAAACCTTAATAATTTTTCTCTTCGTTAATTTTGAAATTGCCACAATATATACATTTCTTTTTTTGACGTTAGAATATTCATCCACAATTATTATTTTTTTCTCTCTATCTTCATACATAATTTCCCTTCGTTAATTTTCAAATTCCTTTAATTTATACATTATCTTCCAACGGTTCCCAACCTCTCTATGTTAAAACAATATATCTTTTTCTCAGTTATAAAAACTATCTCTTTCTCTCTATCACCCATCTCTCCCTCTCCACCTTCACTCTCATCTCCTCCCCCTTTTTTTCATCCCCCCCTCCCTAAATAAAATATTTTTTCCTCGCACATATCCTCCCTTCGTTAATTTTCAAAATTTTTAATTTATACAGTATCTTCCAACGGTTTTCAACCTCTCTATGTAAAAAATATATCTCCTCTCAGTTATAAAAACTATCACTTTCTCTCTATCACCCATCTCTCCCTCTCATCTCCTTCCCTTTTCATCCTTTCCACCCCCCCTCTCTAAATAAAATATTTTTTCCCAATATCACACATCAATCTAAAACCACTTTTCATATGTTGATTTAAAACTGCACTATCCACAAGTGTGTTTTAGCCTTCATATCATGTTCTCCTGTTTTATCTGATGAAAACACAAATATTATTGCATGATGATGTTTGTTTTTGAAATGCGCATAATAAAATACATGGAACTCCTTTAACCATCTTTTGATCTTATATTATATATATATATATATGTTTCTATGTCTTTTTCTTTTCTTATAGAAATAATAACAAATATTTACACGCACAAAACCCACATCGTACCGTCCTGTACCGTCCTGTGCCGTCTGTAATGTTGAACTTGATGTCAGCCCTTGTGGCCATTAAAGAACTCATTATTATTATTATTATCATTATTATTATTATTATTATTATTATTGTTATTACTCTTTGACTCTCAGTCATTGATGTTAGTTAACTGGAAAGTTTGTTGAAATGAATATCAAGCCATTACCTGTAGGTTCAGATATTAAGGACGTATCGGAGGGTTCTTGCTGTTCCCAGCAAGCATGCCCATTGAAGCGTTCCAAAAAGCGTGAAGGGGCCAATTTTCTTTAACCATCCCTGGAAACTTTTTGAGATAGTCCCTAGTGCGCCTATGGCAATCGGGACCACTTTGACTTCATGGCAGTTCCAAATCCTTGTTACCTCCCACTTTAAGTCCTGGTATCGGTTAATTTTCTCCCTCTCCTTCTCTTGCACTCTCGTGTCGAATGGGTAGGCCACATCCACAATCAGGCACGATCTTTTTTCTTTGTCCAAAACCACCAGGTCAGGTCTATTGTGTGCCAGTTTCTTGTCCGTCTGTATCCTAAAATCCCAAAGCACCTTCACCTGATCGTTCTCCATCACCGCCTCTGGCTTATGCTCATACCACTTCTCAGAATGTGGTAAATTGTTTACTTTTCATAGGTGCCAGTGGATCACCCTGCCCATCACATCATGTCTCCAGCCCTTATAGTGAGTCTGGGCTAGGTGTTTACACTCGGATACAATGTGAGCCACAGTCTCCTCTCTCTCTCCACAGATCCTGCACAGTGGGCTAGCCTCCTCCTTGTAAATGTGGTGTTTCAACCACTTCGTTTTGAGGGCCCGCTCCTGCGCAGCCATTAACATTCCTTCTGTAGCCTTTTTAAGGTCTCCTCTTTTCAATCAGTTCTATGTCTGTGGATCTCTAAATTAAGTTTTCTCAAAGAAGGTACTATGAAGGGATTTTTCCTGAAGGCTGCTCTTTCTCCTTGATGTTATTTCCTCCTTGGACATCCCCTGGCCTATTGTCCCCTCCTTCAGTACAGCTCTGAGCATTGGCTCCTTACTATCAGTCACGTATTTGTGTAGGTCGTTTTTCTCCATCTGAACACAGTCCTCTATGCTGATAAGACCTCTTCCACCCTCAGATCTCCTTAAGTAGAGTCTATGGACATCACTCCTCTTGTGGAACATATTGTAGATAGTCAATAGCTTCCTAGTCTTCCTATCCATTTCTTTTTGTTCAGCAACATTCCATCTTAGAATTCCCGCACTGTACCTAATAATAGACACAGCTTGGGAATTTACTGCACTTATGGCATTCCTATTGTTCAGATGTAACTTTAATACGCTCCTTACTCTCCGAAGGTATTCAGTTCTTATCAATTCCTTCATTTTTTTTTCTTGATGTCATCAGCCTCCAGAACGCCCAAATACTTGTATCCTTCTTCAGAGTCAATTTCTTTTATCATCTCACCTGTTGCTATCTGGATTCCGTTACTTCTGCTCAACTTACCCCTCCTCATCACAATGACTCCACACTTACTAATACCAAATTGCATACATATATCGTTGCTGAAAATACGGACAGTGTCAACAAGCACATCCAACTCCTTCTCACTCTTCCCGAAGAGCTTAAGATCGTCCATGAAGAGGAGGTGATTGATGGCAAGCCCTCCCTTTCCCAACCTGTATCCTGCTCTCACATTTCGTAGTACACTGGTCAGAGGCATCAGGGCAAGGACAAACAACAGAGGGGACAGACTATCTCCCTTGAAGATACCTCTCTTGATCTTCACGCTTCCCAAGGATTCTCCAGTTGATGTTAACTCTGTTTCCCAGGACTTCATACTTTTGCCCAACAGCTGCCTGATGTTATCTGCCACCTTGAAGATCTCCAGACTTTTGGTGATCCAAGAATGAGGCACTATGTCAAATGCCTTTTTGTAGTCTATCCATCCCATGGCAAGACCAGTGTGTCTCCTCTTGCAATTCCTCATTACCATCTTATCAATAAGTAACTGGTCCTTTGTACCACGTGACTTCTTTCGGCATCCTTTCTGTTCGTCCGGTAACAAGTTGTTTGTGTGGAGGTGATGGTAGATTTCCTCAGACATAATGCTTGTCAACAGTTTCCACATTACGGACAGACATGTGATAGGTCTATAGTTGGTAACATCATTACCCTTGATTCGGTCTTTCATTATCAGAACTGTGGTACCTTTTGTCAACCACTCTGGTACCTCACCTGACATCAAGCAGTCATCGAACATGGTTGTCAGTTTCGGGTGGAGGGATGTTATGTTTTTAATCCAATACCCCTGCACACCATCTGGGCCAGGTGATTTCCAGTTGGTTAGTTTTTTGGCCTGCCCCTTAAGAGTTTCAACTGTGATACTCAAATCAGTTTGTTGGCGTGCCTGTTCACTGATCTCCTTCTGTACTGTCTCAATCCACACTGCCTGGTCATTATGTTTAACATCCTGCTCCCATATTCTTTTCCAGAATGTTTTAGTTTGTTCCGCCTCAGGGATCAAGTCGTTGCCTCTTTCTTTCCCTTCAAGCTGTCCAAACAGCATCTTCTGGTTGTTGTCGAATCTGCGGTTCTGTCTATACTGGCTGACTCTGTTCTCGTATCGCCTGATTTTTGCACTTTTTGCTACAATGCGTTGCTTCAGTTCCTCTATGATAATATTTAGCTTTTTCCTCCTAGTTTTGTACTTTATTTCCAGTCTATTTTTAGTGTCTATGTTTTTTAGTGTCCCATTCAGTAGTGACTCAAGCTTTCCAATGTCATTTCTCATTTCCCTGATTTGACCACTCAGTCGTTTCTTCCACCAAGGCTCTGCTCTTTCTTGTCTGTTGTTTCCTCTCGCTTTTATACCAAGTAGTTTCCTCACCGTATTTGCTGTTGCTTTGAGGATATTGTTGCACTGGTGAAGGCTCCTCGCCTCAAGGTATGGGATGACTTTGTTTACCTTAGCTGTTGTTTCTTTTAACTTTTTCCTGTCTACAAATCTTAGGTTCATAGGTCTCCCAAGGATATCTACCAAATCTTGTCCTAGCCTGTCAGCATTCATCTCCTCAGTGGCCGTATCTCTGTTCCAGGTATTATTTATCTCAGCATTCAGATCATTGTCTGTTTCGGATGGTTCCTCCGTTCTCTCGACCTCTTCACCTTCATTCCCCACTGGCTCGTTTGCCTGGCATACTCCACCCTCCATCTCCAAGCTAATCTCTCTGCCCAGTTCCTCCAGTTCCAGCTCGCTTATCCACCCATTAGTTCTTATTACCCGAGCCTGCCCGGCCAGTTTTTGTTCATCTAATTTAAATGGACCAATCTCGTTCCAGATGCTATGCATCCTTTTCCTATAGCCTTTCTCCTTGGGGTTACTCTTCAGGTAACATTGCATAACAGTTCTATTCAATTCTTTCGTCCAGTTGGTTCTGGTCCCTTTCCTTCTTCTTCTTCCTCCGACACCAGCAGTATTTGGTTGACAGCCAGGTCCCTGCTGCTGAGCCAGGGAGCACCTGTAGGGTGGGAGTCTGTCACATGACATTCTAGTCTCCATTTCACCGTTATTCGAACTGTTTAGGTTCGACATTTAAACACCCTTATCGAGGATTTGCGAATGTATGGTTACATAACCACCGGTGAATTACTTGTCTCCGGTGGTTTCGTCACTCCACGTGACTTTTGTGTGGCATTATCACGCTGTAGACGAACCCAAACAAACAAACAAACAGGCAGAAAAAACTCCAAAAATGAATAAGCATAAGTTTCATTGTAATGTAGTGTTTGAATGTCTGACTTAGTTTTTCCCTTCCCTTCTCTGTCCGTCCGTTTGTTTTTCTCTTCACTTTTATTTCCTTTACGTGTTTCGTTGTTGCTGTGCTGCTTTGATTTTGATTTTTGTTGTTTCTTTTTTATTTTGACCGGGTCATCAATTCAGTCTATTTATATATTTTGATGTTTTCCTCTTTTAGTGGGAATTCTACAATGTGGCAGCGGATAGTGGGAGAGAATAGCGGCGGTAGTGATACTGAGGCAGCGGCGGCGGGGGTGGTGGCGGTGCTGTGCTAGCAGCAACTAGCAGGAGGTAGTGGGAGGGAATAGCGGCGGTAGCGACAGTGAGGAAGCGGTGGTGGTGATGTGGTCGTATTACTGTAGTGATGGTGTTGAAGTTGGAGTAGAAATTTGAGTCGACTTGACCAGAGTTTTCATCGTGGTAGTGGTGGCGGTATTGGTGGTGAAATTATCTTTAGTGAAATTATCGTTATTCGCATATATGCGTTGACATTTACCCATAATATTCGAATTAAACATTTTGTTAAAACTAAAACTTGATTTTGATTATTGTTTTTTTATTTTTATTTTTATTTTGATCGGGTCATCAATTCAGTCTATTTATATATTTCGTTGTTTCCCTCTTTTAGTGAGAATTCTACAATGTAGCAGGGGGTAGCGGGAGAGAATAGCGGCGGTAGTGATATTGAGGCAGCGGCGGAGGTGGCGGTGCTGTGCTAGCAGCAACTAGCAGGAGGTAGTGGGAGAGAATAGCGGCGGTAGCGATAATGAGGCAGCGGTGGTGGTGATGTGGTCGTATTACTGTAGTGATGGTGTTGAAGTTGGAGTAGAAATTTGAGTCGACATGACCAGAGTTTTCATCGTGGTAGTGGTGGTGGTATTGGTGGTGAAATTATCTTTAGTGAAATTACCATTAGTCGCGTATATGCGTTGACATTTACCCATAATATTGGAATTAAACATTTTGTTAAAACTAAAACTTGAGGCAATAGTAATAGTAATTATTATTATTATGCTGAGATTGGTGGTGGTGGTGGTGAAATTGCCGTTATCGGGCTGTTGTGTTTAGTGTACACAGAGGGGTGATGGGGTAGGTGGTGTATCTAGTTTCTGATGTTGGTGAAATTGCTGTTATTTGGCTGTTCTATATAGTGTAGACAGAGGGGGTTTCCTTCCATTTATAACCATTTTCTTTTTGAATATAAAATGTATAATACAAAATTGAATATTTGAGCTATATAACAATATATTGTGGATCCGAATTTTTTGGGACTCAAGCTGGATGTTTCATGCAACATTTGTACTAAGAATTGTTATTTCACAATTGATTTAAATATGTTAAAAAATCAAAACTTACGGGAGCGATTTCTCGACCTTCTATCGCCCATGTGTGTCTTCTTGTTCGTTATTATTATTATTATTATTATTATTATTACAGTTGCATTTATCTTGCTTTATGTTCATACGAGTTATCACCAAGTCACAACCAGTGACTTCAAGAGACAACAAGGTCCGCCATGTTCAAGGAAGAACATACATACTCACACATGCATCTTTAGTGTTTAGACTTGTGATGTACTTATATTGACAGAATCTTCCTTAGTATATGGGCAGTTACCATTAGTACTATCTTTTGTATTTCTCCTATACGCGGGTTTCCTGGGATCTGCGATAAGTAATCATTAGACCCCTTAGGTATCATTCCCAGAGCGCCTACAACCACTGGTATTGTTTTAGTTCTCAATTTCCACATTTTTTCCAATTTCTATCTCCAGGTCCTTATACTTGCTCAATTTTTCAAATGTTTTTATAGATACATTCTTGTCTATTGGAACAGACATATCAATTAGCAGGCATACCCTCTTTTTAAAGTCCTTCAATATTATATCAGGTCTATTTGCATCTATTTTTCGGTCTGTTTGGATGCTAAAGTTCCACAAGATTGAGATGTGATCTTTTTCAAGTATGGGAGGTGGTTCATGCTCCCACCAATTCTTTTGATGGGACAGGTCAAAATGCTTACACATAATCCAATGTATGTATTGTGCAGCTCTGTCGTGCCTGTTTAGGTATTCGGTTGGAGCTATAGGACTGCACATTGAAAATATATGGTCAATGGTCTCTGGTTGTTTTTTGCATACACGGCATAATGGGCTGCACCCATTTTTTATTATGTTGGCTTTGTAATTTTTTGTTGGCAGACACTGATCTTGTGCTGATATAATCAGTCCTTCAGTCTCCGATTTCAGTCCAGAGGATGCCAACCACTGATGGGTTAAAGTTTTGTCAACACCAGGATTGTTAGCTCGCTCTGGGTATTTTCCATACAGAGGCTTTTCTTGCCATTTCTTAGCCAGTTTCTGTAGCAGTTCTTTCTTTGCAGTTACTTTTACCTGCTTTGCTTTTTCTGTGTTTTCCATTTCAGCAGTAAATGGGACTTCTGAAATTTGTAGTCCATTACTGTATCTTTGTGCATCTTTTGTAATGGAATATGATCTTTTGATGCTTTCGTGTTTCAAAACGAGTTTGATCATCCAATCATGTGATTCCCTTAGATATGTAGATAATCCAATTGTTGCAGTTTTCAACGCAATGTCTAACTGGACTAACCCACGTCCTCCTTCTTTCCTAGGGAGATATATTCTATATATATCTGCCTTAGGGTGATGCATTCTGTGCATGGTTAAGAATTTTCGAATTTTTGTATCGAGCCTACGGATCTATGTGCTTGACCAGTTGATGACATTGTAACTGTAGGTTACTACTGGTATGGCAAGCGTGTTTATGGCATCGATCCTATTCCTTGCATTCAATTCCGTTCTTAAGATTGCTCTTACTCTGCGGTAACATTCCTTCCTTATCCTTTCCCTCATTGTCGAGTGCTTGATTCCGTCTCCTTCACAAACACCTAGATATTTGTAAGTTTTTTCTTGATCAAGTTCTCTTATCACGTTCCCCCGATCAAGATTAATGTCTGAACACTTCAGCAGCTTTCCTCTGGTGAACGTTGCTTTGGAGCATTTATCTAGTCCAAACTCCATTTTAATGTCATCACTGAACTGCTCCACAGTGGATAATAGCCCTTGCAATTGTTCATCATTTTTTGCAAATAGTTTCAGGTCATCCATGTAGAACAGGTGATTAATGGTTTTGTCATAGACTTTATATCCATGTTTTGTTTCATTGAGCATTTTACTTAATGGTATAAGTGCGATGCAGAATAAAATCGGTGATAAAGAGTCACCCTGAAAAATTCCACAATTAATATTAACTTCTCCAGCTTCCAGTGATTTTGTTTCAATATTCAAAAGGAGTGTCGTTTTCCATGTCTTCATACTGAATGACAAAAACCTCCTGACAACGGGGGATATTTTGAAAATCTCTAAACATTTTTCAATCCAACTGTATGGCAAACTATCGAATGCTTTTTTATAATCTATCCAAGCAATCGATAGATTTTTGTGTCTATTATGACAATCTTCCAGTATCATTTTGTTAACCAGAAGCTGATCCTTACAGCCATATGAGCCTCGTTTAGACCCTTTCTGCTCAATGGGAAATAGGTCATTTGTTATCAGGTGGTCATATGTGTATTCAGTTAGGACTGATGTTAAAATTTTATACATTGTTGTCAAGCAAGTTATCGGTCTGTAATTTTTGGGATTGTTTGTCTCATCATTCTTCGGAAGCAGGAATGTAATGCCGTTAACTAGCCATGATGGTATCTTTTCTGGCTCCTTAAATATTTCATTGTAAAGTTGGGCTAACAGCTCATGAGACTCTGTGAAGGCATTTATCCAAAAGTTTTGTATTTTGTCTTTTCCTGGGGATTTCCATTTGCTGGTTTTTCTTCTTCTTCTTCTTATTATTATTATTATTATTATTATTAT
The DNA here is from genome assembly GCA_964016885.1 of Eledone cirrhosa. NCBI lineage: Eukaryota > Metazoa > Mollusca > Cephalopoda > Octopoda > Eledonidae > Eledone > Eledone cirrhosa. Next base: position 74,148,719 of record OZ024744.1, on the reverse strand, counting down.
TATTATTATTATTATTATTATTATTATTATTATTTGCGACCTACGTAGTAAATCGTATCATCGTGAGCTCCGCAAAGGTTTGTTATTTCCGTTTGTTAAAAATTGCCATTCATGGAAAATGTTTATTGTTAACCATATATAAGCGCACATACATTGTTTTCCGAAAAGGACACCCAAAAAGATTGGGGCTTTGTGCCCAAAATTTAAACTTTTATTATTATCAAAAAATTTCTTTGAAAAAAAATGGCTAATTCACCTCTGCACCAAGCAGCTGAAAGCCTTCCTCACAAATTAACACCTCACACCGACACCACCATTGTAAATGTTACTACGTTTGCCAACACTACAAAAAATATAAGAAGTAGCAATATTTTAAATTTGTCTCAGGCAGACATTCATTTCCCGCCATTACCAATGACTGCAGGTGTTAAAGCCTCCGCCAACACAACCACCGCGACAACCCCCACCCCCACCACCGCGACAACAGAAACAAAAGAAGAAAAAAATAAATTAACTCGTGATGTCGAAATGAAATCAAGCAAAATGGACTCTTCCCCACCAAAGACGACTGACGTCACCACCACCACAACTGAAACTAACATTAATATTAACACAAATAACGATAGCAACAACAACAATGACATTATAAAAACGACCTTCAGTTTTGCCAGAGTAGCATAACAGTTCGAAGCATTTACGGTAACTCAGGAGGATTTAGAAAATGCCAAACAAATGGTAAAGAAAGATGGGTACAGGGTCAGCCTCACCCCCACCTAATAAAATGGAGCATCGGCGCCTATGCACCGTTTCGTATCGAACAATAAATGTAAAATCGCGCCGAGTGGAACGGGCATCCGAGTCCCAAATCCAAAAAGCTTTGGGACATGTGTGGGCAAGAAAAACCCACATCAGACGTGGGCAGAAGTATGGAACCGTGGACGTGTTCTTTGAAACACCAGAGGAGGCTAGAGAACACGCCATGGTCCCATTAAGAAGTGACGACTTCACACTCGTCCCAAGCTATTGTAGCCAGAGACTCGTAAAGATCAGGGTGACCCACGTTCCACCGGCCATCGAAATTCCCTGGCTAATAGCGGCCGTCCTCGCCGGCATCGAAGCCAACACAAAAATAATAGCAATAGCAAAAGAAAAGCAGGAGAACTGGTCCGGATCTGGGATGGAGCTCCTGATACAAGCGGACCAAAAAAGCATTGAGGAGATCCCAGAGGTAATAGACCTCACTGACGGCAGCCACCTCACGGTAATTGTCGAGGGCAGAAGACCTAGGTGTGTCGTTTGTGATGAAGGAACCCACCTAAGGGCTTTCTGCCTTCAGGCTAAAAGGTTGAGGCCACCTCTCCTACCCACCCCAGTGACACAACCATCAACACCACCAGTAGCAGAAATGGCAGCAACAACTGTAGCAGTAACAACAGAAGCAACTATAACAGCAACAACCCCAGCAACAGTAGCAAAACCAACACCACCACCACCACCATCAAAACTAACACCATCACCACCCAACGCTTCAGAACTAGCACCAGCGCCTATACCATCCACCACGCCACAACCAAAACTAACGCCTGTGGAGGATTTTCCACTCCCCGGCCTATCACAACTGGAGACAGATTGTGACGACGAGGAGTGGGAAACGATATCCGGAAAAAAAAAAGAAACCAAAAAAGAAAAAATTCTCTTCCTTTCCCCTCCAAAAACAAAATACAGAGGGAAACAAATAAATTAAGAAACAAAAAAGTTAGGACAGATATGCCACCATCCACACCAGCATCACCAACCCCATCAACCCAAACACCAACACCATCACCATCATTAACCCCAACACCACCATCACCTACACCACAAAAGTCACCAAAATGCGAAACAGAAACAAACCCACAACAAACGCAAACAAAACAAAACAACCAAAACGATACACACTACACAGCATTAAATTTGAACAACAAGCAATTATTACACTACATCCAACACAACACCAGCATCACAGAAAAAGACTACACAACAACCCCAAAATTCACACCACCTCCACACAAACAAATCACTCGCATCACACAGAAGACTTACATGACACTAAAACAAAAATTCCCCAAAGACATCGGAGACTTCCGACAAGCACTCTCCAGGAGGATTTATAAGGACATCCTTCCTGAGGAGGCCACAAGCAGTGAAAAGGATGGAAAAACCGTCCTTCCCCTACGAGAAGTAAGGTAAGTGGTCTTTCCCATCTTTTCCACTCCTTTTCAACATGACCTCACTCAGAATAGGCAGCATAAATGCGCGTGGCTTGGGGTCGTCATGGAAGCAGGGCCACCTGCTCAACGACGTCAGGTCACTAAACATAGATGTAGTGGCCATCAGCGAGACCAGAATCTCCGAAGCACAGGCTTTCGCACCGATCTTCGGCGGCTACGATGTGTACGCATCTCCCAGCCGTCCGGAATCGGGGGGAGGAGTTGCTGTGCTTTTTCGGAGAGGTTTGGATCTTGCCATACGGGCCATCTTCCTGGACCCAGAAGGTAAGTTGGTGGTGCTGGACGTGACCAGCGGAGACGGGCAAGCTTTCAGGTTAGTGGCCGTCTATGCCCCGACAGGAGCAGGGCGGCCTGATTTCTTCCGGCGTCTGGAGACCTTTCTTGGAACTTCCCGCTCTTTAGTGTTAGTGGGCGACTGGAACGGGATCTTAGATGCACGCTGGGATTGTGTGAGATTAGTGGATAGGGAAGGAGGGTGCAAGAGTCTCACCAACCTGCTCAGACGTTTTGAACTGTCTGACAGGTACCGAATGGATTTCCCGAATGTACCAATGTGGATTGGACAAATCGCATAGGGTCATCCAGATCATATCTAGATAGAGTATTGTGTAGGGAAATATATAGGTCTAGCATAGGCTGTCCACAATTCAAGATAGTCAGCTACACGGACCACAAATTCGTGATCTGTGTGCTTGACTTAGATAGGCTTCATAGACGAGGACCCGGCTACTGGAAGCTAAACGCAACCTTACCAGCGCGCAAGGCCTACAGAGACCGGATTAGCGAACTAGTTAAGCGGGCGTTGACGGGGGCCATCGTCAACAACAAGTGGTGGTTTGCTCTGAAAAGAGCAATTAGAATAGAGTCCATTAGGTTTAGTAAGACTTTAGCAATAGAGAAAAATAGAGCAGAGGGAGAATTAGTTAGAAAATTAGATGAGGCGCTTAGCAAAGTCATCGCGACCGACGTACTTGCGGCGAAATTGGCCCTTGACCAATTCTTCAATGCAAAGCACGAAGGCTACGTTGTCAAAGCTAGGGTGCGTGCTCTCAGACACGAGGGGACGAAAGCCGTTCAATGGGCCCGAGTGGCGGAGGCGCGTCGTGGCAACAAAGCCACGATCCGGTCTTTGGTGGACCACGACGGGCGCATGCTACTCGATCCCGGGCAAATGTGTGAAGCTTTTCAGCGACACTTCGCTCAACTGTTCGGGGGCAGTGGCGGGCCGGATCGAGGGATGGACTTTAGTGTCTACCTCGACGGACTGCCGCGGCTTTCGGCCACTGAGGCGGAGTGTTGCGAAAAGCCGATAACAACCGCTGAAGTACGGGATGCAATGACTAGTTGCACAAGGGGTAAATCGCCTGGTTTGGATGGTCTGCCCTATGAACTTTACGTACAAATGCCAAACTTTTTCGGAGGCCTCTTGGCGGACGTCTACTGCAACTGGCAACAGAACGGGAGAATTCCCAGCTCTGTGAGCCGAGGAGCGGTGGCGCTGCTGAGAAAGGATCCGAACAAGGGAGATAACATAGATAATTTTAGGCCCATAACTCTGCTAAACACAGAGTTCAAGATTTTAGCCAAGGTGCTAGAAAAGAGGTTGGCGCTTGTCGTTGGTGGTCTGGTGGGAGAGGCACAGACATGCGCCATTCCCGACAGATCTATCCACGACAACCTCCACCCCATGCGATACATCGTAGAGAGGGTAGCTAGGGAACCTGGCACGGGTGGGACTTTGATCAATTTAGATCAGTCGAAAGACTTCGATAAGGTCGACCATCGTTACCTAGAGGCAGTCCTGAGGGCATCTGGCTTTGGGCCCGTCTTCAGAGGCTGGATCGCTGCCATGCACAGCAACATCTGCTCTGTAGTGAGAGTGAACGGTCACCTTTCGGAACCGTTCAACATCATGCGCTCGGTCCGCCAAGGATGTTCCCTCTCGTCCCTATTGTACGTATTGACTCTCGAGCCATTACTGCACAAACTGGAGACGTTGAGGGTGATCCCGCGCGAACTAGGATGCGGAAGATCCGTGTCAGCATATGCTGACGATGTCACCGTAGTGGTGTCGAACGCCAAACACATCGAGGCGATCGGCACTACACTAAGAGAATACGAAGCGGTGACAGGAGCAATGATCAACCAGGAAAAGTCAGTGGGCCTGCAGCTCGGCACCTGGAGAGGCAGGTCCATGCCGTCCAACAGCGTCGTCGGGCGCTGGACGGACGGACCGGTTAAATTACTAGGGGTCTGGTTCGGTCCAGACCTCCAGACGGACAAAAACTGGGACGAGGTGACGAGCAGGGTGGCTTCTCTCACCCAGAAATGGGCCGAGCGGAAGCTATCCCTGAAAAGTCGAGCGGAGGTGGCGAATGCGTACACCGCATCCGTCATCTACTACCGCCTGACCGTCGTACCTTGTCCTAAGCCCCGCCTGACTGCGCTGGAGCGTTTGTTCTTTCGCTTCTTGTGGAAGGGACGCGCTCCGATGGTCAGGCGGTCCATCTGCTGTCAACACCCGCTACGTGGAGGGCTGAGCATGCCGTGGCTGATGATGCGCAGACACGCGCTCAGGCTACGACATCTCCACCTCTTCCTCGACGGTGATCAGGTGTGGTCGACGTTTGCAAGACACGTTTTTCCCCAGCTCGTCTCCTTGACGGAGCTGCAGTCCTGGGTCAAGCGAAGACCGAGAGGGAGCGCTTGGAGACTGGAATGTCTTCAGGCGCTCACAGCCCTCGACCAATCGGGCAATGTGATCGGTGAAAACTCCACCTTGGCGTTCTATAGGGGATTAGTGGAGGGGAAGAGCGACGACGTACTTGGAGAAACTCTAGGCGTCGACGAAAATCAACTAGCCAATCTCTTCGGAAGGACTTTCGGGCCGGGGCCTATGGACAACTTCCAGAAATCCCTGGCCTGGCAGTGCTACCGAGGAGCTTTGCCAGTTCGGGATAAACTCTACAGGCATGGAGGTGCCGTCAGCCGGGCATGTCCGAGATGCGCGCAGGGCGACGAAACCGTCCTGCACGCACTCGTCCAGTGTCCGAGCATTGCTGACTTGTGGGTTTATGTCGAACACCTGCTGTCACGTGTAGGACGGATCCAGCTATCAGCTGAGTCCATCGTGAGGATTGCCCCGCCCCCTTCCTTTAGCCTGGAAGGGCAGGCAGTTTTTATCTGTCTGGTGGCCATGGCGAAAGAGATAGTATGGTGGACACGTTTGAAAGGGCTGAAGACGAGCACTTACCTCTTCGATGATGCCCTGATTAACTTTTTCAAATTTCATTTGAAAAGGAAAATCAGGGTAGAGAGGGAAGTGCTCTCTTCCCAGCATTTTGTTGAAAGATGGGTGAGAGAAGCAAGTATGGCCCGAATGAATGGGCCTTCTCTGAGTATGTGTCTGTAAATTAAAGGTGGAAAACTGGGAGAGGGCACTTGCCCTGGTGGTCAGGGCCACTGTGGTCTTTTAATGGGCTTTCTCCACAAATGTCCCTTGGAAGTCTCCCCCCTATTGGGGAATTTTTCTTTGTTATTTTATTTCAACCTCTGTTTTTTTACACGCAGAAATGCCCATTTGTACCGTCCTGTATTGTCCTGTACTGTCCTTAATGTCTACTTTATGTGAACCCTTGTGGTTAATAAAGAAAACATTATTATTATTATTATTATTATTATTATTATTACAGTTGCATTTATCTTGCTTTATGTTCATACGAGTTATCACCAAGTCACAACCAGTGACCTCAAGTGACAACAAGGTCTGTCATGTTCAAGAGAAGAACATACATACTCACACATGCATCTTTAGTGTTTAGACTTGTGATCTACTTATATTGACAGGATCTTCCTTAGTATATGGGCAGTTTCCATTAGTACTATCTTTTGTATTTCTCCTATACGCGGGTTTCCTGGGATTTGCGATAAGTAATCATTAGACCCCTTAGGTATCATTCCTAGAGCGCCTACAACCACTGGTATTGTTTTAATTCACAATTTCCATATTTTTCCAATTTCTATCTCCAGGTCCTTATACTTGCTCAATTTTTCAATTGTTTTTATAGATACATTCTTGTCTATTGGAACGGTTATATCAATTCGCAGGCATACCCTCTTTTTAAAGTCCTTCAATATTATATCAGGTCTGTTTGCATCTATTTTTCGGTCTGTTTCGATGCTAAAGTTCCACAAGATTGAGATGTGATCTTTTTCAAGTATGGGAAGTAGTTGATGCTCCCACCAATTCTTTTGTTGGGGCACCTCAAAATGCTTACACATTATCCCGAATTAAGCCGTACAGTGATTAGCAACCATCGTTGGTCTTTTGTTCAACACTGACAAAGGAAAGATGTACTAGTTTCAAGCTTATTAGCTATCGTCAGCACCGTATACCTTCCTGCTGGATGATTGAACAATGTCTGAAAGTATATACTGTCCTTATGCATATTAACGGCTGAGCAGCCTAATTTGCATATCGAGTGAGTTAATCGGCGGGGCGCACCGAAAACGATAAACGGAAAAAATGAAACTAAATTTCATTTCTCCCTCTTAGTACGGCTGTTACTTAAATATAAGTATGTATATGTACATACATATATGTATACAGACGTACAGTAGTATATATATATATACATACATGCACACATATATATATATATGTACGTATGGATTTACCGAACATTTATTATAGTACATCGTTCCTTTGTCAGTGTTGAACAAAAGGGCAACGATGGTTACTAAACACTGTATGGCTTAATTCGGGATGTTTGTTTACAAACACACCGAGCATTATAATAAATGTTCGGTAAATCCATACGTACATATATATATATATGTGCATGTATGTATATATATATACATTCTACTGTACATCTGTATACATATATGTATGTACGTATACATACTTATATATACATATATATACACTCATATATATATACATATGTGTGTGTATATATATATATATTATTTTCCATACTGACGTCGATGTTGTCATTGCTATTTTTATTATTACTATTATTCTTGTCAGCTACATTGTTGATTTTATTATTATTAACTTCTTCTTCTTCTTCTTCTTCTTCTTCTTCTTCTTCTTCTTCTTCTTCTTCTTCTTCTTCTTCTTCTTCTTCTTCTTCTTCTTCTTCTTCTTCTTCTTCTTCTTCTTCTTCTTCTTCTTCTTCTTCTTCTTCTTCTTCTTCTTCTTCTTCTTCTTCTTCTTCTTCTTCTTCTTCTTCTTCTTCCTCTTCTTCTTCTTCTTCTAATTATTATTATTATTATTGTTCTTTGAGTCTCAGTCATTGATGTTAGTTAACTGGAAAGTTTGTTGAAATGAATATCAAGCCACTACCTGCAGCCTCAGATATTCAGGAAGTATCGGAGGGTTCTTGCTGTTCCCAGCAAGCATGCCTTTTGAAGTGTTCCAAAAAGAGGGGCTGAACTAATTTTCTTTAACCATCATTGAAAACTCTTTGAGATATTACCTAGTGCGCCTATGACAATCGGGACGACTCTGACTTCATGGCAGTTCCAAATCCTTTTTACCTCCCATTTTAAGTCCTGGTATCGGTTAATTTTCTCCCTCTCCTTTTCTTGCACTCTCATGTCAAATGGGCAGGCTACATCTACAATCAGGCACGATCTTTTTTCCTTGTCCAAAGCCACCAGGTCAGGCCTATTGTGTTCTAGTTTCTTGTCTGTCTGTATCCTAAAACCCCACAGCACCTTCACCTGATCGTTTTCTATCACCGACTCTGGCTTATGCTCATACCACTTCTCAGAATGCGGTAAATCATCTACTTTGCATAGGTGCCATCACATCTTGTCTCCAGCCTTTATAGTGAGTCTGGGCTAGGTATTTACACTCGCATACAATGTGAGCCACAGTCTCCTCTCTCTCTCCACAGATCCTACACAGTGGGCTAGCTTCGTCCTCGTAAATATGGTGTTAACCACAATTCGGTCTTTGTCTGACCAAAACCGGTGCATGTTACTCGAACACGAGCAGATGTGTGAAGCTTTTCAGCAGCACTTTTCTGAACTGTTCGGGAGTAGCGGCGGTCCGAATCGGGGTATGGACTTCAGAGCATACCTCGACAGACTGCCTCGGCTCTCGACGACCGCAGCACAGTGTTGCGAAAAGCCAATAACAGCCGGGGAAATACGGGAAGCAATGGCGAACTGCACGAGGGGTAAATCGCTAGGTTTGGATGGTCTGCCCTACGAGCTTTAATCATTTATGCCAGACTTGTTCGGTGACCACTTGGCAGACGTCTACTGCAACTGGCAACAGAACGGGAGCATTGACAGTTTTGTGAGCCGGGGAGTGTTGGCGCTGCTGAGAAAAGACCCGAACAAGGGGGATGTTATCGATAATTTCAGGCCCATAACCCTGCTAAACGCAGAGTTCAAGATTTTGGCCAAGGTGTTTGCAACGAGGTTGGCGCTTGTCGTCAAGGGTCTGGTGGGAGAGGCGCAGAGATGCGCCATTCCGGACAGATCAATACACGACAACCTCCACCTCATGCGATACATCATAGAGAGGGTGTTTAAGGAAACCTGCGCGATCGAATCCCTAATTAACTTTTTCAAGTTTCAATTGAAGAGGAAAATCAGGGTGGAGAGGCAAGTGCTGCCTTCTAGCAAGTTTGTTGAAAGGTGGATGAATGTAGCGAGAATGCTCCAAGTGAACGGGACCACTCTGAATATACGTCTGTAGTTTGAGAGATGGAAAAATTGAGAGAGGGTGCTTGCCCTGGTGGTCAGGGTGGCCGTGGTCTTTTGTGTGGTTTTCGCCACGAGTAACCCTCGGAGGTTCCCCCCTATTGGGCAATTTTTCATCGTTTCAATTTTATTGTTTTTATTGTTTATATATATATATGTTTCTATGTCTTTTTCTTTTTCTTTTCTTATAGAAATAATTGTTTCTACTATTGGCACAAGGCCAGAAAATTACCCAGTACATTACTGGTACTTTATTTTATCGACCCCGTAAGGATGAAAGGCAAAGTTAACCTCGGCGGGATTTGAACTCAGAATGGCAAGGGCCGTAACTCTATGCGTCAAAGCATGGCGTCCGAACCTCTACCGATACTGCCAATCCAATAACAAATATTTACACGCACAAAACCCACATCGTACCGGCCTGTACCGTCCTGTGCCATCTGTAATATTATTCTTGATGCAACCCAATAAATGAAATCATTATTATTATTATTATAGTTGTTGTTGTTGGTGGTATCATCAACGTCCAGTGTCCTAAACTATTTGACCTATGGGGTTTGTTCGAATATCTGTTTTCAGTTGTAGTACACATCAGTCTGTCAGTCAAATTGACAGAGAGCATATCCTCGACAACCACTATAAGAATTGCAAGACAAATCGCAACAACAGTAGCAACAACTAAAGCAGCTGCTTTTAGATCAATCGCAGAAAATATTAATTGAAAATGTTCTTCCCTTGCCTAACAACAACATTTACAACAACAACGACAACGAAGCAAAGCCAGTAGTAATCTCTTGACCAATTCCTTTACAAGAAATGCGTAATTTTTCGACACACCAATTTCGGTCGACTATGAGTTATTCGCATCGGGAATGAGAGGTGGAGCTGACAGTGCTCTTCCGGACAGGTTTCAGCCTCAATGTCTAGAAGTTATTCATTGAACTAGACGTTAAAGTTTGTGTGAGTTGTAATTCTTGTGGTGGGATCAGATTGCTGGCCGCCCATGCTATGGCGGCTATGTATCTTCAGGGGTTGTTAGCCTATCTATTACTATCTTCAGGGGTTGTTAGCCTATCTATTACTATCTTCAGGGGTTGTTAGCCTATCCATTACTATCTTCAGGGGTTGTTAGCCTATCTATTACTATCTTCAGGGGTTGTTAGCCTATCTGTTACTGCTGTTTGTGAGTTGAACTGCATCTTAGACACACAGTAAAGCGAATGTAATAGCCTCGCAAACCTGCCCGGGGGTTTCTAGCTGTTAGATACCGATTAGATTTCGGTAATATGCTTTAGAGGCAACCAAATAATTATCCAAATCATTATCAGTGGACAGAGATAAATCTGTTCATAATTCAGAGTTCCTGGTACACAGACCACAAATTAGTGATACAAGTAAATGCTTTAGATAAGGCGCATACGTTGAGATCGGGTTACTGGAAGTTGAGAGGTTCTTTTTCTCGTTACGGAAAGACTAAAGACCCACAATTAATGACTTCGTTAACCGGCAGTTGATGGGTGCTATCCTCAAAGACATGTTGTGATAGAAAGAGATAGAGGATAGCGAGAGCTCCTGGACAAGACAGAAGAGTCGTGAGGAGAGGTGTCGTGACGGGTATGCTAAAGGTGCGAATGATTCGACAAAAGTCTACGAAATTCGTTCGATAGACTGGGTTAACAGATGCACGACCTGCAAACAAACACGTGTTTTAGTCTTTGAAGGACGAAGACAGATGTGTGATGCTCAATTCCAAGCCGGTGTGTGCGGTCGTTCAGCCTCGCGTTCATCGAATGTACAGGGTGGTCTGTGTTTCGAAGATGGTTTCTGGCGGATGCTAGAACACATATTGATGGCCTGCATCACTCTCAACGGAAGAGGATAGAGATTGCAACCAACCGAGATACGGTAGATTTCGATGATGTTGACTATGAGCTTTACTAATTCGTGCCAGACTTATTTATCGACCTCGTTACAGACCACTTTTATAAGAGGAAGCAAAACGGAAATATTGCCAATTACGCGAGCTAGATTGTGCTGATGATGCTGAGAGAAGGCGCCAATAAACTTGACTCGTTAGACAATTTCCGGCCCATTTATCTGCTAAAAGCAGAGTTTAAGATTTTGGAGTTAGCAAAGAGCCTGGCATATGTCGCCGGGGATTATTTCGGTGATCGTTCTTTGATCCCCTGTCTTAGCACTTCTGTACAAGCTGGCTCTCAAGCTACGGCTGCAGAAGCTTGAAAACCGTTCGTTGTATGCGGTGTCTGTCACCGAAAAGATGTCCGATAGAGGGTTAGGGAAAGTGATCAGAACCGTTCTAAATAAATACCCGGTGGTGACAATGATTAGTTAAAACAAGTAAGTATTTTTGTATCTCTAAACCTGGAGAGTGATGACTCCGCCAGCAGACAGGGTCATGGGCATTGGACGGTCGAACTGATTAAACTACTCAAGATCTGGTTCCGTTCCACTACAAGATGGACAGGAACTCAGATGAGATTTCGAGCAGGATCAACAATATCACCCTGAAATGTTCCAAAAGAAAGCTGTCCCTGACATGTCGGACAGAGGCGAATGACTAACTAGTATCAGTTACTGGCGCTCTGTCATACATTCTCAAGGACCGAAGATCTGGGCTTCGTCTGACCAGATTTACCTTCTACTTCTTCTAGAGAAATGAGTTCCATCACCATCATGCAGTGGCATGTCATGGCTGCTAAAGCGCAGATGTGGTTGGTGTATTTATGTGGGCTCCGTTCGTAAGGCACGCCTTTCCGCAGTTTGTTCTTTTGACTGAACTGAAAACTGGGAGGAATCTTTCAGTTCAGGATAACCTCTTCAGTGTATGTAATTGCCATCAGATGAGCCTGTTCTAGGTGCGACAACATCGTTCTGCATGCACTCGCATGCTGTCCCACTATTACTGACGTGTCGAGTTCTTTTGTCGCATGTATAATGGATCCAGCCATCATTCGAATCAATTGAGAATATCACTCCATTGCTCAGCTTTAACAGAGGCAAGCATATATTCCTGTCGGCTGGCTATTACGAACGAGGACATGATTGTACGAGGTTAGAAGAACAAGAGTCAGACGTGTTCCTCTTCGATTAAGCTCTCATTGAACCATAAATGGTTTCACTTGGAAAGGAGAGTGAAGGTATAGAGAGAGATTATCTACACCAGTGATAGTAAATGGTGCAAGACCACAATGAAATGGTAAAATGGGTAACAATATTCATTATTCTTATCTGTTATGATTTCAATCACAAATCGCCGGAATAAATGCATTGTTCTCTATTTAATTACGTTCTTTAATATTCTATTTTAAATTTCTTGTCTGAGTTTCCCTTTTATCCTTCCGAGGTCGATGAAAAATAACAGTTATGTGCTGGTGTCTATTTCACTTGGTATACCCCTTCCTCAAAACTTGTGATTCTTGTACCTAACTTAGAATTTTTATGCCACTGTAATCACAGAAAAATGTACTTCTCCTCTCAGATGTTTATTTCAATCGGAATTAACCTTCTCTTTCGTCCTTCCTGGGCAAATAAGGAACGTAGCAGAAGATCTATGCTACATATTATGTATACTTTGTTTTGATATCCATGTACATTGATTTGGCATTTTGTCAATGCAATAAGCTTTGTTATTTGTTCTCGGTAAGATAGTTTTGTAATGGCAGAAACATAAAATACGGAGTTGTATACTTTTGTCGTTCAAAGAGAAAAATACCATAATCAATTTTTTTTTAAATGGCACTTAAGAGAGACAATACATATTTATACAGTTCTGACCTAGTTTCTCCTACTAATCTTTTGATGAAGGCTTTTTATCCCGAAATATAAGGACCTATAAAGAACCTCAAGGTAACATCACAACATAATTTTTATCAGCATATTTTTAACATTTACCATCCAATTCACAATGTTGTAGCTTTCGAACAGAACACAATTTAATACAATTTACACAGTGCTTCGAACAATCTACAAAAGCCTCTTTAACTTTATGTATGTAATCTATACGTTGAAAATCTATCTCAGCCGATATCTATTTTCTTCCGATTGTATATAAAACATCGATTGAAAATCTTAACAAATTGTAGATAAGGTATGTGTAGAAAAAAGATTGTTTGTTCAACGGTGAAATGTTTTCAAACCCTTTAGGGTTTGAAAATATCGTTCATACTGCAAATTATCATACAAATTAATAATATTTAAAATTCAAATCTTTAAAATGATCTAGCAATCAGTTTCGTTTATTTTATCCTTGTTTCGGATTTGGAAGTAGCACAGAAAGTAAGAGCAGTGATTTTCGTAAAGAATTTTGTTCGCCGATTAAATTATTGCGGTCATATCTACTATTTTTATGTGGAATTAATTTTCTCCCATCGGCACAAGGTTAGAATTTTGAATTGAACTTTAGGAATGTATTTATGGTATAATGTATAAACTTATTTGGATTAGTACATGGAAGCGTAGTTACATGACTTCATGAAATACCACCACAATGATAAGAAAGCTGAATGCAATTAAAAATATCAAGTATCTAACCTATTTTGGATGAAAAACTCTGATATGAAAATCAGGAAAGCTCAGGCATGGCCAATGCTGCATAAACTGCAGGAAATCTGGAAGTCAAGGGTAAGGTTGTGTCCAGCCACTGTAAAATCAATGCTCTTCTATAACACTGAGATAGAGACAACGACAAGAATGGGTAGAAAAGTGTATTGATGTTTGTTACGCAAGGTTATGTTAGCATATGTGTGAAATGGCTGCAGTTCTTGACAAACGAAGACTTATATAGAAACCTCCGATAAGTAAGTGTGAAGATCAAAGTATGTAGATTACTAATGTCACAACATTATTTACATGGCAGTATCGGTAGAGGGTCGGACGCCATGCTTTCCAGCATAGTTACGTCCCTTTACGATCTGAGTTCAGATCCCGCCGAGGTTGACTTTGCCTTTCATCCTTACGGGGTCGATAAAATAAAGTACCAGTAATGCACTGGGTAATTGCTGGCCTTGTGCCTAAAGTAGAAACAATTATATACAATATTCAAAAGAGGGAGCAATAAAGCTGATCCTGTGAAATCCACAATATAGAGTGGGAAAGCTTGGTTTGTGTCATACATATTGATAACTTGAAGTAGCATACGGGCCTAGAATTGGTCCAGAAACTGAAGATAGCTATGATGGACAGAGAAGTTTGAAAAAAGAGTTTTATTACCTTGGCCTGAATAAGATCTCCGTTAACTAAGGAATATGCACACACACACACACACACACACACGCGCGCGCCACGACTTTACCATTTAACAAACGCACGCAATTGCCGTCGCAGGTAGATGAACAAACAGAAGCGCAATTTAGTATAGCTAGATCCGAACTTAGAAATATTATAGAACAGTATAGCAAGAAGCATAATAGAATGGAGGCCCAGCAACTGGGAGAAAAATCTGCAAATGGCTTGCGTAAGCTCATGCAGCGCTCGCGTAATGGAGAGATAGCATGCTTTCCAGCAGACAAGTCTGGCAGAATGTCGGTTGACAGCCTGCCAAACTACATCCAGGCAATGCAACCCCACATCACTAACACAAGAGAGGTAACACCACAGGAGCATGAGGATAGAGAAAAAGCCCTCAATGCCCATATGGTGATGTGGACGAATATAATGCAGCCCAACAAAAGGACTTCCAACAACTTCCAGGCCTGGAACAATGACGTGCCGGCGTTGTATGGGCTTCGAAAAGACCATAAAACGGGCTGTGACCCTGTCGCGGGACCACCAACACGGCCAGTCTGTAGAGCTAACATTGCTAGTAACTACAGACTGTCCTACTCCCTCTCCCTGATCATACGCCCTATCATTGAAATGGCCCCAGATGTATGTGACAGCACGGAGGACCTCCTCAGCAGAATCGGCGTGAGTAACCGATCTGGGGACCTAACAAACTGCATAATAGGCAGTATGGATGTTGTGTCCCTGTATCCATCTATTGACGTGGATTTTGCTGTGGAGAAATGCGTAGAAATGATCAGTGAGAGCAAGGTTGAGTTCCGTACGATTGATACCAGTGAGCTGGCTGGGACTCCTACTTAAGCTTACCTATAGTAATAGTTACCTAGACACATATGACCTTAGCAACCTGTGCCCTACAAGACCAGCAAGACGCAGACCACCTACCATTACCTCAATGGCCAAGAAAACCCACACAGATAGATGGAACGGGTGGACCAGAGCCATACGGACACCCGAAAACCACGATGAACTGAAGAAAATGATTGCACATGCGGTAGGGGCCATCATAAAGCTAACCCTTAAGGAACATATGTTCAAATTTAATGGAAAAACATATGCCCAAGAGGAAGGAGCAGCCATTGGTGTTAGCATTGCAGGCGACATAGCTAACTTATTCATGGTATGGTGGGACAGTAGACTTAAACTCAAACTTAAAGAACAATTAGAAGACCCCTTAACCCTGATAATGTACTCCCGCTACGTAGATGATATAAACATCGTAGTTAAGACACCCCCACTAGAGAACAGTCAGGAACTAGAGAAAAACACAATGGAAAGCATCCAGCAAATAGCAAACTCCATCCACCAGAGCATTAGAGTTACTATAGACTACCCAAGTAAACACCCCAACCATCGATTACTTGTACTAGACACAGAGTTCTGGTTAGATACCATTAACAACAAAAAACAAATCCTCCATTCCCATTATGCCAAACCCATGACTTCCAAACATCTGCTCCACCGACAATTCGGCCATTTCGGACCATACCAAAATCAACATACTGATTGCGGATTTGGTACGGGTGATGAGAAATGTGTCCCGCATGTGCAACCCCGAAGAACTAGAGAGACACATACAACACTTCATCCACCGTATGCAGTTCTCTGGCTACAATCAGAGAGATAAAATCAGAGTGTATAGAGGAGCCAGAACCAAATGGGAAAAAATGTAAATAATGACACAAATGGGACCTGCCCCTTGTATAGGAGCAAATTTTGGAATAGAATAGAAAGAACTAGTAACAAGGCCAAGAGAATAAACTCATGGTATGATAGCAATAAATACCAGAGTGTAATGTTCATCGATACAACCCCTAGAGGTGAATTAGCTTACAAATATAGAAGGGCCCTAAATAAACATAAACTCAATATTAAGATAGTAGAAAGACCAGGTACCTCCGTAAAAACACTTATTAGCAAGGCATACCCTTTTCAAAAACCCTCATGTATAGATAAGAAATGTATAACCTGTAAAATAAGCCCCCATATTAACTGTAAAACTAGAAATGTAGTGTATAGCATAAGATGTACTGAAGGACAATGTAGAGACAAAAATATAGTGTACATAGGTGAGACAGCTCGTAGTGTAGGGGAACGGATAAATGAACACTGGCGAGACCTTCAAGATAATAAAGAATCATCTGTACTCTACCAACATGCTAAGATAGAACACAAGGGTAAATTAGAGAACATAGAAATAAAAATAGAATCTACACACAGAAAAGTTTAGCAATGTTTAGACAAATTACAGAGGCAATAAACATAAAAGAATTACAACCAAAATTAAATAGAACATATGAGTGGAACAGCAACATCACAACTTACAATTAAGGACAAAATGAAAACACACACACACATAGAACAAACAAACAACCAGTAACATGTAAATAAACAAATAAATAAATGAACATAAACACACACAGACACCCGGATGTGGTGCATGCGCAGATTGAGCACACAACACACACACACAGAAACAAAATGGCGCAGGACAGAACAAAGGAGAGGCACAGAAACAAAGATAGGAATCCCCAGTCACCGAAGAGGTCACAGAGTGTGTGACGAAAGAACTATGACTATATATAAACAACTATCTGGTTGTGGAACCAACCAACCGACCAACCAGAAATTTATAAATTTATAAATTTATAAATATATAATAAATTGAAGTGAAAGCATCGGTGCGTGTGTTTCTTATTGGCAACATGACCCTCCCAAAGTATAACAACATATATATATACACATATATATATATATATATATATATATATATATATTGGCTAATAAAAACTTTTGATGCATTGAAGGCTTCTTTGGTTTATTTTTTATAATTCTTCGGCTCTGTTTAATTACATTGAGCTATATCTTATACTGTCATTTCTATAATATGAAGAGGGTGTTTAACTCCAACACACTCTAGTATTTTAATTATTATATATATATATATATATATATATATATATATATATATATATATATATAGTAATAATAATAAAATTAAAGACTAAAATCCAAAGAGGGCTCGATAAGGAAAATATATATCAAATATATAAGAACCGTAGAGCAAATATTTAATAAAATAACAGATTAAAGTTTAAGCAAAGAATCGCTGCACTCCGGTTGCAATGTTTTTTGAAATATCCAGCTCTGCGTTTACAGATTGACTTTGTTAGTTTCAGAAGATCCCGTTAAGGGTGAAAGCAGCGATTCTTTGCTTAAACTTTAACCTGTTATTTTAATAAATATATATATATATATATATATATATATATATATATATATATATATATATATATATATATATATATATATATATATATATATATATATATATATATATATATATATATATATATGTATATATATATATATATATATATATATATATATATAACAGACTATATATATATGTTAGACTATATATATATGACTATATAACAGACTATATATATTTGTTAGACGATATATATATGTGTTTGTGTCTATATTGTATCTGTATTTTTGACCGTTGGTCAGTCAATGGTAACATTGAGGACCGAATAAATTAAATTAACCGATATAAAAGACACAGAAGCGAAAACCAACCAGACAGTGAGTGTGTTCTGTTATTAATTCTGGCAATATTATTACACAAATATGACCCTCCTCAAGTATAACAATATACATCCCTCATATCCAGGAGCACCAAGAGTGAGTACTCCCCTCCTCTCTTTCTCTTTTTCCTCAACCTACAGGCTTATATAGAGAAAAGGCCCAACCACTTGGGCCATCTTTGCCACATTCACCCGCCATTTCTACAATTTGCTGGGGTACAGCATCTCTCTCTCCAACCTGATTCTTCTTCCAAAATGATATTTGAAAAATGAATCAGTTGTTCGCCGGAGAGAAAGGTGTCTGACTTCAGCCCTTTTAACCTTGTACCATATAACCTCTTTCACCATAGCCATAACACAGGAAATCCCCCTCACCGTCGTTTTTGAAGGAGGGTGGCGGTTTGATCATGACAATGGACTCGTTGTTCAACTGGATTGGTCCCACTCGCGACAATAGTGGTTCTACATAGCCCCACAGGACGGTAACGCCCGGGCAGTGTACAAATTCGTGCGTGACGGTTTCCTCGTCGCGCACGCATCTCGGACAGATCGTTTTCGAAGTGTCCCTGCCCGGTCTGCCGTGTCTGTAGAGCTTGTCTTGAACTGGTAGAGCTCCTCGGTAGCACTCCCAGGCCAGGGACTTTTGGAAGTTGTCCATCGGTCCCGAGTGGAAGGTTCTACCGAACAGACTGGCCAGTTCGTCTTCCTCTACGCCTAGAGTTTCTCCGAGCGCATCGTCGCACTAGCTGCGGACCAACCCTCTATAGAATGACGAAGTGGAGTCTCCACTGATCGCAGGGTACGCCTGCCAAAGGGCTGTGAGCGCTTGAGCACATTCAATGTGCCAGTCGCCCATTTTCCTCAGTCTTTGTTTGACCCAGGACTGCAGCTCGGTCAGTGAGACGAGTCCTGGGAGTGCTCGCCTCACGGGGCCCACACTGGTTGTCCGGTGAAGAATACGTGGAGGTACCGCGTGTTTGCGCATCGTCAGGCACGGCATCCCCAGCCCTCCGTTTGAAGGGTGTTGGCAACAGATGGATCTTCACACCAATGGAGCCCGCTTCTTCCAAAGGAATTGGAAGAGCGCGTGCTCCATTTTGGTGAGCGTTTTGGCTGGACAGGCACGACGGTCAAGCGGTAGTAGATGACGGACGCTATAAAAGTTTTCGTCACCTCCGCTCGACCTTTCAAGGATAGTTTGCACTCGGCCCACTTCTGGGTGAGCGCAAACAACTTGGCCGTCACCTCGTTCCAGTTCTTCTCCACCTGGAGGTCCGGACCAAACCAGACACCGAGCAGCTTTACCAGTACTTCAGTCCAGTGTCCGACGACGCCATCGGAAGGCATCGGTTTGCCTCTCCACGTTCCGCGTTGCAAACCGACGGATTTATCACGGTTCAGCTTCGCTCCTGTAAAACTTTCGTATTCCTTTAGTATGGTGCCGACCTCCCTGATTTGCGAGGTGCTCGACACCAATACTGTCACGTCGTCGGCGTAGGCCGACGCCGCTTTTCGCAGTCCTGGTTCCAAAGGGAATCCCTGCAATAGCTCCAACCTCTGCAGTAGTGACTCGAGAGTCAGTACGGTTTGCCTCTCGAGAGTCAGGCATCGGTTTGCCTCTCCACGATCCGAGTTGCAAACCGATGGACCTGTCCCGGTTCAGCTTCGCTCCTGTGACACTTTCGTATTCCTTCAGTAAGGTGCCGACTTCCTCGATTTGCGAGGCGCTCGACACCATTACTGTAACGTCGTCGGCGTAGGCCGACGCCGCTTTGCACAGTCCCGGTTCCAGAGGGATGTCCTGCAATAGCTCCAGCTTCCGCAGTAGTGGCTCGAGAGTCAGTACGTACAGAAGGGAGGAGGGAGGGCATCCCTGTCGAATGGATCGCGTAATATGGAACGGCTCCGAGAGGTAGCCGTTCACCTTGACCCTTGAGCAGATGTTGCTGTTGTGCATTGCAGCAATCCAGCCCCTGAACACGGGTCCGAAGCCTGCCGCCTCGAGCACCGCATCCAGGTAACGATGGTCAACCCTATCGAAAGCCTTAGACTGATCCAAGTTGATCAGGGCCCCACCGAAGCCGGGTTTACACCCTACCCTCTCTATGATGTATCGCATGAGGTGGAGGTTGTCGTGTATGGACCTGGTCGGGATTGCGCATGTCTGCGCTTCTCCCACCAGGTTCTCGACGACAAGCGCCAGCCTCTTTGCCAACACCTTGGCCAAAATCTGTAACTCTGTCTATAGCAGAGTTATGGGCCGGAAGTTGCCTATGTCATCCCCCTTATTCTGGTCCTTCCTGATTAGTGTGACCACGTCCCTGGTTACAGAACTGGGAATTCTCCCGTTCTGTTGCCAGTTGCAGTAGACCGCTTCCAGGAGACCGGAGAATAAGTCCGGCATTGCTACGTAAAATTCGTAGGGTAGACCGTCGATACCTGGAGATTTACGTTTGCCGCATTGGCTCAGCGCGTCCCCTAACTCAGTGGCTGAAATCGGCTTTTCGCAGAACTTTGCCTCGCCGTCCGAGAGTCGCGGTAGGCCGTCGAGGTATGGACCGAAATCCATAGCCTCTCCCGGCGCGCCGCTCCCCCGAACGGCTGATCAAAGTGCCGCTGAAAAGCCGCACACATCTGCTTAGGCTCACGTATCACGCGTCCGTTTTGGTCCTTCAAAGACCGAATCGTGGACTTGTTGCCACTTTTTGCCTCCGTCACTCGGGCCCAGCTAACAGTTTTGGCTCCCTCGTTTCCCAGAGAAACGTATTTTGATTCTGACAACGCAGCCCTCGTGCTTTGCGTCGAAGAACTGGTCCAAGGCCGTTCTCGTTGCTAGCACGCTGGCTACGTGGCCACTTCTAATTGCCTCTTCTACTTTATCTACCAGTTCCTTCTCGGTTCTATTTCTATCTAACGCTAATTCTTTACTAAAAACTATCGAGTCTAATCTAACTGCCCTCTTGAGAGAGTACCACCATCTGTTGTTGACAATGGACCCTGTCAAGTGCTGTTTAACTAAAGTGCTAATCCGTCTACTGTAGGCTTTGCTTGTCGGTAACGACAAGTTCAGCTTCCAGTAGCCGGGTCCTTGTCTATGGGTTCTATCAAGGTTGGCCATGCAGGTCACTAGTTTGTGATCTGAATAGGCAACAATGAACATTTGTGGACAGCTTAACATGTCCCTATCCTTATTTCTAACTAGAACCCTATCTAGGTACGATCTAGATGTTCCGCTACGATTACTCCACGTCCACAGTGGCGCAGTCGGAAAATCTAGTCGATATCTATCGGCCAGGTCAAATCGGTCGATTAACTGTTTGAGGCTGTTAGACCCCCCCCCCCTTTATCGGGACATGCTCCCACATAGTCCCAACGTGCATCTAGGATTCCATTCCAGTCCCCCACTAAAAGCACGGAGCGGGACGTTCCCAGAAAAGTCTCTAAACGTTTGAAGAAGTCTGGCCGTGGTGTCCCGGATGGGGCATATGCGGCCACCAGCCTGAAGGCTCCACCTTCACTACCGTCAACGTCTAGGACCACCAGTCGACCCTCCGCGTCCAGATGTACCGTCTGTGTTACGAGGCCCAGGTGTTTCCGCAGCAAAACGGCAACTCCACCCCCACCCCCCGCTTGACAGAGAGATGCGTAGATCTCAAAGTCATCGAAGATGGGGGCCAGCTGTCGCTCGCCGTGGATCCTGGACTCGCAAATGGCTACCACATCCATACTGTGCGACCTGAGGTCGTTTAAGAATTTGCCCTGTTTCCAGGACATCCCCAGGCGGCGTACGTTCACACATCCAACTCTTATATTGGCCATGTTGGTGCTGAAAAGTTAAAAGAGGAAAAGAGATCACTCACCCTTCGCCTCCTGGGGACCAGGCCGCACAATTTCCACGGGGGTGTTGGAGGGGTTGTCTGGATGGGTGGTGGTTTCCGGTGGGGTGGGGACGCAGATGTTTGGTGGGGTGGGGTCTGGTGGGATGGAGGTGTCTGTGGTGGGGAGGTATTTGTGAAGGACGCGGTTGAGTGGTTTCACGCAGGAATTCCCCATATCCTTCTCAAATGTTTCTTTTAGGGACCTATAAGTTTGTATAGGGACCCTAATCAGTTTTAGGTTCAGTTTTTTGCTATGTTTAATAGAGTGGGCGAAAGTTTTCCCTTCGGTTTTCACCGAAGGGTCGTTCGTGATGGTCTCCATTAGTGTTTTGTTTTCAGTGTTTATGTAAGTGTAAGTGTAATTTTCTTGTGTTGTGTTGTGTCTGTAGTTCTTGTGTGTGCTTTCGTTTTGTTGTAGGTATTTTGTTTTCAGGAGGTGGGGATTTTTTTTGTGATGTTTTTGTTGTTTGTGTTGGTGGTTGTATGTTTGTGGTAGTGTTGGCTGGTTTTTCTTCTTTTGTGATGTCTTTTCTTTCTTTTCGAGCGATGGGGTTCTCCCTCGTCTTCACTGGGTGATGGCAAGATAGCCTCATCTGTTGTATCGTCTGTGTGATTGGGGAGGGGTATACCTTGGGGAGCTGTTGTGTCTATATGTGATTTTGCAGTGGTTTTAGGTGGAGTGGGGTTGGGTGGGACTGTGTTTGTTGTGGTTATTTTTGTGTTGTTGTTGTTGTGGTGGTGTTGGTGGTTGTGTTGTTTTGATGGGTGTCGGCAGAAGAGCCTTTTTTTGATTCATTAATTTAGGACAGGAAGCCCTCAGGTGACCCCTGCTAAAGCAATGGTAACATGAAGGCCGTCTACCCTCAACCGAAAAGTTTATGTAGGTGAGTCCGTCCAGGAGTACACGTTGTGGGATCATAGCTATTCGCTCTGGGCTCATTTGCACCAGAGCTTCAATGCTAGTCCCATTGAATACATCTCTGGGGGACTTTCCTACTGACAGTTTTCTGTCTTCATCAAAATTGATGAAGCCGCACAGTATCCACCATATGTTCACCTTTGGTGTGACACTCGTGATTCTGATCTTTTGTGTCCTTTTTCCCATATATGTAGGGGAAAAGGTGTACAGGTTGGATACAATTGGCGATACAGAGTAATTTTGGGCCGTCAATTGATCCTTCATGAGTACCGAAATACTCCCAAAAAGTTTTCTTCTTTGAATGAATGCAATATCATTCATTGAATTTTTGAAAACCAGTTCAATTTCTTTCTGTGACAACTGGACTGGTTTTCGGGTAGAATTGGAAACTGCCCTCAAAACTATCGTTTTGAGAGCAGTTTTCTTGCGAATTTCTACCGGAGAATTGATGCTGAAAGCACCATTTTTTTCGAAAGTGACATATCTCCTAGCGTCCTTTAAAAGTTGTTCAGCATTTGTTATGTCGAGATATATCAGTTCCTCCTTTTTTTGAACTTTCTCTGCAAAGGAGATTTTTGGTTTCTTTGTGGAATCCGAGTTGGTGGTGTTGTCATTATTGTTGTTATTGTTGTTGTTATTCTTGTTGTCACCGATGTTGATATTATTCGTATTTTCCTTGGTGTTGTTGTTGTCTTTGATGCTGGTGTTATTGGTGTTGTCTTTATTTTTTTCTTTGTTGTTGTTATCATTGTTGCTTTTATCATCATTATTGGTGTTGCTGTTATTTTTGTTGTCATTGAACTGTTTGATGTCATTTGTGTTATTTGGATATGAATTCGTTTTTACATTTTCATTTAGTCTTTCCATCTCTATAGTATCTAGTGAAGAAGAGGTTGTTGACTGCGAGCTTTGTAGTCTTACCGCCTCTCCACCAACATTATCGTTGGACGCAGCGTTCATAACGTAATCAAAATTTTAAAATATATTTTCCAAAATTCGATGGAGAAAAAATTTTCTAAATGGATATTTAGTTGGCGAAAATGAGTTGACCCACCACCTGAAGGTCCAGACGGGGGTCAGGTTACACAATAATATGAAATTTAACTAAAAACTCACGTTTTTTTCTTACATAAATTAACGGAAACTTATCCGCGAAGTTACACACGTCTGATAGATAGATAGATAGATAGATGGATAGATAGATAGATAGATAGATAGATAGATAGATAGATATGTTTTTTTATTAGCCACAAGGGCACAAAAGAAGGGGACAAATACAAAGGGGGAAGTTTACATACAATAAAAATGTGTAAAATATTATCACAAATGCAATTAAAAAATTAGTCGATTTTCCCCAATAGGGGGAGACAGTTCATATGGGTAACACATACCCCTGAAAAAATGTGCAACCCTCATCTCCAGGAGTACGAAGAGTTTGTACTCCTTTCCGCTCCTTCTCCTTTTCCTCAACCTACAGGCTGATATAGAGAGAAGGGCCATTCACTTGGGCCATTCTCGCCACTTTCACCCACCTTTCATAAAACTTGCTGGGGTACAGCACTGCTGTCTCCATCTTGATTCTTCTTCCAAAGTGGTATTTGAAAAAAAGAATCAGTTGTTAGCCGGAGAGAAAGGTGTCTGACCTCAGCCCTTTCAACCTTGTCCACCATACAACCTCTTTCACCATAGCTATCACACAAAGGAAAACCGCCTCTCATTCGTTTTTGAAGGAGGGTGGCGGTTTGATCATGACAATGGACTCGGTGGTCAACCGGATTGATCACACCCGTAACAGTAGTCATTCTACATAGCCCCACAGGTCAGTAATGCCCGGACAGTGTATGAATGCGTGCGCGACGGTTTCTTCGTCTTGCACGCACCTCGGACAGATCATTTTTGCAGGGTCCCTGCCCGGGCAGATAGATAGATAGATAGATAGATCTATGGATTTATATTTGCGCATCTCATTTTTCTTTGTATTTATTCATCTATCCATGTCTGTTTTTCTGTCTGTCTCCACCTTCCTACCTGTCTATCTATAATCAACATCTTCTAATGCATCTATTTTCCACACATGCCGCCATATATTTATGATTGCCTATGTGAGATTGTATATATGAGGAGTACATTATCTATGTGTGCATTATCTATGTGTGCATGTGTGTGAGTGTGTTTACACCGCTCTTTCTAAGCACCAAATCTCGACAAAATTCGAACTACACCAACATTGATGTCTAACTAGGATTTCGAACTAAAGAGATTACGACGATAGATGTAAAGCTTAAGTATACACTCATATGTTTGTAGTCTGGCTGACTAAGCAATATTTCTTCAATCATGGTCGATAAAATGATTATCTAACTTCACATATATATATAAATGTACTCATATTCATATATATATATATATATATATATATATATATATATATATATATATATATATATATATATGTATATGTATATATATATATATATATATATATATATATATATATATATATATATATATATATATATATATATATATATATATATATATATATATATATATATATATATATATATATATATATATATATATATGTATATATATATATATATATATATATATATATATATATGTTTATCTATTTATCTATTTATCTACGTTATTTATGTATTTATCTGAGTCTGGTTGATTGGCGGTATCATTAGAGCGGTGTTTTTTCCTACTTCTGACGTTGTGAGTTTAACTTTCGCTTAAGTAAAATTTGCCTTTCATTATTCCACTGTCTCTTATAAAAATGTACCAATCAAATAATGGGGTACATTTAATGGACCACTGGTCCGCAACAACATGCAGTGGGATAGCAAATTATGGTAGAATTTTAATATCGATATATACGAGCGCATGTGTCATTTACAAAAGAGTGGAATATCCTTTATATGTATAAAATAGGGCTTATATCTACTGTTTTTCAGCGATGCAATAAGCTGAAACTGGAAAAATCTGTGAAGCAACCAAGTGAAACCTCAAATAGAAATATACACGTTCTCTATATCGCCATAATCAGGGAGACATAGAAATTGGGCTTCCAGCTGCCAAAAAAAAAAAAAAATACATTACGTAATATCCTTCGCCATGTGCAAACTTTACAACATTCTTAAGGTATAAAACGTCAATTCCTTCCCTTGCTTCAATTCTAAGTTTAAGTAAGAATCCCTCCTTATTGAGAATAGTTACCAAAAACAAACTCAATGCAGTTAACATTGAAAATATGAGCACTTTGATACTAGAACAAGGGAACTTCAATGCCATAGTATAGAAAGCAAAATAGGCTTCAGGTTTGATATAAATTCTTACTAACGTTTATTTTAAAGGTTTCTTCTTGTATATGTTGCCATTGTGTCGCATCTGGCGAGGTAGTGTTTAGATAGTGTTAAACTTAGTGTTATATACAAATCCTTAAATAATACAAGTCTCTCTAATCGTTACGTTGAAATTGATTTTTTTAAATATTTATGTTAATCATATACTAAATCTACCTAGAGTGCGTCTATTTGCTTTGAATAAGATTTTAAAACCATCTCCTCATTAATTCTAGAATAATTGTTTCTACTTTTGTCACAAGGCCAGCAATTACACAGTACTTTATTTTATCGACCCCGTAAGGATGAAAGGCAAAGTTAACCTCGACGGGAATTGAACTCAGACCGCAAAGGGACGTAACTATGCTGGAAAGCATGGCGTTCGACCTTCTACTGATACTGTCATAGAATAATGCGAAGTAGTGCACTTTCTGAGAGTATTAATACTGAAAAATTATACGAAATCGGATTGCTTCAGCTCCATCATGGATGCTTATAGAGACGTTAAATATGTGTCACCTTCTTTGATCCAATACTAATTATTGTGAAATAAATAAAAAAGAACTACTTAGCTTTCATTATGATCCTCGTATGCTTTCCAGCATAGTTACGTCCCTTTACGATCTGAGTTCAAATCCCGCCGAGGTTGACTTTGCCTTTCATCCTTACGGGGTCGATAAAATAAAGTACCAGTAATGCACTGGGTAATTGCTGGCCTTGTGCCTAAAGTAGAAACAATTATGATCCTCGTAGCTAGCTTACTAATGGATATGATCTGCTACCGAGTTTCATGCAATTACGAAGAATGGATTTGATGATAGATACATATAATGAAGTTTTACATTTAAGTAAGTGCCGAACTAAGAGTGAGAAATGAAATTTCGTTTCATTCTAATCCATTTATCGTTTTCGGTGCGCCCAGCCGACTGAACTCACTCGATATGCAAATTAGGCTGCTCAGCCGTTAATATGCCATAGGAAAGTATATACTTTCAGAGGTTCAACCATCTTGTTGTAAACAAACAGTCCGTATTACGCCGTACAGTGCTCGGCAACCATCGTCGCCCTTTTGTTCGACACTGACACAGGAACGATGTACTAGTTTCAAGCTTGTTAGTTATCGTCAGCATCGTATACCTTTCTGTCAGATGATTGAACATTTAAAAGTATATAATTTCCTTATGCATATTAACGGCTGAGCAGCCTAATTTGTATATCGAGTGAGTTTATCGGCCGGGCGTACCGAAAACGATAAATGGAAAAGAATGAATCGAAACTTCATTTCTCACTCTTAGTACGGCTGATACCTAAATATAAGTATGTATACGTACATATATATATATATGTACAGGTGTACAGTAGTATGTATATATATATACATACATGCACACATATATATGTACGTATGGATTTACCGAACATTTCTTAGCTTTTATCTCTCTGTGTGTCTTTCTCTCTCTTATATATATATATATATATATATATATATATAACAGAGAGAAAGACACACAGAGAGATAGAGAGATAGATAAATATATTATATCTATATATACATGTGTACATGTATGTGTGTGTGTATATATGTAGATGTGAGTGTATGTATATATTTATGCATGCTTATATCTATATTTGTATATATGTGTATGTGTATATATATGTATACGTATATGTCTTTATTTTTTCCTTCTTAGCT
>OZ024744.1:74113492-74115992 GCA_964016885.1 Eledone cirrhosa | reverse complement strand
TATAATCGGCTTGTCTCCCCCACACCCCGGCGGACAGAATGGAGAAGACGTTTCCCCGGAGGACGCCAAGGGAGACGCGCTGGAAAAGCCACTCCAACTCGCGGGGCTCACACCTGCGGCTGGCCAGCTCAGCGCCTATGGTGGTGAGTAGGGAGGTAGCCCTAGGGCCGAGGACACCAGAAGTCTCCACTGCCAAGGATACAACCGCAAACCTGTCGGAGTGCGATCAGTATTTGAGGAGTTTGGCCTCCTCAGCCCGACGTGCAGCAGAGCCTGGGTTAGTTGCAGACTGAACCAGGTTGCGGCTGCAGAAAGTGTCAGTGCAAGCGGCATCCCAGACGAGGGGTTTGTGTTTCGTTTGGTGATGCAAAAAAGGGCTGTTAAATTTTTGTAGTCGGTCGTATGTTGCTTCGAGTGAATATCTTTCGCTATATGTTGCTACTACTGAGTCTTCTGTTTTTACCGTTGCTGATGTTGAGGTATCATTGTAGATTTTGTGAGGAACTATTATTGCTGCTGTTGTTGTTACACGCTATTTAACTGCTGCTGCTGCTGTTACACGCCATTTTACTGCTGCTGTTGCTGCTGCTGTTATGGTCATGGTTTTGACTGCAGCGTGGACCTTCTCTACTGTTGGGCGCAGAAGGGAGTCAGATGGACGGTGATACGACATAAGTGATAATTGGGTTATCTGTCTTCCACCTCCACCCGGACATGTGATTGTGATACATTTATAATTCTATTGAATCTGCTATTTTTCTAGGATATCTGGTTTTATTTGGTTTAGTATCTCCGGCCTCAGGCCAGTCCAATTTTCTTACTTGAATGTTTTCATGTCCAGATTTATGTGCATCACCAGAATAAAGAATTATGTATCTGAAATATATAAATATTGCCCCAAGGATTGAAAAGTAGAAAGAGAAACAATCAGTTATCTTGGATCTCGGTCAGTTTAAGAAGAAACACCGTAACATTTTCAACAAATGTCGTCCTTGAAAAAGACAAAAAAAAAATTATGAACATATATAAAATATTTCTTTACAGACAAAAGCAAAGAACGAATATATATTTTAAAAAAGAATAATTTATTTTTTCTAGTTACGTGTGTTTGTACGCCTGTGTGTGTGTGTGGGTGGGTGTTTGTGTGCGTCTGTGTGTGTGTGCGTGTGTGTGTGTGTGTGTGTGTGTGTATGTGTGTGTGCGTGAGTGTGTTTGCGTGCGCGCGCGTGTGTGCATGTATGTATGTTGGTCTTTATTAATTTTGTTATGAATGCTAATGTTCATATTGTTGTTTGTTTATATTATTCTCTTACTCTATTACGTGTTCCAGTCGTAGGGCCAAGCTGGGGCACCGCAATTGATATATATATATATATATATTCAGCGAGAATCGCATTTTAAACGCAAAATTAGAGTTATCCTGGCAATGCTCCATAGTTAAAAACCAGAGCTAAACATATATGTTAAAACGCCATACAAACTGAAAAAGGGATCAAGAAGACATTAACCACCTAAGCCAAAAAACAAGTCAAGCTAAACACGTCAAACAAAATAAATTATATAACCGACCTGGACCCATTGGAAATGGTAAAATCCAAATGCAGGTTTTCTATGACACCTAAATCAATAATACTGTCTGCTTAAAACTATAAGCTTTTGGTATAATGATCGAACAAGGATTATCACGTTATCAACAGGTATTTTGCTCTGCGCCAACTTTGTGAATGACGTAGGGCTTAGTAAAAGCACATGTGTCACACACAAGGGGAAAAAACATTTATATATATATATATATATATACATAGAGAGGGAGAGAGAGAGATAGATAGATAGATAGATAGATAGATAGAGAGAGAGAGAGAGAGAGAGAGAGAGAGAGAGAGAGAGAGAGAGAGAGAGAGAGAGAGAGAGAGAGAGAGATCAAAATTCATCATATCTTTTCTTCTTATTGATAATCATTTATTTAATTCCTTCACTCATGGAGCCACATCGTTGTCCTTATGACTTTGTATATATCTATACATATATATAAAACTGTAGTTGTCTGTGTGTGTGTCCCCTCATTTTTGAAAAGTCTATACAAGTCACATTTCTACTCCGATTGACTTCAAACTTGCATTTATATAATCCTTGTGGTCTAAAGATATTAATTGCAGCTTTTATTTTTCAATTTTCTGTTGTTAAAGGGGTGTTAGGCTCCGGTTATCGATCTCCATCGAGCCCTTATAATATCTGTCTGATTGCCTGACTGTTTACATTACGACATTTTGACGATGACGTCATTGCTCACGTATTATCTTCGCTACATTCACACACACGCACACACGCACACACACACACACATACACACACACACACACACACACACACACACACACACACACACACACACACAGTATACTTATATATACATATATATATATATATACACATATACACATATAAACACATATATATATATACATGTACATATATATATATATATATATATATATATATA
>OZ024744.1:74078492-74108492 GCA_964016885.1 Eledone cirrhosa | reverse complement strand
CGACCCTCTACCGATACTGCCAATCCACCGACCATACATACATAATGGCCGCAAACTATGCTAAGAGTACTGTAATTACTTGGAGGATTATAGAGTTTGGTGTTAATTTAGGCCACGGTCAGCCACACGAACCTGTAACATATCCTGAACAAGCAATGTCTGTGATTTGAATGTTTTTCTTAAGTGGGGAAACGGCCATCCAAATAAAAGTGTTTTTTTTTTACCTGGGAGTGAAAGGCCCCCAGTTGCTGTCACAACACCTTTCTAGGAGAGGGAATCTCAAAAAAAAAATGTGGCTTCGGAAGCATCCGATGATGTTGACCAGTTTTCCTTTTCGGGTAGTTTTTTCGATGCACAGAGAGTGGGATTGGTCGAGTGCAAGACATACATACATACATACATACATACATACATACATACATACATACATACATACATACATACATACATACATACATACATACATACCAAATATCCTCTACACAAAAGAGGAGGGCCATCAGTTGACAATAAATGTAGGCTTTGTAAAACAAAGATCGAAGGTGTAAGTCACATTGTTGCCAACTGCGAAAGAATGTCGTCTCACTACTACCTCCCTATGAGACACGATGTGATAGCTAGAACCATCTGGAACGCACTTAGGAAAACAAAATAAAAAACAAATGATGAGGAATATGTTAAGATAGATAGCACTAAAAAATACTGGCGGAACCTAAAAATAAAAACGGCCACGAGATTAAAGCATAACCGGTCTGATATTGTTGTTCGGGACCACACATTGAAAACGTGTTCTGTTGTAGGGATCAGCTGCCACTTGATGTCAATGGTGTAAGCAAAATACAAGAGAAGGAGGACATCTAAGGACCATTGATGAGGAGTTTACAGATCCAATATCCAACATACACCTTCAGTTTCATACCCATCATTATTGGAGCTACAAGTTATATACCAACCCGCTTGGACCAAAGTATAACTGAACTTGCATTTATGGACAAAGAGCGCTGCTCCCTAATTTATAGAATACAAATGGCTGCGATAGCTGGCATCTTCAAATTTTACAAAACATTCTTGCGATTCAAGGGATGACAATTTCTTTTCCTTTACAACCTTTTCACCAGGAAAAAAATATACACGAAAGGAAATTACAAGTACAATCCATTAATGGAACAGTAAAAATATGTAAAACATTCCAAAAATTCTGCATCGAATAACTGCATATACACTTGACATATACAAAGTATATACACATGCACACTTATAACCCAATACATACACCTCCACACATACAATAACATCCATACCTGCACACACATGCATGCAGACATACATACATATCTACCTAGTTTATGTTGTGTAAATTCCAGTGAGAGAGTCTTTTATCTATGTTAGAAAACGGTATAGGGGTGGGGGTGATTGTTGTGGTTTTTGTTTTGTTTTTTTGTGTTGGTGATTGGTGTTTTTGTGGCTTTGTGGTGTCTCTTTTTTTATTTCCAACGCTCTCCTTCATCTTCACTTGGGGATGGAGAAGTAGCCTCGTCTGACGGTGAATCGTAATCAGGGGCGTGTGGGAGGGGTATGTTGTGTGGTAGTGTTGGATGGAGTGGGATGGGGTGGGATGGTGTTTTTCAGGGGAATTTTTTGTGTTTTTTCTGTTGTTTGTGGTTGAGCAGTTGTTTGTCTTTGTGTGTTTGCTTGTTTTGTGTGTTGTTGTTGTGGTTTTGGTGTTGGTGTTGGTAAAAGTACTTGGGGGGGGGGGGGCGTAAGAGGGGATAGGAGGCCTTTAAATGCTGCGATGTGCTTGCGCGTTTAAAACATTGTGACCTCCTGCCTTCAGCCGAAATATGTATATAGTTTGTATTTTCTACTGGCACTCTTTCTGGTATCTTGGAAATTCTGTCTGGTTTCATTTGGACCAAAATTTCCAAGCTTGTGCCGTTCCAGGTGTTTCTTGTGGATTTTTGAATCGACAGTATTGTGTCTTCATCCTCCTCCAAGAACCCTGCCAGAATACACCAGATGTTAATGTTGGGTGGTATGTTTGAAATGTTTATTTGTTGTGTTCTTTTTCCCATGTATGTAGGGAAAAAGGTATGTGTGGCAGAGGAGACCGGCGTCACTGAGTACTTTTTTGCAAGGACCTCACTTTTGAAGAGCACCGAAATGCTTCCATATAGTTTAGCCCTTTGTACGAAGTGTATGTGTGGCATTGCCTCTTGCAAGACGATTTCAATTTCGCCTCGAGTAAGGAAAGCCGTTCTTTTTTTCTTGTGTGTTCGAAATCGTGTGAAAAATCAGTCCTTCGCATAGCATCGGCTTTGATTTGCGGCGGAGAGGTGATTTTAAAACCCCCTTTTTCCTCGAAGGTAATATATTTTTTTCCATCATTGATCATTTCCTTCGCATTGGAAATATCGATATTTGTAAAACTTCCTTTGCTTATTGTGGCAAAAGATTGTTTATGGTTGCTGTTGTTGTTGTTGTTGTTGTTGTTGTCATTGTTGTCATTGTTGTCGTTGGTGTTTTTGTTGTTCTCAATTGCTTGATTTTTGTTTGTGGGCTTCATTTGTGAAGTTGTGTTTTTTTCTTGTTCAATATTT
Organism: Eledone cirrhosa; assembly: GCA_964016885.1. Lineage (NCBI taxonomy): Eukaryota > Metazoa > Mollusca > Cephalopoda > Octopoda > Eledonidae > Eledone > Eledone cirrhosa. The sequence goes on along the minus strand of OZ024744.1, from coordinate 74,105,895 downwards.
TTTTGTGCCGTTTGTATTTCCATACTTTTGTTTTCGTGTGATTTTTCTCGGTCACTACTCCCTGTTGTCATGGTGATAGATAGAAGATAAGGCGTGTATTAAAGCAATTCCTTATTCACCACTCCTTGTAATACCAATACAAACCACACCTTACAAATAAATATAATGACTATTTAAATCTTCCAACCACATCACCTATGTTTGCACACACACACACACACACTCTCTCTCTCTCTCTCTCTCTCTCTCTCACACACACACACACACACACACACACACACACACACACACACACACACGTACACATAAGCAAACATACACTAATATACACCTACTCAAACATACATTGATACACTAAATCACTAATAAACACACTCAAATACACATGGAAATAAATCCACATACACCACATCTGAAAACTAAATTCCTTTAAATCCGACTAATAAACAAGCTTTCCGCCAAAGGAACAGAGAAAAGATAAAATCTATCATTGATATCTTAACATTTTCTATCCAAACCAATACACCAACTGATATAGAAATGCCGCAGTGAACAATACCAATACTGTACTGGATGTTGTGAAACAAACTATAAACCCATATGTTTTGTAGAGCGATAAATCGTCAAAATCTACATGTAACTGCTGTTATTTATGATATATATATATATATATATATATATATATATGTGCGTGTTTGTGTATATGGGTGATCCATACATGTATTTATTATGTTTTAACATCTCTATGTGTGCATTGTGTGCATTGTTGTGTATACATATAGTTATTCTTTAAAATATCCAATTGAGTTCTTATACACGTGGTTAATACCTAACATGTTTAAATGACCAGCGTGTATTTTGTTTTATTTTAAGATGACCTCCCCTTACCTTCTTGGGGACAGCGTATATTTTATCTTTGGGAGGACTGCTGGATTTTCTAATCTACCAGTCTCTTCTTAGCGCTGAGGGATTTCATCACTAATCTATTAATGTCGATATAATTCTTATATCGATATTATTTGGGCATCCACTGATGAGTTTATAAGTGCCCGCTTGTGTATAAAACTACAAGTTTCTACATAACCTGGAAATTATTTATCCCAAATTGTAGAAATCTTATAACCAAACGCCGTCTGGAAGGAAAGAGATATTTATTTAATAATGTCTCATATAAAATAATACAACCAGCTATCCACGAAATACTGATTAGTTAGCACGCCAAACGCTAAATTAGGAAAATACATAGGTATATCCTAATGTTTGTTGAGTGAGATGGAGTTGGTCAGAGTATCGCTTAAGGCTTTCTCTGTTTATGTATTGAATTATATATATATATATATATATATATATATATATATATAGAGAGAGAGAGAGAGAGAGAGATGCCTTTGTTCTCTAAATATAGTTTTTCTTTAAATCCATCAACCAATGACTTCCACCCATCCCAATCACCACACTTTCCTACCACCAGAAAAGGTATAAATACCACCATATTACTTGGGCAGTCGGCTTCCTGATGAGTTCTCCTTAATTAAACAGTTCTAGTCCTGTAGCAGCCATTTATATATATATATAATATAAAATAGTCGTGACCCGGTGGCTGAGTTCTTGCTGTTTCAACAGCCATCTTCCGAACTGAATCGCTGGTGTTTTAGTGGTAGAAATTGCTATCGTCATCAGGTGGCTACAGGTTATTACTGCATTAATTTTCATTTATATATATCGTTTATATTCTTAATTTAGTTGATGATATTGACGCCAGTACTTATTTTTTCCAATTTGCCAGGTTGATCACATTTTTGTTAATCCAGCAGGTTACGCAACATAAACATATACAGGATCGCGCAAACACATACTTATATATATACACGTGCGTGTATGTGTGTGTGTACGTATGTGTATGTATGTGAAAACTGAATACGGCAAAACAAAAAGCGAGAGCAACACATTACACGATGCTAAGATACATATTTTATGTGTAGGTTTCTTTGCATATGTGTGTGTGAATATATATATATATATACTAGCAGTTTAGCCCGGCGTTGCTCGGGTTTGTTCATTTGCTATGAAAAGTTACATACAGGTAAATATGGCTTGAAAGAGAATAAGCTTATCAATTAAGTGCATAAAGCAGTTGAACCGGTTATTAAATGTTACGAACCAATTAGCATTTTCGACAATCAATAATGGGTTAATAATCTTCCAATAGCGAATTTAGTAGACCAAAGTTGCAAGATGGTGGCCCTGATACTGCTGGGTGTCAGATCTGTCCGCCATGGGGGACCCTACCAGGAAATAGTTTTCCAGACGGCATAGCTCCAACACCTCCAACACACGCACCAGCATCTATAGCACCTCTTTGTAGACGATATTGCGTGTCATCCCTTGAGGAGTATAAGCAAAAAGTCCATTCCTGATTCCTACGCGGGAACAGGCAACATAAAGTTGGCCATGGGAGAGGCATTGCTCCCCCAAATGCCCCCCCCCCCAATGTGACTTGTTAATGGACATGGCAATACATGGTCTCACCGGGAATTGGGATCGCCGGAAATCGAACGGGATATCTGACGCCGAGGGGAAAAGGTTCATCCTTGGAATGAAAACATTCTCCCCTCTCCCGCACCCCGTTACAATCAAGTGTGGCGTCAGTGACTTGACGACCATGCGAGTACCGTTGCACTGCTTTGGTGGACGCAAGTTCCTTATTATCATAATGGGACAGCCAAACCTAAGCTTAAGAATGTGAGGTGGGAGCCCTGGGGGCTCAAGGGAATTTAATAACTCAACCGGATAATTAACGATATCGTCGGTGTCTGACGTCCGGTCGATAGATTTCAAGATGTGCTCTTTACCGCGAATCTTCTCAATCAGACGCTCGTTAATAAAATTAATCATGGTATTTTTCGGACCAAGGAGGAATCTTTCGCTGAGCCAATCGAGGTTTTAAAGTTACATGAGACATTAGTAAAAACTACTTCCCAAAGGTCAGAAGGGCTGCTTACAATGTTGCACAGGGAGTCGATTGCTATGCCGCCCTTGTTATCCGCAGGGACCCTGCCCTCACCAAGTGCTAAAATGTTGTGAGCAAATGTTGTAGACATGTTGTCACCATGCAAATGAGCACGCATATCTGTGCTCAGCTACAAACTCTTCACCTGGAGTCACAACATGGACGACTTAAAACAGGCACACACTTCATCAGCTCTTGTCCCTTTGGGTATGACAGGTAGCGTTTGCCGAAAATCCCCTGATAGCAGAAGGGTTACGCCACCCATAGGAGCCGTATAATCCCTAATGTCTTTCAGGGTCCTGTCCAATGCCTCAATGTGCTATTGTGCACTCATCTCAAACAATGAAGCAACATTTTTTGAGAACCAGAGCTTCGTGTGAACTCTTGCTGATATTGCATGTTGGTGTCTCAGTTTTTACTAAATCCAAGGGGAGTTTAAAGATTGAATGTGCTGTCTTGCCTCCCGGCAGCAAAGTAGCGGCGATCCCGGACGATGCAACGGCCAACGCAATTTTTTTCTCCTGAAGAATCTGAGCGAGAATTAATTTCGTTACAAACGTTTTTCCGGTACCCCCAGCAGCATCGAGATAATAAAAACCCCCAGTCTGATATTGAACCGCGTCAATGATGGTTAAATACGCCAACCTTTGGTCCGAAAGAAGTTTGGGCTCATTTTCCTCTAAGTATTGGGAAAGAGATTCGATGTCATATGCTGTTTCCCGCAACAAATCCGGGGCCAACGTGTTAGCTTCCTCTCTGACGGTTGACGGCAAGCCATACGTCGCCAACTCACTCCCACCTATGTCGAGTAGGGCGTCCTCGATATCAATGGGTGCCCTGTTGTAGATAATGTCACCGTAACCAACTTCCACTGAAATATACTGCAGATGAGCCAGGCGCAGGAAGTCCTCAGACATGAAGTCTCTGTACTTGACCCATAAAGATTTGGGATCACCCAATTCACACTTTGAAGCAAAATAGCAAAGAGTTCCCGTATACCTTTAGGTGATTTCAACAAAGCACCCTCTGCTAAAGTGGAATCCCATTGCGAATCATCTTCCAAAAGACCACGCTTAAAGCAGGCTTCCCGGTACGTATCACACATTTCTCTATCAACAGTTTTGATGTCCTGAAAACTTTGTGGGCCTACAACTTCATGCAGAAGAAGGCGGAGATGAAAGCACTCATGCTGACTTGGGGGTACAGTGTAAACCCTTCCATGACAGCTGTCAAATTTTACACCAGGATGTCTTTCAACAGCCTGACCTGACTTTCTCCGCACCCAAGTGTTTTTCGACCATATATAAAATAGGATGGAACCTGGGAGTACACAATTGTTTGCGCAAATATATCGAACTGGCAAAGTTTCAAGAAACCCGTCAGAGTGGTCTCTTACGGATCGGCGGCCAACTTGGCGGCGGTTTGGTCCGTAAAGTAAACCCTTTGCCCATTTTCCAAATGTACCGCAAGCTGTACGATGGCGGTGTGACGTTGGTGTAGGGGTAAACAAAATAGGCGCCAAAAAGCTTCATTGCTACTGATGTACCGCCCCGCCAGGTATTCTGTGACATCGTCCCTGCTATTTTCAGCTTGAAATACGAACATTGCGGCATCAGAGCCCTTATTTACATATTTGCATGTGTATTTTATCGATTTGACGGAGTTGCAAAACTCAACGTTGATGTGGGCGTTGAACATCTTCAAATGAAGCGAGCAGTAAGGGACCACCCATCTATTGTCGACTTGACCTCCCTTTACTGTTGTGGTGAAACCACCGTTCTCGGGCCGTCTCCTCCTGTACAGGGGGTACCCGTCGCCACCAGTCTGAGTCTCGTCAACATTTTTGGGGTATCCATTACTGCACGACCCCCCCCCCCCCCCCTTTCAGACACGTGTGATGCTCATTGGGACACGACGCACACGGACCATGAATCATGTTACCTTTGACGATGTCATGTAATTCCTGGTCAGTTGCTGGGTTAGGGATTTCAGCCGAAATGAAGCTGTCTATGGCATTTGAATTGATCTTATCAGCTAACCAAATCAAAATGTGAGCATGTGGCAGCCCTCGTTTTTGCCATTCGACGGTGAATATGTCACATTTTACAGCCCCAAATACCTGACCTTTTTTTATTAAAGCCATGAGTTTAGCCAGTTTCAGTCTGAACACTCTGGCAATGAGGTCATATCTGTTCGAATAATTTTGATGAGGAAAAAACTCACGGGTTACATTCCGATTCATATGTCTATAGCATTAATCTGTTATATGAAGTGTTATTTTGCGGGTTATTATTTGCAATAAGCCGATTGAAAATGCCCCAGATAAGCCGTATGTCAATACGGAACGCTCCACTGCAGTGTTGTCGTATAGGGAGTGAAGAGCGACAGAGAGAGTAAAGCAGTTAAATTATAGAGAGGGGGAATATACGGAACGCTCCATTTGATCATATACATTGTTTCTGTCTCTGCAGTTGTCTTTGTTGAGAATCATGTAAATTAATGCTTAAGCGTCGCTATTGTTACGTTTGTTGTTTTATAAATTCATCTGTTGCTTTTGAATATTTGTTATTTGATGTAAAATGTAAGTGTGTAAAATGTAACGTTGAGAGAGCAGTATGTATTTAGTGTTATCGGCTTTTTAAATGTTGATATTTGATGTATGAGTGTCGTTATGACTGTTTGTTGTTGTATAAAATGATGTGTTGCTTAGTTATCAAAGTTTTTTTCGCGTTCCCGAACGAATAGGGGTATGATCTATTATATATAGAGAGAAGAGCGACGGATTGAGTGAAGCTAGTGTTAAACCTCGAAGCATGAAGAGAGTAAATCAGTTAAATTATAGAGAGGGGGAATAATCTATTGTAGAGAGAGGGAAGAGCGACGGAGAGAGTAAAGCTATGGTTGTTGTGTTGCTTAGGTTTCAAAGTTTGTGTCGCGTTCCTTCAAAAGAAGTTTTGTCGTTGTTCTAAATTGTAATAGTGATAGAGTAGTAGACGGAGGCATAACCTTTTAAAGAGAGTTGCAGAGGAGATTAGAGCAAACATCACGGGCGCTCTATCTCAAATTTACTTTAGAAATGCGCAACCGGTAAAAACTTAAAACCAAACTGAAAACTAACTGAATACTAACCAATAATTATTACTAATTTTTACTTATTCCTAATTAAACTATTTTTCACTGGGAACAATTTGTCAGCATTTTCTTTTCCTTTTACTAATATATATATATATATATAATTAATTAAAGTTGGTTAGAAGCGAAGTCAACGTAGACAGGCAGACATACAGACAGATATTATAAGCGCGCGATGTTATAGCTATGTATCTATCTAAAAAGACAGAGTAAGAAAGAGAGAGGAATGTCGTATTATTTATATATTGATTTCTTTATTTTTTATATATTACTAGCAAAATGGCCCGGCGTTGCTCGGGATTCTAAACATAGATTGGCATGTTTATCCCTCCTTTCTGAAACAGTACAGAGAAGTACGAAATACCTCGGCCTGGGATGGTGTCTACATTTTTTCTTATAAAAAAAATTCGTCGTAGATTACCAGGGGTTTAACTTAATTGGGTTCCTGAGAGTAAAATGTTCCACCCACGAAAGCCAAGATTTAAGTAAAAAGGCATTCGACAAACCGAACATGTATTTGTTGTGCTATGGTACAATGAAAGCAATAGTTACAGAGCAGTAAGCATGTGGGACTGCAGTGGTGGAGAGTGGTGTGGTCTTACTCCTTTCAATGTTTCGTCGTATGTTCACCAATTGATGCAGAAGTCCTAATAAAAAGTGAAGTCGCCTTGGGTGAATAGGCAAATACATTTCTATTACGATTTTTCAAAATCATGTAATTGCGTTACCCCTCTTTTTTGTTGTTGCTTTTGCTGCTGTTGGTGTGATAGCAGCCGTTGGTCGTACTACTAACACAGCCTCGTCCTTCTTCAGCTAATCGTGTATATCCCCTTCTGCCTCGTCTACCTAAAAAATGATTGTAGCACCTCCTTGTACACAATGTTCCTTGTTCTTCCGTGTCGGGAATATGCAAAGAGATTTGTCTTGCTTCCCATTCTTGAGCAGCCAACGTATAGTTGCCCGTGTGAAAAATATGACTCTTCCAAAAGAAGACCAGCAGTAGCTTGGGTCTAACCCTAGGATTTGTTGATAGACATTACAAAGCTGACATGAATTAAAAATTGAAGCCTCCGAAAGTAAAATGGAATGGCGGCTCCTAATGGAGTGAGAGAAACTTGTGGAATGAATACGTCGTCCACTTGTCCACTTCCTGAAAGAATAGTATCCTCGATAAGATGTGGCAGCAATTTATTTACAACCAGTCGTGTGCCGTTGCATAGCTCCAGATTCCGAAGCAGCATTATTGGAATTCCTTTCTTGAGTCGTAATATGTCTAGAGGAAGGCCTGGAAGGTCCAATGAGTTCAGAAATTCGATGAGATAGTTTACCGCCTCATTATGATCTATCATTGTATCAATAGACTTGCATATGAGAAGATTTCCTGGCAGAGGCAGCGTTAGCTGGTCGTTTAGCTTGTTAACGGCGGGTTTCTTTGGAGTCAATATTGCCCTATCGGACAACCAGTTATGGTTACGGAAGTTTTCTTGCAAATTTGGTAATACTTCGTCTTTGAGCTCCTCGATTGACGAAACAGCGGTACAAAGTGGCGAGATCTCCATTTCCTGCCGCGTTAACAGGCATACTACCATCGCCAAGTGCCAAAACATCTTTAGGAAACTGAGAAGACAGTTGGTCACCGTGAAGTCGAGCTCTCATATTAGTGGAAAGAGTGAGAGTTGTAAAATGTCGCCATAACAGTGAGGACGTAAAGCACGCTTGTACTTCTGCCCTTGTGCCTTTGGGAATGACAGGAAGAGCCTGCCTAAAGTCGCCAGACAGCAGAAGCGTTGCACTCCCCATTGGAGCCTGACAGTTTCTGATATCCATCAGGGCTCTATCTAATGCCACGAGGCCTCCTCTATGAGCCATAGTGCACTCATCCCATACGATAAGAATACACCCTCGGAGGACTTGCCCCTGGTCAGAACCCTTACTGATTTTGCAGGAATGCGTCTCAGAGGACGCTAAATTCAAGGGTAGTTTAAATGTGGAGTGTGCTGTTCTACCACCTGGCAACAAAGTAGCAGCAATCCCAGATGAGGCTGCAGCTAACGCGATGTCTCCGTGTTGTCTAACTTTCGCGAGGAGGACTTTCCCTCTCGTGATGAGTTCCATGAGGTTGATTAGTTTCAATCGGAAGACTCGGGCCAGGATGTCATGTCGGTCCTGTTGATCCTGGAAGAGTTCTACCTCAATGTCTTTCTACTTGAGATTGCACGTGAAAGTAATGAACAGGTCAGGCCTACCGTAATGCCGTACGTAAGTCACAGCATCTTGCGTCCTCTCGTGCATATAAGACGGACTTCCGGTGAAAGGGGACGGGATGATGCAGAGTTTTCCTATGCTGGTGGGGGCTGCATCATTGTTGATGTGCATCGCGGAGATGGATGTAGCTCTCGCAACGCAGTTGCCTCTGGTGTGACCGTATGAAGCACAACCTGTCCGACTCCATTTTCGCACACATATCAACGGCGAATTGCTGAAAGAGGTCTCTTGACTGGTGCAGATGGTTGAAGGAGTTTTGGCGGACCATGAAGCGGTATGAGTAGAAGTCCATGCAGGAAACGGTTTTCTTGGCGGAATGCCCAGGGTTTTCTGGATTATGCTGTGGAATACCAAATCGGTATCCGTCCTCGCCATGCACAAACAGAAGCAGGTACTGAAGGGCGTTATAAGATCTATGGGTTTCACTTATACGCTGAAGTGTGTTGTCCCGTCGCCTGAGAACAATGTCTCGTGGGTTGTGCTGATCGCCATGGAGAAGGAAAGCGATTTCATTGCAAGCAGGTGAATTGTAGCGGGCCGAATGCTCCCCAGAAGGCCTGGTTGAGGCGTCAGTGACCACATTAATGTCTGATGCAGGAGCTGATTCCAAGGTATATTTGAAACTGATGATATAGCTGTTGATTTTGTGCAATATGTCTTGTAGTTTCCTTATAAGATCCAGGTTGGTACCAGGTAAAATGGAGTTCCGCATGGCTGCCTGTTCGCTGACATTCCCAACGAAGTAAAGTTGAAGAAATTGAAGAACTTGATTGGCGGTTGGCTGGAGTGATCCAATTCTGTCGTACACCTGCCCTTTCACTTTAAATGTGGGCATAAATCCACCATCTTTCATAATATTTGCCCCGAAAGATGTCATCTGGAAGGCGCAATTGTACTTCCGGATATTTTTCAGGAAATGATTTGATTCGGCAGTTGTTCCTACAAGAAGGAAGTTCAACAGCTATGGTGGATCCTCCGGTGGGTGCAGTTTGACCTTCCCGTTTGCGCAGCACATACCAGGTGTTTCGCCTTCCCATTTTTTAGCATTGCAAAAAGAGCACGATATTGACATACTCCCAAGTATCATGTCTGAGTGGCCGCCATAGTCGAAGTCGGAGTTGTACTCGAAGGCTTTGAAGACCCATTGTGAGCTGCATGGCTTTGAAATGCCCTGCCTAAAGGCTCTTCGTTGAACATTACTTTCTAGTTGATTATCTCGTTCTTGCGAGATCTGTGTAGCTCACGCAGCAGCAGTGTTCGCAGCATCATCACTCCGACGTCTACTACCCTGGTCTTCCGTCTCAGCAGCTCGTGCAGCAGATGTTGATGAGGCATCAGCGGTTCGACGAATGGTTCGTTGGTTGTCTGTTTCAAGTGCTCTTCAGCAATTTGCGACCGTCGAATAGCAGATTCCACCGACGATTCGTTTCTTTTTCATGCCGCTTTCGCAGTATTTCGGCCGATGGAGTATCTCTTCTTTCGAGGCATGACCTAAAAGCAGGACGAAGTACACTAAGACTAACAGGTAGAGTAAGGAGTAAACTCGTCAGTGATGCATGTGATTCCGAACCGTTTACTATGTAATTGCTAAACCATGAGTGCCGTCGTAACCGGGGAATGGTTGGGGAGAGGGTAACAGTAAGAGCGGTGGGGTAATTGGTACGTTTTGTTTAGTGGTGCTAGTGAGGCAGAAATCCTTGCCCATACTGCATCAGTATCTTCCACTGGCTAGCACAAAGTTGGTAGGTCTACAAAGGTCTGGAGTAGTGCAATTGCTGTGTAGCACTGCTTGATTACCGAGCAGCGGTTGGAATGACTCTAAAACAATAGCGTAAGGTCTTCGAGATGCTTTTAATTAAGCATACAGTGTATTGCAAAATACACTATAAATACATTCATATATAAATCGCTATTTCAGGACACCAATTCTAATTTTCAATTTCTGCTTGACCGGCAACCGCTCTGTAAATTCAATTCCTGATTATTACTAGAATTCAAACATTCATGATAAGAATCAAACATTCATGATTTTCAGCAAACAGGTGGAGTACTTAGTTTTGATAAGTACCCAAAAGTACGAAACAGAGCTCTGTCAGCTTTATCTCCCCTTGTTTGCTGAACATTTAAAGTAAGTGAGACAGTCACTACGCTAAAACAATAGCGTAAGCTCTCCGAAATGCATTTAATTAAGCATATAGTGTATTGCAAAATACACTATATATACATTCATATATGTATCGTTATTTCAGAGCACCAATTCTAATTTCCATATATATATATATATATATATATATGATTCCTGATGATTTCTAAAGAATGAAACAGTTCTAGTCGTGTAGAATCTCATATATATTAAAACTTTTATACTCTGCTATGTATTGAGTACCTTACTTACTGTGGTTAGCTCCGATTCAACCCGGAATAACGTACCTATATATATATATATATATATATATATATATATATATATATATATATTTATATATATATATATATATATATATATATATATATATATATATATATATATATATATATATATATATATATATATATATATATATATATATATATATATATATATATATATATATATATATTTATATATATATATATATATATATATATATACATATGAATGTATGTATAGTATATTGGGAAATATACTATACATACATTCACACACACACACACACACACATATATATATATATATATATATATATATATATATATAACGAAGGAAATGTGGTAAGGAACCAGGTGGACCATAACGCACCAAAGTACTCAATACTTAGGGTGGTAGAATGGGTAATAGTAATTCTGACTCAGAATTAGCAGTCGAAACGGCTTGAGCTCAGCTGTCGGGGTCCTACTCGTTCCTATATATATATATATATATATATATATATATATATATATATATATATATATATATATATATATATATATATATATATGTGTGTGTATATATATATGTGTATATATATATATATATAGTAATAATTGTTTCTACTTTAGGCACAAGGCCAGCAATTATCCCAGTGTATTACTGGTACTTTATTTTATCGACCCCGTAAGGATGAAAGGCAAAGTAAACCTCGGCGGGATTTGAAATCAGATTTGAACTCAGATCATATAGTAATAATAATAACTGTGAAGATTAAAATCCACGCAAAGACAAAACCACGTTTGTGGTATAAATGGAGTCGTAGACTAATATTCTATTTAGGAAAACCGAATGATCCTCAGCTTCAGAGTTAAATAAATTTCTGGTACGATGTTAATAACCTCTATGATTTTCGTACAACAAAATTATTTACATTATCCTTAACTTTGCCTTTCATCTTTGCAGGGTCGATAAAATAAAGTACAAGTAATGCACTGGTTAATTGCTGGCCTTGTGCCAAAAGTAGAAACAATTATTCTTCAAGAAATCCGAGGTCATCATGGCATATTGACATCAACGAAAATGCACTTTCTCTGCATTGGAATTCCCGGATAGGTTTAACTTGAGCCCAATGGAGGTAGGGACATGAACGAGGGAACCGACACAAGTATATGGAATGTGACATCGTACCATTGATTATACTGTATTTTATTTAGAACGTGTCAGCATATCCTGCGTTACATATATTGTATTGCATTTTATTTAAAAACTGTCATCATATCATCGCAGATACGGCATCTTAATTTTCACTGATGTATTCAATCTTATCTTTTCATTAATGCACTTAACTTTACCTTGTTGTAATTTATTCTATTGTACGTATTATTTTATGGGTTTTTCATGTGTATTTTTATATGGTTTATTTCACTTTAATAACTTATCTCACCCTACTCGATGTATATATGCGTATATGTGTGTGTGTGTCTATGTGCATATACTCATATGTATGTAGGGGTATATCTGTGTATATATGGGTGTATAAATGTTTGTATATACACACATATATGGATGTGTATACATGCACGTCTGTGTGGATACATATATATATATACATATATATATATATATATATATATATATATATATACATATATATATATATATATATATATATGTGTGTGTGTGTATATGTGTGTGTGTGTATGTGTGTATGTAATTGTATGTATATATTATGCAAATGTGTAGGTATGTGCGCGTAGATATGCATGGGGTGTGTGAATGTAGGTCTATGTATCTATGCGTGTGTGTATATACGTGTATGTATATGTGTGTATGTATATTTGTGTGTATACGTGTGTTTGAAGAAGCATGTGTGTGTGTGTATGTGCGTATATATGTGTATATATATATATATACACATATTTACTGGAATAGCGATGTATATATGAATGTATTTGGTAATACACTGTATGCTTAATTAAAAGTATTTTGAAGACCTTACGCTATTGTTTTAAAGTAGTGACTATGTCACTTACTTCTTTTTTCAACAAACAAAGGGAGATAAACTGACAGATTTCTTCATACTGTAGGTATTCGTCATCAGAGCACTCCCCTTGTTTCTTGAAAATTATAGATGTTGGATTCTTATAGAATTCCAGTAATAATCAGGAACTGATTATACAGAGCGGTTGCCGGTCCAGCAAAAATTGAAAATTAGAATTGTTGCTCTGAAATACGGATACATATATGAATGTATATATAGTGTATTTGGTAATACATTGTATGCTTAATTAAAAGCATTTTGAAGACCTTACGCTATTGTTTTTAAAGTAGTGACAATGACATTTTTTTTTTCAACAAACAAAGGGAGATAAGCTGACAGATCTCTGTTTCAAACTGTTGGTATTCCTCAGATCTTAGCACTCCCTTTGTTTGATGAAAATTATGAATGTTGGATTCTTATAGAATTCCAGTAATAATCAGGAATTGATCATACAGAGCGGTTGCCGGTCCAGCAAAAATTGAAAATTAGAATTGTTGCTCTGAAATAGCGATAAATATATGAAGGTATATATAGTGTGAAAATAAGAAGTAAGTGACATAGTCACTACTTTAAAACAATAGCGTATGGTCTTCAAAATGCTTTTAATTAAGCATACAGTGTATTACCAAATACACTATATATACATTCATATATATATATCGCTATTTAGAGTGCTCGTGATTTTTGCTTCTAATCTGGATTAGAGCAAAAATCACGAGCACTCTATCTCAAAATTATTTTTGAAAAGCGTATGAAATGCGCAACCGGTAAAAACTTAAAACTAAAACTGAATACTAACTAATACTTATTACTAATTTATACTTATCCCTAATTAAACTATTTTTCACTGGGAAAAATTTGTCAGCATTTTCTTTTCCTTTTTACTAATATATCGCAACTCGTGTGTCACACCACTATTGTTTTAAAATGTATATATATTTATATATACATATATATGTATATATATATATATGTGTCTGTGTATATATATATATATCTACCTCTCCTAAATCCTACCTCTCCTGGTTGTTACGAAGGATTGGCTCAAGAAATGGGATTAAGCGGTTAAGAAGAAGCTTGTATATTTTTGCAGCAATTGCCATGAGAGAAATTCCTCTATAGTTGGTGGCTAAAGAAAGATCTCCTTTTTTGGGGCATGGGGATAATTTGAGCTGCATGCCAGACGCTAGGTGGTTTATTGGTCTCGAAAGTATGGTTACATAAGTTGAGCAAAAGGATGTGGAAATGCTCATCCTTCCAAATCAGGGTAGGTATATTATCCGGCCCAAAGGCTTTTGAGGCTTTGAGCTGTTTGATGGCTTCTTTGAGCTCAGACATGGTGAAAGGAGAGGTGTTGATTGCTAAAGGCTCTGAAACCTGAACGGATGGCAGTTGATAGTTATCAGGGAGTCTGGCCTTTTTCCCTAGAAGGTTTTTAAAATGAGCCGACCAATTTTCAAGACGTTTTTTGGCAGAGCCTCCTTTGATTCTAACTGCAGAGTTTGAGTTTTTGCCTGAAAGATCTTTGACAACCTTCCAAGCAAGATGATGGTGTTTGCTATTGTGATGTTGCGATAGCTGATCAATCCTACCTGAGATATAGTCGGTTTCAGCATTAAGATAAGCGTCGTCTAGTGATTTTTTGGCCATGATAAGCTGTATCTTTTTCCCTTGAGATGGTGATTGATGGTGAGATTGGGATATTGACCTAAGATGGGCCCTTGCCTCAACTACCCACTCTGAGGCACTAGATTTCATTTGGCTTCGGCTTTTCTTTTTAGGTAGGGTGGCAAGTGCAACTTCCTCTGTTGATTGCTTAAGACAGTCATACACATCCTCAATATTATCGTCATTGATGTCAGAAGTTGAGAGAGATTGAAATCTGTTATAGACTTGAAGCGTGAAGCTATTGGATAGTTGTTTGTTGGAAGAGACGGCTTTCCAGTCTATTATTTTCATAGGATGAGGTTCGGCCCTCTTGGATATCCTGAGACTAAGTTTGATTGTTGCCGAGATGACTCGATGATCTGAGCCAACAGAGCTAAAGGAGGAATAAGATCTAGAATCTATGATTGAGTTTCTCCATTTCTTGCGAAATATCAAATAGTCAATCTGAGTTCGTTTTTGGTTTGGGTATTCGAAGGTCCAAAGCTGGCCTCTGGTCTTCATAAAGCTGTTGTTTGAGCTGAATAGACTGAATTCTTCCATGAAGTCCTTGAGATATTCCCCGTTTCGGTTAGTAACCCTATTGTATGTGAACTTTACTTCATCCGGGCCAAGTTGAGCGTTGAGGTCTCCAGCGATGATAAGAAAGTTGTGTAGGGGTACTTGCTCAACAACTGTGCGAAGGGTCGTGTAGAATTCTCTTACCTCATCCTCAGGAGAGGCGTTATGATGACTGTATACACATATCGCAGTGGTTCTAGGATTGCCCTCTAGTGTAAGCACCAAGATTCTGGGAGAGATTGTTTCAATCCCCAGAAGATTATTGCTGGCTTTAGATGAGAGAAGGCAGCCGACTCCTCCAACGGAGGCATTGACAGGGTTCTTGGTGGCTGAAGAGGTGACAAGTTGGTAGGATCCTAGGGTGTGATACTTGAGATCATCCTTTGGGTGGAAAAAGCGGTGTTCTTGGACCGCAAGGATGTCAATGTTCTGAAGTTTGGCATTCTCTGCCAACTCCTGGAGTCTACCTGTTGGAAGGAGGGTTCTGGTGTTCAAGGAGCTAACTATTATTTGCTTTTTACAGCTAGCCAAGCGAGATTTGCTTGTTGTTTGGTTAGGACCTGTTTCTTCTCCATCAGATGAACCCCGTCCCTTGAGATTTGAGGATTCATCATCATTCGATGCCTTTGTAGGTGCATTATGATCAGAAACAGGACCCATGAAAGCAGGGGCTGGACCTATATCAACAGGTATACCATATGGTGTGGTTCCCTGAGGAACAGGAACCCTGGTGCAGTCAGTTGCGAAATCCATCATCTTTTCAAATAGCTAATAATGTGTGTGGGCGCCACTACTACACACATGTGAAAGAATTTGACAGCCAAGTCTTGAAGAAGGTGCTTTCTCCTCCGTGTGGTGGGTTACCCGGCGCCAGATACCAACCTGGCATTTATACCCTCCCCAAATTATTCGTGTTGCAAGCACTAGAGTAGTCGCTAACCAAAGCTACGGACCCACTCTATCCGTCTGGAGATACGCTGTACTAGCTTACCAGCATACTAGTAGCAGGAAGTTGACTTTTCCGGCACTGCAGCGCCTTTCGGCCATTGACTCCAAGAGCTCTTAAGAGCTCCCATGAGTTCCTTTGCTCTTTTGACATGGATTTAGGAGAGGTAGATCAACACTTAGCCAGATTCTCTGCCTTCGCCGACTTATAGAGGAGTCTCAAAACCGCAATCTAGACCTTGCACTCATCTTTGTTGATTTTTCGAAAGCCTTCGACTCAGTTGACAGGTCGGGGATGTTTGAAATTCTACAACTCTATCGGATTCCTGATAAAATCATCGCGGCCATACGTGTAATGTATACATATACCAAATCAACTGTCCTGACCCCAGATGGGGAAACTACACCTTTCTCAATCCTCGCTGGAATTTTACAGGGCGATACCCTTGCTCCGTATCTATTTATCATTGTTGTGGATTATGTTTTGCGCATGTCTGTGGATAGGATTCAGGATAGGGGATACCAACTACAGCCTAGGAGAAGCTCACACTACCCAGAAAAATACTTGACCGACACCGACTTTGCTGACGACATCGCACTGATCAATCGGTCACTGGAAAATGCTGAGAGTATTTTGAAGTCATTAGAGCAAGCGTCCAACTGTGTTGGACTGTACCTCAACGAATCCAAGACTGAGTATGTGAACAGATGCGCAAACAGCCCAAACTACCCCATCAGAACCCTTAATGGTACCACCCTTAAGCAGGTGGAAGATTACAAGTATCTTGGCTCATATATCTCCTCCTCCAAAAAAGATTTTCTAACCAGGAAGGGTATCGCATGGTCAGCGTGCCATGACATGCACACCATATGGACATCTCAACTTACCAACAAGCTAAAACTGGAAATATTCCAAGCAACCATTAAGCCCATATTACTTTATGGATCCGAAACTTGGACACTAACATCACAACTTGAGAGGAGATTGGATGGCACATATACCCGCCTCTTAATGAGAGTGCAAAACCTATCCTGGAAACGACATCCCACCTTGTCTAAAATCTATGGCAAACTCCCTCGAGCCTCTGCCCTTCTAAAATCCCGGAGAGCTCAATTTGCTCGCCACTGTCACCGTGCCAGCAATGAAATCATATCAGCTCTCTTGTTCTGGAACCCTGACTCCAGCCTGACTAGGAGTAGGAAGCTGTCATTCCCTGACGTTATCTCTAGGGATACAGGAATCAGTAGACAGGACCTGGGGATAGCGATGGGGACAGGGAATTCTGGGGCATGAGAGTGAGATCCACATCTCGACAGTAGTCGACGAATGATGATGATGATGATATATATATATATATATACATACGTGCGTGTATGTGTGTATGTGTGTGTATGAGTATACTTGGGTAGTGGTAGATACTTTTATACATTTGCGCCCACATAGTAGTAATTTGCTCACCAAGTTCGAGTGATGTACAGGTCACGCGTGAATAACTGCAGGCAGTGGACGTATTTGACTGGTCAAGGAAGGAGGTGACGCCTCAAATTCTAAACCAATGGTTAGGCTGCATCAACAGGATAATGTCAGTTGCTGAGGATGAAACGCATTGAATATTGTCAGTTGGAGAAAATGCCTTGAAAACGATAACCATATCTGAGGACCTTGCGAATGCTGAGTCAAATTCGATCTATAATAGATCGTGCCTTGAGCTGATCGTCGGTAAAACATATGTAATATGTTTATAAATTGTGTTTTGATGCATCACTGATCCCTCGTTATCTGTAAAATACACACACACACACATATATATATATATATATATATATATGTAAAAAGTAAACAGAAATAACAATACAATCGGTACAGTATATGGAAGGTATATATTAGGTTAATGCTTGATATAGCAGAAAGAGGATCTTAACGTTTCCGACGCTAGTCCTCCATAAGAAAGCAGGAGAAATAAGATAGTTTGAGGGTACGAGCCGGATGTAATTGGAAAAAAATGTCTTTAGATACAAATAAGAGCTCCATTCATGTTGACATCTCTTGCAAAACTGTTGGTGCTGGCGTTTTGTGTATGATTTATTTTTTAGAAAAGTAGATGAGGGAGCGCGTCTACCTGAAATGGAAAAAAAACGGTTTGTAAAAAGAGCTATACTTGTGCACGTGCGTAAGCATGTGCTTGTGTGTGAGTGTGTGTGTGTGTTATTATACGTCCGTACGAAGCTAAAAGGAATGTGTGTGTATATGTGAGTAAAAGAGTGTGTGTGCATGTAAGTACAAAGCTATGAGCAAATGTATGTAAATACAAGGGTGTATATGTGTGTATACAGAGCAGTGAAGGGAAAAGTGGAGTGAGCATATATAGTCAGCAGGTATTAGTTGTAAGAGAAGATGTTAATGATCAAGAGAAAGCGATAGGGGTGTGATTATGGACGGGGTATTAGAGAAATTGGGGAGGTGAGTTGAGTCCAAGAGGGGAATAGGACCCAATGCAGTGAATCAGACTGTGTTCAGTCCTGGTGTGCGAAACCTGTGATCCATCATGTAAAAGGACACACAGGACTGAAACATGTAGGGAAGAATGACCAGGAGAACAGAAATGACGGGCGACAGGAGTATCCAAATCGAGTCGTATGTCCCTCAAACGTTCGGCAAATGATCCGCCAATCGGCGTCCCGTTTGCCCGATATATAAAGACCCGCAAAGGGAACACCGGATGGCATAGACAACGTGGGTGCATGTGCAGGTGAAGGAATGGCGGATATGGAAAGACGCGTTAGGGCCTGTAAGTGTGGTGCAAATAAAGGGACAGTGTTGCAGCGAGAACAGGAACAATGGTGAGGGCCTGGTGGAGTCGTGAGAGAGGACGAAAAGGAACTGCAAACCAGGAGGTCACGGAGGTTGCGGGCGCGCTTAAAAGCAGTAATGGATGGGTTTGGGAAAAAAGCGAGAAATGACGGAGTCAGAAGAGAGGATACAGAAGGAAAGGAGGATATGTCGCTTGAGTGGTAGGGTGATGGGGTGGTAGGTGAGAGAGAAATGTACACGGGTGTTGGGAGGGCGGCGGTGAAGTGAGAGGGCTGTGGTACGGTCTGTTTCACGGGCGCGGGTGAGAGCAGCTTGGATCAGGGTGGGGGGATATCCACGCTGGATGAAGCAGGAAGCCATGCGAAGGGAATGGGTTACGAAATCGTCGTCCTGGCTACATGGTGACGAAGACGGAGGAATTGTGAATAGGTTACGGAGTGTTTGGTGTGGGTTAGATGGGAGGAGGTGAAGTCGAGATAAGATTGGGAGTCTGTTGGTGTAATGAAGATGGAAGTAGAGAGGGTGTGATGAGAGTGATTAATAGATAGAGAGATATCTAGAAAAGCGACAGAAGCATCGGAGACGGAGGCGGTGAAATTGAGAGCAGGATGGAAAGATTGGACAAAAGAACGAAAACAGTCGAGCTGTTCTCGTTATAGAGAGGTGGTGCTGATACAGTCGTCGATTTAACGACCGTATAGCTCAGGAGTAGTTCCAGCATACTGGGAGAAGACCTGGGCTTCGACGTAGCCAACAACAAGTTGGCATAGTTTGGGCCTATTCTGGTCCCCATCGCTATCCCAGAAACCTGCTGATAAATTTCACCCGAAAAAGAAAATCCATTAAGGGTGAGAACAAGCTCAGCCAGACGGAGAAGAGAGGTAGTGCTGGGGTTAGGGGTAGGGCGTAAATCTAAAAAGTGCTGAAGAGCGCGGAGGCCGTCATCTTGAGGGATGACGGTATAGAGAGAGGTGATGTCCAGGGTAAAGAGATGGCGGGAGTGTCCGGGAGGGAAGGAGAAAGAGTTGAAGAATCTAAGGGCATGATTTGTATCGTGGATGTGGGAGGGGAGATTGCTGACCAACGGGGCGAGGATGGTGTCTAAATATTGAGAAATTATCTAGGTAGGGCAGTTGCACGCAGAAACGATAGGACGGCCGGGATTATTTTGTTTGTGTGTTTTGGGAGGAAGTCGATGGTGGATGTGTGAGGGATGCGTACAATAAAGTTGGTGGCTGTGGGAGGTAGGAGAGAGGAGATGAGCTCGTGGATGGTGGAGGACACGAATTTGTTGCTAGCCAGGAGTGGGATCAGAGGATAAAGGGCGGTAAAAAAAGGGTATTGTGAAGCTAGAGGGGAGCCTCAGCCCTATAGAGGTCAGCGCTCCAAACCACCACAGTGCCACCTTTGTCAACGGGTTTGATGACAATGTCATCACGTCGCCGAAGGTTGCGAAGAGCGGAGAGCTCAGTTCGCGTGATGTTAGAGCGACGAGAATGCTGGTGGAAAAAGAACCAATTCACAATACGCCTGCAAGTACAAAGGAGTCGAGGGTGCTGAATTGGCCAGGGCTCGGCGTCCAATTTGACTGCGGCGACTGAGACGAATGAAGTCATCCGTCTGTGTCGATGATGGCGTGTCGTTAAAAAAAGCTTTCAGCTATAATCGACGGAGGAATCCTTCAATCTCGGCACGTGTGCGGAACTCGTCGCAGATAGATGTGGTTGGTATGAAACGCAAACCACGGGCGAGGAGGGAGCACTCAGCTTCTGAGAGTGGTAGGTCCTGGGGTACGGTGGGGAAAGGAAATGGGGTGGTAGGTGACAGGATAGAGGGGTTAGGGTTGGAGGTGATATGAGTATGGGTGATTACGGCATGCGGGGAGCGGAGAGCGTCGAGTTTGTGTTTTTTTTACGGAAGTGAGGAAATTGAAAAGGCGGCGATTGAGGTAAAGGATGAATTGGATAAGGGATTGGGTGAGGAAAGGGTGGCAAGTTGAGGAGAGATGGAGGTAGGCCTTGGGGAGATCTCGGTCGAGAGATCGGATTTGGGCGAGAGTTGATCGAATGGTCGCCCGCATGAGCTGGCGAGAGGACCGGGTAAGGATGGGCTCAGTGGTGGGAGCAGGGTAAGATGTGGGGTGAAACTTGAGGCGGAAACCGTAGGGAATGAGAAACACATATTATGCAGCCATTAAATAATGAACTGTTTATAGGAAATGTTATTAATGTTACAAGTCATTACGTTAGTATTATATGGAACGGTGGTGTGCTGTGCACTTTATCGAGTAACGTTACTCCAAAGACCCTTCGGAGGAACCCATTTCGGCCGCTTTTATTTTCAATTGTATTCGTTTGGTCATTACCTAACATTCTTGATCCTCGGTAAGAGTTGGCAGGAGTACCAGGAAGACAGCGAGTTTGGCTTTTACACCTACCTCCTTCTGGTTGCTGAATGCCGAGGCTGGCGCATTACTGCATCAGCTTTTGCAATTCTTTACTTAATTCAACCTCCTGCATTCCATAATTCATGAACACGGCCCCGAGATACTTGAACTTCTCTAACTGCTTCAGTAGAACTCCATTCACCTGTATATAAATTTGACGGACTTCTTTCCACCCGTCCACCACACAATGTGTATGTGTGTTTGTATGAATGTATGTGTGTGAAAAGTAACGAAAGGGATACACATATATATGTCTAACTTAAAAACAGTGACACACACACGTGTCTCTAATTTAAGAACGCCGCCAAACTTACGCGCGTGCACATATACACACTGTGCTATTACCACTTAAGAGCTTTGGCCCGGGCAAACATTTCCTCAATTTTGGAACCGTCTGGGTAGTCCAGAATTGATGGGAAAAGACTTGACGGTCTTACTCTGTGCTCCTGGTCAAGAGGCAGGTGCCTTACCTGGGACGTCACAGTTAGTGACTCTTTTGCTTCCTCCCACATCCTGGATGCAGCTGTAAGGGCAAGAGCTACAGCATCCGCAGTTGAACGGAACAAAATCCTAAAATATCGTGTTCTGTCAGCTAACTACATATGCAGCCTGTGGCGTTCGAGACGTTTGGGGGAGTCGGGCTACTGACAGCGAGGTTCTTATCTTCACTGGCGGCCCCTCAAACAGAGGTAACTGGTGATGATCGTGAGGGTACTTGGTTGTTCCAGCACCTAAGCCTCGCCATCACCCCAGGTAACGCTGCGAGCTTGCTGGCTTGCCTCAAAAATTATTAGAGAAGTTTCCCAGTGCTCCTCGCTATATTGCTATCTTTGGCTCTAGTAGCATCTCGTTTTTCCACTCTTTGGCCTGCATTTTGTTCTATGTGGTCTAAGATGTGTGTATTACGTGCTTGTGTATTTTTTCTCTTTTTTTTCCTTTCCCTTTTCTTTGTATATATTATATTTGTTAGTGTTTTCGTTCTGTAACCATCATATTAAATGATTTTTAAAAAAAGAGTTAAACTGTGCTGTTAATAAATAAATAAAAAGTTGTACTTTTACTCTCCCATTTCCAATTCATCGAACACTATCATGACTGTATGACTGTATGTCTATGTTTGTGTAAATGTATATATGTGAATGTATGTTTGTGTAAATGTATATGTGTTAATGTATGTATATGTTTGTGTGAAAGTATGTGTATTTGTGTGAATGTATGTCCGTGTATTTTTGTATGTTTGTGTTTGCGTGATTATAATTATATACTCATAATAGTTATATACTCACACATACGCGTCAGCCTGTTAAAAGTCATAATCACTCTATATATCTGTATCTCTCGCATCACACACTCTCTATTTATATATATGGTAGTTGAAGTAGTGGTGGCGGCGGCGAATTACCGGAAGTGCAGACATTTTTACCTTTGAAAAGAAGTCAATTTTAAATAAATAATAAAATTATTTATATTAAATTTAATCAAAAGTTACGAAATTTAGTACATAAATTATGTAATATTCATTCATTATTTATTCAAAGTAATTCTGAGTTCAAATCCCGCCGAGGTTAACTTTGCCTTTTATCCTTACGAGGTCGATAAAATAAAGCACCAGTAATACACTGGGATAATTGCTGGCCTTGTGCCAAAAGTAGAAACAATTGTTTATTCAAAGTAATCCAACTTATTTTACTAATTGGATTAAAAGAAATAAACTGTACGCAGTCCTACACTCCTTACTTTATTATAGTATAAATTTAAAATATATTTAATTATTATCAGTGAATACCTCCGTTAGTAGAGATACGTTACAGTAATCTGTAAAATAACTGAATGAATTGTCATCGCATGAGACGTTTGATAAGCGAAAATTAATGTTATAAAAAATAACTGTTATACGGTACAATGTTTTATATTTGCATGCTTTTGACAAGAATCTAATTTTGAGTTAATTTCAAGAAAACTGACGATTTTAAAGTTAATTTTCGTTGTAATAGTAAACATAAACGAATTGATATATTTTTCTCATTTTATCACTTTGTTGGTTTGTGATGTTACGAAATTTGAAAAAGCAATCATCATGTGCTCTTCTTCTTCTTCTTCTTCTTCTTCTTCTTCTTGAGAGGGTGGTGAGGGCAAAGTCATCAAACACTCTTTCCAGCGGGTCCTGTTAGAAGCAACCGTCCGCAAGTGATCCGGCTCGATCCCCAAGTGTAACCAGCCAAGCTCATAGATGTTATGAAACTATCTTTCTTGGAATCTACCCGTGGTTCTCTTGCCGGTTGGTTTTGCCTGTAAAATCTACCCAGCGAATCCTTCCTGAGACATTCTAACCACAAGCCTATTGTATCGGAGCTGTAATATCTCAATTAGGAGAAGAAGCAGTTTTACTTTGAGTGACTCTCTGATCTCCGAGTTACACACTCTATTGATTAACGTTACTCCAAAGACCCTTCGGAATAACCACTTTTCGGCTGCTTGTATTCACGATCGAATTCTTTCCATCGTGTGGTATTCATCTTTCAAAATAGTGTATTTAGGAGATATCAATTAATAAATTTATGCGGAATTCTTTGAACCTGTATTAACCACCACAGAAGAGATACAATTTTTATATATCAACAGAAGGAATATGACGTCACTTTCAGCTTATATCTGGAGTCTAAAAGACAACCACACCCAATATAAGTTACACTGGGAGATCCAATCTAGGGCTGGATCGTATAACGGAAATAAAAGACCATGTGAGCTCTGCGCCGCTGAGGCCCTGGAAATACTCTACGCCAAAGACCACATCTTAAACAAAAAATCTGAGGCAATTTCGGCTTGTAAACATAAATTGCACAAAAGTTTCCTGTATTACAGCCCCACATTATACCCTAACGGATAGTACGAACTATACGCGGATATTTTACGTCGTGATGTGGGAGCTAAGTATATGTTATGCTTATACCATTACTTATTTGTATAGGTAAGTATATATTACCTGTATGTTTTGTGAAGTTACGTATACTTTCTCGTACGTATATTTGAGTGTATATGTTATGGCGTATATATTATATATTCTAGTAAATATGCTTTTGGTTATGTGTATACGTGAGTTTTGTGTCTGTGTGAGTATGCGGGTTCGTACGTATGTAGGGTGTGCGTATATGTGTACTTTGTGTTTTGGTTGACGTCGGTCTCCGAACATATGTGTATTTACATGTAGGTATGTGTGTGCGCTTGTTATATACGTATTTATTTATTTATATACGTTTTTTTAATTATATGTATACACGCACACACAAACACACACACATATATATATATATTTTATATATATTGTTATGTGTATTTGGTGTATACATTCGTATGCGTGAGGGAACAGACGTTGCGTGGGTTCTGTATGCGCGTGCGGTTTTTTTTTTTGGGGGGGGGGGGGGGTTGTGTACGTGCGTGTATTTGTATGCCTATGGCGAGTCTTTTCGCGTATGCTTGTGTATGTGCGTATATGGATGCGTGTATGTATTTATTTAATTTCAATTACCTCTGTATTGTATTTCATTTACTTTATTCTTAACTCTGAAGCCGAGAATCATTCGGTTTCCTAGTTAGAATTTTAGTCTACGACTTCTGCTATACCATTTACGTGGTTTTGTCTTTGCGTGCAATTGTTCTCCACGCTCCACATATGACGTATTATCTTCGTTTTTTTCCGTTTATTGCCAGAGAACGTCTCTATGAACCCCCTAAGAGAATATTAGTCTACGACTTCTTTTATACCATAAACGTGATTTTGTCTTTGCGTGTAATTGTTTTTCACCGCTCCTATTAATGACGTATTATATTCGTTTTTTTCCCGTTCTTTGCCAGGGAACGTTTCCACGAACCAAAGTATCGTCTGCCTGTCTTCCTCCAGTTGCAAAGTTTTTTGAAATATATACTTCTGCGTTCACAGATTGAGTTTGTTAGTTTCAGAAGATCCCGTTAAGGGTGAAAGCAGCGATTCTTTGCTTAAACTTTAATCTGTTATTTTAATAAATATATATATATATATAAAACAATTTTAGATATGTTTCAAATGTCTTCAATAGTATGCTCGTTTGGGATGAAGAGAAAGGGCATTTTAAAGTTGATCACAACTGTTGCAGAAATTGTTTGTAATACTGTCTATGTTATTGCTGGGGATCTAGTATTTCATATTTTCTGCTCATTGTCTAACTGCTAGTGGTTGTGGCATTGTTGATGTTATTGCTTCTGAGAGTGATTCTGTTACTTGTGAATATGGCAGTCAACTGACTTCTCGTTAAAATGGAGGTGATATTAATTGTGCTCTTGTTACTACTATTATTTTTGGTTTCCGTCTTTTTTTTCTTTTGGTTAGAAGATTGGTTTTATTGCTAGTCGCGGTGTTTTCACAGCTTGGCATGTTGTTTTTTTCTGCTCGTGTAGTTACTGATTTTAGGGTGGGGTGGGGTATCATTGTCTGACAAAGGTTTACACCACAATGCTACCGGTTTTGTCAACGACAAAAACACAATCACTGACCCCTACCTCCACCCCGAACATATACATTTGCCGATACATTTCTCAGAGAGAAAAAAATTCAGTTTAAACTACTTTACACCTTTCGTAAGTAAAACTTTCAAAACATACAACAGCTTCGGTGTTACAGCTAACACGGCTTTTTCCCGGCCCCTTCATTTTCAGACGTCAAACTTGTTGACATTTTAAATCAGATATAATTGCGCATAGGATGTAGGAAACGTGCAAAAGAGTCATGTTTTACCAATTGGGGTTGGGACACACACACCAAGAGACATTTGAACACAGGAGTTTGTCATTAATAATTATAAAGATAATACTCCGAAATCTTTTCTTCGAAAGATAAAATTTCGAAATTCCTAAAAGCAGATGTTAACATGTCGAAGCATGCTTATATCGCTCTTTTCCCCTTACACTTAGATGTTTTCAAGCAGTATCTTCCATATATGATAACATATGGGCCCACAGTACACTAAAAAGCACAAATGGTTGCAGCAGCGTCAAATTCATTCAAGTAACAATGGCTAACAAATGAAGGACGACTATAGACAACATAACAACAATGTTGGTGACCGTTTCAGCCCGTCGGCTCGAACAGGCAAGAGATAATATGATATAATATATTCTATTCTATTCTAAGGCGGGTAAAATTCCCGAGATCCATGGACGAGTTCTCTCCAGCGGTCTCGTCCCTCATCATCGCTGCCATGTCCTGCGTCTCCAACAGACCAGTGTCTGTCCTTAGGGCATCAACATACGTTAACATTGGTCTTCCTCTTCTAGTGTGTCTATGTTGTGGTTGAGAGGAAGAGCAAGACCTGGGCGGCGTGCCACAGCTTCAGATCGGTGTGGAAGTCGGACCTTCGTAGAGACCTGAAAATCCGCCTCTTCACCGCTGTAGTGGAGTCTGTGCTGCTGTATGGGTCTGAGACTTGGACTCTGACCAAGAAACTCACTCAGATGGTGGATGGGTGCTACACGAGAATGCTGAGGATGGCTCTGAACATTAATCAGTATACACTGAGGATGAAAAACTCAGAGCTGTATGGGAGCATCCCAAAAGTCAGCTCAAAAGTGACACAGAGGAGACTGAGGTTAGCTGGACATGCTCACTGACATCCAGAGTTGACATTGCACTCAGTGCTCCTTTGGGAGCCCCTACATGGACACACATATAATATAATATAATATAATATAATATAATATAATATAATATAATATAATGTCCGGTAATATAAATATCATATCTCTTCCGTTCCCTTGTCTTTATCCTAGATTGTCTTGGAAACATAACCTTATTGCAAAAGATGCTGTCTAATGACGTAGCATGACCGGTTGCGTGATCGAACCATCAAGTAGCCATGAACGCCATTGAAATATGTATCATAGGGTTTTTAAACATCTGCATAGACCTTCGCAATTATCTTTATTGTACATATACTCGGTAACAAAAAAAACAAATTATATTTGGAAGAAAACACATGGTGTTGAATGTTTAAATTGAATTGCATTATTATTTACTGATGAGTTTGACTTTGCCTTTCATCCTTACGGGGTCGATAAAATAAAGTACCAGTAATGCACTGGATAATTGCTGGCCTTGTGCCTAA
>OZ024744.1:74063492-74073492 GCA_964016885.1 Eledone cirrhosa | reverse complement strand
ATAGCATATATAGTATAATATATAGTATATATAGTATAATATATAGTATATATATATAGTATATATATATAGTATATATATAGTATATATATAGTATATATAAATAGTAATAATAATAAATTTGAAGACTAAAATCCAAAGAGGGCTCGATAAGGTTAAATATATATCAAATATATAAGAACCCTGTTTTCTTGCTGTTGCAACGTTTTTCGAAATATTTACTTCTGCGTTCACAGATTGATTTTTTTTAGTTTCAGAAGATCCCGTTATGGGTGAAATCAGTGATTCTTTGCTTAAACTTTAATCTGTTATTTTAATATATATATATATATATTTATATAATACATAATCAGCGGCAAACGGCTGAGCTCTTGACATTTAGCCATCAAATTCAAGACAGGAATTTGCTGTCGAAACATCAAAACCTCAGTCACGGTAGATACTGTGGAACACGTTTTGAGCTTATGCAAAGTAGTAATAGACTGGGGAAGATACACATGGAGACAATCATGTGCTTAAGAAGATTGTACATGTGATAAGCATGGCAAAGGTAAAACTTGTAGTACGAGAATCTCCAGCAACATTCTATACGCCAGGAGTCAGCAAATCGTGTAGAGGAACAGCTCTGCCTTAGAGGACACGGAAATCGAGTCTTCTGGGTAGTTCAGACTGAATATATATATATATATATATATACACTGACAATAAGAATTGCAGCTTTTTGTAAACTTTATTACATACACACACACGCGCCCACACACACACACACACACACACACATATATATATATATATATATATATATATATATATATATATATATATATATATATATATATATATATATATTTATATATACATATAGTGGCAAACGGAGATCTTGGACGAATTCTATTTGTCGAGTTCGTTAAAATATATGTATATATACGTGTGTGTGTGTGTGTGTGTGTGTGTGCGTTGCCTGAAATAATTGTAAACTTAGAATCTATTTATATCCTACGTTGATAAATTAAATACATACATAGGTAAATAAACGGGTGAAATAATGAAAGGTTAAGATGAAGAAAAAAGTAGTTTGTATATAATTATTAAGTTGTCTCAAATATATAATAACAATATAAAGATTACTATGCATTGTACACCTTGCTTTGTTCAGCTGACAGATGTTGGTTACCGCCACAACAAATATATATTTATGAACCGACATTACTATCAAACATACACTCTCACTTCTACATAAACGCATCCACACCCATTCACACATATAGCCACTCCAATACACACACATACACATATATTCATATGCATTATGTGTATATTATATATATATATATTTATCATCAGTCGATCGACTTTCGTCAAATCGGAACGAGGAAACAATGTTTCAATGGATCTTTCCAATTGCTAATACTATCTATCGATCGCAAGTCCAAGTAGAAGGAGCAACGTGAAATAAAGTGTCTTGCTCGAGGACATAACGCATCACCCGGTCCGGGAATCGAAATCACAACCTCAAGATTGCGAATCCAAGTCTCTTACCAATCAGCCACGCGCCTTCACAAAACAAGTGATAATTGAACTTACGAACCCTGGCTTACAAGACCAGTGCTCTAACCATTGAGCTATGGATGCAAATATATATAAAGGGACGTAACTCTTTGCTGCAAAGATTCGATTCGTTTGCAATTATGCAAACGAGCCTTAATTTTATAGCCATGTCAGTAGAATGAACTCTTCATTCTTGCTCTTGTGTTGGCATGTGAACAGAACTGCAGACTCTAATGTTTCTGGGCATCACCCTTCATCAGTACAGCTCACTGTTCACCTGCCAAACTGTCAGAGCTAGTGAAAATATATGCTATTTTAAAAAATACACAGTGACTGATCGGCCTGATATGCATATTAGCAGGCTGGCCGATCAGTCAGATCTGCATATTAGCCGATCCACTGATCAGCCAGATTTGCATATGAGCAGACTGACCAGTCATTTCCTGTATACGAGTGATATTTGGCCGGCTTTGCCACATTCAAATAAAAAAGAAAATTTCGCTCTACATGGCTGAATACAATAAATGTAATCTGAGTTTTATCGAATATTAATAACATTCGCTTCGTTTGCAATTATGCAAACAAGCCTTTTTTATTTGATCAGTCACTGTGTATTTTCGAAAATAGCATATATTTTCACTAGCTTTGACAGTTTGGTAGGTGAACAGTGAGCTGTACTGATGAAGGGTGATTCCCAGAAACATTAGTGTCTGCAGTTCTGTTCACATGCCAACACAAGAGCAAGAATGAAGTGTTCATTCAACTCAGATTACATTTATTATATATACATATATAATTATATATATATATATATATATATATATATATATATATATATATATATATATATATATATATATATATATATATATATATACATATATAATTATATAGATATATAATTATATATATATATAAATATATATATATATACATATATAATTATTTCGTTTCTGAATTTGTTTAGCAAGATTCTTTATCTGAAAACGTGTGTTGAAGCCGATATTGTTATACTTTGGGAGGGTCATGTTGCCAATAAGAAACACAAGCACCAGTTGCTTTCACTTCAATTTATTGTAATAATTATATAAATTTAGGAATTTATAAATTTCTGGCTGGTTGGTTAGTTCCACAACCAGATGATTGTTTATATATTGTCAATGTTATTTTGTCACACATTCTGTGACCTCTTCAGTGACTGGGGATTCTTTTCTCTGTTTTTGTGCCTGTCCTTTGTTCTGTCCTACGCCATCTTGTTTTTGTGTGTGTCACACACAAAAACAAGATGGCGTGTTTCTTATTGGCAACATGATCCTTCCAAAGTATAACAGCATATATAATTATATATATATATATGTGTGTGTGACTGCGTGCGTATATATATATATATATATATATATATATATATATATATATAAACATATATAACTATATATATGTGTGTGTGCGTATATATATTTATATATATATATACTATTAATAATGAGTTCAAAACTCAGGCAGTCCTTTACAATGAAATAGCTCAAAGAAAGAAGTATTTATGAGCCGTGTAATACAATTTAGCCCCATATAAACGGCTGTTATTTCTAGCAGCACGAGTATGGGGCAGCTAGACACTGGATAACCATGTGTGAAAAACCATGTGCGTTAAACAGTCTTTTTAAATATTTTGAAGTGGAACATACCAATTTTTCTGGTGCTTGCTGAGGAGATAGAAATGTGGTATTCTTTCACTTTTTCATTTTTCGAAACTTATTTGGATTTTAAGGTTTAAACCTGTCTACGGAACAGGTTTGATTTTGAAATTTAAATTTGTCCAAGCACCACGGCCATCTGCCAATATGCTTTGTTTTTATTGATTTATTATTTTAAATCGAGACAGGCAAACTGTATTATTATAATTAGTATTTTTCAATCTAGCTAACTTAGTCGTTTACAATACAAACACGGATATGTTGGTATTTGTGTTTATCAAATATATTAATTTATATTAACTTGTATATATATATATATATATATATATATATATATATATATATATATATAATAACTAGGAATTGATCAACATATATATAAATAAATATAAACATGAAAAATCATAGGAGATAATTTCTACAAGCGTGTAACCACGCATGGCTAGTAGGTAACAAGTAAATAAAGTTAACTAGAACTTCAAAAATATATACCTTTTTTAATCTTGCCTGTATATATTTCATTAAAGAAATATATTTCACCAATTAATCAGATGGTAAGTCACGGAAAGTGGATATTAATGGATTATCAACATGGAAGAGTAATATCAAGCGATCCATGTTTACACTTCGAGTCAAAATCTTAAACTGGCCGTTACCACGTGTTGATATTACACATCACAGCGGCTTCGTTTCAGTGGCGTGAATAGGTATTCGACAACTAGAAATAGCAGTCAATTCCCTTCAACAGAGTTAGCTCTACAATTAAGGAGCATTATTTATATATCTATATCCAAAATTAAGATAGATTAAAAGAATTCAATCAGAATCTAAATTGTGGGTGTCATTCCATAACGGAATGCGCCATATCGCCCGGAAAATAAGCTCTAGGACTTTGTAGGTACGAGCATTTAATAATAACTAGGAATTTATTAACATATATATAAATAAATATAAACATGAAAAATCACAGGAGATAATTTCTACAAGCGTGTAACCACGCATGGCTAGTAGGTAACAAGTAAATAAAGTTTTTCATGTTTATATTTATTTATATATATGTTAATCAATTCCTAGTTATTATTAAATGCTCGTACCTACAAAGTCCTGGAGCTTATTTTCCGGGCGATATGGCGCATTCCGTTATGGAATGACACCCACAATTTAGATTCTGATTGAATTCTTTTAATCTATCTTAATTTTGGATATAGATATATAAATACTGCTCCTTAATTGTAGAGCTAACTCTGTTGAAGGGAATTGACTGCTATTTCTAGTTGTCAAATACCTATTCACGCCACTGAAACGAAGCCGCTGTGATGTGTAATATCAACACGTGGTAACGGCCAGTTTAAGATGTTGACTCGAAGTGTAAACATGGATCGCTTGATATTATTCTTCCTTGTTGATAATCCAATAATATCCACTTTCCGTGACTTACCATCTGATTAATTGGTGAAATATATTTCTTTAATGAAATATATACAGGCAAGATTAATCATTAAAAGGTATATATTTTTGAAGTTCTAGTTAACTTTATTTACTTGTTACCTACTAGCCATGCGTGGTTACACGCTTGTAGAAATTATCTCCTGTGATTTTTCATGTTTATATTTATTTATATATATGTTGATCAATTCCTAGTTATTATTAAATGCTCGTACCTACAAGGTCCTAGAGCTTATTTTCCGGGCGATATGGTGCATTCCGTTATGGAATGACACCCACAATTTCGATTCTTTTGAATTCTTTTAATCTATCTTAATTTTGTATATATATATATATATATATATATATATATATATATATATATACACTTATGCATATACATATATACACTCACACGCTCGAGCAACACACACGCATATATATATCTATAGAGAGAGAGAGAAAAGAAAGAGACATACATATATACAAACATACATACATACATACATTTTTTACATTACACATTGAATGTTAAGGTCAGCGTTGTGGGCGTCTCTGATTTAGAAATACCTCCGTCTCTCTAGCTTTTTCAATGTGTGTAATCCGGTGGAAACATAGATATTCTCCGCACTAACATGAATACAAATGTCAATGCATTAATGTTAAGAACACGAAGCAGAAGAATCTTTTTTAGCGTTTTTTATAGATTTGTTTTCGTTGCAGCCGTTTATGTTCTGAGTTCAAAAATCTTCATGGTACAGTATTTGCCGGCGCCAAAGACGCTTGGTCCTCGAGGACGCACCCTAATATTGACAAGCATAGTAGATTTTTGAGACTTTTTTAAAGAAAAAAAGTAGCGTCTTCGACTCCGGGAAATACGGTATATATCGTTATTCATCATTCGAAATCGATAATTCGACTGGATATGATTAATTAAATATCTCACTCCATCCAAACCAAAATCAATTAGACTGTTCTTCTGTTGATTGATATATTTGAATATCGAAATATGATGGATGTAAATGAATATATCTGCACTAATACGTGGTATAGGTATATGGTAAGTAAATAATTGCTTTTACTTTTGGCACAAGAACAGCAATAATCCCAGTGCATTACTGGTGCTTTATCTTATTAAGGATGAAAGACAAAGACAAAGTTAACCTCGGCGGGAGTTGAACTCAGAACGCAAAGGGCCATAACTCTATGCTGCAAATCATGGTGTCTTACGCTCTATCGATACTGCTAATAGTTATAACATGTGGCTCAATTGTATTAGGCTTGAACCTGACAGATCTAGATTACATAGGGTATAACACCAGTACTAAAAACACATAATATACAACACGTCTAGCAATAAATGCCATCCCTAGGTGGGAAGTGGATAGAGGACTATTAAATATCAACGAGTAATATAAGAAGACAACAAAGAAAGTGTCCCACTACTCTTCCACACGGGTCTCCAGGAGCTAAACAATAACAATAAGAACTATGTTGAAATGATTTATAAGCACTATGGAGTAAAAGTTAAGCTCCTGAATAAGGAAGACAGTTACCAAGCTCTATTTTGCATTGAAGTATGTAGATATCTAACTTTGACACAAGGAAAATAAAACAGCAGATTACAGTAAACTGTTGGTTGTATTTTTATTGACCTTACAAGGATGAAATGCACAGTATATTCTAGCACAATTTAAAGATAGAAGTTAAGGTGATTACATAAAATACATGGAGAATTTTAGTCAGAGAAATACTGTTTTAGTTACTCTGTTGAAACCTTTACTTAAAACATAGGAAAAAATAAAATATGCGTGTCAGAAATGGATATTAAATTGAATTTTGTATGACTTAGGCAGAGGATCGCAAAATGAATACAAAAATAGGAGACATGATGAAATAGCTAAGATCTTGCGTTGGAAACTAAGCTAGAAATGAGGATTTGGGTGCGAAGATAAGTGGTAAAACTATAACTCAGAGAAAGAAATTGAATCAGAATATTCTGAAATGTTTAGAGACTTTGCAATAGAAACAAACTTAATGGAACCCTAAAGACCAGTTAACTTAAGAGGGTCGATTAAATAGAATATTACTCAAATACTGGGGATGTTTTGATTAAATTTGTATTTTTTCCTAAATTTACTGGCCCTGTTCCTAAATATGAAATCAATATTATACCGGTGTATATCTTATCAACTCCAGAAGTATGAAATGTTTGATATGAATTGAAATCATAAGAATGTGTAAATAAATACATAAAGTTATTTTACCCGGTACTCAACAGTTGTGGTTTCCATTTATCAATGACACGTGTGTGTAAACGAAAAGTCAAAGATTTGTTTCTGGGTAGAAACGTGTGAATGCGTTATATTGTTAAAAACAAAGGCAATTGAGGAAATCTATATAAATCACCAAATGTTTTCACTAATAAAAGCATTAATATTTTAGAAATGTATTTTATTCTGTCATATCCTATTTATCTGTAATGCAACACATTTTTGTATTTTCTAGGTAAAAAAAAGTAATTGAATAATGATAAAAAATAATAATAATAAATTAAATGAAATTTTACTCGTGTTATCAGAGAAAGAAATATCCTATTACAGACCTTCAAAACTGAAATCTTAGATATTATGATAAATAAATACGTAAAACGTTATCAAAAGAGAAAATATTTGATACATTTATTTCTTCGAGCAATAAAGATAAGGTTGAAAATATAAAGTAGATTGGATCCGATTGGGATCTAACTTGGTTTAGAAAGAAAAAAAAATGGAAATTCTTTCTAGTCTGTAAAAATGTAATATTCACAAAAGATCGGTAAGCATTCAAAATTTCTACATCTTCATTATACATTTAAATACTAAAGCAAATAAGATATAAATGATTCAGATTAGAATCGAAGAGAAATATAATGAATAGATGGATGGTAGTTATTTACGTGTCTCAAGGAAGACTATTCAAGAGACCAACTTATATCGTCACTGTGGGAAGAATAATTTCGTTTACTATATATATCAAATGTAAGAGAATGAAAAAAGCTTTAGTTTATATGAAGCAAATATAATTATGTATCTTACATGATCAAATATATTATCAGTTTCTCTTATTTCAACAAGTTTAGTGTATATATATATATATATATATATATATATATATATATAGGAACGAGTAGGACCCCGACGACTGAGCTCAAGCCGTTTCGACGGCTAAGTCTGGACTAGAATTAGTCCAGAATTAGCCGTCGAAACGGCTTGAGCTCAGCCGTCGGGGTCCTACTCGTTCCTATTACCCACTCTACTACCCTAAGTATTGAGTACTTCGGTGCGTTATGGTCCACCTGGTTCCTTACCACATTTCCTTCGTTATATATATATATATATATATATATATATATATATATATATATATATATATATAACATATATAAAATTTAATATAAAATTGGCTTCTACAGGACTAGAATTCTGATGATTTCTTACGAATGAAACATTTCTAGTCCTCTAGAAGCCATTTCTATATTAAATTTTGTATATAATCTACTAATGTATTGAGTACTTCACTTACTGTAGTTACCCCCGGTTGAATCCGGGACCCATATATATATATATATATATATATATATAAATTAATAAAAACAATGAATAAAAACAAAGAACAAGTTCCTTATGTTAAAAAATTCATCATTTTTCAATCGTTTCTAGGATATATATGTGTGTTGGTATGTATATCATATAGATCTATGTAAACATATTTTACAAACTATCAGAGGAAATATACATATCTTCACATATATATGCTGTCTTCAGAAATAATGATATTTGTTTATTGAAAAAAAACAACAACAAAGATTTAATATAATAGGTCTGTTTGGGAACAGGTTTTGAATTGACCAATAGAAAAGTAGTAAGAGGTCAAGTTGATAGAATAGTAGTAGTAGAAATTTAATTTAGGGGTAGAGGAATGCAGACTTAAGTTTTGAATGGAAAGAATAATTTGAATGAAAAGAATACTTTCGGGATGAAAAGAGGTCAAGCTGGTGAAGGGTACATTAAAAAAGTTGATGCTATTCAAGAATAATGTTAATTTTAAAACCGAAGGAGAATAACATTTTAGGGTAAAGGTGAGAAATACCAATCTTATTTAAAACACAATTTAGATCTATAACAAGAAATTAAATTAATTGATAGGTATACTTATAGGGATAAATTTATATTAATTCATATGGATGTGATAAATAAGAATTAGATGTTATAAAAGAATGTTGTTAAAAACGAAGGAAAAAAATAACATTTTGGGATAAATATAGTAGTGAGAAATACCAATCTTATATAAGCTACAAGGAATCTAGATTCATAACCGGAAATTAAACTAATTTATATGTATACTTTTAGGTATTAATTTTAGGCAAAGAGAGCTGTAAGAGGGAAAAAAATTATGAAGTTCTCTGTAGTAAAGTACTAATTATAGGTTAACTAAATTAAAAAAACTAATTATAATAATATATAAAATATAAGTGTAAGGTGTATATTAATTAGGTTTATAATATTTGAAAGTTCTTCTAATTCTATGATTGCAAGATATAATTAATTCTTCTCGCTTATTTAATAGGATATCCTTAGATTTAATTATTTCAATAAGTTCCTGGGAGCATAATCTACACTCATATCTGTTATTTTGATAAGGGGTGGCCCTTTTGAGCACGCTCCAGGTCAGGTTGTAATCGATATTCTTTTTTCTATAATTATTAAATGTTTCATCCAATGATGTTGTATTAGCTAATGCGGCATTTTTGAAACTATGTTTGTGGGTATTAAATCTTACTTTAAATTGGTTAGACGTAGCTCCTATATATGAATAAGATGAGTCCTTAGTGCTAATTTTACATTTATAGTTATTAATAAGAAAATTTTACATTATTAATAAGAAAATTTCACTTTAATGGGCAATTTCTTTTGTTTCTACAGTTACAAGCATTCGTGAATATTTTATCAGGGGAGTTAGTCAAATTTGGTTTGGAATTTACTCGACTTGTTATATGTGGTTTGTTGCGGTTTATTTTAGTATTATGGTTGGTTTGATGTGTTGGTGGTATATTGGTGGTTTTTTTACATTTATATGCATTGTACGCACTTATATTTTGTTGTATATTTTTGGTAGTGGAGTAGGAAAATTTGACAGTTGATCTATTTAAAATTTGATGGTATTTTTGATATGGCGGGAAGTTTTTCTCTAGGATAGTAAAAAAAAATTAGGGATATTATCTTTAATTTGTAGATTAAATGGAGCATTATACCAAGTAACCGTCTATTACGGTTTCGATGTTGTTTTTTATA
>OZ024744.1:74043492-74055992 GCA_964016885.1 Eledone cirrhosa | reverse complement strand
GAATATTTGATTCTTATAGAAACAGTCATGATTTTCAGCAAACAGGCCGACTAGTTAGCTTTGATAAGCACTAAAAAGTGCGAAACAGAGGTCTGTCAGCTTTATCTCCCCTGTTTGCTGAAAATTAAAGTAAGTGAGACTGTCACTACTCTAAAACAATATGCGTAAGGTCTTCGAAATGCTTTTAATTAAGCATACAGTGTATTGCAAAATACAGTATATATTCATTGATATATATATATATATATATATATATATATATATATATATATATATAAATGAAAAGTATAGAAATTGTTGTAACGAGAAGCTAACAGTATTCCATAATATAGCGTCGAAATGGGAAAATAGTTAACATAAGATATGGGAAAAATAATTCAAACTCAATTCAAAAAGAATCAGGATATAGATTTATCCAAGAGAATTTAGAGAAATCCAGGGAAAAATCAATAGAGCCTTAACTCATGATAAAACAAAGTCTAAAGTACTCATCCTTCAATTTGGGACAGCTTCAAATGCTCTGTATAGTCTTGAAAATACTATTTCACGAACACCTTCAGTGGGGATGGTCACGGTTGGATTTCGTTCATCAGCAGAGCTCAACATGGTAACCAAAGTATCACTGATTAATATGCCAAAAAGGGAATTTAAAAGCAGGCTAGTTTAACATCATGCGTGATTATGAAAATAAAACGCACATGTGGAAAAACAGGGCTGGTGACGTCAGAATGAGACGTATGTTTGTTTACATGAAACAACAGTCAAAAACATTCCGAAAAAAAATCTACAATAAGGAGTTCAGCAAAAAGCAATATTATCGCGGTCTTTTTTTTTTAAATACCGGGATTAGTCACAAATAATTTAAGCACTCTAGGAAATAAATCCGAGAATATATATATAAATGAAAAGTATAGAAATTGTTGTAGCGAGAAGCTAACAGTATTCCATAATATATAAGTGACTGTAGCGTCAAAATGGGAAAATAGTTAACATAAGATATGGGAAAAATAATTCAAACTTAATTCAAAAAGAATGAGGATATAGATTTATCGAAGAGAATTTAGAGAAATCCAGGGAAAAATCAATACAGCCTTAACTCATGATAAAACCAATTCTAAAGTACTCATCCTTCAAATTGGGACAACTTCAAATGCTCTGTATAGTCTTGAAAATACTATTTCTGTATAGTCTTGAAAAGACTATATATATAACGAAGGAGTTGTGGTAAGGAACCAGATGGACCATAACGCACCAGAGTACTCAATACTTAGGGTAGTAGAGTGGGTAATAGGAAAATGTATGACCCCGACGGCAGAGCTCAAGCCATTTCGACGGCTATTTCTGGAAATAATCGTCTAAACGGCTTGAGCTCCGCCGTCGGGTCATATACATTTTCCTATATATATATATATATATATATAGGCAAAATAATCAATGAAAGAAAGCCGGTAAAACATATCTTTATAAAGCTCTTACACATGTTTCGACCAATGGGGCTCGTCTGAGGCAGATATTAAGGCAAAGTTTTAATTATATACCCTATTGGGGTAAAATAATACTTTTACATCACTGTGCATATTAAATATACGTGGTTAAGTTTAAAACACAGTGGGAAGATATTAGTATGCTAAGGTAGGTAATTACCGGTGCTAGTATAAAGTTTCTTGTCAAACAAATGACATGTACCAGCTATGTAAAAAATTTATTAGGAATTAACATAAGCAGGGTTGGTTAACTCGGTGTAAATGAGGCTGTGTTAAGGTGAGAAAATGATATACTATTGGTAAAGTCGTTAAAGACCACACACAGGTTTAACTAGAGCAAGGGGCACGTTAGGTGCGAATTTGAAGGCATAGAAAAATAAAGTCAGTTTGGATATAATTTGTATATTTATATGATCGATTGTCTAAGAAGTTGCTTGGGTATAGGCAGCAGTTTTGTAAGATTACCAAAAGACCAACGGGGTAGGTCCGGCTGAACATACGCAGTGCGGCTTCCTGGCGGGAGAACAGAGGGTGGGTGATGGTGTTATTCCACGTTGTTAAATGGTAAGTCTACCGCCGGTAAGTCAGAACAGGGTGTGGTGTTGAGAACATCAGGTGTTATGGTGGTTATACAGTTGTTGGGGTCCATCTGTAGAAAGATTGTTGTAGTCGATGGCCGCAAATGATGACAGTTTCAGCACGACTATTTATTAGCTCTTGGGGTGCTTGCACTATATAATACAGTTCCAATAGGCAGAGTTGGCAGCTTTTTTAAAAGTTGTATGGTTTTGCTTGGTTCGCAATTTCCCAATGAGTGGTGTAGCTAATGTTAGAGTCATTTAATTGGGTAATATAATTAGCGAGGGAGGTAGAGTATCTAAGCTTCCTATTCCTGAAAGAGTGGAGATGTGCCCGAAATCTTGTCTTGAACGCCCCAGAAGTAGCTCCTATGTAAGACTTAACACTATCATGACTATTAACCGTGCATCTATAGATAACATTTCTAGTCAAGCAGTAGCCTCGGAGTCGATAGTCCACAGGTTTACGACAATTGCAATGTTTTTTGTTGTCACCTCTAAGGTTGTGAGTGTTGGTGTTAATCGTATTATTATTATTTTACACCATCACCATAGCTACCATATTTGTAGTTGGCATTATTATAGCTAGAAACACGCGAAATGGTGCCACGCACACCTCTCGTGTTATAGTGTCTTCTACAGCCGTTGTTAGAGCTGTTATGGTTTCTAGCCTTCTCGTCGGTCACACTACTGGTGCAGCAGTTAGTTTCTAACGTGGTGCTATTGTGTAATCTACTGCTAATACTAAGATACCTGTTCTGGTCACTACTATCGTTATAATGCGGGGCCAGAGAACTGTTAAGGTTAACCGAGTTGTCATATTCCCTAAAATTCTCATTACTAGCATGTTGTATTCTAGTGAGCTTGCTGTGGTTATTTATTTCTATGAGGTCGGCTAGATTAGGTGCAGTGGAATAGGAGATTTTTACGTTATTCTTATTGAGGATTTTTCTGTAGTTGTTGTTAGGTGGAAAGTTCTTCTCTAAGGCGTCGAAAAAGATGCTGGGTAAATTGGAGGCCATACTCCTTATGGTGGCGATTACGCGTAGTTCTGGGGTTACCACGGGGGTTATTACCTTGGTGGATGTCCTTATCAGGTCTATAGGGCTGCTGTATAATGTGTGCACTGTTGGCATTATGCCTGAGTGCACAGACACCCGTAGTGCGGCGGTTTAGGGTTACCCAAGGCGGGCTAGAAGGTGCAGGTAATAAACTGTCACCTTTATTAAGCTTGTAAGCAGTGAATAATTCCAGAAGGCTGCAGTTACTACTATAATCAACCAGACCATGATGGTGTGTGTATGGTAATATACCCGTCCCGCTAGCTTTATGGTTCTGATGCGGGCCGTAGCTAATGGCAGTATTAGCTCTTCTAATACTTTATACGCTTGTATGGCCGCGGTGGCGTTGCTTATAGGTATGGCTCGCTATAACACTGGTCCTACAAGAGGGGGGCTTTATAGAGCCTGCGTCGTGGAGGTATGAAATGTTGCTGTTATAACCTGATTCAGCCAATGCCTTGTTATAATAATCAGCAGTTTGTTTGAAGATGTCTTCATTAGCAGAAAACCTCGAGATTCTATGTGAGATGCTATACACAATAGAGTTGAGCCTAGATTTAAGGTGGTTAGAAGCATAGTTTATGTAGGAAAGGACCTCACCAGGCTTGTGGTATGGTCTGTATAAGCTCCGGAACCTAATTCTAACGTAACATCTAAGAAATTAACTATATTATGGTTGTGGTCGATAGTAACAGAGAGTCCGTATGATTTAAAGAACTTCTGTATATGTTTATTAAGGTTTTCTGTTCTACGGGGGCTATGGTTCTTTACAGTGAATAGGACATCGCCCCTAAACACTCCTCCTTGTAGCACAAGGATCTCGTATGTGCAGGAGGTAAATCCCGACCAGGTTAGTTGCTTGCGCTGAGTCACTTGACCCCATCGTGATATCAAAGTTATCAGGACGGTTGGTTCTGGTCCAGTAGGAGCCCTCGAAATGAGCAATGGTTCTCCGCGCTGCAAGCACTATATATATTTCTTTTTTAGTTAAACTAGTGTTAGATCTAGCTAAAATGAGGGCCTTATTTAGGAGTATAGGGGAAATAGAGGCGTAGTAATTGTTTATGTCGAACTGGATAAATTTCAGAGATACCTTATCAGGTAGATCTGTGAACCATTTAATGACCTGGTCGGTATTATTCCAGAGACGGACCTTAGGTTTATCTACTATTAAGTTCAGTTATCATCCTATCAAGGATCACTTTGCTAATTCTACCTATATCTGAAGCGGAGGGGCATATTAATCTAATTAGAGGGGCTTTCGTTAAAATTATATTTGTGATCCTTGAGAGAAAATATTGGTGTCATACGTACATAAGGGTTAGTGTATTTATCTATATCTAAGCTAGTTACAATGTATTTGCTTAATCTATTAATGTCGTTTAAAATGCTAATAGGAGTTTTTATGTAATTTTTGTTTAATTCATTATAGATGAATTGCCTATATCTACTTACATCCAACTTACACAAGTTCTTAGTTTTATCAGAGGCAACGAAAAGGTTTATATCGTTCTTGATTTTAGTGATGAGAGAGTCCAGAGATGTCAGGAACGTATTGCTGCATTTGCGTCTAATCTTAAACTTGATATTTTTGATCATTTTGAGCAAATATTCCTCAAATGAGTCCAACAGTGTATTGTGCAGTGGGTTCTGGTAGGTCTTAAAGCTGTATTTTTCTTTAGGTGCTGGAAGATTATCAGTATCCTTATCCAAATGGTAGGCCTTCCATCTGACCCTTCGTATAAACGAATTCGTAGCGGCAATGAGTTGTTTAAGGTAAGTTTTTTTCTGCTAGGTCTAGGTATAGATTTGAGAGACATAGGTGACTGTTGTTTTTCCAACATGATAGCAAGTAGTAAGTTGGGCTCTATTGAAAGGAGCGCGATAATGAAATGTTGCAGTACCGTAAAAGAGGATAGAAAGAAGAGGTATAAAGAGGTGTGATACAGAGTATTACATGCCAAGAGCGGGTGCCTAAGTGCTCGATGCTTGGGTTATCAGGGTTAAATATTAGAGAAAAAATTAATATTTGGTGTACAGGATAAGCAGAGCGGTTATAGGCAAAATAATTAATGAAAGAGTTACAAGCCGTTAAATCATATCTTTATAAAGCTCTTACACATGTTTCGCCCAATGGGACTCGTCTGAGGCAAATATTAAGGCAACGTTTTCATTATATACACTATTCGGGTAAAATAATAATTTTACATCACAGTGCATATTAAATATACGTGGTTAAGTATAAAGACATTACGACTCCGTTTTTGATACTCCTGTCGCCCGTCATTTCTGTTCTCCTGGTCATTGTTCCCTACATGTTTCAGTCCTGGGTGTCCTTTTACATCATGGATCACAGGCCTCGCGCACCAGGACACAACAAAATCTGATTCACCGCCTTGGGTCCTATTCCCCTCTTGGACTCAACTCACCTCCCCAATTTCTCTAATACCCCGTCCATTATCACACCCCTAGATTCCTATCGCTTTCTCTTGATCATTAGTAGCTTCTCTTACAACTAATACATGCCGATACACACCCTTATATTAACATACTTTTGCTCATATCTTCGTACGGACCGATAACACACACACACACACACACACACACACACACACACACACACACACACACACACACACACACACACACACACACACACACACACACACACACACACACACACACACACGCATGCTTACGCACGTGCTCAAGTATAGCTCTTTTTACAAAACGGTTTTTTGGCCATTTCAGGTAGAGGCGTTCCATCATGTGTTTTTCTAAAAAACAAATCATACACAAAACGCCAGCATCAACAGTTTTGCAAGAGATGTCAACATGAATGGACCTGTTATTTTCATCTAAAGACATTTTTTCCAATTCCATCCCGCCCATCCCCTCAATCTATTTTATTTCCCATTTCTTTCTTCTGATGAAGGACTAGCGTCCGAAACGTTAAGACCCTCTTCCTGCTATATCAAGCGTTAAACTAATATATACCTTCCATATACTGTACCGATTGTGTTGTTATTTCTGTTTTCCTTTTAGATACACACACACATATATATATATATATTATTAGAAATGTAAGGGCGGTGGATTGGCAGTATCGGTAGAGGGTCGGACGCCATGCTTTCCAGCATAGTTACGTCCCTTTACGATCTGAGTTCAAATCCCGCCGAGGTTGACTTTGCCTTTCATCCTTACGGGGTCGATAAAATAAAGTACCAGTAATGCACTGGGTATTTGCTGGCCTTGTGCCTGAAGTAGAAACAATTATTAGAAATGTAAGCTATCGCCGTATTTTGACTAAAGAAATTAAAGAAATTATTTAGCCTGATAGTGGGGTTAAGAACCCTCGGAGAAATGGAAAAAGATGAGTATTGACGTACATGGGAGTCAATACTCATCTTTTTCCATTTCTCCAAGGGTTCCTAACCCCACTATCAGGCTAAATAATTTCTTTAATTTCTTTAGTCAAAATACGGCGATAGCTTACATTTCTAATAATTTCAGACCCACTCGCTGTTTCGAAAATATTCTTAATATATATATATACGCATACACACACACGCACCTCCCCCCATATGTATATATATATATTATACATATATATATAATATATATATAATTTAAGGGACTTGGCGATTTCTCTTCCGGCCGCGTTTGTCTCAGTCAATGCCATCTTTATTACCTTTTTGTAGGGGGTCGTGATGGCATTTTTTTCCAGCTTATTGTAGGTCTGTGGGTCTACCTCATAAACGTTTTATCGGGGGAGACATGAAGATTAGCCCCTAATCTTCATGTCTCCTTCGATAAAATAAAAAACGTTTATGAGGTAGACCCACAGACCTACAATAAGCTGGCAAAAAATGCCATCACGACCCCCTACAAAAAGGTAATAGAGATGGCATTGACTGAGACAAACGCGGCCGGAAAAGAAATCGCCGAGTCCCTTAAATTATATGATCGAACCGAACCTTTAAGGGTAAAGACCCCGCACTTTACCCTGAAGGACCATAAGTGAAACTTCCTCAACAAACTATCTGTCAGACTTATCAACCCCACTCGTTCAGACATCGGCTCTATCAGTAAGAGGATCCTAGATAGAGTTCTACCATCATTGCGGGTTGCCTCACCACTCCCACTCTGGAGTAATATATATATATATATATAGAGAGAGAGAGAGAGAGAGAGAAAAGAAATAAGATTTCGCTTCAAGCATAGCTTTATACAAATATGTATAGAAATGTTGTATTTCTAAAGAAATACAGTTTTAGGAAGCCATAGCTATGCAAACAGTGAGGCTAACGCCCTGTGGT
This sequence comes from Eledone cirrhosa, assembly GCA_964016885.1. NCBI lineage: Eukaryota > Metazoa > Mollusca > Cephalopoda > Octopoda > Eledonidae > Eledone > Eledone cirrhosa. The sequence goes on along the minus strand of OZ024744.1, from coordinate 74,048,550 downwards.
GGTGTCCAGCAGAAGCAAGGAGGACAACCGTCTATGCATTTCAGGCTTGACTGGCCTTCGTCAGGGCGGTCCCTCCCACCGCTTGCTACTGCTGGGCTTGAAAACAGCCGAGAATATATAGTTTTCTCGTCTGTGTAAATGAGGTGATTAATCTCATTTGCATATGATGCTGCATAAGTTGGCTCAACTTATAATAGAAAAGAAATAAGATTTCGCTTCAAGTTGAGCCAACTTATACAGCTTCATATGCAAATGAGATTAATCACCTCATTTACACAGACGAGAAAACTATATATTCTCGGCTGTTTCTAAGTCCAAAAGTAGCAAGCGGTGGGAGGGATCGTCCTGACTAAAGCCAGTGAAGCCTGAATGCATAGACGGTGCTCCCCCTTGCTTCTGCTGGACACCACCAGAGGGCTTTAGCGCCGGTGTTTGCATAGCTTCGGCTTCCTAAAACCGTATTTCTTTAGAAATACGACGTGTCCATACACACACACACACACAGAGATATATATATATATATATATATATATATAAATATATATATATATACTGATTGACTGACAGTTTGACTGATAGATTGTCCTCTGGCTGTCTGATACTTAAATTAATTGAATGCTTCATTGACTAACCTTCTTCAGTTATGAACCCTCTCTCATAAAAATTACTTAAATTTTCTTTATTAATAGATCCTTGAACACATTAATAGAGCATATGTTAGAACGATTCATGTACCAGCTCACCCCTCCCCATCAAACACAACCAACACTCAGTAAAGCCACACAAACCTTTAGTGCATTAAAGAAGTACCTTCGTTATAGAATAGAACCTGGTATCATAAAAACACTCATCAAAACAGAACATACGTATCTCACATAACCATATAATAGCGGCAAGATTATATTAAAAAAACAACCACCAGAGTTTAAAACCTCATAAATAAGAAACCACAAGTCTGCAATGGATATAATATACTTCAAATTGTTAATTTGAGCAATTAAACAACGTCAGCGCTCTAAATGTCATTACTGAAATTGTTATATTAGACACACATTTACTACACTTTCTCGTTGTTTGACCATGCATTTGCAACACGGTGTCATTACAGCACATTAGACTGCAAAATACAACCCCCTAAAACGAAAACATTAAAAATGTATGTTAATCCGACAGATTCATTTCTTAACATGTATTTTGGTTGGTGTTTAATTCGTGAAAAAAACAAACAAACTAATCATGCTTTGATCCTAGGCCAGCCATATACGCCTGTTATAAAATCTGTTTTTCTCTGACAGGGGTTGTAATATCACTCTCATATCACACCTTGCCGTCAGAGGTAACCTGGAACTAAACACCACAATCGCTACCACCACTACCACCACCAAACCCAGCACCACCAGCACCACCAGCACCATCACCACCACCAACATCACCACCACTACTACCACCACCACCACCACCACCACCACTACCACCATCACCACCATCACCACTTCAGATATCAATATATACACGTCTCATTATAACCCTGTCCCTTTGTTTATATTTGTATCCACAACTTCCTTCCTTTGTGTCATTTGTTTCTTTCTTAATAGATTTTATTATTATTTTTCTCATTCGTTTCTTTTTTTTTCATTTTCTTTTTAATTCACACTTTTTTCCTCTTCTATATTCGTACTTCCCTTGCTTGTCTAACCCGTGCAATGTCCAATTCAGATTGAGTGTTCTCTCTGATTGCAATTCTGAAACACACTCAATCAAGCTTTAAAATGCTTTATCATATATTAGCTTCTTTTTGTTTGTCTGTTTGTTTGTTTGTTTGTCTGTCTGTTTTGTTTCTCTGTTTACAATTTTAAAATTATGTAAAATAAAATAAAATAAAAATTTCAGAAATGTGAACAATCCTCTTGACCATTAGATTCATCATAAACTGAAGTACATTTCCGTATTATTTACATCTAAATGTTCATTACACCAACCGTCTATTCATCTATCATCGCTACTGATGAAAAACGTCATTTCCTGTATTCATTGCTTGCAAGTCATTAAAATTTGGCATTTACGAAAAACGAAAGTAAACAGAAATGCTGTGGAAATACATGTTCTTTCTTTTCTTTTTAATTTAATTTGTGTTGCTGCCAAACTCCACTTAATGAATCTTAAGAGTGTTTGTAGCTTTATTAATCCTAGGAGTGATTTCAAAGCTAGACAATTTTCTGATAAACTATTCCTCGTCTTGGCAAGCGTAAGCAGAAATTGTTTGCTGTGATTTCTACAAGGATCTATATCTTATACACCGGTCAAAATGTCATGTATGTTTTAGATTCGTATTTATAACAAAAACAAGTTCAAATTTCACCGGGTTGGTGAAACAAAGTGTCAATTAAAAGTGTCACTATTTCATAGAAGTCGATTTTTATCTTTATATCTCCAACCACCAGAAATCTATTTCTACTTCCTAGAGCGCAAGCCAATATTTCTGAAAATCAGAAATAAAGATCAAGCTTTTACAACCCGAATTCAAATTACACCGAGATCAATATTGATATCATCCCTCAAATAATAGAAATACATAGCACTTTACTTAAGTCAATAGCCGTGTGTTTAAGACATTCTATTCCTGACCACGTGGCTGCAGTTTTGATTCTACTGTGTGGAATATTAGACAAGATAACTCTACAAGGGACATGAGTTGACCTAAGTTTGTGAGTGAAATTTCATATGCATAACAAAGTCGAAAACCATCATATGTATTGTACAAATATAGGAACGGTAGACTTGAATTTACATCAACAACTGAAACAGCTGTTGCAAGTATTGAAATCGTAATTATATCCTCGGTATTATTTCTAGACTAAAATATGACATAGTAGTATACCGATATAAAACACAAACTTGAAATATTTAAAAGGATATTCAATGGGATATTGTGATGTACTTACTCTATTTTCTGTTTATCATTAAGAACTAATATGCTTTGTTTGACTATTAACTCAAATATCAGCTCTGCTCTTCTGCAGGTTTGTTTGCTTGCTGTGTTTATATTACTTTTAGGTGGAAATGTGTGGAATCCGGAGATTCAATGCATTTCAGATAAAATGCTATCAAAAATTGTTCGAGATAATTCGGAAACAAATGGAGGAAAATAACTGGTGCAGCCTAGAAATCCCTGCTAAAGAAAGCGCAAGATCGTAAGCTGAAGTATTTTGGACATGTGTGAGTCACTTTAAGAATTCGAGACCGGTGTGCAGTGTAATTCATGAGAAGAAGGCGGACAAAAAAGGTGCTGGATTAGTCACATCTGTACATGAACCGACAGGAGTCACTGCGAGGCGAACAGAGTAGCGGAGGAGAAGACTGCTTGGAGAAAATTGTAAAAGGCTTCCACAACATTAGAGAATTTCGCAGTTGATGTTAATTTTGTTTCAATTTAGTAATCCATTGGAATAATATAATTGGAGATTCGTGTTCCACGATAACATATATTTCAGAAAGTTTCAAATCACGGGAGGCATTTTGAAGATGTCCAGTCATTTCAGAATCCATGAATGTGGTATGCTGTCAAAAGCCGTTTTGTTATTAATACATGTTACATGGAACTATTGTTCCTATTGTTTGTATTAAAAATGTTGTTCTTCTCCATAAATGCATGCGAATAGATGTTAAAACTTTATAAGTGGTGTATAAACAGATTATAGGCCAATAGTCTTTGTAGACATTTGCTTTCATGATTCTTTGGTAGAAAGTAATACCGTTGGCTATCCAATCAGGTCTATTTTCAGGATCTTTCATAATTTCAACAGGACTAACTTTTTGTATGTGAACGAGAGTGATGAGAGCCAGAAATTTGACACCCTATCTTTACCAGTAGATTTCTACTTAGGAGTCTTTGTGAGTGCCATCCTTAGATCTGCTATTGATATGTCTTCCTATGCCTGTTCTTGCAAATTTTTGAAGGTTTCTTCAGTGTGTCTAATCCAATCTACATTTTCATTGTATGTCTTCTCATTACTCCAAATCTTTCTCTTAAAATTTTCAATTTATTCTATGGAAGGAGGGGGTGGGGGCTTCAATGGTTATTTTCTCCTTCCCTATTTCTTTGTAAAATAATTTGGTATTGGATGTGAACAACTTATTTGGCTTGTAAAAATTGTTTCTTTTCTTATATCTTAGTAATTTTTGAGCTTTTAATTGGACTTTTTGTTTCAGTATTTCCTTCGTTGATTTCAGCTCTTCTCTTAATTTGATAAATATTCACATTTTCTCTTTAATTTTCTTCCTTTTCTTGATCTTAAATTATTTCCAGAAATTAATTCATTAAAGCAATCTTTTGTTTCAATTTTAGCTTTCCACTAACTTTCCTGTTATGTTTGGCTTTCTTCGTTTTTTTCGGAGACATACATTTTGTTTCAATAGCAGATGTGTAAATAATTTTATTTGACTCAGTAAAGTCATTTTCTAATTTTTGTATGATTTCTTTTGTTGTTACCAATTGCTATTTATGTTTTATTTTGGTTTGTATTTGAGAGATTATGAAGTGGTTCTCTATTATAAAAGCCAAATCCGTTCTCTTCATTTCAGTATACGTGCCAACTCTTATCATCATAAATATTGGGTAATGACCGAAAGAATACGATCGAGAATACAAGTGGCCGAAATGGAGTTCACCCGAAGGATCTTTGGAGTAACGTTTTTCGATAGAGTGCGTAGCTCGGAGATCAGAGAGTCACTCCAGGTAGAGCCACTACTTCTCCGAATTAAGAGATCACATCTCCGATATTATGGACATGTAGTTAGAATGTCTCTGGAGAGAATCACTAGACAGATTTTACGGGTAAAACTAGTTGGCAGGACACCCAGGGGTAGACCCCTGAGTAAGTTGTTTGGTATCATCCATGAGGATGCTTTGTCTCATTTGAGGATCCAGTTGGAGACGGTTGTTTCTGACAGGAAAATAAAAAACGAAGAAGAAGAAGAAGAAGAAGAAGAAGAAGAAGAAGAAGAAGAAGAAGAAGAAGAAGAAGAAGAAGAAGAAGAAGAAGAAGAAGAAGAAGAAGA
>OZ024744.1:74028492-74038492 GCA_964016885.1 Eledone cirrhosa | reverse complement strand
CCATCTCAGGCTGGATCCTGTTAAGAATCATCCTGTTGAGGGTCTTTGCCACAAGTGACGTCAGTGAGATCCCCCGGTAGTTGTTGGTGTTAGAGAGATCTCCCTTCTTCGGCACTGGGACGATGTTACTGATCCTCCACTGATTCGGGACAACTCCTTTCTCCAGTGCCCCGTTACAGAACCCCAGGATGATATCATCAAAATCACACCTCTTCATCACCTCTGATGCCACTCCATCTTCTTCATGAGCCTTGCCCTCCTTGATCTCCTTGATCCTCTTATATATATATGTGTGTGTGTGTGTGCGTGTGTGTGTGTGTGTGTGTGTAGATAAATCTACCAAAATAAACGGCAGTGTCCAATCCCTATGAAGAACTCAATATAATCCAAATATAGAAGATATCATGAAATGAGAAAATGCATTCAAAATTTAACGATAAAAATCATAGGAAAACAGAGTCAGGGTAAATTAAGGAAAACAATGAAATAAAAGCAAAGAACAGGTTCCTTATATTGAAAAAAAAATCATCATTTTACGATCGTTTCTGGGATATATATGTGTGTTGGTATGTATATCACATTAAAGATCTATGTAAACAAATTACAAATTATCAGAAGAGATATACATACCTTCACTTATACATGTCATTTTCAGAAATGATGAAGTATGTTTATTGAAACAACGTATTAATACAAAAAGTATTTTTGGGAACAGGTTTTGAATTGACCAATAGAAAAGAGTTAGAGGTCCAGTTGATAGAATATCAGTAGTAGAATTTTAATTAAGTTTATAATATTTGAAGGTTTTTCTAATTCAATGATTGCATGATATTTAACTCCTGTCGCTTATTTAATAGAATATCATTGGATATCATTAGATATATAAACAAATATATATAGAAAGACTGAAATAGATAACATTTTATAAAAAGTATCTATCTAAACATCCATAATATTAAAGACATTAATTATATTTACTAATCCTAGGTATTAAATGTGATAGATGGAGATGCGGTTAAAAGAAGTAGTGAGGTTAAAGATAACTTTAGGTAAAGTGAGCTGCAGGAGGGGAATACAATTATGAAATTCTTTGTAGTAAATATCCAATTATAGGTTAACTAAATTAAAAAAATTAATTATAATAATATGTAAAATATAAGAGTGAGGTATATATTAATTAAGTTTATAATATTTGAAGGTTTTTCTAATTCTATGATTGCATGATATAAAAAAAACTCCTGTCGCTTATTTAATAGGATATCATTAGATTTCATGATTTCAAATAGTTCTTGGGATCATAACCTACCTTCATATCTGCTATTTTGATAAGGGGTGGCCCTTTTGAGCACGCTCCAGGTCAGGTTGTAATCAATATCCTTCTTTCTATAATTATTAATTGCTTCAGCTTAGGAGGTTGTATTAGCTAATGCGGCATTTTTAAAACTATGTTTGTGGGTATTAAATCTTACTTTAAATTGGTTAGACGTAGCTCCTATATAGGATTGAGTGGAGTCCTTAGTATTAATTACACATTTATAGACTATGTTATTATTAAGACAATTTCCCTTTAATGGGAAATTTCTTTTGATTCTACAGTTACAGCCATTCGTAAATATTGTATCAGGAGAGTTAATTGTGTTATCTATAGTGGTATTAGTGTTACTATTTTCATTAATGTATTGTTTAGAATGGGTTGTAATTAGATTAGTATGGTTAGACAGGTTGTTGGTGGGTGATAGTTTAGGGGATGTGGAGCTAGTAGAGTTGTGATTGTTTTGGAGATTATTAGTCAAAATTGACGTGGAGTTTACAGGACCTATTATAGGTGAAGAAGAAGGTGGTTTGTTTTGGTTTATTTTAGTATTATTAAGGTTGGTTTGATGTGTTTGTGGTATAATTATGTTTTTTTACACTTATATATGTTGTAAGCACTTATATTATGTTGTATATTCTTGGTAGTGGAGTAGGAAAATTTGACAGTAGATCTATTTAAAATTTGATGGTATTTATGGTTTGGTGGGAAGTTTTTTTCCAGGATAGAAAATAATTTTTTAGGGATATTGTCTTTAATCTGTAGATTAAATGGAGCATTATACCAAGTAACCCGTCTATTACGGTTTCGACATTCTTTCTTATATTTATATGATGTATCGGGAGGTTTATTGATAGAGTTACTATTAGTGATTTTATTATATATAGGTTTAGTTAGATTAATTGATGTTTTAGTCTGATTACTAGGAATTGTGTTAGTTATGTTGTTGACATATGTAAGAGTATTAGGGTGAATGGTTTTTTGAAGGTCATTATCTTTTATGTGAGAAGAGGTAGAGAATTTAAGATTGGTGTTGGTGTTTTTAGATGTAGTATGAGTGGCATTCAGGTGTGGGTTTTTCATTTGGTGTTTGTTGGTAATATTAGGTTGTATGTTTGAAATATTATTGGTGCAAGGTATATAGACTAATTTGTTCTTATGGCCATTTCTAGCTAAAGCTTCATTATAAAAGGGCGCGTTTTTATCGAATACATCATGATTTTATGAAAGGTTTTTAAGGATAGATCTAGGGTGATTAGATTGTGAGTGTATGTAATGCAAGTTTTGGTTAGGTTTATGGTAAGGTTGGTAGACACCTGTAGATAGTTCCATAGTTATATCTAGGAAATTGACTATTTTACTGGTGTTTTCAAATGTAATAGTGAGATTATAATAGTCTTTGAGGAAAGTTCTAATAAGTTTTTTATTTTTTTCAATTTCTGATAGCTAAGGTTAGTGGAAAGATGAAAATAGGTCATCACGATATAAACCACCTTTAAGATGGGGAAAAGATGAATTAATGTTAAATAGAAGAAAAAGGCCCACAAGATCGGTAATTTGGGCAGAATCACTCGAGCCCATAGTTATGTCGAAGAGATTACTATATGTATTTCTGGTCTAATACTCCTGAAATTCATGTAGTGTTTGTCTAGCATGCGTGATAATATTGATGTCATCCATAGTTAAGTCTGATCTATTTTTGGCAAATATTAAGGCTTTGTTCAGGAGTATGGGTGATATAGAGGAATAATATGCATCTATATCGAATTGTAGAAATGACGCAGAGGATTTATTTTCAATATTAGTAAACCAAGTAATCACTTGGGATGTGTTTTCCCAGAGTGGTAAATTAACGTGTTTTCTTAATTGTGGGATAATTCTATCCAGAATTTATTTTGCTTATGATGCCAATGTCTGATTTGGAAGGGCATATAAGTCTTATAGAAGGATTAGAGTTGAAATTAGATTTGTGATTTTTCAGGTTAAAGTGCGGTTTTTTCAGTGCCAAGGTTTCAGTTCTGTCTTCAATATTGAGTTTATTTACTATGTTGTATGTTTTGTTGTTCATATCGGTAAGAGCTGCTTTATTTGTTTTTTTATAACTTTTCCTGAGTTCTTTATAAATGAACTCATTATAATTATCAATATCCATGTGGTTGGATATTTATATCCTAATATATATCTAATGATATCCAATAATATCCTATTAAATAAGCGACAGGAGTTAATTATATCATGCAATCATAGAATTAGAAAAACATTCAAATATTATAAACTTAATTAATATATACCTCACTCTTATATTTTACAAACTATTATAATTAATTTAAAAAAAATTGTTTAATTTAGTTAACCTATAATTGGATATTTACTACAAAGAATTTCATAATTTTATTTCCCTCCTGCAGCCCATTTTACCTAAAGTTATCTTTAAACTCACTACTACTTCTTTTAACCGCATCCCCTATCTATCGCATATAATACCTAGGATTAGTAAATATAATTTATATCTTTAATATTATGGATGTTTAGATAGACACACTACTTCTCATAACATTTTATCTATTTCAGTCTTTCTATATATATTTTTTTATATATTTTTTATTTTTTACTTTTTTTACTTCTTTATTTATCACATTCATAAGAATTAATATAATTTTAACTCTGTAAGTATGCCTTTCAATTAATTTAACTTCCCTTTATGCATCGTGGTTCCTTGAAACTTAAACAGTAATAGTTTTTCTCACTAACACTCTCATCCAACAAAAAATTATTTTCCCTTCGTTTTTAACAGCATTCTTTAATAACATCAATTTCTTTTTTGAGAATCACTCACTATCTCATTGACTTGACCTCATTTTAACCCCTTTCTCTTCCCCACTGTATTCTTTTCATTCAAAGCATTATTTTATATTCCTCCACTCCTAGCATAACTTCTACTACTGATATTCTATCAACTGGACCTCTAACTCTTTTCTATTGGTCAATTCAAAACCTGTTCCCAAACAGACTTTTTGTATTAATACGTTGTTTCAATAAACATACTTCATCATTTCTGAAAATGGCATGTATAAGTGAAGGTATGTATGTCTCCTCTGATAATTTGTAATTTGTTTACATAGATCTTTAATATGATATACATACCAACACACATATATCCCAGAAACAATCGTAAAATGATAATTTTTTTCAATATAAGGAACATGTTCTTTGTTTTTATTTCATTGTCTTTATTAATTTATATATATATATATATAAATATATATATATAATTATATATTCGTGTACAGATATTTTTGCATACAAAAAAAAAATAAATAAACAAACGTATTTATTTCACGAAAGCTCAGACAGCTTATCATCCTTTTTACTGCCGATAAGCGACCCCAAAAGTCCCAGCCTGGCCGCAAGATCAGATTTTCCAGAAGAAAAAAATGTTACTAGAGCAACAGAGAAACCAAGCTTCGCGATTACCCCCAACAAAACTCAGGGTCAAATCCTAAAAGTGGCTGGCCTTCATCTGGGAAAACCATGCTTATCCCATGGTAAATTGTATGTAGGATGTTCTAGGGTGAACTCGCCAAACAATCTCTTCATCTTTGCTCCCGAGAGCCTAACAAAAAATATTATATACTCTGATGCTCTAACAATGTAATTTATGTATTTTCTGTTACTTGGAATTTCCATTATGGTAGTACAAATTATTGTAAAGTTTGTTAAAAAATGTGTTCTCTGTCCAGCCTTTATTATTGTAACTATCAAAGGCGGTGGATTAGCAGTATCGGTAGAGGGTCGGACGCCATGCTTTCCAGCATAGTTACGTCCCTTTACGATCTGAGTTCAAATCCCGCCGAGGTTGACTTTGCCTTTCATCCTTACGGGGTCGATAAAATAAAGTACCAGTAATGCACTGCGTAATTGCTGGCCTTGTGCCTAAAGTAGAAACAATTATTGTAACTATCAATTTTCTTTAACGTACTGGCTGCTGAACTGGGGAATTCTAAAACTATTCAAACCCAACATCAGAGCACGTTAACCCCCTCCACCCTCGCTGACTTGAGAGGGCGTAAGGTATCTTTGCACTGGAGTAGCGAGGCGATTCCTGAAAAGATAAAATGCCGGTATACCTAGCCGAGCGCCAGTCGGACAGGCCAGCTAGTGTTATATTAAAGGAATGCTCCTTTTTATTACGTCTTTTTCATATTCCGTTTTTTTTATTACTGTTTTGTCAGGAGCAATACCATTCTTACCATTTATATGTTTCTTAACATTTCAAGACCTTCAAATCCTGTTCAGAATAAACGATATGTTAATAAGTATTTTTGTTTGTTGCTTTGCACTGGTTGTAAAGTATCGCTGGACTAAGTAAAACGCTCAAACCCGTTCCTAACCACGATTTCATTAGAATTAATTTTTTTAAATCATTTTTTTTTTAATCTAAAAAAAAGCAACAATGAAAATCTTCCCCCATCAACATAAAACCACAAACTAGCAATCTACAGAAAATACTTTGAACAACAAATGTATTGAATACATTTGAACTCAATTTATAATCTCGTACATAAACACGACACTTTCTCAACGTTTGGCCGAGCAGTTACATCAAGACTAAAGTGCATCTCTCGTAATAGATAGAATACATGTAGCACAATTTGATAAATAAATATTTCTTGGTAATATTAGAATTCTATATAGAATCTTAAATAAAACGAGGAGATTATCAATGAACATTTTACAAGTAGCAAAATAAAAATAAAAAATAAACACAGATACAGCCTATATGAAATTAACAAAGAAAACTATCAGGATTTAACCGTAAAATAATTTTCTTAAATCCATCATTGGAGGTTTATGAGTACTCTTACAATACTTGGCAACCACTAGAAAATGCTCAAACAATAGGCCATTGCTACAATCAATTTTATTCTGCAGATGAGGTAGGGAATATCTCGATTTAGGGATACACGAACCTAACTGTTCCAAAGCAAACTTAAAGAACACAATAAAACATGAAAAAAAATCATAATAAATAAGACATAATTGATTTCACTCACAGTCCTGTTTTTATATATATACACACAGACTCACACACACAAACACATACACGCACATACACATGTACATATATATATATATATATATGTGTGATACACGCACACATACACACACACATATTTATCTCTTTCTCTCTCTCTCTCTATATATATATAAATGGATACACACATATACACACGTACATACACACATACACACACACACACACACATATATATGTGTGTGTGAGTGTGTGTGTGTGTGTGTGTCTGTGTGTGTGCGCGTATGTGTGGTAACTCTCTCTCGCTCTCTCCCTCTCTATATATATACATATATATATATATATATATGTATATATATATATATATATATATATATAACGATAAATTAACGGAGCCATAGACTCTCGTTATTCCCTGTCAATAATGTGCTCAAAGGAAAAGGAATCTTGGGCTCTTTAAAATACAATATGTTGAAAAGGTAACACACTAGAGCGAGATAGTGCTCCATCAATAAAACAGGGAAAAACCACCCGTGTATGGAATGTATAATCTATGGAAGGCAGGGTAGACACACAATAATTAAAAATATAAATTAAAATGTATATACGCACCTCTATAACTATATAACACACGCGTACAAATCTAAAGAGATCTGTTTCGCCAGTAAGTTGTTGACTGAAATGGAATAGCCTATGGTTCATCAGCGTGTGTAAGACTATACATTCCAGACAACTCTAAGTGAATCTAAAGCGACCGTCCAGCTGCACGCGGTAGAGAGATGTCACAGCGTGTTTAGGGCAGTGAACCAGTGGTATCTGAGGGACGAGCTGCTAGAAAGGGCAGCTCAAAAACCACTCAAAGAAGTGTGCTCAACCAAACAGAGAGAGAGCGAAATATCACGATAAATTAACGGAGCCATAGACTCTCGTTATTCCCTGTCAATAATGTGCTCAAAGGAAAAGGAATCCTATATGTATGTGTGTATCTGTGTGTATCCATATATATATATATATATGGATACACACAGATACACACATACATACACGTGCACACACACACACACAGACACACACACATATATATGTGTGTGTGTGTGTGTGTGTGTGCGTATGTGTGGGTAACTGAGACTGCACCATACATATATATACACATAGATACACATATATATACACATAGATATACACATATATATACACATATCTAATATGTAGTCATGTAAACATGGCAGAAGATGCGAATTTCGGTGTAAAATGATAAACACCTTTAATCAATTTTCGGACCTAATTGGACCCTCATCATAAGGGGTGTACATCAGCCAAACAACTACAAAGAAACATGTATTTGATGAGTATCATTAACCATTCGCTGGTAATATTATTCTGAAACGGAAGTACTAATTTGCATGAAATTAGCGCTCGTGTTAGCAATTAAGATATATATTATATATAGCAAACATCTTAATTAGTTATAAAACACGAGCGCTAATTATATGCATATTATTATGTCCATTTCAGAATAATACTAAAAACGAATCGGTATATATACCCATCAAATACATATTTCTTTGTGGTTGTTTGGATAATATACACGTCTTCTGACGAGCACCCAACTAGGTCCGAAAATAAATTAAAGATGTTTATCGTTTTTTTCAATTTATAGTGAAATTTGTATCTTCTCGCACGTTTCCATGCTTACACATTAAATATGTGTATCTTTATAAACATATTAATGCAGTCTCGATTACCCACTATTTATATGTACAGATATAACTCACTTCGGTAGCACTAGCGCACTTCGTAATATATTCACAGAATTAGGAGACATCTAATAGAATGCCACTTGCAACTGTTTTGACTGTTTACGTGCAAACCTCGCCGAGTTCAACTTTACCTCTCAGTAACAAGGTTCAATAAATATAGTTGTGTGTGTGTGTGTGCTTGTGAAATTGCCTTTTTGTTTGTATCCTTTCTGTATGTACATGGTAAACCGCCAAACATGAACACGCTCACCCATGTATATATATATATATATGTGTGTGTGAGTGTGTGTGTGTGTGTGTGTGTGTGTGTGTGTGTGTGTGGTGTACGGAGAAAGAAAAAAGGAGAGAGTATGAAAGAGAGAGCGGAAGAGAGTGAGAGAGAGAGAGAGAGAGAATTACATAACATGTGTACGTGTATTTCTGAGATTGAGTGTGTGTAGATGTAAATAATCATTTGTATTGAATATGCTACATGTATGGACATGTGTCTACACAGTTATATATATATATATATATATATATATATATATATATATATATATATATTATACTTCTTCGTGAATATATATACATATTCATGTATAGTCAGACACATATAGTTTTATAATTGTTTTAGGCCTTTTACGAAAAATCCCACGTTCTACAATGGGTTCATATATAATTTATTTTTATGATGTATACATTCTCTCTCTGAAGCCTTTCCAGAAAGCAATTAACTAATGTTATATTAAGCTAATGAAAATAGTTGTTGTATGAGAAATATACGTAAGTCTACTCAAAGCTGTATGTCGAAAATTGTTATAACTTATCCTCCACTCTGAAATAAACGAAGAAGAAGAAGAAGAAGAAGAAGAAGAAGAAGAAGAAGAAGAAGAAGAAGAAGAAGAAGAAGAAGAAGAAGAAGAAGAAGAAGAAGAAGAAGAAGAAGAGGGAGGAGGAGGAGGGGGGAGAAGAAAAAGAAGAAGAAGAAGATGAGGGAGGAGGAGGAGGGGGAGAAGAAGAAGAAGAATAGGAAGGAGGAGGAGGAGGAGAAGAAGAAGAAGAAGAAGGAAGAGGAGGAGGAGGAGGAGGAGGAGGAGGAGGAGGAGGAGGAGGAGGAGGAGGAGAAGAAGAAGAAGCAGAAGAAGCAGAAGAAGAGAGAAGAAGAAGAAGGAGGAGAAGAAGAAGAAGAAGAAGAAGAAGAAGAAGAAGAAGAAGAAGAAGAAGAAGAAGAAGAAGAAGAAGAAGAAGAAGAAGAAGAAATTCGTTAGTCAAGTCTTCTTCTCCACTTGCTTTTATTAATTCTTCAATTCAACAATAGCTTAGAATTGATAAGTTCAACTTTTAATGTCAGAAAAATATATCTTTTTCGTATTCTTCTTCTTAGAATTTCTCCTCATTTAAAATATTCTGCAATTTCTTGTACAGGTTTTTAATATAAGGAATTACATGGTCATGTCATCGGAATGATTCCATTATGAGAAAGAAATCATTTTATATAGTTCTCAACTTGACATGGAACAGCATTGCTTTCTCGCTGAAATATTAACTCATCAATGCTAATTTTTGATTCGTCGCAGTCTAACGTCAAGGTAATCTTGCAGTGAAGAAGAAATATACTTTTAGCATCTCTAGGGACTCTAAACATGATTGATAAGGACACTTAACAGATTTGATTGATTGTATCATGTAAATATAAAGGGATTTTCTCTAAATATATCTTGTCCGGGGTTTCATGAAGAAATTCCTATCTTAGGTTCAATGGTTATTAAGTCGATCTGTAAACGTTTATATTCCCAGTATTTCTAAAGGGTTTGGGATTGTCAAAAACAGCCAACGCCAAACGAAATTTCTTATATATATATTCTTTTTGTTGTCATTTGCTGCTCTGAGTTCGAATCATTATAAAGTTGC
>OZ024744.1:73940992-74023492 GCA_964016885.1 Eledone cirrhosa | reverse complement strand
AAAGCGGGAATATTATAGACTTGTTGTCTGTCACGCTTTTACTAACGGCCTGTTTATGTGTGGGTCACTTTAACGGCCTGACCTCATACATCGGGCAGTAAGCGATGTTGAACGCACATGTGTCCCAGCGCCTAACTCGTCCCATAGTCGTGCCGCTAAAAATAGCAGTCGGTTTTACGGGACTTAAATTAGCTCAACGTATGGAGACATGAATATCAAATAGTGAGTTATAAACTCGAAATAGTCTTTTACAATTAAATAGCTCAAAGAAGGGAATATTTCCGAGCCGTGTAATACAAATAAATATATGAGGGATGAACACATATACAATTATACATGTGTTCGAATTGCAAATGACTAAGTTAGCTAGATTGATAAATACTAATTTACATAATATGGTTTGCCTGTCTCGATTTAAATGGAAATGATCAGTTTAAACGGAAATGATTGGAAATATTCCCTTCTTTGAGCTATTTAATTGTAAAAGACTATTTCGAGTTTATAACTCAATATTTGATATTCACGGCTCCATACGTTGAGCTAATTTTAGTCCCATAAAACCGACTGCTATTTTTAGCGGCACAAGTATGGGACGAGTTAGGCGCTGTGACACATGTGCGTTCAACAACACATTTCTCTCAGTCTTCTTAAGTATTTTGAAGTGATTGATACGAAGTTTCCTGGATACCCGCAGAAGAGCACAGGAATAGTAACTTTCACTTAATTGTTGCGAAACAAATTTAGAATTTGTCCGGGTATCACGGCCATTGCCAATATAGGTTTGTTATTTTTATTGATTTATTATTTTAAATCGAGACAAGCAAACCATATAATGTTAAATTAGTATTTTTCAACCTAGCTGACTTGTTCATTTGCAATTCGAACACATGTATAATTGTATATGTGTTCATCTCTCATATATTCATTATATATATATATATATATATATATATATATATATATATATATATATATATTATGAGGGGTGTATGACGGTGTTTGTGCGTGAGGGTGCGTGTATGTATGGGTGTATGTATACATATATACATATTTGTGTGTATGTGTATGTGTGTGTTTATGTGTGTGTGTATGTGTGTGTGTATGTGTGTATGTGTGTGTGTGTGTGTCTGTGTGTGTATGTGTGTGTGTCTGTGTGTATGTGTGTGTGTGTGTGTCTGTGTGTGTATGTGTGTGTAGATATGAACATTGAATGACAGAAGAATTCTGCATGTTTCTAGTTACAATAGGGTTACAGATATATTATTTTATACGATATATTAATTCGTTTCTCAATAGTGTGCATCTTAAAACAATGATTATATTAATATAATTGTTTCTACTTTTGGCACAAGGCCAGCAATTATCCAGTGCATTACTGGTACTTTATTTTATCGACCCAGTAAGGATGAAAGGCAAAGTTAACCTTGGCGGGATTTGAACTCAGAATGGCAAGGGCCGTAACTCTATGCGTCAAAGCATGGCGTCCGACCCTCTACCGATACTGCCAATCCACGATAGATTCATAGCTAGGAACAAAGTACCATTATTGATAATGCACTCCACATATATTTTTTATTTGTAACAACCCTGTATAATTATCAGCCCTCAAAAACAAACGTGAAGCGATTTCCTGATCTCTTAATTTGCTAGAAAGAGGTAGAAAACAGTTAGGTTATATGCCTGTTTTGATTGGCAACAATGGCATCATTATATCTGTAGCGTTAACTTTGTCTTTCTTCCTTACGGGGTCGATAAAATAAAGTACAAGTAATGTACTGGGTAATTGCTGGCCTTGTGCCAAAAGTAGAAACAATTATATTTGTAGCATGGTGGATTGGCTGTATCGGTAGACTCTGACGCCATGCTTTGCAGCAAAGAGTTACGGCCTTTTATGATCTGAGTTCAAATCCCGCCGAGGTTAACTTTGCCTTTCATCCTTACAGGGTCGATAAGATAAAGTACCAGTAATGCACTGATTAATTGCTTGCCGTGTGTCAAAAGTAGAAACAATTATATTTGTAGGAAATCTGCCCACACCTTGAATCCTGGGTGACATTTAACGGTCAATTTGGGGGTTATCTCCTTTCGGTCGTCAACAAGTCTGAGGGTGGATGATCTCTAGTAGTCACCCCTTTGTTCTCAAGGCTTGGGGACAGAGAATGCGACAGAGATAAATAGCCTGTCTTAGATCAATCCGGCGGCAGATTGAAGCGGTTCTTGACAGAGTAAACATGTAGACTATTGCTTACTACAGATCCCTTGGGGTCTTACAGACTCTTACATTTCTCTCTTTCACTCAGTCTCTATCTCTTGGTCTCTCTCTCTCTTAACCAAGCCAGTGAAGTTCAGGAAGTTTTCTTGGTAAATACAATTTAATTCTACTTTTACAACAAACAAATAACGTACATAATTCTTGTCTATTTTTCGTATAGCTCCGGTGTGAGCTATTTTCAATAAATTAATAATATAGAGGTTTGGTGTCATCGTGGTTCATTTTCCACGCGATTAAAGAACTATCATATCATCATTAATGATGACACCAAACCTCCACTAAAGAAAAAAAAGGAAAGAAAGAAAAAAGAAGGAAAGAAAGAAAATCAGAACATTGATATAATTCTAGAACTTGGAATTGGTGTAATTCTAGAACATATCTATGAACAAAGTAATATTATTGATAATACACACCACATGTTTTTATTTGTTACAAGTCTGGATATTTATCAACATTCAAAAACTAACGTGAAACCATTTCCTGACCTATTAATTTGGTAGAAAGAGGCAGAAAATCTAACTAAAACCTGTCCTTACTTTCCTAAAGTATGAAGCACAATTGAACGGAAGAAGATTAATTATTAAAATGTGTCGTGTTTATTACGACCTGAATGCATTTGATACACGTCAACTCGATGAGATATAATCCATATTTTTTTTATTTAAACAATATGTTACTTGTTAACTTGTTCACTTTATGAATTCAAAATGTCATGCATGGATGGCAGAAGCTAGTTAAGTGCTCGATTAATTTGAGTAGTAATTAGTTGTATTATCATTTATCTATATATAAATTTGAGCGACTTCCGTCTGTCACACAATGTGTGTTGTGTATGTGTTTGTGGGAACGTATGTGTGTAAAAGGAAGGAAGGAGATGGTGAAAAAACTATAGAAAAACAGCGAGTAGCGTTACATTTGCTATGCTGTGTGCGAGAGTATATGTATGTGTGTGTTTGTGTATATATATGTGTCTGTCTTTGTGTGAATGTGAATGTGTGTTTGTGTGAATGTATGTGTGTGTGTGAATGTATGTCTGTGAGTGTGTATTTTTGTAAGTGTGTCTGCGTTTGTGCGTTTATATTTATATACGTATACATATAAATGTATACATATGCACATACACATACACACACACATATACACATAGGCGTCAGCGTGTTAAAACAATTCCTAGTTTATAAAAAAAAAGAGCAGTGCTCATGTCTGAAGAATCGACGAGAGAAAAAAAACAGTTATCTTCTAAAGCGATACCTAGTTCGAATACACTTGTTGGGAATTTTTTAAAGGTATTCATTGTTGGTGGGCTTAAACTGGGTAACGGCTTAGGTCAACAAATGAAGTAGGCCTCGGTAAAATTATAAATCAGAACGCATTGAGATTAAACAAATACCATAGGTATCTCGCTTGATATTATCTTTTCTGCCAATTCCTCACTTTTGATTTTCAATTGAAAACAAACTGGTTCACGATGCCTTTAAAGCTGGTAAATATATCTAGCATTGCCACCATTGACCAGGCGCTTTCAGGTGCTTTTACTGCGAAGGTGTGATGAGATGAAGCTGGCGATATCTAGCAAAGTGAGAGGCCTGTAATACTGTTATGTTCAGGTCATCAGCTATCCTTTTCGGGAGCAGATACCCAAATATAACAGTTAGATTACATGCTATGTTTTGATTGACAACAAGGTCATTATATCTACCTAAATGAAAGTGAAAGTGAAAAAGAAAAAAAAAGAAGAACAGAAAGAAGAAAGAAAAGAAAGAAAGGAACGAAGAAAGAAAGAAAACCAGAACATTGATGCAATTCTAGAACTTGAAATAAGACTTTATGGACGTTTTCATAAACCTAATGAAAGTATATACGATGTACACAGACCCTCTAAGGGCCTTAGAACATTTATTAATTTGATATTGAAATGTGTATCAGCGTATCAGCAAATGAAGAAATATTTAATAAGAATGCTGATTATTATAATAGAACTAATTCATAATATGAGGATAAAATAACCATTATTTTAGAATATTAGAAACCTGAAACAATATATATGTAATATAGTTACGGTACACAGGAAGAATAATAGTAAGCCAAATTACAACACTCAGCACCATAGGCGCTGAGCTGGCCAGCCGCATCTGTGAGCCTCGCGAGATGGAATGGTACTTCCAGCGCATCTCCCTTACCATCCTCCGGGGAAACGCCTTCTCCATTCTGTTCGCCTGGGCTGTGGGGCGGCCAGCACGAGGAACCCCATTTGCTCACAATACAGAGAGATGGGGAGGGCGAGAGATATGAAGGCGATTACAGTCGAAGTTCGGCTCTTCCGTATTCGGACACATTGTAACTGTCATGTGGATCACGTGATAATTTCATTTTACTGTAAGAGTTGATGATAGTAACCCAAGTCCATTGTAGTTACATTAAGTTGCTCTGAACTCCGTAACTCACACAGTCACAGTAGTAATTTATTTTCTGAAACATACACTTCAGAAATTCCAGAATGAAGCCCCAATAAAATCCATTTGCAGTAACTTAAAATAATGTGGCAGTCCAAAATTTTGGAATTCAAATTTAAAATGATAATGGTAGATACGTGTATAAATAAGAATAATCCTACACTAGATAATAGGTTTAGCTCAAGAAAAATAAATATTAAACATAATAATTAACTTATTGATAGTAATAAACATCAAGTAGACATTAATAAAAGTATTAGAAGTCACAAAAATACTTGATATAATCCTCCCCTATGGAATCCAAATATTGGCTAATATACTAAAGTTATTTCTTATATATAATCTAAAATAACTTGAGCATAGATAGCATAAGTTTATTAATAAAAATACAATTTTAGTTTCATACTCAGCAACACTTAGTTCAGCTGATGATATAGCGTTTAGTAACCACAAAAGAAATTAAGATATATGGATAAATTCTAATAAGTACATGTTACAATGTTACAATAATGTTACGATAATAATCCATTAGCTAAGTTAAATAAAGCAAATAAAGTACTAAATGTGTAATCTAATAAGAAAATTAGTATATATATATATATCGAGCCTGATAGCATGGCGCCTAGATCTCTCCAAATAGTAGATCAGCTAACATGGATTAGAACTGGATAGTCCAGAGATTTGTACTCTTAAAGGTAATTGTCATAGAGAGGATATAGGTACAGATATCCTGACTAATGGCAAAATAATTTATTTAAGAAACGTTACTCTTTACATTTAAATTATTTTGCAAATGGTAATAAGATAGATGGTAATAAATACTGCATTTGAGTGATTTATTTGTACATTTCATAATTCCAACATAGCATATAACTTTCAGTGGTCTTTAATTAACACTTGAAATCCTTCTGAATGTAATCTATGTTCTATAGAAAATCTTGAAATCGTAATGTCTGATTTAGCACTTTTGAATAGTCACTAAGAAATTATTATTTGCTGTCCATACAAAGCTTTCATATTTTTTCTAGAATAGTTTACGATCCGACATTGATAATATTTTTTCTCATTTGGGGAATTATCCCTTTCCCTTAAATTCTCTGTAATCAATTGACTATTTTTGAAAATCTTTTAAAATGTTTGGACATGTTTATCATTTTTAAACATTTCAAAATATTTTTAAACATAAATACCTCTATAATTAATAAATGAATGTTGAACAGTAAATTTTACTTCGGAAGTATGTAATTGTTTATATATGAGTAATAATTATAACATGAAATTATATCTTTAAATGTTTATGAGAGATAGATAAAGATAATTAGATTTTAAAAATCTTCTTATATTATAAAAAATAAATTTATATTTTTTTCATGGCCTGTTTATGATCGAATATATTAGTTGTTTTCTCTTTTTATGAACTTATAATTACTTAAATATTCAATAATTGTAATGCCATATATAATAACACATTCCTTCAAATTTAGTTCTTTTACTTTTAAGTAAATATATCTTGCTGACTAATAATTAAAATAAACATTATTTCTTTTGAATTTAGACTTATGATTAATATAATTGTTTCTAATTTTGGTACAAGGCCAGCAATTATCCCAGCGCATTACGGTTACTTTATTTTATCGACCCCGTAAGGTTGAAAGGCAAAGTTAACCTCGACGGGATTTGAACTCAGAATGGGAAGGGCCGTAACTCTATGAGTCAAAACATGGTGTCCGACTCTCTACCGATACTGCATAATGGAGGTTTAATGAAGGTTTAATTTTTAAATATTTTTAATAGAGATATGCAACAATAATGTTTCTACTTTTGGTACAAGGCTAGCAATTATTCCAGTGTATTACTGGTACTTTATTTTATCGAACCCGTAAGGATGAAAGGCAAAGTTAACCTCGGCGGGATTTGAGATCAGACCGTAAAGGTTGTAACTCGATGCTGCAAAGCATGGCGTCCGAACCTCTACCGATACTGCCAAGGTATGAATTTCCTCATTATAATTGTCAATGATATTCTTGTAAATTTTAATAATTTGTATTCATGGTATATATTTTGATAAATACTATTTAACGATACTTCACAACTACTTTTTCTATTCTCTTCCCTCTCTTTCTTTTTTGTCTTTGTATATTCATATCAGCGGAGACACGTGGCCTAGTGGTAAGGGTGTTGGACTTACGATCATAATGTCGTGGGTTCGATTCTTGGGCTGTGTTGCGTGTTGTGTTCTTGAGCAAAACTCTTCATTTCGTGTTGCTCAAGTATACTCAGCTGAATATGTGTACCAGCAATAGCTTGGGTTAACCATGAGATGGAGAAAATATTGTACTCTCAGTCGCTTCACGCCATGAAACCGGGATAAGCACCGGCCAAATGAGCCTTCTGGTTTAAGACAGACTTTAGAATTTGTTTATATTCATATCAAGTCAGCGAATTGAAAGAGTCGTTAAGAATCAGATAGAATGTTTTACGGTATTCGTCCCACCTCATGGCGTCCTCTCAGTTGAAATCCTAACAAAGTCAACTTTGCCTTTCATCCTTTCGAGATCGATAAAAAAGTATCAATCCAGTAGTACTGTAGTCGATCTGCGCTTCAGACTGATGCGCAGATCGATCCTGGAGTCAGGTCCATAACTTCCATAATTGAACAGCTTGATAATCATTAAAGACATAATTACATAATTTTCTAATTATATATATATATATATATATATATATATATATATATATATATATATATATATATATATATAATAACTAGAGGTTGATTAACATATAACTATACATGAATAATCACAGGAGATAATTTTTGCTCGCGTGTAACCACGCATAGCTATGTATATAGCTATATATATATATATATATATATATATATATATATATATATATATATATATATATATATATATATATATATATATATATATATATATATATATATATATATATATATATATACATATATATATATATATATATGTATATATATATATCAGAAAGGGTGTGGTAAAGTACCAGGTGGACCATAACCCACCAGAGTACTCAATGCTTAGGGTAGTAGAGTGGGTGATAGGAAAATGTTTCACCCCGACAGCAGAGCTCATGCCGTTTCAACGGCTTGTGCTCTGCCGTGGGGGTTAAACATTTTCCTATATATATATATATATATATATATATATATATATATATATATATATATATATATATAGTAATAATAATAAATTTGAAGACTAAAATCCAAAGAGAGCTCGATAAGGATATCAAATATATAAGAACCGTAGAGCAAATATTTATTAAAATAAAGAGATTAAAGTTTAAGCAAAGATTGACTTTGTTAGTTTCAGAAGATCCCGTTAAGGGTGAAAGCAGCGATTATTTGCTTAAACTTTAATCTGTTATTTTAATAAATATATATATAATATGGATGAGTTTCTACAGGACTAGAACTGTTTTTCTCTTTAGAAATCAGGAATCTGGCTGTCCAAAATAAATGTTGTTGCATTTATATCTTTTCAGGTGGTAGCAGAGGGTTGGGAGTGGGATGGGTGGAGGTCATTGGTTGAAAGAAAAGGGAAATCATTAAAAGTTAATTCTTTAAGGCTATAATTTATATTTAGAGTGACAGAAAGAATTCTATAAACAAGTTCAAATTGGGGTGCCACTCCTTATTTTTAAGTTTCTCTTAAGCTAACAATGCCTATATTTCAGGTGTCTATAAGATGGTTGGGGGTCGGAAGAAACTATGCTGACCAAACTCGACATTGATGTCTCCATGAAGAACATCCCCATCCCTCCAAGGAAACTTTACCTAAAAACACTCATCAGACGTACCGACGAATTAGATGGAGAGCCGTCTTCCTCGACCACCTTGATGTAGCATCTACCAATGATGAGAAGTTCGGCTTCAAAACGAATAAGGCACCACCCACCAACAGCCTAGTTGAATCATTTGAAGAAGACCTCTTCAAGATGATCAAAGATATCAAACTTCGTAAAGCCACCACACCATTCCAGGCCTACTTAAATACTGAATTGCGTAATATAAAAAAAATCCCCTAATCTTCATGTCCCCTCCGATAAAACTAAAAACGTATATGTGGTAGACCCACAGACCTATAATAAGCTGGCAAAAAATGCCATCACGACCACCTACAAAAAGGTAATAGAGATGGCATTGACTGAGACAAACACGGCCGGAAATGAAATCGCCAAGTCCCTTAAATTACATGACCGAACCGAACCATTAAGGGTAAAGACCGCGCACTTTACCCTGAAGAACCATAAGGGAAACTTCCTCAACAAACCATCAGTCAGACTTATCAACCCCACTCGTTCGAACATCGGCTCTATCAGTAAGAAGAATCTTGATAGAGTTCTACCATCATTGCGGGTTGCCTCACCACTCCCACTCTGGAGCAGAACATCTGAGGCAATATCTTGGTTCCAAAAAATGACCCGACAAACGCCACACTCGCTTCCTGCAACTCGACATAGAAAACTACTATGCTTCTATCTCGGAACCCCTCCAGAAGGACGCAATCAGATTTGCCAGGAATTTTACCACCATAACCGATGCTGAGCAAGATGTTATTTTCCATGCCCGTAAGCCGCTTCTATACCACGATGGATCTTACTGGATCAACAAGAAGTCTCAGACCCCATTTGACGTCAGCATGGGAGCGAGTGACCCGGCTGAAATAAGCGATCTTGTGGGCCTGTACATTTTACATCACCTGAAGAACCTCTTTACTGGCCTAACCGGAGGTTTATACCGAGACGACGGCCTCTTCGCCCTGCACAATGTTAACCCCAGAACAATCGACGGGTTTCGGAGAAACTTAAGCTCGTTCTTCCGTAATCTAGGATTTAGTATAACTATAGAATCTAATATGACTAGGGCCAACTTTTCAGATGTCACTCTTGACCTAGATACTTCCTTCTATTACCCGTACCACAAACCTAATGAGTCTCTTAGATATATTAATGTTAATTCTAACCACCCCAAAAACATCACTGATAACTTAGTAAAAAGCGTCTCTAGTAGAATCTCTGGCCTCTCGGCAAATGAAGATATATTTAACGCCTCTGCCTCCTACTACAATGACGCCCTCTCCCGCAGCGGATTTAAAGAAAAGATAACCTACCTAGAAACCACCGCAAGACCGCATAGGAGGAATAGGCATAGGCAGATTAGCTGGTACAACCCTCCCTTCAATAGAGAGGTCTCTACACCTATAGCTAGGATTTTCTTCACTTTGCTGAACACACACTTCCCCATACAACATAGGTACTACACCATCTTTAATAAGAATACAATAAGACTCTCCTACTCCACTACACCTAACCTAGCTAGGAATATAGCCAATCACAATTCTAAAAAATTAAATAAGCCAACCACCTCCGAACCCAATCCCTGGACTGAGGCCTTGTGTTATTGCCTAAAGAAGGAAGCCTGCCCACTTGAGAACAAATGCCTGACAAATGATATCGTATACAAATGCGATGTTATATCAGGCACCGATGATCGCAACAACAAAAGACTTACATCGGCATGACTTCCAATGACTTTAAGACCCGGTGGTATGCCCATACCCACTCCTTCAGAAGACCGGACAAATCAAATCAGACAACATTCGCCTCCTATGTTTGGGACCTCAAAAGGAACTCCACCCCCTTCACGCTTAAATGGAAAATATTCCAGAAAGCGCGCTCATACAACGGAGGACACAAGTGCAGCGAACATTGTATCTCAGAGAACTACGAAATATTATTCGCCAAGAACCCGCTACTGAACAAACTCTCTGAACACTGCCCGAACTGCATGCACAAAAACTTTGCAACTTTCAAATACCTTAAGCCAGTGTTAATGCTCTATGGCTAAAAACGGCTTCCCCTTTCATTTTCTTTTAACGCCACGCGACAAAATAGCCCCTCTACCTCCTTCCCACCCCACCTCTAGCTCTTCTCAACCTGAAACACGGCACTATCGTTATGTAAGTACCTCTTACCTATCTGCATTTTCTGCTTGTAGAGCTGTTTTTATGTGGGTGTGTATATGCGTATATTTATGAGTACATGTTTGTATGTATTTTGTACGAGTGGCCATTCATTTGTATGCGTATCGTTGTGTGTACGTTCGTCCATATGTACCTGCATATTGGCATGTATATGTATGTTTATGTGTATATATATATATATATATATATATATATATATATATATATATATATATATATATATATATATATATATATATATATATATATATATGTATATATATGTGTGTATATGTGTATATATGTGTGTATATTTATATATATATTTATATATATATATATATATATATATATATATATATATATATATATATATATATATATATATATATATATATATATATATCTAAGGCGGGTAAAATTCCCGAGATCCATGGACGAGTTCTCTCCAGCGGTCTCTGTCCCTCATTATCGCTGCCATGTCCTGCGTCTCCAACAGACCAGTGTCTGTCCTTAGGGCATCAACATATGTTAACCTTGGTCTTCCTCTTCCAGTGTGTCCATGTAGGGGCTCCCAAAGGAGCACGGAGTGCAATGTCAACTCTGGATGTCGGTGAGCATGTCCAGCCAACCTCAGTCTCCTCTGTGTCACTTTTGAGCTGACTTTTGGGAGGCTCCCATACAGCTCTGAGTTTTTCATCCTCAGTGTATACTGATTAATGTTCAGAGCCATCCTCAGCATTCTCGTGTAGCACCCATCCACCATCTGAGTGAGTCTCTTGGTCAGTGTCCAAGTCTCAGACCCATACAGCAGCACAGACTCCACTACAGCAATGAAGAGGCGGATTTTCAGGTCTCTACGAAGGTCCGACTTCCACACCGATCTCAAGCTGTGGCACGCCGCCCAGGCCTTGCTCTTCCTCTCAACCACATCATCTTCCGTATTCCCAATCTTTGCTCCCAAATACAGGAAGTCCTCAACCAATTCCAGCGGCTTCCCGCCTACATTAGTGATCCCCTCTGGCTTCTCAACATTCTCTACCAGATATTTTGTTTTAGTCTCATTCATTCTCAGCCCCACACTCATCGACACAGTCTCAACCTCCCGCATCAAATCCTCTGCCTCCTTCACTGTATTTGTCACCAAAACTATGTCGTCGGCAAATTCAGCATCCGATACCTTTTTCGCCCCAACTCTCCTGCTCTGAGCCGGTGCTACAGTAAAGCCAGAGTCCTGGTGTTTCTCCAGTGCAAGGCGCATACAATAGTCCACTACGATGATAAAAAGGTAGGGAGCCAATGTATCTCCCTGGAGCACTCCTGCCAGTATCTCAAAGAACTCTGTCATCCCATCAGGTGTAATGACTTGGGCTTTGGTGTTGGTGTAGAGCAGTGATATCAGGTCCACTATCCTCTTGGGGATTCCATAAGCCTGTAAGATCTTCATCAGGCAGTAACGGTCCACAGAATCAAAGGCCTTCCTAAAGTCAATGAAAACCATGACCGCAGGAAGGCACTTTGCTCTAGCTCCCTCTAATATCCTCCTCAGCATCAGGATGTGACTGGTGGTTGATCTACCCTCTCTGAAGCCGTTCTGGTTGTCCCTGAGCTTCTTCTCCATCTCAGGCTGGATCCTGTTAAGAATCATCCTGTTGAGGGTCTTTGCCACAAGTGACGTCAGTGAGATCCCCCGGTAGTTGTTGGTGTTAGAGAGATCTCCCTTCTTTGGCACTGGGACGATGTTACTGATCCTCCACTGATTCGGGGCAACTCCTTTCTCCAGTGCCCCGTTACAGAACCCCAGGATGATATCATCAAAATCACACCACTTCATCACCTCTGATGCTACTCCATCTTCTCCATGAGCCTTGCCCTCCTTGATCTTCTTCTTGGCTCTCTGAAGCTCCTCTCTGGTGAAGGGCTCTGTCTCAACATCCAGTTCCTCAAACAGCCGCCTGATCTCCCCAGTGCTCTGGGCTGTGGAGGGTGGCTCTCCTAGTAGGGTCCTAAAATGGTCTAGCCATTTCCTCTTCCTATCCTCGGGCCCCGTTCCCTGGATCTGACTCGAACACCTTTTCTTCCTCCCTGTGATCTCGTTGATGATCATCCAGCTCTCCTTACATCCAGATCTGTCAACCGCTCTCTCCACACTTCTGATCTTCTCTATCAGTGCCTCCTCTCTGACCTCAGTGTAAGCGGTACAGAGCTCTTCCCTCATCACCTCCACAGTCTCCATCCTCTCCTCCGTAGGATCAGCATAGAATTGGTCCCTGGCAGCTTTCAGGTGTTCTCTGGCTGCACACACTTTTGGGTCTGCAGAGCTGACGTGCTTCCCTTTGTTCTTTTTCCTCGGCACCAGGGTTTCACTTGCTTTCGCCACTGCATTGGTGAAGTGCCCGTACCTCCTCGTCACACTCTCCTCAGTCCATCCAATCTCTCTCTCCTCTGACTCTCCACACAGAGCACTAAACCTGTTTCTCACTTCCACTGTGAACCTCTCCTGTAGCTTATCATCTTCCTTGAAAGCTCCCCAGTCATAGATTGTTCTCCGGGGCTGAGCCTTGCTCTTTCTTAAGCTCACGCGGACCTCACTCATAACAAGCCGGTGGTCACTACCCAGTGTACTGAAATAGCTGTATGGTTCCGTGTTCAGAACACTATTCCGCCACTTTTTCCTCACCAGAATGAAATCAATCTGGGACTTGGACAGGTGCATATCTGAGATGTAGGTCCACATCTTCCCCAGATTCTTCCTAAACCTTAGGTTGGTCGCCATCAAGTTCGCCTCCAGCAGGGTGTCTCTCAGTAGTCTTCCATTTCGGTTGGTGTTGTTATGGAAGTACCAGCAAGGATCTTCACTGCCCTCCTTACTCAGATGTGCATTGAAGTCCCCCAAAACAAGCAGGATATTGTGTGCCTGAGTGGTGTTGACAGCTCTACACACTTCCTCATGGAACTCCTCGGCATTCACATCACTGCCCCCCTCAGTTGGACTATAGGCTGAGATGACTGTCAGTCTTGGGTTTCCATTGAAGGTCACCCTCAACACTCGCGGGGAGATAGGCATTATTTCCCTCACCAACAGATTGGTTTTTGCACTGAACACAAAACCCACTCCTCCTACTGCAGCATTTGTTGTGTTCTTCACTGCCGATGTAGTGATGAGCTGGCTCTTCCTCCCGATCATCACACTCCTCACGGGCTCATCGTGTAGAATCCTGTGTTCTTGGATCGCAAGTATCTGTATACCACTCTCCTCGAACAGATGTCCCAACTCCTCTCTCTTCTCCAGCGTTCGAATAGTCCTCACATTCAAAGTGCCCATTTTGATGGCTCTTCTGCAGGACAAAACTACATTCTTTATATTTGTCTCAGAGACAGCTGATCCATCATCCACTGGCCCTCTCTGTGGCTCTAAGCCAGCAGAGTCATAACGACCAGGCTGCTCCTTGACAGTGTAATTAGGGGCTCTAACCCTAGTGCTGTTAGATCGACTCTCCATATTTCTTTTCAATGGCTGACAATACCTTACCGGCGCCACTCGAATAAGGTAGTTATTTAACCCATAAATGGAGCCCTAACAGGTACTACCACCCCGGGCCAGGGCAGACCTGGGAGTCATGACAACTAAGGGGTAACTCCATATTCCCCACATCTCCTGAACTCCCGAACTGGAGCCTTGCCACTGGATGTAGTTTAATGTCATACCCAAGACATATATATATATGTGTGTGTGTGTTTTCCAAGATATATATATATATGTGTGTGTGTGTTTTCATTTTGTCCTTAATTGTAAGGACAAAATGAAAACACACACGCACATAGAACAAACAACAAACCAGTAACATGTAAATAAACAATTAAATAAACAAATATAAACACACACAGACATCCGGATGTAACACATGCGCAAACTAAGCACACATCACACACAAAAACAAGATGGCGTTGGACAGAACAAAGGAGAGGCACAAAAACAAAGAAAAGAACCCCTAGTCACTGAAGAGGTCACAGAATGTTTGACGAAAGAACTTTGACAATATATAAACAATCATCTAGTTGTGGAACCAACCAACCAACCGGAAATTTATAAAATCCTAAATTTATAAATTTATTAAAATAAATTGAATTGAAAGCAACTGGTGCGTGTGTTTCTTATTGGCAACATGACCCGCCCAAAGTATAACAATATATATATATATATGTATGTATATATATATATATATATATATATATATATATATATATATATATATATATATGTGTGTGTGTGTGTGTATATATATATTTTATTTTATAGAAGGAGCTTCTACAGGACTAGTACTGTTTCATTCAGATGAATATATATATATGTGTGTGTGTGTGTGTGTATATGTGAATGTGTCTGTTGACACCTGAAATTTAGCTTAAGAGAAACTTAACAATAATGATAGGCACCTAATGTTTGAACTGGGTTATAGAATTCTTGTTGCCTTTGTTACTCTAAATATAAATTATTGCCTTAAAAAATTAGCTTTTAATTGATTTCCCTTTTCCTTCTACCAATGACCTCCACCCTCTCCTACCACCTCAAAATATATAAATACCACAACATTTATTTTGGACAGCCAGATTCCTGATGATTTCTAAAGAATGAAACAGTTCAAGTCCTGTAGAATCTCATCTATATTAAAACTTTTATACTCTGCTTTGTATTGAGTACCTTACTAACTGTGGTTACATCCGATTCAACGCCGAATAACTTACCTATATATATACATATATAATTGTATATATAAAAACCACAGACCCTCCATCTCAACTCTACTTTTGAAAAGCAGAAGAACTGCGAAACCGGTAAAGGAACCAAATAAAAATATATATATTTTTTTAAAATAAGATTCCAGTTGCATTTTCGATTTCATCTTCTTTTCTTTATACTTTCACTCGTGTAGGACACCCCGGTTATTTTTCATTTTGTAAAAGAAACCCCACTTTCTAATATATATATATATATATATATATATATATATATATATATATATATATTGTTATACTTTGGGAGGGTCATGTTGCCAATAAGAAACGCACGCACCAGTCGCTTTCACTTCAATTTATTATATATTTATAAATTTATAAATTTACAAATCTACAAACTTATAAATTTCTGGTTGGTTGGTTGGTTCCACAACCAGATAGTTGTTTATATATAGTCATAGTCCTTTCGTCACACACTCTGTGAC
Source organism: Eledone cirrhosa (assembly GCA_964016885.1). Lineage (NCBI taxonomy): Eukaryota > Metazoa > Mollusca > Cephalopoda > Octopoda > Eledonidae > Eledone > Eledone cirrhosa. The sequence continues at coordinate 74,007,540 of OZ024744.1, read as the reverse complement.
CTCTTCAGTGACTGGGGATTCCTTTCTTTGTTTCTGTGCCTTTCCTTTCTTCTGTCCTACGCCATTTTGTTTCTGTGTGTGTGTTGTGTGCTTAGTTTGCAACTTATTGGCAACATGACCCTCCCAAAGTATAACAATATCGGTTTCAACACACGATTTCAGATAAAGAATCTTGCAACAAATTCAGAAACGAAATATATATATATAAATATGTATATATATATATATATATATATACATTATGTATATATTTTATGTATATACATTCATATATATATATATATACATTATGTCTGTATTTTACGTATACACACGCACATACACACACGCACATACGTATATGCATATAAATATAAATATATAATCAATTCAGGAGCAATGCCAAAGGGGTTATTCAATTTACCTTGGATTTCCTTCTGAACTGATTATCTAAGCCCAATGACTTTGACCATCTTCAAATACCAGTATTATACCCTCCTGGGCTTTGATTTTTACGTAGTTTTGACCTGAATAAAGCATTGAGCTTAACGCACCTCAGTAAAATATTAGTCTATGCTTCCACGCTAATTTACTCTCCTCTCTATTTCTCTCTTCTCTCTCTCTCTCTCTCTCTCTCTCTCTCTCTCTCTCTCTCTCTCTCTCTCTCTCTCTCTCTCTCTCTCTCTCTCTCTCTCTCTCTCTCTCTCTCTCAGTCTCTCTCCCCCTATATATATATATATATATATATATATATATATATATGATATGAAAAGATTCAGGCCGTCTAGATCCGACACCTAGATCCGAGTTCGGTTCTAGGTGTCGAAACGGCGGGAGCTCATCGTTGGGGTCCTGAATCTTTTCTTATTACCCAGTCTAATACTTCAATAATTGAGTACTCTGGTGGGTTATGGTCCAACTATTGAGCTCTGCCATCGGGGTCCTGAACCTTTTTCCTATATATATATATATATATATATATATATATATATATATATATATATATATTTATTAAAATAACAGATTAAAGTTTAAGCAAAGAATCGATGCTTTCACCCTTAACGGGATCTTCTGAAACTAACAAAGTCAATCTGTAAACGCAGAAGTGGATATTTCAAAAAACGTTGCAACTGGAGGAAGACAGGAAGACGATACTTTGGTTCGTGGTAACGTTCGCTGGCAGAGAACGGGAAAAAACGAATATAATACGTCATTAATAGGAGCGGTGAAAAACAATTACGCGCAAAGACAGAACCACGTTTATGGTATAAAAGAAGTCGTAGACTAATGTTCTCTTAGGTGGTTCGTAGAGACGTTCTCTGGCAATAAACGAAAAAAACCAAGATAATACGTCATATGTGGAGCGTGGAGAACAATAGCACGCAAAGACAAAACCACGTAAATGGTATAGCAGAAGTCGTAGACGAAAATTCTAACTAGGAGACCGAATGAATCTCCGCTACAGAGTTAAGAACAATGTAAATAAATACAATACAGAAGTAATAGAAATAAATAAATACATACACGCAAACAAATACGTACATGCACAAGCATACGCAAAACACTTACCATAGGTATACAAAACCACGCACATATAAATATGTGTGTGCATGTATGCGTGTATACAAATAAATAAATAATTATATAAACGTATATAAATAAATAAATACGTATATAACAAGCGCACACACATACCTACATGTAAATACACGAATGTTCGGAGACGTAAGTCAACCAAAACATGAAGTACACATATACACACACCCTACATACGTACGAACCTGCATACTCACACAGACGCAAAACTCCCGTATACACATAGCCAAACCATATGTACCAGAATATATAAAATTATACGCCATAACATAAACAATCAAATATACGTACGAGAATGTATACGTACCTTCACAAAACATACGGGTAAAATGTACTTACCTATGCAAATAAGTAATGGTATAAACAAAACATATACATAGCTCCCACATCAAGACGTAAAATATCCACGTATAAATCGTACTATCCGTTAGGGTATAACGTGGGGCTGTAATACAGGAAAGTTTTGTGCAATTTATGTTTACAAGCCGAAATTGCCTCAGATTTTTTGTTTAAGTTGTAGTCTGTGGCGTAAGTATTTCCAGGGCCTCAGCAGCGCAGAGGTCACATGGTCTTTTATTTCCGTTATACGATCTAGTCCAAGCTAGGATCTCCCACTGTAACTTATATTGGGTGTGGTTGTCTTTTAGACTCCAGATATAAGCTGAAAGTGACGTCATATTCCTTCTTAGAGTGTAACGAAAAGAATGGGTATGCATGTAAAGACGCTGCTTGAATCTATTGGCGGTTAACCCTATGTAGGCCCTACGGGACGTGGGTGTTTCAACCTTACATTTGTAGACAATGTTACTAGAGAGGCATTTCCCGGATAGGGGGCAATCAACCCGATTCCTACAATTACAGTTAGTACTAACTACAAGGTTGCACGTGTTCCTACGGCTAGGTAGCTTAGCTAAATTTGAAGCTGTGATGTTATGTGCAATGTTAGAAGTCGTAGAGTAAGACATTCTAATAGTATTTCTATTAAAAAATTTACTATATTTATGTGTAGAGGGAAAATGCTTCGTAATAAGGGAAAGAAAGAACTTAGCTAATGGTGTGGCCACCTCCATATTATATGGTGGGTTATACCAACAAATGCGACGGGATCTACTTCTTCTAGGTCTATTTTCGTACTCTGTATATGCTACCTTATCGACAAAACCACTTCGAGCAAGAGCTTCATTGGAATAAGTGGAATGGTCGTTGAAAATACGCTTGTTGGTGGAAAGACGGGAAAGCCTCAACGAAACGTTTCTTACCAGGTTCTTGGTTATGCTGGCAGGATGGTTGGAATGCTTACTTATGTAATTAAGCGTATCATTCGGCTTTCTATACGGGTAATACAACCCATTCAATAAATTGAGAGTAACGTCGAGGTAATTAACGACCGAGAGATTGGCCTCAACCTGTATAGAGAGGTTGAAGCCTTTAAAGAAAGCTGTGAGTTCATTTCTGAACCTGTCGCAAGCACGAGGTCCGCACTTAGTCATGGTCAAAAGACCATCGTCACGGTACAAACCACCGCCCGCGTTGGGGAATTCGTCCTTGATAGAGAAAAGAAGGACAAGGCCGATAAGATCAGTAACCTCCGCAGAATTACTGCCGCCCTTACTCACGTCGAATGGGGTACTATTGGATTTTTTAATCCAAATAGAGTCGTCGAAATTAATCACCGACTTTCGGGTATTGAGGATGACATCAACTTCGAAATCCTTAACCACTGTGAGTGTTTCTACGACTTCTGCTATACCATTTACGTGGTTTTGTCTTTGCGTGCTATTGTTCTCCACGCTCCAATATGACGTATTATCTTGGTTTTTTTCGTTCATTGCCAGAGAACGTCTCTATGAACCACCTAAGAGAAAATGTTCTACGACTTATTGTATACCATAAACGTGATTCTGTCTTTGCGCGTAATTGTTTTTCACCGCTCCTATTAATGACGTATTATATTCGTTTTTTCCCGTTCTTTGCCAGCGAACGTTTCCACGAACCAAAGTATCGTCTTCCTGTATTCCTCCGGTTGCAACGTTTTTTGAAATATCCACTTCTGCGTTTACAGATTGACTTTGTTAGTTTCAGAAGATCCCGTTAAGGGTGAAAGCATCGATTCTTTGCTTAGACTTTAATCTGTTATTTTAATAAATATTTGCTCTACGGTTCTTATATATTTGATATATATTTATCCTTATCGAGCCCTCTTTGGATTTTAGTCTTCAAATTTATTATTATTACTATATATATATATATATATATATATATATATATATATATATATATATATATATATATATATATATATATATATATATATATATATATATATATATATATATATATAGATAGATAGATAGATAGATAGATAGATAGATAGATAGATAGATAGATAGATAGATAGATAGATAGATAGATAGATAGATAGATAGATAGATTTATTTCTTTTATTTCTTTATTAGCCACAGGGGCACAAAAGAAGGGGACAAATACAAAGGGGGAAGTTTACATACAATAAAAACGTGTAAAATGTTATCACAGATGGAATTTAAAAGTTAGTCGATTTTCCCCAATAGAGGGAGACAGTTTATATGGGTAACACAGACCCCCGAAAAAAATGTGCAACCCTCATCTCCAGGAGTACGAAGAGCTTGTACTCCTTTCCTCTCCTCCTCCTTTTCCTCAACCTACAGGCTGATATAGAGAGAAGGCCCATTCACTCGGGCCATTCTCGCCACTTTCACCCACCTTTCATAAAACTTGCTGGGGTACAGCACCTCTCTCTCCATCCTGATTCTTCTTCCAAAGTGGTATTTGAAAAAAAGAATCAGTTGTTGGCCGGAGAGAAAGGTGTCTGACCTCAGCCCTTTCAACCTTGTCCACCATACAACCTCTTTCGCCATAGCTATCACACAAAGGAAAACCGCCTCTCCTTCGTTTTTGAAGGAGGGTGGCGGTTTGATCATGACAATGGACTCGGTGGTCAACTGGATTGGTCCCACCCGCGACAATAGTCGTTCCACATAGCCCCACAGGTCAGTGACGCCCGGGCAGTGTATGAATGCGTGCGCGACGGTTTCTTCGTCTCGCACGCACCTCGGACAGATCTTTTTTGCAGGGTCCCTGCCCGGGCGCCCATGTCTGTAGAGCTTGTCTCGAACTGGTAGAGCTCCTCGGTAGCACTGCCAGGCCAGGGACTTTTGGAAGTTGTCCATCGGTCCCGGGCGGAAGGTCCTACCGAACAGACTGGCCAGTTCATCTTCCTCCACGCCTAGAGTTTCACCGAGCGCGTCGTCGCACTTGCTGCGGACCAACCCTCTATAGAATGACGAAGTGGAGTCTCCACTGATCGCCGGGTCCGCCTGCCAGAGGGCTGTGAGCGCCTGAGCACATTCGATGTGCCAGTCGCCCATTTTCCTCGGTCTCTGCTTGACCCAGGACTGCAGCTCGGTCAGCGAGACGAGTCGTGGGAAGGCTCGCCTCACGAACGGGGCCCACACCGGTTGTCCGGTGAGGAATACGTAGAGATGCCGCAGCCTGAGCGCGTGTTTGCGCATCGTCAACCACGGCATCCCCAGCCCTCCGTTAGAAGGGTGTTGGCAGCAGATGGATCTTCTTACCAAAGGAGCCCGCCTCTTCCAAAGGAATCGGAAGAGGGCGCGCTCCATTTTGGCGAGCGTTTTGGCTGGACAAGGCACGACGGTCAAGCGGTAGTAGATGGCGGACGCTATAAAAGTGTTCGCCACCTCCGCTCGACCTTTCAAGGATAGTTTGCACTCGGCCCACTTCTGGGTGAGTGCAAACACCTTGGCCGTCACTTCGTTCCAGTTCTTCTCCACCTGGAGGTCCGGACCAAACCAGACCCCGAGCAGCTTTACCGGTCCTTCCGTCCAGCGTCCGACGACGCCATCGGAAGGCATCGGTCTGCCTCTCCACGATCCGAGTTGCAAACCGATGGACTTGTCCCGGTTCAGCTTCGCTCCTGTGAGACTTTCGTATTCCTTTAGTAAGGTGCCGACTTCCTCGATTTGCGAGGCGCTCGACACCATTACTGTCACGTCGTCGGCGTAGGCCGACGCCGCTTTCCGCAGTCCCGGTTCCAGAGGGATGCCCTGCAATAGCTCCAGCTTCCGCAGTAGTGGCTCGAGAGTCAGTACGTACAGAAGGGAGGAGAGAGGGCATCCCTGTCGAATGGATCGCGTAATATGGAACGGCTCCGAGAGGTAACCGTTCACCTTGACCCTTGAGCAGATGTTGCTGTTGTGCATTGCAGCAATCCAGCCCCTGAACACGGGTCCGAAGCCTGCCGCCTCGAGCACCGCATCCAGGTAACGATGGTCAACCCTATCGAAAGCCTTAGACTGATCCAAGTTGATCAGGGCCCCACCGAAGCCGGGTTTACACCCTACCCTCTCTATGATGTATCGCATGAGGTGGAGGTTGTCGTGTATGGACCTGGTCGGGATCGCGCATGTCTGCGCTTCTCCCACCAGGTTCTCGACGACAAGCGCCAGCCTCTTTGCCAACACCTTGGCCAAAATCTGTAACTCTGTGTTTAGCAGAGTTATGGGCCGGAAGTTGCCTATGTCATCCCCCTTATTCTCGTCCTTCCTGATTAGTGTGACCACGCCCCCGGTTACAGAATTGGGAATTCTCCCGTTCTGTTGCCAGTTGCAGTAGACCGCTTCCAGGAGACCGGAGAATAAGTCCGGCATTGCTACGTAAAATTCGTAGGGTAGACCGTCGAGACCTGGAGATTTGCGTTTGCCGCATTGGCTCAGCGCGTCCCCTATCTCAGTGGCTGAAATCGGCTTTTCGCAGAACTTCGCCTCGCTGTCCGAGAGTCGCGGTAGGCCGTCGAGGTATGGACCGAAATCCATAGCCTCTCCCGGCGCGCCGCTCCCCCCGAACAGCCGAGCAAAGTGCCGCTGAAAAGCCGCACACATCTGCTTCGGCTCACGTATCACGCGTCCGTTTTGGTCCTTCAAAGACCGAATCGTGGACTTGTTGCCACTTTTTGCCTCCGTCACTCGGGCCCAGCTAACAGCTTTGGCTCCCTCGTTTCCCAGAGCACGTATTTTGCTTCTGACAACGCAGCCCTCGTGCTTTGCGTCGAAGAACTGGTCCAAGGCCGTTCTCGTTGCTAGCACGCTGGCTACGTTGCCACTTCTAATAGCCTCTTCTACTTTATCTACCAGTTCCTTCTCGGTTCTATTTCTATCTAACGCTAATTCTTTACTAAAAACTATCGAGTCTAATCTAACTGCCCTCTTGAGAGAGTACCACCATCTGTTGTTGACAATGGCCCCTGTCAAGTGCTGTTTAACTAAAGTGCTAATCCGTCTACTGTAGGCTTTGCTTGTCGGTAACGACAAGTTCAGCTTCCAGTAGCCGGGTCCTTGTCTATGGGTTCTATCAAGGTTGGCCATGCAGGTCACTAGTTTGTGATCTGAATAGGCAACCATGAACATTTGTGGACAGCTTAACATGTCCCTATCCTTATTTCTAACTAGAACCCTATCTAGGTACGATCTAGATGTTCCGCTACGATTACTCCACGTCCACAGTGGCGCAGTCGGAAAATCTAGTCGATATCTATCGGCCAGGTCAAATCGGTCGATTAACTGTTTGAGGCTGTTACACCCCCCTTTATCGGGACATGCTCCCACATAGTCCCAACGTGCATCTAGGATTCCATTCCAGTCCCCCACTAAAAGCAAGGAGCGGGACGTTCCCAGAAAAGTCTCTAGACGTTTGAAGAAGTCTGGCCGCGGTGTCCCGGATGGGGCATATGCGGCCACCAGCCTGAACGCTCCACCTTCACTACCGTCAACGTCTAGGACCACCAGTCGACCCTCCGGGTCCAGATGTACCGTCTGTGTTACGAGGCCCAGGTGTTTCCGCAGCAAAACGGCAACTCCGCCCCCACCCCCCGGTTGACAGAGAGATGCGTAGATCTCAAAGTCATCGAAGATGGGGGCCAGCTGTCGCTCGCCGTGGATCCTGGACTCGCAAATGGCTACCACATCCAAACTGTGCGACCTGAGGTCGTTTAAGAGTTTGCCCTGTTTCCAGGGCATCCCCAGGCCGCGTACGTTCACACATCCAACTCTTATATTGGCCATGTTGGTGCTGAAAAGTTAAAAGAGGAAAAGAGATCACTCACCCTTCGCCTCCTGGGAACCAGGCCGCACGATTTCCATGGGGGTGTTGGAGGGGTTGTCTGGATGGGTGGTGGTTTCCGGCGGGGTGGGGACGCAGATGTTTGGTGGGGTGGGGTCTGGTGGAATGGGGGTGTCTGGGGTGGGGAGGCATTTGAGAAGGACGCGGTTGAGTGGTTTCACGCAGGAATTCCCCACATCCTTCTCAAATGTTTCTTTTAGGGACCTATAAGTTTGTATAGGGACCCTAATCAGTTTTAGGTTCATTTTTTTGCTATTTTTTATAGAGTGGGCGAAAGTTTTCCCTTCGGTGAAAACCGAAGGGTCGTTCGTAATGGTCTCCATTAGTGTTTTGTTTTCAGTGTTTATGTAAGTGTAAGTGTAATTTTCTTGTGTTGTGTTTGTTTTTGTCTGTAGTTCTTGTGTGTGCTTTCGTTTTGTTGTAGGTATTTTGTTTTCAGGAGGTGGGGGTTTTGTTTGTGATATTTTTGTTGTTTGTGTTGGTGGTTGTATGTTTGTGGTAGTGTTTGCTGGTTTTTTGCTTTTGTGATGTCTTTTCTTTCTTTTCGAGCGATGGGGTTCTCCCTCGTCTTCACTGGGTGATGGCGAGATAGCCTCATCTGTTGTATCGTCTGTGTGATTGGGGAGGGGTATGTCTTGGGGAGCTGTTGTGTCTGTATGTGATTTTGCAGTGGTTTTAGGTGGAGTGAGGTTGGGTGGGACTGTGTTTGTTGTGGTTATTTTTGTGTGTTGGTGTTGTTGTTGTAGTGGTGGTGTTGGTGGTTGTGTTGTTTTGATGGGTGTTGGCAGAAGAGCCTTTTTTTGGTTCATTAGTTTAGGACAGGAAGCCCTCAGGTGACCCCTGCTAAAGCAATGGTAACATGAAGGCCGCCTACCCTCAACCGAAAGGTTTATGTAGGTAAGTCCGTCCAGGAGTACACGCTGTGGGATCATAGCTATTCGCTCTGGGCTCATTTGCACCAGAACTTCAATGCTAGTCCCATTGAATACATCTCTGGGGGACTTGCCTACTGACAGTATTCTGTCTTCATCAAAATTGATGAAGCCGCACAGTATCCACCATATGTTCACCTTTGGTGTGACACTTGTGATTCTGATCTTTTGTGTCCTTTTTCCCATGTATGTAGGGAAAAAGGTGTACAGGTTGGATACAATTGGCGACACAGAGTAATTTTGGGCCGTCAATTGATCCTTCATCAGTACCGAAATACTCCCAAAAAGTTTGCTTCTTTGAATGAATGCAATATCATTCATTGAATCTTTGAAAACCAGTTCAATATCTTTCTGTGACAATTGGACTGGTTTTCGGGTAGAATTGGAAACTGTCCTAAAAACTATCGTTTTGAGAGCAGTTTCCTTGCGAATTTCTACCGGAGAATTGATGCTGAAAGCACCATTTTTTTCGAAGGTGACATATCTCTTAGCGTCCTTTAAAAGGTGTTCAGCATTTGTTATGTCGAGATATATCAATTGTTCTTTCTTTTGAACTTTCTCCGCAAAGGAGATTTTTGGTTTCTTTGTGGAATCCGTATTGGTGGTGTTGTCATTATTGTTGTTATTCTTGTTGTTATTCTTGTTGTCACCGATGTTGGTATCATCCGTATTTTCCTTGGTGTTGTTGTTGTCTTTGATGCTGGTGTTATTGGCGTTGTCTTTATTTTTTTCTTTGTTGTTGTTATCATTGTTGCTTTTATCATCATTATTGGTTTTGCTGTTATTTTTGTTGTCATTGAGCTGTTTGGTGTCATTTGTGTTGTTTGGATGTGAATTCGTTTTTTTATTTTCATTTTGTCTTTCCATCTCTATAGTATCTAGTGAAGAAGACGTTGTTGACTGCGAGCTTTGTAGTCTTACCGCCTCTCCACCACCATTATCGTTGGACGCAGCGTTCATAACGTAATCAAAATTTTACAATATTTTTTCCAAGATTCGATGGAGAAAAATTTTTTAAATGGATATTCCGCCCCTGAAGGGGCGAAAATGAGTTGACCCACCACCTGAAGGTCCAGACGGGTGGTCAAGTTACACAATGATATAAAATTGAACTAAAAACTTACGTTTTTTCCTTACATAAATTAACGGAAACTTCTCCGCGAAGTGACACACGACTGATAGAGAGAGAGATAGATAGATAGATTGATAGATAGATAGATACATACATATATATATATACACTTATATATATATATATATATATATACGTTATTCCGGGTTGAATCGGAGGTAACCACAGTAAGTGAGGTACTCAATACATTGCAGAGTATAAAAGTATTAATATAGATGAGATTCTACAGGACTAGAACTGTTTCATTCTTTAGAAATCATCAGGGATCCTGATTCCTGATGATTTCTAAAGAATGAAACAGTTCTGGTCCTGTAGAATCTCATCTATATTAATACTATATATATATATATATATATATATACAAATGAATATATGATAGGGATAAACACTGATACAAGTATACATGTGTTCGCATTGCAAATGACCAAGTTAGCTGGATTGAAAAAGACTAATTAAATTAATACGGTTTGCCGGTCTCGATTTAAAATAATAAATCAATAAAAAGAAACCTATATTGGCAATAGCCGTGATACCTGGACAAATTTTAAATTTTAAATTTGTTTCGCAACAATTAAGTGAAAGTTCCTATTCCTGTGCTCTTCTGCAGGTATCCTGAAATTGGTAAGTTCACTTCAAAATCCTTAAGAAGACTGAGAGAAATGTGTTGTTGTACGCAAATGTGTCGCAGCGCCTAGCACCTTCCATACTCGTGGTGCTAAAAATAGCAGCCGGTATGTATGTATAATTGTATCAGTGTTTATCCCTATCATATATTCATTTCTATTACACGGCTCAGAAATATTCCTTTCTTTGCGGTATTTAATTGTAAAAGACTATTTGAGTTTATAACTATATATATATATATATATATATATATATATATATATATATATATATATATATATATATATATATATATATATATATATATATATATATATATATATATATATATATATAGTGACGAAACATAGGTCAATTGCATGAACTCATAATCCTTTGTTTACTGCTATATATATTTCGATGATAGCCATTGCAAAGACGAGACCAAGTTTATTGTATAAATGGAGTCGTTAGACTAATATTCTATTTTAGATAACCGAATGATTTCCAGCCCCGGAGTTTAAGAATGATGTAAATAAAATTGTAAACGAAAATGACACAGGATATTAAAATAGATGTTTCTACTTTTGGCACAAGGCCAGCAAAAGTCACCAATACATTGCTGGTACTTTATTTTATCAACCCCGTAAGAATGAAAGGCAAAGTTAACCTAGACGGGATTTTAACTTTGCCTTAAAATAGTGAAAGTAAATAGTGAAGATTTAGGCGAGTACATACGTATGCGCCGACGGACATACACATACATATACATACACACACACAAATACATACACATACACAAACACACACACAAACACACACACACACTTGCGCGCGGGCGCGTGTGTGTGTAAACCCTATGCATTTCTACAGTAGTTTCACCAAACTTAAGACATAGGTTACTTATGTACTCCGGATGATCATGGGCACTTTCATTTTTCCAGGTATTGATTATAGGGCCTCCCGGCAGATAACCCCTTCCTTGGAGTCGACTGAAGCACTGCAGTGGAATGCAACAAAACGTCATAACTTCTGGAGTTCGCAACCAATTTTCACAAAACTTGACACATGGGCTACGTGTGTTCTACAGATGAACGTGAAAGGAAGTTAACATTGTAACTTTAACACAGCTACAGACAGTCGTACAGAGAGGTGATATAGGCGATGAAGTTGTGCAGACAGACAGTCGGGCTGATAGACGATGGAGGCATGCAGACAGACAGTTGTACAGAGAGGTGATATAGGCGATAAAATTGTGCAAACAGACAGTCGTGCAGAAAGGTGATAGGCGATAAAATTGCATTTTTTTGTTTGTTTTTCATGTCCATCCAATTTCTTTGTTTCAAAATAACTGATAGTTTGGTTACGCTGATGTTTTTCTCTGAGACAAGTGTTGCAGTGTTTCCATTTTCGATTTTTGTTAATAGATTACCAGTGCAGTTTTTATCCCCAGCATCCTCTTTTGTTTTAACATTCGAGTTATGGTTATGTTTTCTTAACTTCATAAGGCATACTGTTGGTTGAGGGAATATTAATCAAAGGTACCAAATAAAAGTCTACACTGTAGAATGTACAGTTTTTAAGCCAAGAAAGGAACTTAACATTGTAACTTTAACACAGCTACTGAGCAGCCCCAAGCATATATAATTCCAATGGGTCGAGGTCGGTTATATATGTGTATATGTATATATATATATATATATATATATATATATATATATATTTATTAAAATAACAGATTAAATTTCATTATTATTACTATATATATATATATATATATATATATATATATATATATATATATATATATATATATATATGATTTTATCATTTATTTTGTTTGACCTGTTTAGCTTGACTTGTTTTTTGGCTTAGGTGGTTAATGTTTTCTTGACCACTTTTTCAGTTTGTATGGCGTTATAACATATATGTTTAGCTCTGTTTTTTTTTAAATATGGAGCGCTTGCCAGCATAACTCTGATTTTGCGTTTTGTTTCGCTTTTCTACCCGCCGAAATGCGATTCTCGCTGAATTTATATTTGTATTAATCTCCCGAGTCTTACAATTAACCTGTTAATAATTCTATTGACAGATTAATTGCATAAGTTTATTTTTAAAACTAACCGGTTGAGTGCTTATTCGATTTGTGCTATTTATGCAATTTTTTGCATGATTTACACATACTGAATTCATTTGCCAAACATTTTTTTTTTTTTCCCCTTCTGTGTTACGCATGTGCTTTTACAAAGACCTGCGTTATTCACAAAGTTGGCACGGAGCAGAATACCTGTTAATAACGTGATATTCCTTGTTCGATCATTATACCAAAAGCTTATATTTTTAAGCAGACAGTATTATTGATTTAGGTGTCATAGAAACCCTGCATTTGGATTTTACCACCAATTCCAATGGGTCCAGGTCGGATATATATGTGTATATGTATATATATATAAATGATTTTATCATTTATTTGTTTGACCTGTTTAGCTTGACTTGTTCTTTGGCATGGGCGGTTAATGCCTTCTTGACCACTTTTTCAGTTTGTATGGCGTTTTAACACATATGGTTAGCTCTGGGTTTTTTTAACTATGGAACGCTTGCCAGCATAACTCTGATTTTGCGTTGCGTTTCGCTTTTTCTACACGCCGAATTGCGATTCTCGCTGAAGGTATATATATATATATATATATATATATATATATATAGAGAGAGAGAGAGAGAGAGAGAGAGAGAGAGAGAGAGAGAGAGAGACGAAGTTTTATGTATGTGTGCGTATGTGTGTTTAGACAATATTTAATGAGGGCTCATATATTCTAAACCATTCATGCGATTTCTTTGAAATATTTTACAGAGCTTCTCCTTGCACAAAACCTGTACATGATCTACAAAGGCTTTCAAAAAATCGATATTGGGGCCTTTGGAGACATTAAAAATGTTTCGGTTATTTGTGTCAATTTTCGTGAATAAGTAAGACACGAGTTATCTTTCGTAATTCGGCTCATTCGGATTTCAATTTACACTTTGTACTTGAAACAAAAGGTACGCTTCCTTGAGACTAACAATATATTATGTATATTTCACAAACAGCAATGTCTAACAGATTACTAAGTTAAGTAATAGATTTGACATTGTATAATTTATCGTTTTAAGCTTGATGTTCATACATTAAGGGATGTCATAACTTTTACAATATTATGCTTTGTATATAATAGTGTCTATTATTCACTTCACTTCTCTATTTCATGATGCGCTTTAACTGTTGTCAAAAAAATGTATACCAAGATTGGATTTCTGTTGTTACATGGTATAACGGATGACACCGAGCTCACATATTAATTATTTCGCTGGAATAGTTCCTAAGGTTTTCATGTTTACATAAAGTACGTTTTTCTTCTATGTATTCAAATTTACTTTGTTTAGTTTAATGAGCTACATCAAAAGCTACTTGAACCATCCAAAGGACGGGTATTTTAGCTAGTATATATATATATAAACGTCTGTATGTGTATAATAAAGCCAAAACAATACAGGTATGGACATAGAATAAAGAATGCAAATGCAAATGATATTGTTGACAATTAGTCTTTTACCTTAGATTTATTTAAATGTCCTTAATTTTCGAGATAATATCTCTTCTTCGGAGGGAAGTAAAGCGGTTAAACCAGTGTTCTAAATAGCTTGCCAAGTCATGCTGACAGGAAATGGTATAGAGTATCTGTTCTATAAGTGAACTATAACCTCCTCCATATATATATATATATATATATATATATATATATATATATATATATGTATATAATATGTATATACATAGGATATATTCATACATAGGATATATTCATAGCATATATTCATACAAAACTCAGAGCTGTATGGGAGCATCCCAAAAGTCAGCTCAAAAGTGACACAGAGGAGATTGAGGTTAGCTGGACATGCTCACCGACATCCAGAGTTGACATTGCACTCAGTGCTCCTTTAGGAGCCCCTACATGGACACACTAGAAGAGGAAGACCAAGGTTAACGTATGCTGATGCCCTAAGGACAGACACTGGTCTGTTGGAGACGCAGGACATGGCAGCGATAATGAGGGACAGAGACCGCTGGGGAGCACTCGTCCATCGATCTCGGGAATTTTAGAATATTTAGAAATATTCATACATATACATATATTCATGTGTACATATATATATATATATATATACACACACATATATATATATATATATATATATATATATATATATATATATTAGAAAGTGAGGTTTTTTTTTAGAAAATGAAAAAAACGAGATGTCCTACGAGATGTCCTCAGATTGTTTTTTTCGTATATGAGTGAAATTTGATTTGTTGATGCAGCCACGTAAATAAGCACATCAACTTTCGCGCCCCAGTTTGTGTTTGAATTTCTTTTTACTTAAACATACACATATTATACATACATCCTCACATTCAGACAGGCGTACACATACAGCAGCAGCAGCAGCAGCAGCAGTATTAATAGTAGTAGTAGTAGTAGTAGTAGTAGTAGTGGTGGTGGTGGTGGTGGTGGTGGTGGTAGTAGTAATAGTAGTAGTAATAGTAGTAGTAGTAGTAGCAGCAGCAGCAGCAGCAGCAGCAGCAGCAGTAGCAGTACCCGTAGTAGTAGTAGTAGTAGTAGTAGTAGTAGTAGTAGTAGTCCATACAACCATGTTGCTTGCTTTTTGCTGTTTGATTTAATTTGGATTCTAGGCTGATGTTATCGTCACTATATATTTTATTTTGTTATTCCTTTTGTTGCTTGTCTCGCAGTTTATATATAAATAAACAGTAAATAATTCGTTTTTTTCTAACGGCAAAATCAAAATCAAAACAAAAATCAAAACTAAAAACCGCCAAAAACAAAAACAAAAAAGAACAGTAAATAAATAAATAAATAAATAATGAAAGAAAGAAAGAAAAATATACAATAAAAATGGATAGAGAGTGGTGGGAGTATGAGAAGAAGAAGAAGAAGAAGAAGAAGAAGAAGAAGAAGAAGAAGAAGAAGAAGAAGAAGAAGAAGAAGAAGAAGAAGAAGAAGAAGAAGAAGAAGAAGAAGAAGAAGAAGAAGAAGAAGAAGAAGAAGAAGAAGAAGAAGAAATAAAAAAGAAGACAAAAAAAAGAAAGAAAAAAGAACGAAAGATAGAAAGAAAGAAAGTATGTAAAGCAAGTGTAAAATTTGTAAGGCGATGTTTCTTCAAATAGCAGCTAATTTGCGTTAACTTAAATGTCTTCTGATGCCATATAAAGGGAGCGATTTTAACCAAGTTTTCTTTATAAAACGGCCCAAAACCTCCGGGGTCCGAAAATACTCTGGCTACAACTTACAATAGCTGCCAAATGAAAACAGACAGAGAAAAGTAATAAGGAGAGAGAGAGAGAGAGAGAGAGATGGAGAGAGAAACATGGAGTGAGAGAAAGAGAGAGGGAGAGAAGTGGAGTGATAGTGAGATAGAGACAGGGATGGAGTGTGAAAGAGAAAGAGAGAGTGAGAGAGAGAGACAGAGACAGTGATAGAGTGAGAGACGGGGAGGGAGAACGATTGCAAGAGAGCGTGAAGGAGAGAAATAGAAGAGCAAGGAACATATTCTGTACAATTACTAAGGAAAGGGAGAGAGAAGAATGTTTCTGGAAACGAAAGGAAGAGGGTAAAAAAGAAAGAAAGTAAGAAATATAGAAAGAAAGAAAGAAAGAAAGAGAGAAAGAAAGAAAACAAGAAAAAAGAACGAGGGTAAGAAAGAAGGAAAGAAACAATGAAAGGACGAAAGAAAGAATAAAGAAAGAAAGAAGGAAAGAAAGAGAGTACGAAAGAAAGAAAGAAAGAAAGAAAGAAAGAAAGAAAGAAAGAAAGAAAGAAAGAAAGAAAGAAAGAAAAAAAGAACGAAAGAAAGAAAGAGAGAAAGAGAGAAAGAAAGAGGGTAAGAAGAAACAAGGAAAGAATCAAGTGAACAGACAAACAAACAAACTATCAAACCAACAAACAAACAAACAAACAATGAAAGAATGACACAGAAGTTAGGGCGTAAGGAACAGGCGAAGAAGGCGGGGGGGGGGGGGGGGGCAGAAATAAATAAATAAAATAAAATAAAATAAAGTAATGAAGAACGAATGAAAGCTAGCTAGCAAGAAAGGAAGGGGAGGAGGAAAGAAAGAGAGCCCTAATAACATATTGTCCCATAAAATTAATTGATAGTCGAAAAAATCAATATCTAATAAGGTTCTAGAAGATAATGAAAGAGTCACATCTTTTGTTCGTTTGCTGCTCATCATCCGCTGATTCAACGATAAGAAGATTAGCGAACGCGAGCAAGAAAAATATGATTGAAGCTGACTGTTTCTGTGGTTAGTAAAGGGATCGCATCAGTGTGACGGGCGGGAGACGGTATATAGACAAGGAGGTGGGGGGAGGGGAAATATGAACAGTTTGCGGGCTTGCTGCTTGCCTACTTGTCTGCTTGACAATTTGTCTGTTTGACTGTTTGACTGTTTGGCTGTTTGACTGTTTGACTGTTTGCCTGATGCCTGCATTTCTGACTGCGTGCTTTGCCTTTTCTTGGTAGGCATGCAGGCAGGCCCATCTGTCTGTCTGTCTGACTATCTGTTTGTATGTATGTCTGTATGTATGTATTTATGTCTGTATGTACGCGGCTCGTCTGAAAACAGAGAAAGTTAGAGCTGAGCTGTCGAAGTCCCTTGAGTCCATGGAATGTGAAAACACGTGGGAATCATTGAAGAAAACCGTCTATGATGTTAGTGCTGGAGTTTTGGGTCATACCAATAGAAAGCATAACGACTGGTTCAATGAAAATGATGCACTGATCCAGACCTTGCTTGAAGAGAAACACAAAGTGCTGACATCATTGTTGTGTGAGACACGTTCTGACAGGAGTGACCGGACCTTCAGGCAGATGAAGGCACGTGTGCAACATCGATTGAGGGCTAATGCAGGATACCTGCTGGAGCCAAAAGGCTGATGAAATCCAGAAAGCCTCAGATAGACTTGATACAAAGCTCCTATACAGTCTTCTCAGGGAGGTGTATGGTCCAACCGATTCACAAATATCACCACTTCGCTCCAGGGACGGCAAGGAATTGCTCAGAGTTCCGAAAGAAATCCTGATCAGGTGGCATGACCCCTTTGATGAGCTTCTCAACAAACCATCAGAAATTGATGATGAGTTCATCCGGTCGATTCCATCCAGACCTACAAAGCTGGCAATGGCTGACCCTTCTTCATTTGATGAGGTGGCAAAGGCCATTGCCAAATTAAACAGCGGCAAGTCACCTGGAATGGATGGACTGAGTGCCGAGATTTTCAAGTGTGCTGATGATAACTCAGTAAACTGCCTCACTGATCTCTTTGTGAATGGTTGGAATGAAGATGTGCCCCAGGACTGGAAAGATGCATTGATGGTGGTACTTTACAAAGGAAAGGGAGCCAAAGATGAATGTGGCAACTACAGAGGTATCTCGTTGCTATCTATGGCTGGGAAGATCTTGTGCGGGATTTTGTTGGACAGATTGATACAGCACATTGCTGTTGAGGTACTTCCTGAGTCCCAATATGGCTTTAGGAATGGCAGAGGCACTGTTGACATGATCTTCTCGGCCAGACAAATTCAAGAGAAATGCATTGAGCAGCGCATAGACGTATACCAGGTTTTGTCGATCTGACCAATGCATTTGACACCGTTAATCGGAAGGCTTTGTGGGTTATTGTGGAGAAATTGGGCTGTCCTGATAAGTTTGTGAACATTCTGAAACTCTTCCACGATGACATACAGGCATGGGTGAATGTTGGAGGTAAACTGTCTGAGCCAATCTCGGTTGAAAATGGTGTCAAGCAGGGCGACATACCTGCACCAACTGTGTTTGCCTTGTATTTCGCAATGGTGTTCTTCATGGCCTTCAGAGATTGTCAACACTGTATCTTTCTCAGATATCGCACTTCCGGCAAGTTGTTTAACCTTAGGTGTCTCACTGCCAACACTAAGGTACTGAGTACCTTGATCAGAGAATTTTATATGCAGATGATTGAGATATCTTTGCACACTCCCAGAGTGACATGCAACACCTTATGGATTCTTTTTCCAATGCGTGCAGTGCTTTGGGACTGACAATCAGTCTGAAGAAGACTGTCGTCATGTACCAACCTACTCCGGATAAAGTTTTCAATGAACCCTCCATACTCGGATACGGTCAAAAGCTGAAGGTTGCTGACACATTTGTGTATTTGGGGAGTACTCTGAGTGTGATCTGTTCTCTGGATGCAAAAGTTGGTCTACGTGTTAGTAAGGCAAGTGGGTCATTTGGAAGGCTCAACGACCGTCTTTGGTGCAGGCGAGCAATCACAATGAGGACCAAGGTGAGAGTGTATGATGCATGTGTACTGTCAGCTTTGCTGTATGTATGTGAGACATGGGTGGCCTACAAACGGCATATCCACAGACTGGAACGGTTTCACCAGCAGTGTCTCAGAAAGATGCTCGGTATCAAGTGGCAGATGCATATGAGTGAAGTTGAAGTGCTTGAGAGAAGTGAGTGTCGGAGCATTGAGAGTATCATCCACCAACGGCGTTTGCGATGAACCAGACAACTCTGCAGAATGGATGATGATGGAATCCCAAAACAACTCTTGTATGGCGAACTTTGTGAGGGTAAGAGACCACCTCACAAGCCAAAGCGCCGATTCAAGGATTGTGTAAAGGACTCATTGAAAAAACTGGTTTGATGATGGCTGACTGGGAGATAGATCTTGAAAGAGAGACTTGGAGTGGAATGGTAAATGATGGGGTGCATGATTTTGAGGACAGACGCATAGAGCACGAGAAGATCAAACGGGATGTACGTAAGCAATGCCGTGGTGTATCTCTTGAAACGATCGGTAACTCTATTGAATTGAAGTGCCCTGAGTGTGGAAAAATTTGCTTGAGCGAATCTGGTCTCAGGATCCACAATCGCAGCCATGTTCAACGAGAACCAGTGAACTATGATCTCCACAGTGTTGTGAGGGTCCACGGCCAAACTGATGCAGGACCTCAAGCCAGGGAGATCCATAGTTGTCGTCAGTAAGTGAAGGAGTGCAAGTCTCTAGCAGGCTTGAAAAGCCATATCCAAGCGTCACACATCTGAATCTGACAAGGGATTGCAATACACTTGGCAGAGTTTGCAGCCATCATGTCTGTCTGTATGTATGTATGAATGTATGTATGTTTTCCAGCCCATATGAGTGCCTGTCTGTCTGTCTGTCTGTATGTATGTATGTATATATGTATGTGCAGAATAATTCATAAGAGTCAACGGTCATCCAAAAATGTGTAAATATGTATATATGTATATATATATATATATATATATATATATATATATATATATATATATATATATATATATATGTGTGTGTGTGTGTGTGTGTGTGTGTGTGTGTGTGTGTGTGTGTGTGTGTGTGTGTGTGTGTGTGTGTGTGTGTGTGTGTGTGTGTGTGTGTCTGTGTCTGTCTGCGTCTGTGTCTGTCTGTGTCTGTGTATAGTGTATACATGTATGCATGTATATGTATATGCGTGGGGAAATAATCTCGCTAGATACCCGATCGCGCAGTTAAACCACTGGGAGTGAAGGACCCTAGCCTTTGTCAGGACATTCTTCTAGGAGAATGTAACTCAGGAAACTGGGTTAACTCCGACATAAAGCCTGCGGCTCCGTAGTTACCGATGATGTTGATCTTTTCTTCTTTTCAGGTTATAGCTACATTCACTCAGAGAGTGGGATTGGCACTGTGCACAGTCTTTCCTCAGTGCACTGTCTTTCCTTAAAAATACTCTTCACGCACACGCATTGCACGATAGAATTAATTGATAATTATTAATAATGTTATATCGTGCAATGGCCATACTCGATATCGAGGGGGCAGCCATCATGTATGTATGTATGTATGTATGTATGTATGTATGTATGTATGTATGTATGTATGTATGTATGTATGTATGTATGTGTGTGTGTATGTATGTATGTATCTACGTATGTATGTATGTATGTATGTGTGTGTGTGTGTATGTATGTATGTATGTATGCATGTATGTATGTATGTATGTATGTATGTATGTATGTATGTATGTCAGGTCACCAGTTGGTGTTACTGGTAATATGTATCCCAGTACAACCTGTCTCATGGTCGGGTCGTTGGCGACTAAACTGGCAACCCCACCAAGGTTTCTTGGTGAGGAGGGTGACTTTGAACATCCTGCAGGACTAAAAACAAAACCTGTCAAAGGGCAAAGGAGCTCTTAAAAGTCAATGGCAATCCAAAATCACCGGGAGAGATGACCCCTTAGTCTTTGTAAAGGCAGAATTCTAGGAGAAGGAAAACTCTGATATAACACCTGCAACTCTGATGGTATCCAATGATGTTGACTTGTTCTTCTTTTTGGTAAATATCATCTTGGATAAGAGAGAGGGACTGGCTTTGTGCAGTGCCTTTGCTCACTATAAAAGCTTCACGACACAGGCATTTCTTTATATCTGGAGATCTCTCTGCACTTGTCGTCACATGGTACCATGGGTCCAGCACTATGTGTCAATAATTGTCACAAGTGTAGTGTTTGTACCAGAGTTTTCAAGTCGCTGGCTGGACTAAAATGTCATACTCGTTCAGCGCATCGGTAGGGGTTCTCCTACATGGATATAAAGTAGTGGCCGTACTCGAAAACGAGTTGGCAGCCACCATGTATGTATGTATGTATGTATCCCTGTCTGTCTGTGATTATATGTGTATTTATATATGTATGACTATGTATGTATATATGTATGTTCGTCTGACAGTCTTTCTGTATGTATGTTTATGTATATATATGTGTTTGAAAGTCTATATGTATACCCGCATGTATGTATGTATGTTTGTGTGTATGTATGTATGAATGTATGTATGTATGTATGTTGTTATGTCAGGTCACCAGTTGGTGCTACTGGTAACATGTATCCCAGTACAACCTGTTCCATGGTCGGGTCGTTGGCGACTAAACTGGCAAACCCACCAAGGTTTCTTGGTGAGGAGGGTGACTTTCGACATCCTGCAGGACTAAAAACAAAACCTGTCAAAGGGCAAAGGAGCTCTTTAGAGTCAATGGCCATCCAAAATCACTGGGAGAGATGACCCCTTAGCCTTTGTCAAGGCAGAATTCTAGGAGAAGGAAAACTCTGATATAACACCTGCAACCCTGATGGTATCCAATGATGTTGACTTGTTCTTCTTTTTGGTAAATATTATCTTGGTTAAGAGAGTGGGACTGGCTTTGTGCAGTGCCTTTGCTCACTATAAAAGCTTCACGGCACAGGAATTGCTTTATATCTGGAGATCTCTCTGCACTTGTCGTCACATGGTACCATGGGCCCAGCACTATGTGTCAATAATTGTCACAGGTGTAGTGTTTGTACCAGAGTTTTCAAGTCGCTGGCTGGACTAAAAAGTCACACTCGTTCAGCGCATTGGTAGGGGTTCTCCTACATGGATATAAAGTAGTGGCCGTACTCGAAAACGAGTTGGCAGCCACCATGTATGTATGTATGTATGTATGTATGTATGTATGTATGTATGTATGTATGTATGTATGTATGTATGTATGTATGTATGCATGCATGTATGTATGTTTCTCTTTCTCTTAATTTCCAGTACATTTTTGACCGGCCACCTTCCTGGTGGCAAGGTTGTAAAAGAAAAGAAATTGTCATCTCTTAAATCGCAATAATGTTTTGCAAATTTTGAAGGTGCCAGATATCGCAGCCATTTGTAGACTATGAATTAGGGAGCTGCGCTCTTTGTCCACAAATCCAGGTTCAGTCATACTTTGGTCCAAGAGGGTTGGTATATAACCTATAGCTCCAATAATGATGTGTATGAAGTTGAAGGTGTATCTTGGATACTGGTTCTGCAAACTCTTCATCAATGGTCCGTAGATGTCTTCCTTCTCCTGTATTTTTCTTACAACGTTGACATCAAGTGGGCAGCTGATCTCCACAACAAAACAAGTTTTTAATATGTGGTCCAAACAACAATATCAGGCCGGTTGTGTTTTAATTGGGTAGCAGTTTTTATGTATGTATGCATGTATCCCAGTCTGTCTGTGTGCATTATATATGTATGTTCGTCTGACTGTCTTTCTGTATATATATATATATATATATATATATATATATATATATATATATATATATATATATATATATATATATATATATAAAATTATAATTTTGAAAAACAATCAGACAAAATATATCCAATTTTTCTTCTGAGTCCGTAGAAATTAACTAGATAAATAATCATTTAAACGGATCTAAGTTTAAAATGTAACTTCGAAGAAATAACAGATAAATGATACAGACTATCCCTTGTGAGGAACAGTCAGATAAAAGTTACCAAGTCTTTCTTTCCTCTTAGCCCGTAGAAATTAACTAGGTAAATAATCAATTAAACGGAGCTAAGTCTAAAATGCAAGTTTGAAAAAAAAATGTATATAATCTTTACCAAAATTCTTCTAGTCCCGACTACCGATAGTTTCGCTCTTACTTTGTGGATATGTCCAATCCTGGTATTATCCATGAGTCTTCGAACTTCTCAAGAGACTCCCTCAGTAGGACTAAAGTTTCTACAGTGATCGCCGATATGTCTGCATGCATGCATTTGTATGTATGTATGTTTATGTCAGACTGCACATCTGTTTGCCTGTTTGACAATCTGACTATTTCATTACCTGGCACTGGTTTCTGCTCTTGTAGTTTAACCATTTGTCATCCTTGGTTGAGTAAAGCATATCATCAAAAGATATTCCAGCCATGCCCTGCCGTCTTATCTTTTTTTAGTATTTCTTGACCAGGCATGAACAACCTTTTTCAAGCCGTGAGCCGCATAGTTTGCGGTTCATCATAAGGCGGGCCGCACTACTAAACATTTCAAGACAACTTTGGTCGCTCGCCGATAGGTTTGCGGTCGAGCTAGTGGCAATGGAGACTTCTGGTGTCCTTAGCCCTAGAGCCAGCCGACTCCCTGCTCACCACCTTGGGCACAGAGTTGGCTACACGCAGATGTAAACCTCGCGCACAGGAACGCCTCTTCTAGCGCGTCTCCATCACCATCCTCCAGGAAAACGTCTTCTCTATTCTCTCTGCCGGGGCCGTGTGGTGGCCAGTCCACCGGGGGCGTGGACGGTCAACGCGTGGGGCCCCATTTGCTCACAATAGTGAGAGATGGTGAGAGCAGAAGAGACGGAGGCAGTGATAGTGGGAGTTTAGTTCTTTTGTGTTGGGACCTGGTGTAGATATGTGTATATAAGAGAGAATGAGTCTATCCTACTATCAGCATCTATGAAATAGTAAACTTGGAATTTGCCGTGCTGTCCAGAAGGCCAAATAAGGCGCGTGCGGCTTGTTGGTTGCAGTTGTCCATGACTGGTCTAGACCAACGTTATCCAATGTGTCTTTCATTCTCGTTTAAGATGGTATGGGTTAGACGTAATTTGAAGGAGATTTGGCTGCGAATTTTATCAAATCGGATAACCAGGCAGTAGCTCTCTAATTGACATGTTTGCTTTGTCTAACTGGCCGGTTAGTGGATCAGGTTACGACCAGGTTAGTTGGTTGGTAGCTTATTGGCTGTTCTTACGAGTGACTACCTTAATTGGCGGTTGGCTGGCTAGCTGGTTGGTTGATTGGCCGGTGGCTGGCCAGTTGGCTTGATCGATAGATGGTTGGCTTGATAAATGGCTGTCTGGATGGATGTGTGGTTTAAGGAAGGATGATCTGCCTTGACATGTGGGTTAGTGTAGGTTAGCGGCTGGCTGAATGCCTAGTTTTCTGACAGACTGGTTCTCTGACTGACTGGCTAACTGGCTGGCTAACTGGATGAAGAAAAAGATGAGGTGGTTTGGCTTGTGTTTGGTGAGTGTAATTTGTTGGTTTGATGGTTGAGTAACAGGCCGATTTGTTGTGAGCTGGTTTATCGGTTCGCTTGCTGGTTGATTTGTTAGTTGCCTCTAAGGTATTTTGCTGATTTGATGGTTGGCTGGTTAGTTGTTTAGCTGGTTAGTTGGTTGGCTATTGAGGTGGTTGGTTAGTTGGTTGGTTGGTTTGTTGGTCCGTTGGATCTTTGGTTGGTTATTTGCTTTAGATGGTTGGCTGCTTTGAGACTGATGTTGATATTGTTGAGAAGATTTGATTAGCTACATAATAGCACAAAATAAAAAATAAACATATATGACAGCAGATTTTATCCCAGCTTTTATGCGTGAAAGATATATCGCTTGTATGTGCTCTAGTGCTACATTCTGGACATCTTTTACTCATCACTGTCCCACCAATTTCATGTGGTCTCTGAAAATGTAGGTGGTCAAAGAGGACACTCTGACAGTAGCTTTTTCTGTCGATTCCGATAGAGGCTATGACATAGGTGGGTTTTTCTCCTACTTGTATTAAACTGTACGTTACTCTATTCAATTATGTGAGTCAGATGTACTATCTTTTATCTAGTACAGTCATGGGTAAACTACGGCACCCGAGCCGCATGTGACCCGTTTGGCTTTCTGAACGGCAAGTCTAATTTCAAAATTGCTTTGAATTTCTTTAGTAATGCAACAACATAAAACCACTTCTCATAAGCCACATCCTATGCAGTCCACTGCTCGGAAAATGTTGTCCATGTCAGATCTAACATTTCATCCATAAGGATTCAGTAAATTTTTTTTTTTTTTTTCTAGAAATTTGACTGCTATTTCTAGCGCATGTCCTCATTGTCTCTTAGTCGGTTGCATGATTGGCTAGTTGTTTGGTCATTAGGGTTGATTGGTGTGGATTGCGCATCTTTTTGACTGGTGGAGTGAATGGTTGTTTTTTGTTGTTGCGACTAATCTTGTTGTTAATTGTGTTACTGTTTTTGTTAACTGAGTGGGTTGCTGTAACTGTTTTTTTTTTAATGTGTCAATAAAATGATTTATGATCAAAATGGATTGATACATAACCAACCAGGCATTCAGGCATAGTGTATCTAGGACTTCATTATGAAATCTATCCAATATGGTTTGTTTGTTTTTATATAATTTCTAGTAGATCTTGACTGCCATTTTTAGCATGTAGAACGACGAGGTCTAGATTGCTACATTGGTTTGTTGAGTTGGTTTGTGTTGTTGGACGATTGCTTAATGCAGAGGTTCTCAAATGTTTGGGGCCACTGCCCGCCTCATGGCCACGTAATACCCTCAGCGCCCCCAACCCTATCTCCAGAGAGACCTGCCTACATGTAAATTGTAAATAATATATAATAAATAAAATCGTTAATATATACATAATAAATAATATAATATATACTATGTATAAATAAATATTATATATTTTTATTTTACTATATATATATATAATATGTATCATTTGATATTTAATATACTATTATATTATCTCTACCACCCCCTTAGGCCCTAGCGCCCCCAGGACCTGTTCAACGCCTCCGGCGGCGGGACGGTAGCGCCCACTTTGAGAACCTCTCGCTTAATGGAATGTATCGTATTTGTTTTTTTAATAAAATTTCAAATAGATTTCGACTGCTATTTTTAGCACGTAGAGTGACCAGGTGTAGATTGCTTCATTCGTTCATAGTATAATTTCTTGTAGATTTCGACTGCTGTTTTTAGCATGTAGAACAACCAGGTGTAGATTGCTACATTCGTTCATAGTATAATTTCTTGTAGATTTCGACTGCTGTTTTTAGCATGTAGAACAACCAGGTCTAGATAGCTTCATTCGTTCATAGTATAATTTCTTGTAGATTTCGACTGCTGTTTTTAGCATGTAGAACAACCAGGTGTAGATTGCTTCATTCGTTCATAGTATAATTTTTATTAGATTTCGACTACTATTTTTAGCAGATCTAGATTGCTTCATTGTGTCTTCGAGTTTGTTTGTGTCATTGGACGATTGCTTAATGAAATTGGTTGGCGAGGGTTGGCTAATGGCGTTATTTAGTTTGCTAGTTAGCTAGCAAATTATCTAATTGATTAGATGGGTGTCTTATATACTGCTAGAATAGTTAGTTAGTTGTTTGACAGGTTTAGTCAATAAAGAAATATATGTTTTATGTCTTTAGTATATGAAATCCTGTTTGTCATTTTAACTGTTGCTGCCATCTTTTACTTTCATTAATTGACTTCCTTTTTAACTTGAAGTTGATTAATCGCACATTTCTTTTGTATATATTTATACACAGATGCATGCATACACACATATATACATACATATATACATACATACACACGCACATACATACATACATACATACATACATAGTGGCTGCCAACTCGTTTTCGAGTACGGCCACTACTTTATATCCATGTAGGAGAACCCCTACCGATGGGCTGAACAAGTGTGACTTTTTAGTCCAGCCAGGGACTTGAACACTCTGGTACAAACACTACACTTGTGACAATTATTGACACATAGTGCTGGGCCCATGGTCCCATGTGACGACAAGTGCAGAGAGATCTCCAGATATAAAGCAATGCCTGTGCCGTGAAGCTTTTATAGTGAGCAAAGGTACTGCACAAAGCCAGTCCCACTCTCTTAACCAAGATGATATTTACCAAAAAGAAGAACAAGTCAACATCATTGGATACCATCAGGGTTGCAGGTGTTATATCAGAGTTTTCCTTCTCCTAGAATTCTGCCTTGACAAAGGCTAAGGGGTCATCTCTCCCGGTGATTTTGGATTACCATTGACTCTTAAGAGCTCCTTTGCCCTTTGACAGGTTTTGCTTTTAGTCCTGCAGGATGTCGAAAGTCACCCTCCTCACCAAGAAACCTTGGTGGGGTTGCCAGTTTAGTCGCCAACGACCCGACCATGAGACAGGTTGTACTGGGATACATGTTACCAGTAGCACCAAATGGTGACCTGACATACATACATACATACATACATACATAGATACATACATACATACATACATACATACATACATACATATATATAAACAGAAATACATACATACATGCATACATGCATACATGCATGCATACATACACACATATATGCATACATATATACATGCTTGCATACATACATACATATACATACCATATATATATATATATATATATATATATATATATATATATATATATATATATATATATATATACGTTATTCCGGGTTGATTCCTGATGATTTCTAATGAATGAAACAGTTCTAGTCCTGTAGAATCTCATCTATATTAAAACTATATATATATATATATATATATATATATATATATATATATGCATATATATATATATATATATATATATATATATATATATATATATATATATATATATATGCATATATATATATATATATATATATATATGCATGTGTGTGTGTGCATATATACATACATATATATATTATATATACATAGACAACTCATTCCTATTGTAGGTCGACTTTGCTTGCCCACAGCCAAAGTTTCGATTTTACTAAGCCTCCACTTTTATATATATATATATATATATATACGATATTAAACAAATGGAAACTATATTTATAAAACCATATTTATTTCATTATACATATTTCAGGGATGCCATATTAAAAATATGGCATGCCTTCTTCAGATAAAATACATATATATAAGCAGTTTTATAAATAAATTTGACGTACCATAGAATTTTGAACAACTTCCATTTAAAAAAGTTGGTTTGGTAGTGAGATGTTTGTAAATATTTAGTGTATATATATATATAGTGCATGTGTTGAGCGTGTCCATCCCTCTATTATATACGTACTTCACACTACAGAAGCAGAGATAGCTCCTTTCCGACATTCTGCAAAGTTTCCTACGGAGCTCGTGATAGTGGATGGTCCATGCGAAATATACGGACTAATATATATTTCCAAGATAAACATTATTTCTCGATCGACAAGAATAATTTGATATTCGTGTTTGATTGGTAGGCGAAGGATAATTATTTCACTGCAGGTTTTTCTTTTTTTCTTTTCTTCTTTCCGTACACCAGTCATGAGACTGAAAAGGGATAGGATTTTATATGTTGGCCTGCTCTTGATATATAATGTGGCACTCCGTCGGTTACAACGACCAGTGTTCCAGTTTATTCGGTCAACAGAACAACCTCCTCGTGAAATTACATGCATGTGCCTGAGCATTCCACAAACATGTGTACCCTTAACGTATTTCTCAGGGATATTCAACGTGACCCACAATATTTCAGTTTCAGCTTCGATTACGTTCTTGTCTCATTTCTGTAATTCTTTCCGTGTATTGTTTTAATTAAAGGAGAGTATTACTTCTATAGTTAAAACGAAGAACATTGGTTTCTGATTTAGGCACCAGGTCACCAATTTGTGGGTAGGGGAAAGAATATTAAATCTACCCAGTGCATTAATGGTACTTTATTTTATCAACCCCGTAAGGATGAAAGATAAACATTACTTCGGCAGGATTTGAACTTAGATCGTAAATGTAAAGGATCGTCACTCTATGCCATAAAGCATATTGCCTGACGCTCCACCAATAATGCCAATCCAATTACTATCAATTTCTCATTTTAATCATTATTATATGGTTTTTACAGAGAACATGATAATGACTGGATCTACTGTCTTCAAAGTATCAACAAGGACCTAACACAAAGAGTATACTCCTGGATATATGGTCATAGCCCAACAGACTGTTTTCTAGTCGAGTAATTTGTTATACGACTTCTATTTGTTTTAGATACCCTTTCAGATTTAGAGGTATACAGCACAAAGCTCCGATGACAGCCGTGATCTTGATATTTTGGGGTGGCATTGAACAATTTTGATCTTTTAGTCAGTATATTTTATTGGAACATCCATTCATTCTGAGAATACAACTACATAAATGTAGAATTAATGTAGATCTCCTAACGTGACAATTCAAAATCGCAGGCAGATTTACGTCTAATTAATAAAGAGTAAATATTTCAATGTAAACTTGCCAAAAATGACATTCCGTCACACATAGAGCTGCATTATATATATGAGGGCGGTAGATTGGCAGTATCGGTAGGGGGTCGAACGACATGCTTTGACGCATAGAGTTACGGCCCTTGCCATTCTGAGTTCAAATCCTGCCGAGGTTAACTTTGCCTTTCATCCTTATGGAGTCGATAAAATAAAGTACCAGTAATACACTGGGTAATTGCTGGCCTTGTGCCAAAAGTAGAAACAATTATATATATGGGTCCCGGGTTCAGGGGAAACCACAGTAAACATCAAATTTAATATTTAAAATGGCTTCTACAGGACTAGAACTGTTTCACTAGGAAGAAATCGTCAGGAAACGCATCTGTCATTATAATATGACAGTTGACTTTCCCGAATATTTCTTTCAAATGAAACATAGACTAGTTGAAGCTATTTCTATATTAAATGTTATGTGTGTGTGTGTGTGTGTGTGTGTGTGTGTGTGTGTGTGTGTGTGTGTGTGTGTGTGTGTGTGTGTGTGTGTGTGTGTGTGTGTGTGTGTGTGTGTGTGTGTGTGTGTGTGTGTGTGTGTGTGTGTGTGTGTGTGTGTGTGTGTGTGTGTGTGTGTGTGTGTGTGTGTGTGTGTGTGTGTGTGTGTGTGTGTGTGTGTGTGTGTGTGTGTGTGCGTGCGTGCGTGTGCGTGTATGTGTGTGTGTATGTGCGTGTGTGTGCGTGCGTGTGTGTGCGTTGCGTAAGTATGTGTCTGTAGGCTTGGTTACCGAAACGGAAGTTACAATAATCCATACACTAATAAGTGAATGATATACTATGCATTCGTACTATATCACCGACACAAGGGACTTGAGCTTTGAGCTTAAGAATATTTATCCAATTGAGAAAATACAATGTGGCTTGAAGTAATTTATAGAAAAGCATCAATCCTGGGAATATAGATACACATAGATTGATACCGACATCATGCTTCTCTGTATATAAGCCGGTGTTCCACTGAACTTTCTCATTTTAATAAGTTTCCTTAATGAAGAAACTGTGGATCTCGGGAAAATCGATGTAGCATTACTGTTATAAAAAATGGCATATATGTGTGTGTGTGTGTCAGGTCACTCTTGGATGCTACTGGTAACATGTAACCCCGCACAACCTGTCGCATGGTCAGGTCAGCAACCCCACCAAGTTTACTTGGTGATGAGGGTGATCTTGGACACCCTGCTGGACAAAAACAAAAACCTGACAAAGGACGGAAGAATTCATCCAAAAGTGTGTAAATACGTGTATACATATATACATGTGTATATTTGTGCATATATATATATATATATATGTATATGTGTATATACTTGTATTCAAATGTATATATATGCGTGGTGACATAGGAATAATCAGGCTGGATAACCGATCGCACGGTTAAATCACTGGGAGTGAACGACCCCTAGCCTTTGTCAGGTCATTCATCTAGGAGAAGGCAACTCAGGAAACTGGGATAACTCCGACATTTAACCTGCGGCTCAGTAGTTAGCGATGATGTTGATATTTTCTTCTTTTCGGGTTATAGCTACTGTCGCTCAGAGAGTGGGATTGGCTCAGTGCACAGTCTTCCGCACAGGCATTTCACGGTAACATTAATTACGAGGAGACAACCATCATATATATATATACACACACATGTGTGTGTGTGTGTGTGTAAATACATATATATTCGCAAAAGGCAACAAAAATAATAAACAAAACAATACAAACGACACAGTGCAATGAACAAAATATATTATTAGTTTAACACTTGATATAGTAGGAAAGGCGTTTTTAATGTTTTGGACGCCAGTCCTTCATCAGAAAATAGAATGAGAAATCAAAGAAGAAATAGAAAGACATGGTAGGCATGAGCGGGAAGTCACTCTTTCTTAGAAAACAGTGGAATATATATATATATATATATATATATATATATATATATATATATATATATATATATATGTAAGTATGCATGTATACGTACATACATATATGTATACAGACGTACAGTAGCATGCACATATATATATATATATACATATATATATACATATGCATACAGGTACACATACATATATGCACGTATCAGTTTAGCGGCGCTAACGTCGCTTTGTTCGTTTGTAAACAAACTGAACAGCCTGAATTTATGCCATACGGTGTTAAGGCAACCACGTCACCTTTTTGTTCAACACTGACACAGGAACGATGTACTAGTTTCAAGCTTGTTAGCTATCATCAGCACCGTTTACCCATCTGCCAGATAGTTGAACGTTCGAAAGTATATACTTTCCTTATGAAAATTAACGGCTGAGCAGCCTAATTTGCATATTGAGTGAGTTAAATCGGTCAGGCATACCGAAAACGATAAATTGAAACAAAATGAAAACGAAATTTCATTTCTCACTCTTAGTATGGCACTTACTTAAATGTAAGTATGCATGTATACGTACATACATATATGTATACAGACGTACAGTAGCATGCACATATATATATATATATACATATATATATACATATGCATACAGGTACACATACATATATGCACGTATCAGTTTAGCGGCGCTAACGTCGCTTTGTTCGTTTGTAAACAAACTGAACAGCCTGAATTTATGCCATACGGTGTTAAGGCAACCACGTCACCTTTTTGTTCAACACTGACACAGGAACGATGTACTAGTTTCAAGCTTGTTAGCTATCATCAGCACCGTTTACCCATCTGCCAGATAGTTGAACGTTCGAAAGTATATACTTTCCTTATGAAAATTAACGGCTGAGCAGCCTAATTTGCATATTGAGTGAGTTAAATCGGTCAGGCATACCGAAAACGATAAATTGAAACAAAATGAAAACGAAATTTCATTTCTCACTCTTAGTATGGCACTTACTTAAATGTAAGTATGCATGTATACGTACATACATATATGTATACAGACGTACAGTAGCATGCACATATATATATATATATATATATACATATGCATACAGGTACACATACATATATGCACGTATCAGTTTAGCGGCGCTAACGTCGCTTTGTTCGTTTGTAAACAAACTGAACAGCCTGAATTTATGCCATACGGTGTTAAGGCAACCACGTCACCTTTTTGTTCAACACTGACACAGGAACGATGTACTAGTTTCAAGCTTGTTAGCTATCATCAGCACCGTTTACCCATCTGCCAGATAGTTGAACGTTCGAAAGTATATACTTTCCTTATGAAAATTAACGGCTGAGCAGCCTAATTTGCATATTGAGTGAGTTAAATCGGTCAGGCATACCGAAAACGATAAATTGAAACAAAATGAAAACGAAATTTCATTTCTCACTCTTAGTATGGCACTTACTTAAATGTAAGTATGCATGTATACGTACATACATATATGTATACAGACGTACAGTAGCATGCACATATATATATATATATATACATATATATATACATATGCATACAGGTACACATACATATATGCACGTATCAGTTTAGCGGCGCTAACGTCGCTTTGTTCGTTTGTAAACAAACTGAACAGCCTGAATTTATGCCATACGGTGTTAAGGCAACCACGTCATCTTTTTGTTCAACACTGACACAGGAACGATGTACTAGTTTCAAGCTTGTTAGCTATCATCAGCACCGTTTACCCATCTGCCAGATAGTTGAACGTTCGAAAGTATATACTTTCCTTATGAAAATTAACGGCTGAGCAGCCTAATTTGCATATTGAGTGAGTTAAATCGGTCAGGCATACCGAAAACGATAAATTGAAACAAAATGAAAACGAAATTTCATTTCTCACTCTTAGTATGGCACTT
Source organism: Eledone cirrhosa (assembly GCA_964016885.1). NCBI lineage: Eukaryota > Metazoa > Mollusca > Cephalopoda > Octopoda > Eledonidae > Eledone > Eledone cirrhosa. The sequence continues at coordinate 73,974,300 of OZ024744.1, read as the reverse complement.
ACTTAAATGTAAGTATGCATGTATACGTACATACATATATGTATACAGACGTACAGTAGCATGCACATATATATATATATATACATATATATATACATATGCATACAGGTACACATACATATATGCACGTATCAGTTTAGCGGCGCTAACGTCGCTTTGTTCGTTTGTAAACAAACTGAACAGCCTGAATTTATGCCATACGGTGTTAAGGCAACCACGTCACCTTTTTGTTCAACACTGACACAGGAACGATGTACTAGTTTCAAGCTTGTTAGCTATCATCAGCACCGTTTACCCATCTTCCTTATGAAAATTAACGGCTGCTCAGCCGTTAATTTTCATAAGGAAAGTATATACTTTCGAACGTTCAACTATCTGGCAGATGGGTAAACGGTGCTGATGATAGCTAACAAGCTTGAAACTAGTACATCGTTCCTGTGTCAGTGTTGAACAAAAAGGTGACGTGGTTGCCTTAACACCGTATGGCATAAATTCAGGCTGTTCAGTTTGTTTACAAACGAACAAAGCGACGTTAGCGCCGCTAAACTGATACGTGCATATATGTATGTGTACCTGTATGCATATGTATATATATATGTATATATATATATATATGTGCATGCTACTGTACGTCTGTATACATATATGTATGTACGTATACATGCATACTTACATTTAAGTAAGTGCCATACTAAGAGTGAGAAATGAAATTTCGTTTTCATTTTGTTTCAATTTATCGTTTTCGGTATGCCTGACCGATTTAACTCACTCAATATGCAAATTAGGCTGCTCAGCCGTTAATTTTCATAAGGAAAGTATATACTTTCGAACGTTCAACTATCTGGCAGATGGGTAAACGGTGCTGATGATAGCTAACAAGCTTGAAACTAGTACATCGTTCCTGTGTCAGTGTTGAACAAAAAGGTGACGTGGTTGCCTTAACACCGTATGGCATAAATTCAGGCTGTTCAGTTTGTTTACAAACGAACAAAGCGACGTTAGCGCCGCTAAACTGATACGTGCATATATGTATGTGTACCTGTATGCATATGTATATATATATGTATATATATATATATATGTGCATGCTACTGTACGTCTGTATACATATATGTATGTACGTATACATGCATACTTACATTTAAGTAAGTGCCATACTAAGAGTGAGAAATGAAATTTCGTTTTCATTCTGTTTCAATTATATATATATATATATATATATATATATATATATATATATATATATATATATATATATATATATATATATAAATGTATAAACACTGGAAGGTAATATCCGTAGTAGTAGAGCAATCCGTTCATTGGACGAGTTAGGTAGAAGTGGTAACATAACAGTTAGTTCACCATACCGAGAACAATTGTTTCACCTTATGCAGAACCTTAGCTCGGTCTGATAATGTGTATACGGAACAGGAAAAGGAGAAACAACCGCATGAACGCGCATGCGCGCAAACGGTCACTTCTCCCAAGCGATAAACATCCACGGTCAAACGTGTAAGGCATATAACTGAGAATACCCGGAATAAATTTTTCGAGTTGATTAGAATATTATAATGTTGATGTTATTCAATCCAGAACTTTGTAGTTATGCAAGAGGTGTTTCCAGGTGTGTGGACAGGGCAAGGGGTAATCCGTCTTGTGGATTGTGTAATGAAGAAAGGATCAAGATTCTAAGGAGATTATGCAATAGCAATTGCCTAAATCAAGTTATGAACTTTTCTCGCGTTGTCCACATGTCTGGAAACACCTCTTGCATAATTACAAAGCTCCGGATTGAATAACATCAACATTCTAATATTCTAATCAACTCGAACAATTTATTCCGGACATTCGCAATTATCTTCCTTACACCTTTCGGCCATGGAATTTTATCGCTTGGAAGAAGTGACCATTTGTGCGCATGCGCGTTCATGCGGTTGTTTCTCCTTTTCCTGTTCCATATAAACATTATCAGTCCGAGTTGAGGATCCGCATAAGGTGAAACAATTGTCCTCTGTATGGTGAACTATATTTGTATGTATGTATATATGTATATATATATGTCTGTGTGTATATATATATATATATATATATATATATATATTAGGTATAGGATTATCCTAGATGTAGTAATGGTTAATTACTACACTGGATGTGGTTGACGTACGGTGAGAGGTTACTCTACGAGTTATGGAAGAATTGTTGAAGAAACTTAGTTCCTGATCCTTCTGTATTCCGGAGTGTATATAAAGAATGAATAATAACAGGTAGACATCATAAAAAGGGAATTTATTCCGTGTGCTTACAAATGTTTCCACGGTGGTACTACAGCCTAGTTTTGCTATGTGCAAATTTACAACTATTTGCAGAACTCAAATATCCAATGGTGTGACCACTGTATCCTCAGAGCAGAATGGTTAAAAATGGTTTTAACCATTCTGCTCTGAGGATACAGTGGTCACGGCATTGGATATTTGAGTTCTGCAAATAGTTGTAAATTTGCACATAGCAAAACTAGGCTGTAGTACCACCGTGGAAACATTTGTAAGCACACGGAATAAATTACCTTTTTATGATGTCTACCTGTTATTATTCATTCTTTATATATATATATATATATATATATATATATATATATATATATATATATATATATATATATATATATATATATATATATATAAAGAATGAATAATAACAGGTAGACATCATAAAAAGTTAATTTATTCCGTGTGCTTACAAATGTTTCCAATATATATGTATATATACTGAAGGAAGTGTGGTAAGGAACCAGATGGACCATATATATATATATACTTATATGTGAGTGCCTGTGCACGTATGTGTGCGTAAGTGCGTGTGTGTATATGCATTCATTTATATGCACACTTGTGACATGGCATGGTCATGAATGGACGGATATAAACATTCATTGACAATATTATGGTGGATATCATAGCCTTATCATTGGTGCTCCTGAGTTGTTTGTAAGTGGTTCCTGCTAACAGGAGGAAGGTTTAATCTATGTCGTATTGTATAGACAAAAGCATAGCTGACTCAAAACTATTAATCTGAATCAATAGATCAATAAGAATCTAATGAAAATTCTCGTAGTGTTAGGCCTTTATTGGATCAATCAATATAATTCACCTTATGGTTGATGTTGTCATCTAACTCCAGGTCAGTAGTGATTACGCAGATATATAATGAAACATATTCCTGTCTTGACCAATTCGACTTTTTAGTAGTGATCGGGGACTATGTTATGTTTCCTGCCATTTTGCATACTTCAGTCGGTAGAACGTGATTTGAAAGATTTGGCTACTTTTTCTAACAATTCAAGCACTCAAAGTTTCCGACATTTGCTTACGCACTCTATAATTCATCTTTGATGAATGAGAGAACATGGACCTTTCATAGCTACTCAAACATTCCTGTATAATTATCAAAATATATGAAGGAAATGGTTTTAGCATCTTACTGATATTCCAACGTAAGCAGAAGGGATGTGAGAAACATATTGGTTACATTATTTAACATGTTAAAATAAAGTACCAGTAATACACTGGGTAATTGCTGGCCTTGTGCCTAAAGTAGAAACAATTATTTAACATGTTAAAAATTACTCAGAATCACAAAATTATTATACAAAATAATATATTTGATAAATTATTCTATGTAGTGTCGTTTCAATGAGAGTTTATTGCTGAGCCCTTGGCAGTGGATACTTCTGGTGTCCTTAGCCCTAGGACTACCACCATAGGTGGTAAGTAGGGAGGTAGTCCTAGGCTGGTCAGCCGCTGGTGTGAGCCTCGAGGGATGGAATGGCTCTTCCAGCGCATCTCCCTTACCATCCTCCGCGGAAACGCCTTCTCCATTCTGTCCGCCGGGGCTGTAGGGCGGCCAGCACTTGGGACCCTATTTGCTCACAATATAGAGAGATGGGAAGGGCGTGAGATATGGAGGCGATGACAGTGGGAGTTTCGCCCTTCCGTGTTCGGACACATTGCACCTATCAGATCCCAGACCCCATTCACTTAATGTAAGATAACCACCATCTCCATTTAGCTACGTATATGGACAAAACTCGTTTCCATGTCCAAGAAATTTCATTCGAGAAACAATGTGTTACTATAAAAAAATGTTCGGTGAAAAATCATTTCGATATTCTTTTAATCTCGATAAAATAACATTGGATGTAAGTCGTTTTCTTTAAAAGTCATATCACGGTTAGAGAATAATGTATTGAAGTATATTTTTTTAAACTCTCAAAGAAAACATCTGGTCTCGTTTCGTTAACCGTTGAGGAGACGTGTAAATAAATATATTTTACAGGGTTTGAAATATTCTTGTAAATACCTAAACACAAAAGAGATATTTAGATGATGCCCGCATTTAAACATGGAAGCAGACAAGCCCAGACACACAACACACCACGCGCTGGGTGACGTTCACTTCAAAATAATTTTTTTAATAATCAAAATATAGCCAGACATGTATATAATGTGAAATAAAACTGGAAGGCCCATATATATACGTGTGTGTATGTATATATATAAACGTGTGTGTGTATATACATATATATATATATGTATGTGTGTATATATATATATATATATGTGGGTGTCTGTGATCTATATGCACTGGACACATACACATATATACACACACACTCACATATATACATATATTATATATATATATATATATACACAACAACACTACAAGCTCTCTATCTTCCATTCTCCTTCTCTGTCTCCTCCCCCTCTTCCTATGTTTCTCTTTCAATCTACTCTGCCACAAACACTATCTTTCTCTCTCTTTGTTTATGAAGGCACCCAGAAAAAACCCGTATCTCGGGAACCCGTTCTTCGATTGACGCGAAACTTGTTTTATTCCATTTGTATTCCCATTTTGGGGTCAACTTCCTTTGAAAGTATGTTGTCATTATGCGCCCTCTTGGCTGTATTATATTACAGACAAACAAGCAAGCAATCACAGAGTTTTAGTAATATGTACACATAAATATATACACATAAATAACATATACACACAACCTCAGAATAAAACATTTTAACAACTATAATTATATTCAAAACTAAAAATTTACAGATACATGGGTTACTCCACGTGAATACAAAAAACACCATATTTATTTCTACATTATTGCACCTGACGAGCTCTCATTTATAAAATAACATCGGCTATCTTAGCTTTGCATAAATGATAAATCTAAAGTCTGTCTTAAGCCAGAGGGCTCATTTGGCCGGTGCTTATCCCGTGAAGCGACTGAGAGTACAAGACTCCCCCTGGACAGGACGCCAGTCCATCGCAGGGTTAAACCCCCAGCTATTGCTGGTACTCATTTTCAGCTGAGTAAACTGGAGCAACGTGAAATAAAGTGTCTTGCTCAAAGAAACAATACTTCAGCCGGTCTGAGAATTGAACTCACAACCTTTCGATTGCAAGCCTAATGCTCTAACCACTAAGCCATGCGCCTTCACTGCATAAATGATAAGCAACACTAGATTAGCATTGTGATGGGAAATTATTTATATATACATGTGTGTGTGTGTGTGTGTGTGTGTGTGTGTGTGTGTGTGTGTGTGTGTGTGTGTGTGTGTGTGTGTGTGTGTGTGGGTGTGTGTGTGTGTGGGTGTGTGTGTGTGTATGTGTGTGTGTGTGTGTGTGTGTGCGCGTGTGTGCGCGTGCGTGCGTGTGCGTGCGTGTGAGCGTGCGTGTGTGCGTGTGCGTGTGCGTGTGTGTGTGTGTGTGCAACTGTGTGTGTGGTAATAAACACATTTCTGAAGAAGAGTACCGTTGGGGGTAAGATATCACGAGGCAAATTAATGGTTCTCTCTATATCTGACGGTGAAGCGACAACCCATATGTACACACAGACACATACACACATATATAGATATATGTACGTACGTACATACATACGTACACACATACGTACATACATACACAAACACATACATACATACATACATACATGGTGGCTGCCAACTCGTTTTCGAGTACGGCCACTACTTTATATCCATGTAGGAGAACCCTCACCGATGCGCTGAACGAGTGTGACTTTTTAGTCCAGCCAGCGACTTGAAAACTTTGGTACAAACACTACACTTGTGACAATTATTGACACATAGTGCTGGGCCCATGGTACCATGTGACGACAAGTGCAGAGAGATCTCTAGATATAAAGCAATGCCTGTGCCGTGAAGCTTTTATAGTGAGCAAAGGTACTGCGCAAAGCCAGTCCCACTCTCTTAACCAAGATGATATTTACCAAAAAGAAGAACAAGTCAACATCATTGGATACCATCAGGGTTGTAGGTGTTATATCAGAGTTTTCCTTCTCTTATAATTCTGCCTTGACAAAGGCTAAGGGGTCATCTCTCCCGGTGATTTTGGATGGCCATTGACTCTTAAGAGCTCCTTTGCCCTTTGACAGGTTTTGTTTTTAGTCCTGCAGGATATCGAAAGTCACCCTCCTCACCAAGAAACCTTGGTGGGGTTGCCAGTTTAGTCGCCAATGACACGAACCTGAGACAGGTTGTACTGGGATACATGTTACCAATAGCACCAACTGGTCACCTGACATACATACATACATACATACATGATGGCTGCCCCCTCGTTATCGAGTATGGCCATTGCACGATATGCCATTATTAATAATTATTAATTAATTCTATCGTGCAATGCATGTGCGTGAAGATATTTTTTAAAGTGCGGAAAGACTGTGCACTGAACTAATCGCACTCTCTGAGCAACAGTAGCTATAACCCGAAAAGAAGAAAAGATCAACATCATCGGTAACTACTGAGCCGTAGGTTTTATATCGGAGTTATCCCAGTTTCCTGAGTTGCCTTCTCTTAGAAATATGCCCTGACAAAGGCTAGGGGTCCTTCACTCCCAGTGGTTTAACCGCGCGGTACATGTGTATATACATATTTACACACTTTTGGATGCCCGTTGACTCTTATGAGTTCTTCCGTCCTTTGTCAGGTTTTGTTTTTTGTTCTGCAGGGTGTCCAAAAGCACCCTCCTCACCAAGTAAACTTGGTGGGGTTGCTGGTTTAGTCGACGACGACCCGACCATGCGATAGGTTGTACTGGGTTACATGTTACCGGTAGCACTCGTGAGTGACCCGACATACATACATACATACATACATGAGGATTGCAGTGTCTTCACCGACGATTGCCGTCTCTTATTGATTATTCATTGTCCTCGCATCCATATCCATGACTTCGTAGTTGACTTCGTAGGCCAGCTGTAGATCGGCATGGTTTACGACAGGGGTGACGGAAGAGAGTTGTGATTTACACAGGACCGGTGGTGTCACCCTGTGGGGCACAATCTATATGTATCACCATGTGTCTTTTTAGTTCGGAACTAGTTCTCCACACTTTGTTGCATATCATGCACATTGTTTCGCCAGGTCTTTGTTGAGTGGTGTTGCAGGTGGTTATACTTTCATGTGACTTCAGGTGATTAACATAACCGGCCTTTGAGAGGTGTACACACTGAGAGAAATTGCATGTCCAACTATTAATGACTTCATACATACATACATACATACATGCATACACCCACATACATACATACATTCATACATACACACACATACATACACAGACACACACAGAAGAAACGTACACAAACACACACACACACGGGCACACACACACACACATACATACATGATGGATGCAAACTCATGTTTGAGCATTGCCATCACCTGATAAAACGCTCAAAAATGTGAGGCTCGAATGTGGCTCTTTAAACCAGCCAAAGATTTGCACACCTGGTACACACATGGCAACTGTAGGCTCCTCCGGGACTTTCCATTGCTTTGTTCTGGCTGTGTGTTCTCATGTCTTTTTACACCTCCCATGCTTGCACATTCCTTGCTACATTCCTTAGACCTTTTCAGATCATAATCTTCATAAGGTCGACTGATATATCTTTGTTCATGTCTAATCAAAACTGTTTTACTCAAGCAGACTCGACCACAGTGCTGGCAAACCAGATGATGTTTAAACATACATACATACATATACACATGCATACATACATGATGGCTGCCCCCTCGTTATTGAGTACAGCCATTGCACGAGAAAAAAACAACAAAAATACCCCCCATAATAATAACAAAATAATAATAATAACGACAACAACAATAATATACTTACATATATATTTATATATATAACAACTAGAAATTGATTAACATATAAATAAACATATGAAACAATCACAGGGGATAATTTGTAAAAGTGTGTAAGCACACAAAGCTAGGTAGGTAACTAAATAAAGTTTAACTAGAACTTCAAAAATAGTTACCTGATAAAATGATTAATCTACCATGTATATATTCCATTAAAGAAATATATTTCACCATATATTTCTTTAATGGAATATATACAAGAAAGATTAATCATTTTATAAGGTATCTATTTTTGAAGTTCTAGTTAATCTTTATTTAGTTACCTACATAGCTCTGTGTGCTTACACACTTTTACAAATTATCCCCTGTGATTGTTTCATGTTTATTTATATGTTAATCAAATTCTAGTTGTTATAAAATGCTCGGACCTATTCATTAGAATCTTGGAGCTTATATTACGGGTGATATGGCGCATGTCTTTCTGGCATGACACCCTTAATTTGATTTAGATTAAATTTATATTGATTTATCTTAATTTTGGATATATATTTATATATATATATATATATATATATATATATATTTATATATATATATATAAATATATATATGTATATATATATATATATATATATATATATATATATATATATATATATATATATATATATATATATATATATATATATATATATATATATATATATATATATATATATATACATATATATATATATATATATAGTAATAATAATAAATTTGAAGACTAAAATCCAAAGAGGGCTCGATAAGGATAAATATATATCAAATATATAAGAACCCTAGAGCAAATATTTATTAAAATAACAGATTAAAGTTTAAGCAAAGAATGGATCTTCTGAAACTAACAAAGTCAATCTGTAAACGCAGAACTGGATATTTAAAAAGACATTGCAACCGGAGGAAGACAGGAAGACGATACTTTGGTTCGTGGAAACGGTCGCTGGCTAAGAACGGGAAAAAAAGAATATAATACGTCATTAATAGGTAATAGGAGCGGTGAAAAGCAATTACGCGCAAAGACAGAACCACGTTTATGGTATAAAAGAGGTCGTAGACTAATGTTCTCTTAGGTGGTGCATAGAGACGTTCTCTGGCAATGAACGAAAAAACGAAGATAATACGTCATATGTGGAGCGTGGAGAACAATAGCACGCAAAGATAAAACCACGTAAATGGTATAGCAGAAGTGGTAGACTAAATTCTAACTAGGAGACCGAATGAATCTCCGCTACAGAGTTAAGAACCAAGTAATTAAATACAATACAGAAGTAATAGAAATAAATAAATACAAACACGCAAACAAATACGTACATACACAAGCATACGCAAAACTTACCATAGGTAAACAAAACCACGCACATATAAATATGTGTATGTGTGTAAGCGTGTCTACAAATAAATAAATAATTATATAAACGTATATAAATAAACAAATACGTATATAACAAGCGCACACACATACCTACATGTAAATACACGAATGTTCGGAGACGTATGTCCACCAAAACATGAAGTACACATATACACATGCCCTACATACGTACGAACATGCATACTCACACAGACGCAAAACTCCCGTATACACATAGCCGAACCATATGTACCAGAAATATAAAGAAATTATACGCCATAACGATCAAATATACGTACGCGAAGGTATACGTACCTTCACACAACATACGGATAATATATACTTACCTATGCAAATAAGTAAAGGTATAAACAAACATATACTTAGCTCCCACATCGAGACGTAAAATATCCACGTATAGATCGAACTATCCGTTAGGGTATAACGTGGGGCTGTAATACAGGAAAGTTTTGTGCAATTTATGTTTACAAGCCGAAATTGCCTCAGATTTTTTGTTTAAGCTGTGGTCTGTGGCGTAGAGTATTTCCAGGGTCTCAGCGGCGCAGAGGTCACATGGTCTTTTATTTCCGTTATACGATCTAGCCCTAGCTAGGATCTCCTAGTGCAACTTATATTGGGTGTGGTTGTCTTTTAGACTCCAGATATAAGCTGAAAGTGACGTCATATTCCTTCTAAGAGGGTAACGAAAAGAATGGGTATGCATGTAAAGACGCTGCTTGAATCTATTGGCTGTTAACCCTATGTAGGCCCTACGGGACGTGGGTGTTACAACCTTACATTTGTAGACAATGTTACTAGAGAGGCAATTCCCGGATAGGGGGCAATCAACCCGATTCCTACAATTACAGTAAGTACTAACTACAGGGTTGCACGTGTTCCTACGGCTAGGTAGTTTAGCTAAATTTGAAGCTGTGATGTTATGTGCAAAGTTAGGAGTCGTAGAGTAAGAAATTTTAATAGTATTTCTATTAAAAATTTTACTATATTCATGTGTAGGGGGAAAATGCTTCGTAATAAGGGAAAGAAAGATGTTAGCTAAAGGTGTGGCCACCTCCATATTATATAGTGGGTTATACCAACAAATGCGACGGGATCTATTTCTTCTTGGTCTATTTTCGTACTCTGTATATGCTACCTTATCGACAAATCCACTTCGAGCAAGAGCTTCATTGTAATAAGTGGAATGGTCGTTGAAAATACGCTTGTTGGTGGAAAGACGGGAAAGCCTCAACGAAACGTTTCTTACCAGGTTCTTGGTTATGCTGGCAGGATGGTTGGAATGCTTACTTATGTAATTAAGCGTATCATTCGGCTTTCTATACGGGTAATACAACCCATTCAATAGGTTGAGGGTAACGTCGAGGTAATTAACGACCGAGAGATTGGCCTCAACCTGTATAGAGAGGTTGAAGCCTTTAAAGAAGGCTGTGAGTTCTTTTCTGAACCTGTCGCAAGCACAAGGTCCGCACTTAGTCATGGTCAAAAGACCATCGTCACGGTAGAAACCACCGCCCGCGGGAATTCGTCCTTGATAGAAAAAAGAAGGAAAAAGGCCGATAAGATCGGTAACCTCCGCAGAATCACTGGCGCCCATACTCACGTCGAATGGGGTACTATTGGATTTGTTCATCCAAATAGAGTCGTCGAAATTAATCACCGACTTTCGGGCATTGAGGATGACATCAACCTCGAAATCCTTAACCACTGTGAGTGTTTTAGCGAAATTGATAGTTCTAAGGAGAAGTGGTAAAGTGATGGAGGAGTAGTAATTGTTGATGTCGAATTGGATAAAACGGCAATGTTCCTTGTTGCATATGCCGTTGAACCAATCAATCACCGCGAAAGAATTGTTCCACAGTGCAAGAGGGGCCAAGCTTTTAATTTCAGGTATAATTCTATCAAGAATCGTCTTACTAAGTCTACCTAAATCGGACTTCGTAGGGTTAATAAGCCGAATAGAGGGGTTGTTCGGATAATTGGATTTGTGATCCTTCAGGGTAAAGTGGGGAGAAATAGGGTCCAGAGGTTCGGTCCGGTCCAGGATGTTGAGATCAGATGTGATTTTAAACCCAGCATCGTTGATTTCATTGATGACGCACCGATTAGTTTTACGGTAATCCTTAGTTACAGCATTATGTAGACATATATATATATATATATATATATATATATATATATATATATATATATATATATATATATATATATATATATGTATATATATATTTATATATATATATATATATATATATATATATATATATATATATATATATATATATATATATATATATATGCATATATATATATATATATGTGTGTATATATATACATGTATGTATATATATATATATATATATATATATATATATATATATATGTATATATATATATATATATATATATAAGTATATATATATACATATATATATACACGTACATACATATATGTATACAGACGTACAGTAGTATATATAGTATATATATACATACATGCCAACATATATATATGTACATATGGATTCATCGAACATTTAATATAATGCTCGGTGTGTTTGTAAACAAACATCCCGTATTAAGCCGTAGTGTCTAGCAACCATCGTTGCTCGTTTGTTCAACACTGACAAAGGAACGCTGTACTAGTTTCAAGCTTATTAGCTATCGTCAGCAACGTATACCTTCCTGCCAGATTGTTGAACGTATATACTTACCATATGCATATTAACGGCTGAGTAGCCATATTTGCATATCGAGTGGGTTAATCGGCCGGGTGCACCGAAAACGATAAACGGAAAAAATGAAACGAAATTTCATTTCCCACTCTTAGTACGGCTGTTACTTAAATATAAGTATGTACACGTACATACATATATGTATACAGATGTACAGTAGTATGTATATATATATACATACATGCACACATATATATATATGTACGTATGGATTCACCGAACATTTATTATAATGCTCGGTGTGTTTGTAAACAAACATCCCGTATTAAGCTGTAGTGTCTAGCAACCATCGTTGCTCGTTTGTTCAACACTGACAAAGGAACGCTGTACTAGTTTCAAGCTTATTAACTATCGTCAGCAACGTATACTTTCCTGCCAGATTGTTGCTAGACACTACGGCTTAATACGTTTGTTTACAAACACACCGAGCATTATAATAAATGTTCGGTGAATCATAAGAGAGGTCTCTTATGATTGATGTAAATACTTTTGTTTTTGCAGGAAAGCGCCTGATGTTAAATATGTTGCCTGAGGTTTGATATCGGATGTAAACACAATGCTCGCAATTCCTGAATGCAATACAGAAAACTATTGCAATGTATAAGGCAAACAGGGTCGGTGCTGGAATATCCCCCTGTTTCACTCCATTTTTTTACTGAGATAGGCTCCGACATATTACATCCGACATTAACCCAAGCCTTCATGTCGTCATGGAAAGACCTAACTAAAGCAAGGAACTTATCAGGGCAACCCATAATGCATGTCTGTTAACAGTATCGAAAGCTTTTGTCAGATTGACAAAACCTGATGCAGATCCAAACCTTGTTCCATCCACTTCTCCTGGAGCTGTCTAGCTGAGAAGATCATATCAGTAGTGCCGCATCCAGCACGAAAACCAGATTGACTTTCAGGAAGAACACAATCTGCAATGTGTGTCAGGAGACGGTCCAGAAGCACCCTACATTAAACTTTCCCTACGACAGAAAGCAATGATATACCTCTGTAGTTCCCACAATCATTCTTGTTACCCTTTCCCTTGTACAAGACCACCATTACTGCATCTCTCTAGTCTTCAGGTACGGATTCATTAGCCCATATCCTGCCAAACAAAGAGTGAAGATGTTGCAGAAGTCTCTCACCACCATATTGTAGGAGCTCTGCATGTATGCCATCCATACCTGGAGACCTTCTACTGTTCAGCTTCGAGATAGCCACTGCAGCCTCCAAATCCGTCGGAGGTTCTGCGAGAGCTACTTTCAGAGGACTTTCTGGAATGAGATTGAGGAAATCTTCATTGACGACAGACGGCTGATTCAAAAGATCATGAAAGTGCTCTCGCCACCTTCCTAGAATTCCTTGTGAGTCATGAAGAAGTTCTTTGCCATCCTTGCTGCGAAGCGGTGGCACCAGAGATGAAGACGCTCCATAAACTTCACGCAAGAGACTGTACAACAGCTTTGTGTTATTGGGATCTGACGCAGTTTGTATCTCACCAGCCTTCTCACTCCACCACTGATCCTTCATCTGAGAAAAACTCCGCCTAACACGTGATTTCACATCCTTGAGTTCCTTATGCAACATATTCCTCTCCTGTGGTTTTACCGTCACGTAGCGTGACAGAACCCACCTCTTATCAGCCAACAAGTCTTTTATATGTTCATCATTCTCATTAAACCAGTCTTGCTGTTTTCTCTGCACCAATCCCAGAACACGCCTGCCTACATCATAAACCGACTTTTTAAGTGTCGGACAATCCTCACCAAGATCTGCAACCTGCATCTATTCTCGCAATGTCCTCTTCACATTTTTATCCCTAAGACGAGCAGCATTCAATCTTCTGGGCAGGGTAACACCAGGAACCCGGATTTTACGTTTAGTGATTAGTTTCACGTTTGCGCGTACCAGGCGGTGGTCCATCAAGCACCCAGCTCCACGAAGATCACGAACACACTGCACATCCCATCTGTCACGCATCCTGAGAAGGACGTAGTCCAAAAGATGCCATTCATTAGATGCAGGATGCATCCATGTAGTCTTAAATTTGTTCTATTGTTGGAACATGGTGTTGGTAACTCACAGATCCAGCTCCTCACACATCTGCAGCAGGAGCATACCATTGCTCTTATGAGTTCTTCCGCCCTTTTTCAGGTTTTCTTTTTTGTCCTGGAGGGTGTCCAAAATCATCCTCCTCACCAAGTAAAGTTGATGGGGTTGCCGGTTTAGACTTCGACGACCCGACCATGGGACAGATTGTACTGGGTTCAAGAGTGCTACATACGTACATACGTACAGGCATACATACATACATATAAACATACATACATACATACATACATACATACATACATACATACATACATACATACATACATACATACATTCATTGGATTTGCGGACAAAGAGCGCACCTCCCTAATTCATAGTCTACAACTGGCTGCGATAGCTGGCACCTTCAAATTTTGCAAAACTTTCTTGCGATTCAAGGGATGACAATTTCTTTTCTCTTACAACCTTGCCACCAGCAAGGTGGCCGGTCAAAAAAATATACTTAAAATTAAGAGAAAGAGATAACATATGTATAACAATTGAAATTTCCCTCAACGAAATCTTCCAGAGAGAAATTAACTCATGTATAAATATCTCTCTTGCTGAACGTGTTAAAACGACAAAGTTTAATAAAAAACCAAATAATGAAAGACTACGTGTTATTGATGAAATAGGGGATGAATATTTACGACGAATAAAAACCACAACATTTCGGCAAATCAACGCCTGTATATATGCAATAGCAACGAGAGTGAAGCATTATCTTGGTGATAGCAGAGATATTAACAAGAACAAAACACCATAAATACCATCATATATAACTAAAATAGAAAAGATTGCTGACCTAAGAAAAAACATAGGATATGTGACAATGTTCCTTACATGCAAACAAACATAAAAAAAACTCACTCCTCACCAACAAAGAGTGAAAAAACAAGAATTGAGAGCTGTCAGCGAAAAACGCCGATACCTGAAGAAGATAGATGAGAGAAAAGAGCTTAATAAAAGATTCAGACGAAACCAAACATCAGTCTATAGAGATATGAAGGGCAAAATAATAAGTATCACTGAGGCCTCATCCCAGAAAGACATAGATTCCTTCTGGAGAAAAATATGGGGTGAAAAGAAGAATTTCAACCAAGATGCAGTGTGGCTAAGAGACATCCGAAAGAACTATTGCTCCTACACTACAACAAAAACATACGAAATAAGTGAGGGTACCCTTCAGACTGTGATAGGAAAACTCCAAGATAAGAAAACACCAGGAGGAGACAGGATTGTCGGCTACTGGTACAAAAAACTGATATTCTATCGGAGGTATCTTACTGACCTCTACCAACAAGTTCTTAAGGGAGATATACTTATACCAGAATGGTTGACATTAGCACAAACGTTACTGGTCCCCAAGAACAAAGACACCCACTTGGCAAAAAACTACCGACCGATTGCATGTCAGAACATGATGTATAAGATGTATACAGCCTGCCTGAACCTATTCCTCCAAGATCACTGTGAAAATAATAACATCATCACAGATGAACAAGCAGCTGGAAAGAAAAGGGTTTGGGGATGTGCTGAACAACTCCTAATCAACAAAACTGCGATGTCGGAGGTGCGACAACTTAGGAGGCATATGACTACAGTCTGGCTGGACTACAAGAAAGCTTTCGATTCAGTTCCCCACTCTTGGATGATAGAGGCCCTCCACCTTGCTAAAGTCCCAGACATTATTGTCAGAGCCATAGAGAGGCTGTCTTCTTCTTGAGCTACTATCCTAAGGTTAAAGACAGAGAGGGAGGACTCTGTTTTCGCTGATAAAATAAAATATTGCAGGGGTATATTTCAGGGGGACAGTCGCTCTGTGATATTGTTCATCTTGTCCTTAAACTCCTTGTCCTTTCTGCTCAAGAAATGTGAGGGATACATCATTGGCTCACAGGAGGACAGAAATACGAACCTAACCCATAACTTCTTTGTGGACGATCTAAAACTCTATACCAAGAACATGGATGGGATGAAGAAAAATCTTGACCTGGTTACAACGTTCTCAAAGGATATAGGAATGGAGTTTGGCCAAGATAAATGCTCATATATGACTGTAAAGTGGGGAATAACAACAACACAATCTAGCAACATTGTCAGCAATGGTCTAACTGTTTCACCGATATCTGATTAGACTGCTACAGATACCTGGCGATAGATGAGAACATATCCTATAATTGTATCTGTAATAAAGAACGCGTAATCAGGGAATACTACACGCGATTAAGAAAGATCTGGTCATCGGTACCCTCTGCGCAAAACAAAACAATGGCTCACAATGTGTTTGCTGTGCCTGTCCTAACACCAACGTTTGGAATACTCAATTGGACGATTAGACGAAATCCGAGCAGTTGATGTTGGATCTCGAAAAATACTGAACAACACCGGAAACTTCCACATCAACAGTGACATAGACCGCCTTTACTTGAAACGTAAGCAGGGAGGCAGAGGCCTAACATCAGTCCAGACAAAATTTGAATGTCGCATCATATCTCTCCGACAACATCTACGAACCTCGAAGCGTAGGAGCCCGTCCCTCAAGTAAGTCTATCTGCATGTAACATACGATCATGAGAGTTGGGAAGGAACTCCTTGAGAGATATTCCCTGTGTGATAATCAAAGTCTCACACCCAGGGATGTCGCTCAGCAGTATCGCACTGAATCCATGGATGAAAATCTGTATGCCTATCAGCAAAAAAATCATACATGGATATGTTGCCAGGAAGCTCAGAGTGAGAGTAATATAGATAAGGAAAGTAGTCTATCTTGGACCAACAACCACTATATTGGCTCCCACTTTGAAGCATACACTTTTGCTATCCAAGAACAGGAGATTACAACGAAATATCCGATTCACAAAATAGATAGGGATGCAGGCAAAACACATAAATGTGATAACAAGTGCAGACACTGCAGAACTAACATCGAGGATATCACCCATATCATCAGTAGCTGTCCAAAGATGCCATCACGGTACTATCTACCTACGAGGCATGATGTAGTGGCCAAAACACTGTGCAATGCAGTTCGTAAAAAAGATAGCCCTCATAATAAACACATTAAAAGCTACAACAATGTGGAAGACATCCATGTACATAATATGAAAGAGTACTGGTGGAATGTTCCAGTAAAAACCCCAATAAAATGCAAGCATAACAGACCAGATATTTTGATATGGGACAGGGAGAAGAAAACATGCACAGTAGTGGAAATTAGCTGCCCAGCAGATACCAACATAATATCAAAGATTAGTGAAAAGGAGAATATTTATGCAGAACTGATGAGAAATCTGCAGATACTCCACCCTGATTACACCTTCAAATTTATGCCTATGATTACTGGGGCACAGGGATATGTTAGTAACTGCTTCAATACAAATCTTGAGAAGCTAGGCTTCACAGGAACAGAATGAACACAACTAGTTAGGAAACTACAAGTACAATCCATTAATGGAACAGTAAAAACATGTAAAACATTCTAAAAATGTTGCATCTAATAACTGCATATATACATGTACAGATACAAAGCATATACACATGCTCACATACAACTCAAAACATCCACATCCACACATGCAATAACATCCATATCTACACATGCATGCATACATACATATCTACCTAGTTGATGTTGTGTAAATTCCAACGAGTGAATCTTGTGTCTATTGGTAAAACTTTGTGAAATTATAAAACCAGAAGAACATACATACATACATACATACATACATACAGAGATAGAAGCAGACCTATCAACAAAAGCATTACAACTGTGACCATTTCTGTCTTTTCTCCTTCTACAAGAAATGCAGGATTACATTATCGATAAAAGGGGAGGGGGGTGTATTGACAGTATTGGTAGAGGGTCAGACACCATATTATGTAGCATTGAGTTATGGCCCTTTACGGTCTGAGTTCAAATCACGCCGAGGTTAAATATGCTCAGACCGTAAAGGGCCATAACTCAATGCTACAAAGGATGGCGTCCGACACTCTACCAATACTGCCAATCCACCGCCTTTTTTTTTTTTATCGAAAATGCAATCCTGCATTTCTTAGATAGATAGATAGATGAGTGGATCGATGGATAAAAATATATATATCTATGTATCTATATGCATGTGCATTTGTATGCATGTATGTATATGTCTATGTGTGTCTGTGGATATATATATATATATATATGTGTGTGTCTTCCAAAACGACCATTTTTAATATATGTGTGTACATGTGTATGCGTAAATGTATGCGTTTGTATATATATATATATATATATATATATATATATATATATATATATATATATATATCGATGATATATATTTATTCTATTATATATATTTCAAGGGTACCAACACTTTGGTACGCCTTCATCAGATAAAATACAAAATTGTATATGTATGCGTCTTTCTCTCTCTATATATATATAGAGACACACACACACACACACACACACACACACACACGCGCACACACACACACACACACACACACACACACACACACACACACACACATATATATATATATATATATATATATATATATATATATATATATATATATATATATATATATACAAACGCATACATATACACATACACACGTACACACATATATTAAAAATGGTCGTTTTGGAAGACACACACATATATATATATATATCCACAGACACACATAGACATATACATACATGCATACATATGCACATGCATACAGATACATAGATATAGATATTTTTATCCATTGATCCACCCATCTATCTATCTATCTATCTATCTAAGAAATGTGAGGCGAGCCTTTCCAAGACTCGTCTCACTCACCGAGCTGCAATCCTGGGTCAAGCAAAGACCGAGAAAACTGGGCGCCTGGCACACCGAGTGTGCCCGGCGCTCACGGCTCTCTGGCAGGCGGACCCGGCTGTCAGTGGAGAATCCACCTCGTCATTCTATAGAGGGCTGGTGGTTAGCAGGTGCGACGACGCCCTCGGAGAAGCCCGAGGCATGGAGGAAGACGAAATGGCCAACCTGTTCGGTAGGACATTCAGCCCGGGACCCATGGATAACTTCCAGAGGTCCCTGGCCTGGCAGTGCTACAGAAGGGCTCTGGCCGTTCGAGAAAGGCTCTACAGACACGAGCGCCCGGGTAGGGACCCCTCGAAAAAGATCTGTCCCAGATGCGTGTGCGACGAGGTAACCGTTGCACACGCATTGGTACACTGCTCGGGCATTGCCGATATGTGGGGCTATGTCGAACAACTGCTGTCAAGGGTGGGACCGATCCGGTTGACCACCGAGTCTATTGTAACGATCAAGCCGCCTCCCCTCTTCAAAATCGAAGGAGAGGCGGTGTTTCTGTGCGTAATAGCTATGGCGAAAGAGGTTGTATGGTGGACGCGTCTGAAAGGACTGAGGTCAGACACCTTTCTCTCTTGCCAACAACTGGTCCGTTTCTTCCGATATCATTTCGGAAGAAGGATCAGGATGGAGAGAGAGGTGCTGCACCCCAGCCGTTTGTATGAAATATGGGTGAAAGTGGCGAGAATGGCCCGTGTGAATGGGCCTTCACTCTACATCAGACTATAGGTGAGGAAGATAAAAGACCAAGGGAGCACGCCCTCTCTGTGCTCCCGAGGAGAAGGGTTGCACAATTTTTTCGGGGGTGTGTGCGACCCCCAAGGCGCCTCCTCTCTATTGAGGATTTTGTTATAAATTTTATCTTGTTATATTTTATTTTATTTTTATATTTTGTTATTGCCTCCTCCTTATTGAGCACGCCTTGTTATGTAAACTCCCCCCATTGTACTTGTCCCACTTTTTGATGCCTTGGTGACAAATAAAAAGAAAATTATATATCTAAGAAATGCAGGATTGCATTTTCGATAAAAAAAAAGGCGGTGGATTGGCAGTATTGGTAGAGTGTCGGACGCCCTCCTTTGTAGCATTGAGTTATGGCCCTTTACGGTCTGAGTTCAAATCCCGCTGAGGTTAACTTTGCCTTTTATCATTACGGGGTCGATAAATCAAAGTACCTGCAATGCACTGGGATAATAATTGCTGGCCTTGTGTCAAAAGTATAAACAATTATCGATAAAAATCGATAAAATATATATGGGGGGGGGGCATATACGTGTGCATTTATGTATGTGTGCGTGTGTGTGTTTGTTTGTATATATGTTTGTAGGGTAATCCTTTGCATTGTGGCATATGTATGACCAGTTACATGAAGAATTGTTGTCATGATATAATCCCTCAGTCAGCTTCACATATTTTAATTAAGTCACCGATACGTGAATTTTTTTATCTCATGTCACCCTTATTCTCTCACTCATTCTCCCCCTTTACTGTCTTATATTTCTTTATCTTTTTCTCCCACCTCAAACATAGACACACATTGAGTGTCACCCTCCCTTCTTCTCTACTTCACTTCCATCACTTTTCTCTCTCCCTCCCATCATTTCTCTAGTTCTCTCTCTCTCTTCCATCACTTCTCTAGTACTCTCTCTCCCATCACTTCTCTCTCTATCTCTCTCCCATCACTTCTCTAGTACTCTCTCTCTCTCCCATCACTTCTCTCTCTATCTCTCTAACTCACTCTCTCCCTCACTCACCCTCTCGCTCTCGCTCTCTCTCTCGTTCTCTCTCTCTCTCACACTCTCTCCTTCTTTTACCATTTTCCCTCCTTCTCTCTTCTTTACTTTGCCTCATTAAGTTTCACATAATCAGTTCTCTCATGTACTAAATCTTTTCCAATGTCTGCCAGTCTCACAAAGCCTATCAGTTGTTCCCTCTCTCTCTTTCTCACATTTTGGCAGTATCGGTAGAGTGTCGGACAATCTGCTTTGACGCATAGAGTTACGGCCCTTATCATTCTGAGTTCAAATCCCGCCGAGGTTAACTTTGCCTTTCATCCTTACGGGGTAATAATAATAATAATAATAATAATACTGCTACTACTACTCTCTTCACGTTCGGTTTAGAAGACTAATGTTATAGCGAGCCATACCTATAACCAACAGCACGGCGCCCAAACCAACGTAAAAAATAATTGTGGAAGTGAGAATAGTACTAATAGCTACTGCCCACATAACAACTACAAAGGCAGCAGGACGGGTGTATTACCACACCCACACTGTCATAGTCTGGCTAATAGTAGCAACTACTGCCTATTTGAATTATTCCCTGCTTACAGGCTTAATAAATCTAATGGTTTATTACCTACACCTTCTAAACCGCCTAGGACAACTCGGAACTGCCACACGGGGGACAATCTGTGCACTCAGACATAATGCCAACAAAGGACGTATTATACAGCAACCCAATGGACATGATAGGAACACCCACCTCGGTAACAACACCCGTAGTAACACTAGAACTACGCGTAACCACCACCGTAATGTCCTGTGGTTCCATCGCCCCTACTCTCGGAGTGCGTCCTCCAAATTACCTAGAATCTTCTTCGAAGCCTTAGAGAAAAACTTCCCACCTAACCATAGATACAGAAAAATCCTCAATAAGAATAATATAAAAATCTCCTATTCCACTACACCTAATCTAGCTGACCTCGTAGTAATAAGTAACTACAACAAACTCACTAGTATACAGCATCCTAGTGATGGCAATTTTAGAGAACATGACAACTCAGGTAACCTTAGCAATTCTTTCGCCCCACATGATAACGTCGGTGGTAACCAGGACCGGCATCCTAGTATTAGCAGCGGTTTACAAAGTAGCACCGCATTAGAAAATAATTGCCGCACCAGTAGTGTGACTGATGACAGGGTTAGTGACCTTAACAGTTTTAACAACGGCTGTAGAAGATGCCGTAGCATGAGACGTAGGCATGGCACCATCCCGCGTGTTCATAGCTATTGTAATGCCAACTACAATAATAGCAGCAGGGGTGTCGATAATAATAATAACAATATTACGTTTGATACCAACACCTACCACCTTAGAGGTGACAGTAGTAAACATTGCAATTGTCGTGACCCTACAAACTGTCCACTCCGAGGCTACTGCCTAACTAAAAGTGTCATCTATAGATGTACTCTTACTAGCCAAAATAGTGTTAAGTATTACATAGGATCTACCTCTGGGTCGTTCAAGATCAGATTTCGAGCACACCCCCACTCTTTTAGGAATAGGAAGCTTAGACACTCTACGTCCCTCGCTAACTATATCACCCTATTAGATGACTCTAACATTAGCTTCACCACTTATTGGGAAATTGTGAATCAGGCAACACCCTACAATTTAAAAAAAAGCTGCCAACTCTGCCTTATACAGCTCGACCTAATACGGTGTACTTAATATTAAACATCTTTGAACAACACCATCATCCACCCTATGTTCTCCCTCCAGGGAGCTGCACTACATGTATTCAGATGAGCTTACTCCGCTGTATTGTTCCACACTGCTAGACTAATCTTTGGGTAATTTTACAGAACTGCTACTTATACCCATTAAACACTGCAGACATATGATCATATAATTATACCGATTCCATCTTAAGTGTCTTTACCTCTCTAGGCTTTTAAGCATACACTGAACTTTTAGCGTTATACTAACTAAAACTAGTGTATAGTCTTTAATGACGTTACTCATAATTGAAACTCATACTCATACCTTGTCATTGCCTCATTAAATCGATTTGACAAACCATAATTAAGCTAACCCCTTGTAGCAATAAATAAATATTTTTTTACTAGTGGTCATTAATCTGATAGTTAACTATACTTTGCACCGTTAATTACCTCCCTTAGTGCACAAAGACGTCACCATTTTGCTACACTGAGTAATGCATTCTGATGTTAAATTATGATTATACTCGTACAGAGTACATTATTAAATTATTTGCCTCTGTAATTGCCTCAGATGAGCCCCATTGGGCGAAACATATGTAAGAGCTTTTTATAAAAGTGATTTAACGGCTTGTTTCTCTTTCATCAATTTTTTCGATTATATATATATATATATATACACAATATATTAATAAATGGAAATTATATTTATAAAACCATAATTATTTTATTATATATATTTCAAGGGCTACCAAGGCAGTCTTGGTGCGCTTTCATCAGATAAAATACAAGATTTGTTTTATAAATATTGACATAACCGTGGAAAAGCAACCTTGACGGTTGACAGTTCACTGACTATCCAGCGAACTTTCAACCGTCAAGGTTGTTTTTCCACGGGTATGTCAATATTTATAAAACAAATCTTATATTTTATCTGATGAAAGCGCACAAACGCTGCCTTGGTACCCCTTGAAATATATATAATAAAATAATTATGGTTTTATAAATATAGTTTCCATTTATTAATATATTGAATATTTACTCCAGTAATTTGTTGAGTGCTTTATATCAGCTATAAACTTTTAAGCTTGTTGGAATCCCAACAAATTAAATATAACTTCTGCATATATATATATATTTGTCCCTCACTCTCTATATATATATTTGTCCCTCTCTCTATATATATATATTTGTCCCTCCCTCTCTCCATATAATATATATATTTGCCCCCCCCCCTCTCTCTCTGTAAATTTGCCTCCACCCCCACCCCCACCTCACCATCTCTCTCACTCTCCTTATCTCTGTCTAATCTATCCATTCGTTTTTGCTGTTAGAAGTGAATGGCTTACTTCCTGTGCAATAAATAATTTTTAATAATGCTTGCCTTCAGCACAAATGACTACTTACACATATACACATACACACACAAACGACCACATATACTTATACATACACACACACAAATGACTGCGTACACATATACTTATACACATACACAAACTCACACACTCACACATTCAAGATTACACACTCGTGCATAGGATTATTTCTACTGATACACACACTATTGCATATATATATCATTGTGTGTATGTAAAAGGTCAACGAAAAAATGATACATCCAACGATACAGAACAATGCAATGTATATATTAGTATAACGCTTGATATTGTAGGGAGAGAGTCTGAACGTTTCGGGCGTTAGTCTTTCATAGGAACATAAAATGAGAAATAGAACGATAGAGAAGTGAGAGAAGAGAAAGAAACAAAAAAAAAAGATTTGGAGGGAAGAAAAAGCGCGTGAGTGTTAAGTCATTATAATACATAAAGGTATACATATATGCATACATACATGCATTACATACATACATAGATACACACACATACATACATACACACACACTCATACATACACACACACACACGAACACTCACACACACATACATACATGCACAATCCATTAATGGAACAGTGAAAAATATGTAAAACATTGCAAAAATTCTGCACCTAATAACTGCATATACACATGTACAGATACAAAGCGTATACACATGCACACATACAACTCAAAACATCCACATCCACACATATACTAACATCGATACCTGCACACACATGCATGCAGACATGCATACATAATCTACCTAGCTGATGTTGTGTAAATTCCAATGAGAGAGTATTGTGTCTATGTTAGAAACCGCACTTTCTCTCTATTGGAAACAATTTGTGAAATTATAAACCAGAAGAACATACATACATACATACATACATAGATACATACATAGAGAAGCGATCTTCTTCTTGGACTACTATTCTAAAGTTAAAGACAGAGAAATAGGACTCTATTTTCACTGATAAAATAAAATATCCAGGGGTATATTTCAGGGAGAGTCTCTCTGTGATATTATTCATCTTGTCATTAAACCCCTTGTCCTTTCTGCTCAAGAAATGTGAGGGATACATCATTGGCTTACTGGAGGACAGAAATACGAACCTAACCCATAATTTCTTTGTGGACGATCTGAAATTCTATGCCAAGAATATGGATAGGATGAAGAAAAATCTTGACCTGGTTACAACGTTCTCAAAGGATATGGGAATGGAGTTTGGCCAAGATAAATGTTCATATATGACTGTAAAGCGGGGAAAAACAACAACCCAATCTAGCAACATTGTCACCAATGACCTAACTGTTTCACCAATATCTGATGAGGACTGCTACAGATACCTGGGGATAGATGAGAACATATCCTATAATGGTATCTGTAATAAGGAACGCGTAACCAGGGAATACTACACCCGATTAAGAATGATATGTTCATCGGAACTCCTGGGCAAAAGAAAACAGTGATTCACAATGTATTTGCTGTGCCTGTCCTAACACCAACGTTTGGAATATTCAATTGGACGATAGACGAAATCCGAGGAGTTGATGTTGGAACTCGAAAAATACTGAACAATACCGGAAACTTCCATATCAACTGTGACATAGACCGCCTTTACTTGAAACCTAAGCAGGGAGGCAGAGGCCTAACATCAGTCCAGACAGCATTTGAATGTCGCATCATATCCCTCCGACATCTACGAACCTCGAAGCGTCTTTCGAGCAAGTCTATCTGCATGAGAGTTGGGAAGGAACTCCTCAAGAGATATTCCCTGTGTGATAATCAAAAACTCACACCCAGGGAAGTCGCTCAGCAATATAGCAGTGAATCCATGGATGAAAAACTGCATGCTTATCGGCATAAAATCATGCATTGATATGTTGCCAGGAAGCTCCAGAGTGAGAGCAATATAGATAAGGTAAGTATTCTATCTTGGACCAACAACCGCTATATTGGCTTTGAAGGATACGCTTTTGCAATCCAAAAGTGATAGGGATGCAGGCAAAACACCAAGATGTGATAACAAGTGCAGACTCTGCAGAACTAACATCAAAGATGTCACCCATGTCATCAGCAGCTGTCCAATGATGTCATCGTGGTACTATCTACCTATGAGGCATGATGTAGTGGCCAAAACAATGCAACCGGTAAAAAAGATAGCCTCGGTAATAAACACATTAAAAGCTACAGCAATGTGAAAGAGTACTGGTGGAATATTCCAGTAAAAAGCCAATAAAATGCAGGCATAACAGACCAGATATTATGATATGGGACAGGGAGAAGAAAGCATGAACAATGGTGATAATAAGCTGCCCAGCAGATGCTAATATAATATCAAAGATTAGCGAAAAGGAGAATATCTATGCAGAACTGATGAGAAATCTGCAGATACTCCACCCTGATTACACCTTCAGATTTATGCCTGTGATTATTAGGGCACTGAGGTATTTTAGTAACTGCCTTATTATAAATCTTGAGAAGCTAGGCTTCACAGGAACAGAAAGAACACAACTTGTTAGGAAATTACAAGTACAATCCATTAATGGAACAGTAAAAATATGTAAAACATTCCAAACATTTTGCATCTAATAACTGCATATACACATGTACAGATACAAAGCATATACACATGCACACATACAACTCAAAACATACACATCCACACACAATAACATCCATACCTACACAGACATGCATACATAATCTACCTAGTTGATGTGTAAATTCGAATGAGAGAGACTTGTGTCTATGTTAGAAACTGATTCTCTCTTTATTGGGAAAAATTTGTGAAATTATAAAACCAGAAGAACATACATTCATACATGCAGACATGCATACATACATAAATACGTACATAAATACATACATGGTGGTTGCCAACTCGTTTTCGAGTACGGCCACTACTTTATATCCATGTAGGAGAACCCCTACCGATGCGCTGAACGAGTGTGACTTTTTAGTCCAGCCAACGACTTGAAAACTCTGGTACAAACACTACACCTGTGACAATTATTGACACATAGTGCTGGGCCCATGGTACCATGTGATGACAAGTGCAGAGAGATCTCCAGATATAAAGCAATGCCTGTGCCGTGAAGCTTTTATAGTGTGAAAAGGCACTGCACAAAGCCAGTCCCACTCTCTTAACCAAGATGATATTTACCAAAAAGAAGAACAAGTCAACATCATTGGATACCATCAGGTATCAGTCGTTGGCGACTAAACTGGCAACCCCACCAAAGTTTCTTGGTGAGGAGGGTGACTTTGGACATCCTGCAGGACTAAAAACAAAACCTCTGAAAGGGCAAAGGAGCTCTTAAGAGTCAATGGCCATCCAAAATCACCGGGAGAGATGACCCCTTAGCCTTTGTTAAGGCAGAATTCTAGGAGAAGGAATACTCTGATATAGCACCTGCAAGAGATTGTCCAATTGTGCTTTGATCACATCTTTAATCAAGATAAACGCCTTCCACCCTGCTCTTACTCATGTCTCAGTAAATATTTACAGTCTGCTCAAAGTAGAAATACTCCTTCACCACAATTTCACTGCTTCTCACTCCTATTCAGCCTTGTAATGCTTGTATTTTGTTTCCATGGGTTTTTTTTAGGCCTGCTGCTGAATTCTGGGTATCCCGCTAGGTTATCATGGTCTGCAGCTAATCTCTAGTTTTCTGCGTTGAGCACGGTGTTGGATGCAAGCATTTTTAGACCATCACAAATGCTCCCCCGATTATAGTTTTGGCTCTGGTATTGCTGGTTGTTGGCGTGGGGTATTGTTATCAGCATGTTTCAGAGAATTATAACTCCACTACAAAATATAGATATCTATTTAATCAGGAGAATATTCTTTTATAAGATTTTAATGAAATTGGTTTTTGGTTAAGAGCATTCCATTAAATGGAAAAAAGGTCAATATATATTATTTTTTTAAAATACAATTTCTTTTAGCGATAGTAATTTATATCATCTAAACGTTTTAAATAAAAATCTATATCTGCTAATGAAATCGTCTAAACATATTTTATTGGGAGGGTATAAATTGCAATGGAGAAAAAAAAAGACGTAGTCATTCAGAATGAGTTAATTTTAGGGTTTTAGCTTGCCTTGCTAAGGGAGAACTCAAATTTGTTGAAGTGCAATGGACCAGTAATCACTAATGCACGCAGATACTCGAATTGAAATTAAGCCGTGAATGTAACCATGAATGCAGATATCTTTCTTTTTCTTTTTTGTTTTTCCTCAGACGTGAAAGTCTTCTTATCTGTAAGCAGCATCAACGCAGTTTCAATATATTCACCTATTTTTTTCTACCAGCCAATGAAGTAGCTTCTACTATTATGAAACCAACAAAGGAGCCACTATGAAGTCATTCAATCTGCTAGATATAGCAGTCAAGTCTACCTCAAACTACAATCACGCATTCTGTGATAAAAGCCAAGTCACCAAAAGACCAATTCAACCAAACGTTGAGTTGGTCATGATGACTGGAACGCTTTTGGTCGTAGGTCAACAAAATCAGGACTGACTTAGAATAAAACATCAACTACAACTAATAACAAGAGAAACACCCCTTTATATCTGTATACAAACAGCTCATATTAAAGTAAATTTCCACACCCTATAATTATGAACAGGTTAAGTCGACCTGACAGAATTTTAATTCGAATGCCTGACATCACAGTTCTATTAAATCACTGTAAATTCATATTACTTCTCCCTTGTGAATCATCTAATCATTATTAATTATATTTCATATGAATGTCATTTGTTTTTAGAATATTTCCTTCTAGCATTATGTCATTTATTTTTTTTGTTATTGTTTTTTATGTGTGTTTGTTTTTTTCTTTTCTTTTCTTTTCTTTTCTTTTCTTTTCTTTTCTTTTTCCAAATATCAGCGATGCAATTAATCTGAAATATTAATTACACCGTTGAAACATATATGAAGTTGAAGAAGAAGAACATAAAGCAAGTAAAAACAAAATATATTCGTGGGATTTTCTTTTTTCGATGGTGCGGTTGTGTGTGAGGGCAGGGGCGATGGAACTGGAAGAGAGAGGGGGCAGGGAGCCATGCCCGCCCTTCCGATAAATATATTTTCTCCCCAAACTACCAAAACACAGATCTATTTGTATATGCGCTATAATTTATGTACATGTTATGTTTATCGCATATCGAAGTTTTTTTTGTATATCTTGGTTATGCTTTTGCGGTCTTGACCGCGGGAGTGCAGCCCCTTTACTGACGCATCCTAGACCCAGAACCCATCCATCCACCCCCTCTCCATTCTTTTGTGACACTAGAATCCTTGCCATTTCTTCCCTTTTCCGGTTCATTTTTTTCTTTTTTTTAATATTTTCCAATTTTACATTCCATTCTTTCTTCTAAATCTAAATTTTCTTTTTTTTTTTCTTTCTCTATTAAACTGCATTTCCATGATATATTCCATACATAGCTAAACTAATCGCTACAGCTAAACTGACCAACCTCCCGCCCCAATCAGAAATGCTTTCACCACCGCCCCTGGAGGGAATGTGTGTTTAACAGCACTCATTGAAAGTATATCGAGAAAGTGTATCGGTCAGTATAGCTACCACGTCCAACAAACATGTTGTGCTTATACCTTTGCCTGTGTTCGTAATGCCCACAACAAAAGTTTGCTCCTCTGAGCAACCGTATCATACTCTTTTATTTAAATATGCCAAGCGAAAACGAAACAGCCGTTACGTAGGGGCTGACCTTGCTAAAATCTTCCCTGAAATCATATGCTGATGCGTTATAATATGATTGAGGGGATATTTTAATATATATATATATATATATATATATATATATATATATATATGTATCTATGAATGTATATATAATGTATATATATATATATATATATATATATATATATATATATATATATATATATATATATATATATATATATATATATGTATATATTATTCAGAATATTAATAAATGAAGACATTCACATAATCAAAATATGTGTTATTATATATATTTCGAAGGTACTGTGCTGTTTTTTCAGTACGTCCTCGTCAGATAAAATACATGAATTGATGTATGACATACCTCAACGGTCTTGATGCTTCAATTCCAGTATTGGCAGTGATTTATTACAACAAATCTCAACGTTTATGTACCAGAAATAATAACATGATAAACTTATATTTAATGAAGAACAGGATGTGTAGCGAGATATAGGTATAAGGAGGGGTGAGTGTGAAGAAATGCAAGAAGAAAATAAATATATACATACATACATAAATATTTAAATGCGTAAATAGACGTATTAGGGAATAAAAATGAAGAGAGAGAGAGAGATAGATAGAAGAGAGAAGAAGAAAGAAATAACGGCAAAAAAGAAAGAAAGAGAAATGATAAATGACCGTTGCTTTCAAATATTAAGTCAAATAGAAGCGACCAATTAAATACCATGAAATGTATTAATATCTTTTGTATTTGGTTATGTTTAAGCTAATTATACTAATATATTATATCAAAATTAAACAATATAAAAATAGATTCTATAGGAATCAGAACCATAGTTTAATTAAGTAATATATTTACTAAATATTTTGTTACAATATTCAAAAACATTTTTATCTTCAAGCATGTTTAAATACCTATTAAATATGTATAAGGATATTTATTAAAACCCATGCATATATCACCCTCAGTAAATTTATTTTATATTATGTTAAGAATTATTATCTGAATTATTCTATTTTCATTATAAAATCATTTCAATTCATTGGTTGTTATTTCATTACAGGATTAATTAGTACTTATATTTACTCTTAAAAGTATTATTATTTCGATTTTACTTCCGTAATTACATCTTATTATATATAGTTTCCCTTTAAGGATTTTTCATATATTATTAAACTGTATAAATCATACATTAGCAAGCAATACGGACAGAACAAAATTATTTACGAAGAATGTAAAGAAAGGAAGATAACTCGTTCATCATATGTGAACATTTAAGATATTTAAGTATTTTGAAAGCCAAAAGATATTTCAAACCATAAATTCAGAAATTTCTAGTTAAACAATGACCTTTCCAAATCCAAAGTTAGGATACCGATACTCATCATGAGATTAATTTACTATATAAAAACGATATACAATTTTTAAGGTAAAGCAAAACGTTATATATATATAATAATATTTCAAGAATTATTAATAGTCACTATTTTTTTCGAAATTTGTATAATGCTTGAAAGGTTCTTCCAGTCTTATGTAGACAGCTTCCAAATAATTCTTTCTTATTATTAATTAAATTACCATAATTTGTAATTATTAATAGAATCTCTGAAATGCAAAGATTGCAATATGGGGAAATGGAAGCGTTCTGGTAGGAATCAGAATTCTTTAATTTACTCCAAGAAATTGAGTATTTAATATTTTTCTTTTGCAAAGATTGCAATTTGGTGAAATGGAAGCGTTTCGGTAGGAATCAGAATTCTGTAGAAGGAAATCTGAATGTCCTTTACAAATTAATTGCCTTGACAAGAATCTAGTGTATAAATGTACCATTAAGACAAATAATAATAATACTTATTAGTGTCACTTCTTCGAACTTTAAGTTTCGCTTTTCCAATCATAAACATTTGTTTTCTAATCCAGATAAAAAAATGTCTACATCACTATCACAATTAATATGGTCTTTGAAAGAGAAGAATATTAAATACTCAATTTCTTGGAGTAAATTAAAGAATTCTGATTCCTACCGGAAGAGGGTAGTTGTAGAAAGAGTAAGAAATTGTATGACAGATGCGGTATTTAAAACATTCAATGATGTATATGAGGCGATGACCAGCTAAGGGTTTTGAAACAATAAAATAAGCAATTTCCTCATTGCATCAGTCTCTGTCAAAACCTCTGGCGTCCTTCGTCACCGCATTGCTAATTCCCTCCTTAAAGTCAAAAAGACGACGGTCCGCGTGAGGAGGGAGCCTCTTGAGGTGAGGGTTGCTGTTGCAGTAGGTGTCTCTGGCCATTCTTCGCGGTAACGCTTTTGTGGTAATGAAACGGTTGAATAATCATAGTGGTGGCCTCCCCACAGCCCCGGCGGACAGAATGGAGAAGAGTTTTCTCCGGAGGATGGTGAGGGAGATGCGCTGGAAGAGGCATTCCAACTCGGGAGGCTCACACCTGCGGAAACTTTTCTTCATGGTACTCTCCGTTTGGGATTTTAGAGGTTGGCAGAGATGGTATAAACAGCACCACCAACAACAACAACATCAACAACAACAACGATAACACCAAAAATAAGTACCGGCTATTTAACAAAATTAGCTGTATTGTTACATCAAAAGAAATATATCTTTTCTTTGTGGGTAAGGATTAGATTTTTTTTTACTCTTTAAAAGACAATTTTTAACAGTAAGTACTCAATAGTTTAACATTTAGTGTCACCATTTATCCTCGTTTATTGATATTTATTTCTTTTCAACACAAACTGTATCTAGTTTAAGCGTTGTTTGTGATCCTGGTCTGTAGAAATTAGATATATATTTTTCTTATCAGATTTTATATTTTGTAATTGGGTATTCCTGGCATAATTTATTAATTGCTAAGATATGTCGATTCTAAATAATGTTTTAAGCTTAATTCCAATATATTTTTTAAAGCCTGGATTGTTTTTTTTAAAATAATAATAATGAATTCGTCAATGTTATTATTATTATTTTACTTTACTATTTGATTTCATTGTTTTTTCATGGGGGGGGGGTATATTTTTCTATGCTTAAATAATTGTTTCTACTGTTGGCACAAGGCCAGCAATTATACCAGTGCATTACTGGTCCTTTATTTTATCGACCCCGTAAGGATGAAAGGCAAAGCTAACCTCGGCGGTATTACACGCAAAGACAAAACCACGTTTATGGTATAAATGAAGTCTTAGACTAATATTCTAGTAGGTAGTTCGTGGAGACGTTCTCTGGCAATGAACGGAAAAAAAACGAAGATAATACGTCATTATGTGGCACGTTGAGAACAATTACACGCAAAGACAAAACCACGTTTATGGTATAACTGAAGTCGTAGAGTAAATTTCTAATTAGGAAACCGAATGATTCTCGGCTTCAGAGTTAAGAATAATATAAATAAATTACAGAGGTAATTGAAATAAACAAAAATTAAATATATACATCCCTCTTATCCATATACGTACATACACATGTATAC
>OZ024744.1:73930992-73935992 GCA_964016885.1 Eledone cirrhosa | reverse complement strand
TCAAAATTATATATATATATATATATATATATATATATATATATATATAAAGAGAAAACATGCTGACTACAATTATAACAGTAGGAAGGTAATGTTCTGCTGTAGTAGTATTTTGAAATGTTTTTGGATTTAGGTTCATTTGTTGAGAGTCATTTGTGAGGAAGTTGTGTTGACAGCAGCTGAGAAGGGGTATATTTATGGGTTGATAAGGTACTTACAGACATTACTATGGTATAGAACTAAGAAGGCTAGAATGTACTTAATGATTATATTTCTGTGGTGGTTCGTGCAGTTTAGTGACATCCTATATATGTGTATGTGTGTGTATATATATATATATATATATATATATATATATATATATATATATATATATATATATATATGCAGAGGTTATATTTAATTTGTTGGGATTCAACAAGCTTAAAAAATGTTTATACCTGATATAAAGCACTCAACAGTTTAGTGGAGTAAATACACAATATATTAATAATATATTAATAAATGGAAACTATATTTATAAAACCATATTTATTTTATTATATATATTTCAAGGGCCACCAAGGCAATAATTTGGCCTTTGAAATATGTATAATAAAATAAATATGGTTTTATAAGTATAGTTTCCATTTATTAATATATATTGTATATATATATATATACAGTGGCGTAGCTAGGGTGTCCAAGCAGAGCACATGCCACGGACGCCATATTTAGGGGGGCGCAATTTCGACCTAGATCGATTTACATCCATGTCGCTTTTATCATTTTTAAAAATATAACCCAAAAATGAAGCATGTGATTTCTTGATAGCCGACTTCCACGCCATGTCTAGTGCACTAGACAGAGCAGATGTATGATTTGACTTCACAAAAACACGCCCCACACCGACAGCAGGATGGGTTGCAATTATGCGGGCGCTAATTTTAGCTATACATTGCAAAACAGCGGATACCTCACTTGACCCCCCACCCCACCCCACACACACACACACTGACTGAAGGGACGTAGTTTTGGACGTGCAACTGGTGGACACGTAGGCGCTATTTTTAGCAATGCATTGCAATGACCAATACAAGATAATTATAATTATGAAGCTGGTTTACAAAACAGAGTAGTTTGTCTTTTACAACTGGTACATAAGACGTATAGAAAAGGCATCATAATCCAAATGGCCAGATAGGATCGGATAGCTTCTATTAGGAATTCAATTTGACTCCAGTTTAGAGGGTTCAATGTTTTCTTCTATAATACAGTTCGTCAGAATTTACTAAATCATATCCAAAAAGCAAGATACTATGGCCTGCTGATTGATTCGACTCCTGACCAGGCGCACCGAGAACAACTGTCAAAAGTTGTGCGATATGTCGATGTTGATTTCAATATGAAGACGGTCGTTGTGCGGGAATCTTTTCTTGGATTCATTCAAGTAATCAAAAAAGATGCCGCAAGCCTTGTTGAAACAATCGTGAAAGAGCTAGAAAAAGATGACCTACCACTTCAGAACTGTCGATCGCAGTGCTACGACAATGCTGCCATAATGGCTGGGCACCGCAGTGGGTTTCAGCAGAGAATGAGAGAGAAGAAGAATTTGTTTCACTTCGTTAATTGCGATAACCATTCACTTAATCTGGCTGGTCTTCATGCAGCCAAAACCGATTCTGTTATGATGAACTTTTTCAGATGCATTGACTCGTTATACAACTTTTTTTTCTCGTTCAACACGACGATGGGAAGCCCTTAAAGAAGTTGTTCCAGTGGTTGTTAAATATCCTTCCGACACGCGGTGGAGTGCTAGATGTACTGCAGTCAGACCGGTGGCGAATTATTTGACGCTGATTGTTCAAGTTCTCGAAAAAATTAGTGATGATGAAACAGAGACATGCGAGATTAGAAGTGATGCCAGTAACCTCCATAATCAGATACTGAGTTATGAATTCCTGAACTTCATTGGATTCTGGAACACGATTCTCTCACGAATTGACCGGGTTCAAAAGAGACTTCAAGATCCAAGAATGAATTTTCACAATGCTGCAGCTGATATAGGAGCCCTTCAACATTATTTTAAAGAAAAAGGAACATCCTTAATCCATGAGTCTCTTGAAATGGGCTTCGACCTCTGCCAGAAATGGAATGTCGATTTTCCGAGGAGGCGAGGAAGACGACAAACCAATACCGAAATTACTGAGGACGTCGAGGTGGCTGCCAGAAAAGGGACAGAGAGAGCAATGCAAACAGAAATGGAAGAACAGTTTATTCGACTTAAGGAAACCGACTCAAGTTTTGGCTTTCTTCTTGATGTCAACTATCTGTTTGGCTGCTCCTTATAACCTTGTCTTTAAACAAAGGTGCAACAGTCTTGCGGAACTATACAACTCCGACATCGATGGAGAGCAATTGTATGAGGAAATCTTAGACTGCCGATCTTTGCTGGCTACTAGGACAGCTGACCCAATTTTAAAGCCGGAGGCACTTCTCCAATTCATCATACAATACGGCGATGAATCTGTTTTTCCCAATTTGCGAATCGGCATTCAAATAATGTTGACGATTTCTATTTCAATTGCCAGTTACGAGAGGTCGTTCAGCAAGCTGAAGCTAATACATTCGTATTTGAGAACCTCAATGGGCCAA
The DNA here is from genome assembly GCA_964016885.1 of Eledone cirrhosa. Classification (NCBI taxonomy): domain Eukaryota; kingdom Metazoa; phylum Mollusca; class Cephalopoda; order Octopoda; family Eledonidae; genus Eledone; species Eledone cirrhosa. Next base: position 73,933,358 of record OZ024744.1, on the reverse strand, counting down.
CAACGGGTGACTGACCTCGCCCTTTTGAGTGTAGAAATCTAAGACTTTGAACGAACTGATTTCGAGGAAATTAGCAACCAGTTTGCCTCATTAAAAGTCCGAAAAAATCAAGTTGTAACCGTTTTCTGTTTTTTTGTTATAAATTCTACCGTAATTTCGTCTTTGTGGATCTTGACTTTTTGAGGGGGGGGGGGGGGCAATTTTGATGTTTGCCCTGGGCGCCGTTTACCCTAGCTACGCCCCTATATAATTATATATATATATTGTTATACTTTGGGAGGGTCATGTTGCCAATAAGAAACGAAATATATATATATATATATATATATATATATATATATAGATGAGATTCTACAGGACTAGAACTGTTTCATTCTTTAGAAATCATCAGGAATTCCTGATGATTTCTAAAGAATGAAACAGTTCTAGTCCTGTAGAATCTCATCTATATTAAAACTTTTATACTCTGCAATGTATTGAGTACCTTACTTACTGTGGTTACCTCCGATTCAACCCGGAATAACGTATATATATATATATATACATTAGAAAGTGAGGATTTTTTACAAAATGAAAAATAACCGAGGTGTCCTACTCAAGTGAATGTATAAAGAAATAAAGATGAAATCGAAAATGCAACTGAAGTCTTATTTTTTTTAAAAATATATATATTTATTTGGTTCCTTTACCGGTTTCGCAGTTCTTCTGCTTTTCAAAAGTAGAGTTGAGATGGAGGGTCTGTGGTTTTTCTCACATCTGGTTGGTCTTTGAATGCTACTTGTTTTATATGGAAAAAAGTGGCTCGAAACGCCAGGTTTTTAGAGAAGTAATTTGATTGGTTGGTGAATAAGTATAATAAATTTCGCGCCAGTTCGCCTTATAAAGTTCTTCAAACAAAAGTGGGGGGGGGGGAGGCTCAGGTTGTTTTTCATATAGGAGTGAAGTTTGGTTGGTTGATGCAGTCACGTGAATAAGCACATCAGCTTTCGCGCCAGTTTGTTTGAATTTCTTTTTACTTAAAAAAAGGGGCTCAGGAAGGCTTTTTTTTATAAATGTAATTTGATTGGTTATAAATGAAATTATGGCTGTCACGTGAACAAGTTCATTAAATTTCGCGCACGTATTTGGGAATTTATTTTGTAGCCTTTTAGAGAATTTTATGACAAACAAAAGATAATGGTCAAGAGAAATATATCTCTTTATTTATCTATCTATCTATCTCCCCCCCTCTCTCTCTCTCTCTCTTTCTATATATATATATATATATATATATATATACATATGTATATATATATATATGTATATATATGTATATATATATATATATATATATATATATATATATATATATATGTATATATATATATAAATATATATATATATATTTATATATATGTGTAAAATTGAAAAAGTGGAGACCATGTTGGTCAACAGTACAAAAAAGGGGATTTATTTACAGTCTAACAATTTATTCTCTGATAAAGTTGTCTAAACATTTGATGAACACTGTTGACCATGTTATTCTCCACTTTTTCAATGTTATTACTCAAAGATTAACTTACATAGTGATAATCCTAAACTCGTCATCTACGTAAAGATTTTGTTGAGTCAAATAACACCTTACGTCAAAACTATCCATAATAAGAAGTATTCACAGCCTCTAATTGGATTACCTATAACGATATTTTGTTATCCCTTATATATATATATGTATATATATATATATATATATATATATATATATATATATGTATATATGTATATATATATATATATATATGTATATATGCATATATAGAAATATCCAGTTTTGTATTAAATTATTTGATTGATTTACGAACGTTTCTACCAGTACAGTAAAAAATTCCATTTTTATTTTTTTTCTTCCGGCTGGATTAATTTCTTCAGAATCTATTAAATATATAACATGATTATTTACCAAGATAAATAACATAATTATTTACCAACGATGTCCGGACACCTCCATTTCGAAAGCCTAAATAAATATATATATATAGTATTTTCGCCTGTGTAGGTGGGTTGATTAACCTTTCAAACTGTTTATTTATTAAAGATACCGGAATCTTTAGATAAACGAAATTTACAAACACTCATGTATACTGCTATATTGAAGCTAAATTTTAATTTTACTTTTAAGTGGCGTCAATTTATATAGCTTCATATGCAAATGCACACATACACAGCACACCTACACAGCACACCTACACAGGTGAAAATGCTATATCTTCTCGCCTGCTTTCAAGTTCCAGCAGAAGGGAACAGGGAGGCACTATCTCGATGAGAAATATTAAGTTCTAAATACGTATAAGCAACTATCCCTCGCTGCTTCTGCTGGAATCCGCTAA
>OZ024744.1:73895992-73920992 GCA_964016885.1 Eledone cirrhosa | reverse complement strand
ATATATATGTGTGTGTGTGTGTGTGTGTGTGTGTGTGTGTGTGTGTGTGTGTGTGTGTGTGTGTGTGTGTGTGTGTGTGTGTGTGTCTGTGTATGTGTGCGTGTGTGTGAGCGTGTGTGTGTGTGCGTGTGTGTGTGTATGCATGTATGTATGTATGTTCTTCTGGTTTTATAATTTCACAAATGTTTGCCAATAGAGAGAGAGTCGGTTTCTAACATAGACAACATCAACTAAGTAGATATGCCTGCATGTCTGCATGCATGTATGTGTAGATATGGATGTTATTGTATGTGTGGATGAGTATGTTTTGATTTATATGTGTGCATGTATATGCTTTGTATCTTTACATGTGCATATGCAGTTACTAGATGCAAAATTTTTGGAATGTTTTACATATTTTTACTGTTCCATTAATGGATTGTACTTGTTCTTTCTGTTCCTGTAAAGCACAGCTTCTCTAGATTTGTATTGAGGCAGTTACTAACATATCCCAGTGCCCCAATAATCACAGGCATAAATCTGAAGGTATAATCAAGGTGGAGCATCTGCAGATTTCTCATCAGTTCTGCATAAATATTCTCCTTTTCGCTAATCTTTGATATTATATTGACATCTGCTGGACAGCTAACTTCCACTACTGTGCATGCCTTCTTTTCCCTGTCCCATATCATAATATCTGGTCTGTTATGTCTGCATTTTATTGGGGTTTTACTGGAACATTCCACCAGTACTCTTTCATATTATGTATATGTATGTGTGTAAGTATGTATGTATGTATATATTTGTCAGGGCATTCTTCTAGGAGAATGCACCTCACGGAACTTGGATAACTCAGTAGTTACCGATGATGTTGATTTTTCTTCTATTCGGGTTATAGCTACTGTCGCTCAGAGAGTGGGATTGTTTCAGTGTACAGTCTGTCATCACTTTAAAAATAATCTTCATGCATAGGTATTACACGGTAGAATTAATTAATAATTATTTATAATGTTGTATTGTGCAACGGCCATACACGATAACGAGGGGCCAGCCATCGTCATGTATTCATGTATGTATGTATGTCATAAAGTAAGACCAGTGGTTGACTTAAGGCTGCTGTTGGAGATGCTACTCATCATGCTTGCCAAACATGTGGTAGATAATGTAAATCAGCAGGAGGGCTCAAGCGACATGCAAAAGTACACGAACTCCAACCACAGTCGACTATTCCCAGTAAATGTTTTGGTTGCCGACTCTGTGCAAGACATTTTAGATCATTGGCTGGGCTAAAAAGCCACATTCGATCGCAGCGCTGTTAGTTGCTATCGTGTGTGTGTGAGTGTGTGTAGATATGCTTATGTGTGTGCGTGTGTGTATATATATATATGTATATGTATATTATTATGTTGTTGTCGTTATTATTATTGTTGTTATTATTATTATTATTATTGTTATTAATGTGTGTGTGTGTATATGTGTGTGTATGTGTGTATGTGTGTGTGTGTGTGTATATATGTATGTATATGTATATATATATATATATATATTATTTTTATTTTTTTTTATTTTTATTTATTTATTATTATTATTTTTTTTCTCCTCGTGCAATGGCCATACTCGATAACGAGGGGGCAGCCATCATGTATGTAATGTATGTATGTATGTATATGTATCTATGTATGAATGCATGTATGTATGCGTGAATATATGTCTAATTTTGAGCTCATTTTTAATCGATCACAAGTTTGTAAAGAAAAGGAAATTGTCGGCGTTTCTTGTTTAAACGTTCATCCTTTGAATCATAAGAATGTTTTACAGATTTTGAAGGTTCCAGATATCGCAGACATTTGTAGCTTGTGAATTAAAGAGCGACGTTCTTTCTCAACAAATCCAACTTCAGTTATACTTTGGTTCATTGGGGTTGGTACATAACCTGTAACTCCAATAATGACGGGTATGAAGCTGAACGTATATCTTGGATATTGGATCTGAAAATTCCTCATCAATAGTCTGTACGTATCCTCCTTCCTCACATTTTTCTTATCACATTGACATCCAGTTGATAACTGACTTCTACAACAGAGTATGTAATCCTAAACAATAATATAAGACCAGTTGTGCTTTAATTTGGAGGCAGTTTTTATTTTTAGGTTCCACCATTATTCCTTTCAGCCATCAGTCTCAGCATTTCCTCCCAATTTGATTTGATTCTTCGTCTTCAGTAATGCATCATGAGCGAATAGGCGCACAGAATCATTTCAATTTGTATTGCGCCAAGACAACGTGATATCGTTTGGTTTCGGAAAAACTACAATTATGGAATATTAACCTAAATTGGTTGAATACTTCCGATATCGTGAATGAATATTTCTTGTTCATTTCCGCCATCAATTCATCGCACACCGATACCATTACAATGGCCTATTCGATAAGGTTAGTGAATACTAACGTATACACATTTACTGCTTCTAATGTAGTCGTGTAGCGCGCGAGATGCAATTCAACTGGTAAAGTTGATCTGAGAACACAGGACAAGCCTTCCGAAGACAGTTTTAGCCAATGCAATATTACTCACATAATTAACTCTTCAAAATCTATTTGCTAATGCAACTGCAATAAACAGTTTGGTGCGTTGGAAACCAAGTAGACTTGGTAACTATTAATATTTACTAATTCTATTCATTACTCCTGTCCTTTTGTTTGTGTATTGTCGTCTCCCTGCTCTATCTAAGTAGTTCACTCTAAGTCGGGATAATATTCCTGATCCCATCAAGTCAGGGAATAGAGGGCCGGAATGATTGGATTTGTATGGCCCAAGGACTGTATGTTATAATTTTGATTTCGAAATCACTATATATATATATAATAATAATAATAATAATAAAAGGTGGAGAAGGAGCACACGAGTTGGAATATATATATATATATATATAATATATAAGATCAAAAGATGGTTAAAAGAGTTCCAAGTATTTTATTATGCGCATTTCAATAACAAATATCATCATGGGATGATATCTGCGTTCTCATCAGATAAAATAGAGAGACATAATATATATATATATATGAAAATAGGGAGAAAAAGACGATTATTAGGAAAAAAAATTTGTTTTCCCTTTTATTTTTTCTCTTTTTTCTGGGTTAGAAAATGTTTAAAACAAAATATTTTACTTTGTGTGAAGTGTTAAGGTATTAGTTAATTTATTTATTAATTAACAATGGCATTTATTTATTTATTTATATATTTAATAATTGTCTATTACCGGTTTCAGCATTGTATGCATTATCAAATGGGTGAATTTGCATTGGTGTAAAATGTTGGTGATGCTGAACATGTTAAGGAAATGGGGAAGAAAGAATAATGTAATTTACAAACAAGGTTTTTGAAGTGAAAAGAAAAAAGAAAAAAAAAGGGTTGGGGTAATGTGGGACATGATAAGGTAATGGGAAAGAAAAAATAATATTATTTACAGGCATAGTTCTTGAAGATAAGCAGCTCAAAATGTGTTATTATGGCAAGAGTGCTTAGTTGATCCGTGATGGAGGCAGATGGTAGTCTGGGGTTTGATATGATTTCCCTTTTTAGAGAGTTAATATGCAGGGGGAGGTAATTCAGGGTCGTCAGGTAGGGGAGAGAGAAATGAGAGGGGGTATTACATTTATATAAGAAAAAGGATGTGAGGGGGGTAACTCTTTAGAGAACATAGGAATTTGGATTTGGTTCATTGTTCGTTACAGTTTTAGTTTAGTCCGAAGTTTAGTCCATTAAGTAGAGGTTGGAATTTGTTAATGAAGTACGTTTCCTTATTAGTACGATGGATGAAAGTAGCGTTGTCTATGAATTTGTAAATGGGGAAAACATTTTAAAGTTTGGATGTTGGTTTGGTGCACAATTGGCGATATGTTCACTAAAAGCAATCTTGGTTGGATTTTGGCTTGTGTGAAGATGTTTTTTTATGGATTTAGGTTGTCTTTTGATCTTTATGTTGTTGTGTGTTTGGAGGATTATGTTCATTCTTGGGTCTCTTTTTAGTAAAGGAAGTTCTGGAGGATGGTGTTGAATGCCTCATTGTTGAGGGGTTTGTGTGTGAAGTTGTATGGTAGAGTTTTCTGTTGTGGTGCATTCCTGGCTTTGGGTGTCTGAGTTCCTGGATGTTGAGTTTTAGGGCACGTTGGAATCCATTGTTGATTAGGGATGGTGGGTAGTTTCTGCTGATAAGTGTGTTCTTTAAGTTTCCTAGTCGTGTGTAGCATGTGTATTTATCTGAAACTATTGTGCAGATCCTTCTGGCTAGGTTATAAGGATTTGCCATTCGGTATGGCGAGGGTGGCACGAGTTAAATGGAAGATATTGTTTGGAGTCTGTGGGTTTGTAGTATATGTCTGTTTCTATTTTGGTGTTTGTTTTCTTGATGAGGATGTCGAGGAAAGGGAGTTCATGGCTGTAATCCATTCATTGTAAATTGTAAGTTTGTGTTGAGTCCATTTAGAAGGGTTTTAAACTCAATCAATCTATCTATACTTTCATGCCAGAGGATGAAACAGTCGTCCAGATATCTCTTCCGGTTTATTTCTGTTTAGGCAGAAGTGGCTACCGTATTTGTCTAGAACTTTGCGGTAGAGAGTGGTTTCCAAATAACCTTTGATGTCATCAATCTATATTCCAATATCCCACAAAACCTAGGTTTAGAGGCAATACAATTCTGACTTGAACATTTCTCTAGTGAACTTCCACAGCGCATCCCTAAAGAATTTGTGTTGGAGGGACTCAAATTCATCTTGGAAAACAACTTAGAATGCTGGAACCGGTAATAGACAATTATTAAATATATAAATAAATAAATAAATAAATAAATAAATGCCATTGTTAATTAATAAATAAATTAACTTATACCTTAACACTTCACACAAAGTAAAATATTTTGTTTTAAACATTTTCTAACCCAGAAAAAAGAGAAAAAATTAAAGGGAAAAAATAATATTTTTCTTCCTAATAATCGTCTTTTTCTCCCTATTTTCATATATATAAGTTTATCCCAGGTTCAATCGGGGGTAACCACAGTAAGTAAGGTACTCAATACAAAGCAGAGTATAAATATTTAATATAGAAAAGGCTTTTACAGGACTAGAACTGTTTCATTCGGGAGAAATTATCGAAGCATAAATATATCAAAATAAAAACATATAAATTTCGTTGTTCCAGAAAAGCTCAATCAAATTAGATGCGAAAAATATCAAAATATATTTACTGTTTTTTCCGTAATATTATCGTATGAGTATGCTCTGGAACATTATATTTTTCGCATATAATTTTCATTGAGCTTGTCACAAATCTTGAAATGTAGGATGACAACTCCCAGAAAGAGGAGAAAAAGGGAACAAATGGCGGGAAAAGTCCGTAAATAATGGGCCAATGTGAACTCTGACTATTACAAGGTTTGGTGCTTGTTGTTCATATTGATCCCAAAGCGTCCATAGCTTCTACTGATCTAAGATATCAGCACTAGTACCGTGGAGGCCATGGAGGCAAAAGCCAACAAATACATAAAGAGGTGACTAGATACACCACCAGGTCTCACTGAGGTTTTGCGCTATTGTCACCAAACCAAACTGAAGTTACATTGTCAAGGAGTACAAAGTTGGAAAAGCAAGTCTCTTGAGCGTGCCTCAGGACCCAGAAATCAAGATTGTCACGTTGATCCGACCCAACCTTAAGTCCATGAGTGGTGGTTGAAGGAAACCAAAGCCGTATAGTCTTATAGATAATGGGACATACATACTCAGGCCAATAGGCAGGGACTGGGCGCTACAAACATGGAATGGAGGCCAAGAGAAAAATGAAAAGAGATCTGACTTTACAGGTCAAAGCAGAAGAGGATGCCATAATAATCCGGAGGGCGATACAACAGCCAGCAGGGGCAATGGTTGACGTGGGAAGGTGAACTCCAGAGGTTTCTCAGTAGGAATGACTCGTGGCATATAATACCTCATAGAATCAGCTTTATCGGATTTATCTATGATCTGCTGCAGATGTCCAACGCAACTGGGGCGACATGAAGTGCAGATCAACCTTCAGGTAGATCGAGTCTTCTTTAGATAAACATCGTCTCATCTGCCTCTGTTCTGCTTTGCAGTTAAACAGCGGTGCATGGCTCAAATCGGTGAACTCCTCATCAACCAGTATCCTTCTTGATGATGAATGCACTCACATTGGAGTGGCCAAGTGCCTTGAACACTACGTGTGTGAGCCACACAAATGACGTAATGGAGCCGTTATTGACAAGTTTGGTCTGTAACTGCTACTGACTCAAGCTAATTATTAACCACTGAGCAAAGTAACCACAAAATAGAACAAATCCGTCAATAAAAAATATTTCAATATTGTATATAAGATAAATAGCTGCTTAAATCCGTATATTTGTTCTCTCGGCTATATCATAGATATTCTTCCATACTTCCAATTCAGAGCAAGTAATCATGTTTGTATTAAAAATAAGCTATTGTTTAATTCTGTCTATTGGATACAAAATATCATTACGTACTTATAATATACAGAATGTCTCAAAAAATGTCTATACACTTTGATTACTTGTACCAGGCAATATTAATTAGAATGCACAGCCCTTCCCAAAAATAAAATGATCTACAGACATAATTCAATTGTATGTAAATCCCCAATTTTTTTCTGTCATAATTTAAATAATGTATATATAAAAACAATATTTTAATGCATTTTTTTATGTTGAAATGTGTATACATTTTTGAGGGAGACCCGGAATTGAAAATATGACCAGACGTTAGTGTATTTCAAATCATTGTATAAAAAGAATGAACAATATCAGAATATAATAAAGGGAGGAATGCGGGACTGTGTCCTAAATATATATTTTTATCCCGTTTGTAAAATAAGTTGGATTACTTTGAATAAATAATAAATGAATATTACATAATTTATCTACTAAATTTCGTAGATGTTGATTAAACATAAATATTCTTGTATATAATGATTGCTTATTTTAAGATTCACTTCTTTTAAAAATTTTAAATGTCAATTCTTCCGGTTATGATATAACGGACGCTATATTATATTGCTTATATAAATGTTCATATATTTGCATCGTTATATCATAACGTTTATATTTCCGTCGCTAATTTTTTCCTTTTCGTTTTCATTACCGTAATGCAGTTTATATGTAATATCGTCTTTATTAAATGTATCATGGATTACTTTACTGATTACAGAAGACAGTGTAACACAGTCTCTCTTCAATGTCTGTGCATATTGTCAATTACGATTTTATTTGACGTATCATATATACAAACATATATATTTGTGTATAATATCAATATGTACACTACACATGCTAGCAGAAAAACCACCCTTCGATAGTATATTTAATCGGTATGAAATTTTAAGAAATATTTCGTTTAAACCTTTAAGACGTAATAGTGTGCCTAGATGGAGTCTGTCTATTATGCCTAGCAGATCGACCGATGGTATCGATGTCCCTTCGCCGCTTGGTTGGACCTCTCTAAGTTTTGTGTCTATTTTCGTGCGATCGTTGTGTGTGTGTGTGTGTGTATGTGTGTGTGTGTGTGTGTGTGTGTGTGTGTGTGTGTGTGTGTGTGTGTGTGTGTGTGTGTGTGTGTGTGTGTGTGTGTGTGTATCTTGTAAATGTATCTGTTGTTATTTATTCCCCTATGTGAACGCTTTTATTGTCACCCTTGTGTATGAGCGGGTGTGCGTGTGTATGTTTGAATGTTTGTTGGTGGCTGTGTGTGTTTGTTGCATCATATTTGTTTGTATGTGTGCGAGTGCCTTGTGCGTGTTTTTTTGTCTATGGAACGCCTTCGTTGTTACGTTTGTGTTTGTAAGTGTATTTGTATTTGTTGGGCTAGTGGTACCTGAGTGTGCAACTTTGTCGTTTGATCGCGCGTGTGTGTGTGTTTCAGAAGATGGGGTTTGTAATGGCTGCATGTAATGGCAGCGAAAGCAATTTCTCTATTGATATATATAAAAATATCTTTTTTTCTTTTTTCACATGCTCTATGCTTGACCCAGGACATCAGCTCTGTCAAAGAGTTGAAAACTGCATCTAGCAAACAGTGACCTCATCTGTTCACTATCGTGGTAAAGCTGGAAATGACGTTACTTCAGCGCATGTTTGCGCATTATCAGCCGCGCCATGTCCAATCCTCCACGCAGTGTGCGTTGATAGCGAATGGATCGCCTGATCAGTGAACCTGTCCCTTCCATAAAAAAAGAGGAAGTGCAACCGCACCAGTTCACTCAGACGTGACGTGAACCAGGATAAGTTACAACGGTCAGGTAGTATGAACGCTGTGGACGAGTTGGCCACTTCGGCCCGACTTTTCAGAGATAGCTTCCTCTCGGTTTGATTTTGGATGCGAGTGGCCTCCCTCGTTGTTACCTCGTTCCATATTTTGTCAATTTGGAGTTCTGGACAAAATCAGATCCCGATCTATTTAACCTGTCCATTTGTCCAGCGCGCTACGACACTTCTCCACGTGTTGAGCCGCAGGCTCACTCACCTTTCCTGGTTAATTGTTGCTTCTATAATCGCTTCGTATTACCGAGAGCGATGCTGATCATCTCAATACGTGTACTGATCGACACCACTATGGTGAGGAGGTCGGCATACTCTGACACAGATCTCCCACATAATTCTCCCAGGATGTTCCCTCAACGTCTCCAGTTTGTGCAGTAATGGATCGAGAAACAAATCATACAATAGAGATGAGAAAGGACAACATTGGGGATAACAAACGCATGGTGTGCAACAGTTCCGAATGGTATCTATTCACTTTATCCACAGAGTAGATGTCTCTGTGCATTGTAGCGATCTATACTTTAATGATAGACCTAAAACCTGAGGATTGAGAAGGGGCGCCTGGTACCGATGGTCGACCCTATCAAAAGCTTTTAATAGATCTAACTTGATTAAGGCCCCACCCATATCATGTTCTTTAGCCAAACTTTATATGATATATCTCATAATATGGATGTCGTGGATGGATCTGTCCGGAATGGCGTATATTTGCGCCTCCCCAATTAGAACACTGATGGCAAGCACGCCTATGTGTGCACCCTATGCTAGCCTTATCTATTCTCATACAGAACACCCTGTCTAGATGTGGTCTGGATGACCCGATGCGATTTGACCATGTCCAAATTGGAACAATCGGGACATCCAATCGACAGATTTTGCACTATCCTTCTCTATCCGAGACTCCCGCACTGTCCCTAAGTTACCATTCCAGTCGTCCAGTAGCACTAAAGGGCTGGATGTTCCTAGAAAGTTCTACTGTGACCTGAATAATTCAGGCCGTCATGTCCCTGTAGGGAAGTAGAGAGCCAATAGCCTGAGTGTATACCCTCCACTTCTGGTTACATCCAGCATCACAAGATTACCCGCTGGATCCAGAAAAATGGTCCGTACCGTGAGATCCCAGCCTTTCCAAAACAACACAGCATCTGAAACCCTAGAGCCCAGACGGCTTGAAGATGCGGACACCTTGCAGCTGCCGAAAATGAGTGCGAAGGCTCGTGTCTCAGAAATTCTGGTCTCACTTATGGCCACCACATCTATATACAATGACATGATGTCATTGAGCAGGTGGCCTTACTTCTATGACGACCCCAATCATGTGCCTTTATGCTGCCTCTTCTGAGTAAGCCCATGTTTAACGTTCAAAAGGAAAAAGTGGAAAGTACCACTTACCTTATTCATGTAAAGGCAGGGCAGCGGATTCGTCCTTCTGGCTGATTCGTCCTTCTGGCTAATTATGGGCTCTTCCAAAAAAACATTGCAATATATTTCTTTGGAGATTGACCCCTCTTGCTGCTGTTGAAATTTAGGTTGTTTGAACTTCATGTCTGGTTGGATCTCCTTTGGGGTTCCGATGTCATGAGAGAAGCTCTCCCTCAAAATGTTGAATTTTTCTAGTGGTGTTCTAATTATTTCTGTTTTGTGGCACCTTCTCGTTGCTGATACTGAATCTCGTCCCCCCCCCCCCCCCCGTTTCTATATTTTTGTTTTGGTCTATGAAGGGCATGAGTTTTTCATTTGATTTCACAAGTAAGATGTTTGGTGTATGTGTGCGTTTGTGCGTATATATATATATGTGTGTGTGTATGTGTGTGTATGTATGTGTGTGCATATATATATATATGTGTGTGTGTGTGTGTGTGTGTGTGTGTGTGTGTGTGTGTGTGTGTGTGTGTATTTGTGTCCATCGTGTCTGAATTTTCTTTTTGTTGTAGGAAGTTGTGGTTATTTTTGTTGTTGTTGTTAGTGGTGGTGGTGTTGGTGGTGGTTTTGGTGGTGGTAGAGTTTGATTTGCCGCAAATACGTTTGTGTTTAGAGGGGGGGGGGGTATTGTAATTTCTGGTATAGGAGTGTTTTTTCTTTTCTTTTTCTTTTACCCTCCCCTCCGTCTTCACTATGCAGCGATGATGAAGTACATATTCTTGGTGTCTCGATAAACAAATGGTGGTGCTGGTGGAGGCATCTTATAACACCAACCTCATCATGAGTGCGAATGTCAGAAAACGGTAATATAGAAAACCGAGTGTGGCCATCGAAGCTAGCTCATTGGGAGCCTGTTGACCTAAAGTTCTCAGGGGAAACAGATATTTGATGCGTGGGCAGGTTCCTGTCAACCATAATTCTAAGGCTGCGACAAAGATCCTTAGTTCAGGAAAACAAATATATTACTACGAATTAGTTAGGATATCAGACGTCAACTATTTATCTACGGCCCAGAGAGAGAAAATATTAGTAATTGGCAACTGGAACATTGAAACCCTACCCGTAACCTAATGGAGGAGGCCAGATATAGTAGGGGCTTCTTCAACAAAGTTCCATGGCTCTGGTACCGTAGATTTGGATGAAAAATGGAAACTCGACTATTCAGATGTGACACCAGAAAGGTTTGTGCATGCAGGAGAGGGGATACTCACAAGCCCCTGGCTGACAGAATGTGTTATAGATTGGATCCCTTTGGGTGGGAGGATTTTCCTATTTATAATATGACTGAAAGAAAGGCATCTGTATGTGGTGTAAATTTATGACAAATAGAGCGTTTGTTACAAATCCTTTCTTCATGAAGTCAAAATAGCTTAGATGTAGTTAACATTTAGTGATATATCCTAATAGAAGACTTCAATACGCATATTGACATTGACTATCTGACATGGAAAGGAGTGATTGGAAGAAACGGAGACCCCTTTCTAAATAAAAATTGGGAGGCCTAATTAGACTTCTGTTCTAGTAATGGGCTCTGTGTTATGAACACCTTCTTCCAGCAAAAAGATATCCACAAGTATGCATGGTATAATGGAAATCTAGGACAAATATCAATAATTGATTTTATTATTGTCTCTGATTTCATCGATTCTGTGCTGGATGTTTATGATAAGAGAACGACTGAGCTATTAACTTATCGCCATCTAATGGTCTGCAACTTGAGTGAGCTTAAATCCAAGGAAGCCTACAAAACTAGCAGGTTCAGCTTGACCTACAGGATGAAATGGGAAGCGCTTACAGATAAGGTCAAGTATAGATACGCAGATACTATTGCATCGTATTAAAGGAAATATCTGAGCAAGCTAAAGACGTTGAAACAGAGTGGATGCTGATCAGCCAGACAACTTCTGCTTCGGTTGTTAAAGAATCGGTGGACAGATTTTATGGGAATACCCATCTGGCAGGAGGCTCAGAGGTAGGCCAGGAAAAAGATAGTTGAATCACACCCATGAACTTAGTTGGTGTCGCTTAGGGGTTCAAATGAAACATCTAGCGGCGGTTGCTTCTAAACTGACTTACTGGAAGGTGTGTTTGGGGACTCTGCTTCCACAACACTTCCATGTATAATAGGTAGAAGAAGAAGAAGAAGAAGAAGAAGAAGAAGAAGAAGAAGAAGAAGAAGAAGAAGAAGAAGAAGAAGAAGAAGAAGAAGAAGAAGAAGAAGAAGAAGAAGAAGAAGAAGAAGAAGAAGAAGAAGAAGAAGAAGAAGAAGAAGAAGAAGAAGAAGAAGAAGAAGAAGAAGCACAAGCACTTATTTATTTACCTTCTACACCAACAAGATTTATTATAGGAAGGTTCTCCATTCCAGAGTGGAGATTTCAATGTTATTGCTACCAAACATTTTTCTTCCTTTTCTTTCACAGGATGAAGGAAGGAGAAGAAAAAGATGTACTTATTTATGTTCAAACTATTTTCAGGAAAAAGTGAAGCGATTGGACATAAGAGCACTAAATTGAATTCAGCTGTTAATCGATACTGGATACCATTTCTTTTCTTTAATAGTAAACACCATCTATACACTTTGATGCGTGTTATTATAATAATTGTTTCAAAAAAATACTGATTGACTGACTGACTCAGTAGACATCTTCCATTCGTTCCAATGTTTTTCTCGTGTTTCAACAGAAAAAATAAATATCTATTTTACACAGCTGCAATTAGTATTAACGGAAGAAAAAAAAAAGGTCTGCTGGAGAACGATAACAAGATTTATTTGCTTGGAAGATGAACAGCGCAGAGAATCCAAGGGCACTGCTGTATTAGATAGCGCAATGTTGTTAAAAGTAACTAAAATGGTGAGAAAAAAAATCTTTTTTTTTTTCTCTTCTATATAAGGATATTTCTTTTTATTCTTCATATATTAACTCTTCTCTTCAGAAAATATCATATCAATATATATATATATATATATATATATATATATATATATATATATATATATAACGGAATTTCACTGTATATATATATATATATATATATATATACAGTGAAATTCCGTTATTATAGGAAGGTTCTCCATTCCAGAGTGGAGATTTCAATTTTATTGCTACCATATATATATATATATATTGCTATATATATATATATATATATATATATATATATATATATATATATATAGGAAAATGTTCAAGACCCCGACGGCAGAGCTCAAGCCGTTTCGACGTCCAGAAATAGCCGTCGAAACGGCTTGAGCTCTGCTGCCGCGGTCTTGAACATTTCCTATTACCCACTCTACTACCCTAAGTATTGAGTACTCTGGTGCATTATGGTTCACCTGGTTCCTTACCACACTTCGTTCGTTATATATATATATATATATATATATATATATATATATATATATATATATATATATATATATGGTGGCAATAAATATATATATATATAACAGTAAAATTCCGTTATAACAAAATTCACGGAGTATAAAAAATAATTCGTTATGATGAAAAATTCTTTATAACGAGATAGACCTACCACATCGAGCGCGTGGCAAGGAATTGAAAAGAAATATCGTTGTACTGAAAAATTCGTTATAATGGTGTTCTTTATAACAGAATTTTACCTGTATATATATACACACACACATATATATATATATATATGTATAGTAATAATAATAAATTTGAACACTAAAATCCAAAGAGGGCTCAATAGGATAAATATATATCAAATATATAAGAACCCTAGAGCAAATATTTATTAAAATAACAGATTAAAGTTTAAGCAAAGAATCGCTGCTTTCACCCTTAAGAAGATCCCGTTAAGGGTGAAAGCACCGATTCTTTGCTTAAACTTTAATCTCTTATTCTAATAAAGCAATATATATATTTATATACACATATATATATACATATATATATGTTGTACATCCGTGCTTATCCGTGATAGCATAGCTACCAGTAATACACTACAAATCATCAGTTTCAGTGATTCAAATGATTGCATAACCTTCTTAGACCTTTATATTTTATATATTCTATATTTACTATTTCTTTGAAATAAACAATGAAAAGTTTAAGGTCATATTTTAAGGTCAAATAAATGCATAGTTGCCCGACGCGACAGACATCTGCTAAACTTAAAAGACAGGCATATCTTCTAAAAGACACCACACAGTTGTAAAGACGAAAACATTAATTTATATTCCGAATTAAACTGTTTATTTGTGTGCGAGCAGAGTAAAGGGATATAAATAAATTACAATATGAAAAATAGATAATAGATATCGTCCGCGCGCACCTTGAGAGAGCAGAACTTAATTTTCTGCCTTAGGTCTAATTAGCCAAAAGGAATCAACTCTTCCTGACATTTCTTTAATCCATATTTACCTTTGCACATGCGCTCCCGGATGCTCCCATGCACCTAGCCACACTAATACCTACCTCATACACAAGAAACATGCATGCACACACAGACACATTCTCCCCCTCCTCCTCTCTCTCTCTCTATTTACCCACATAATTAAAGACAAACAACAAAACAACATAAACACACTCATGCACGCGCACACGCACACGCACACACACACACAAGTAAACACACACACACACACACACACACACACACACACACACACACACACACATTTACACACATGCATATCCACTCTGGATGCAAAAGGGTTCTTCTTTCCGTTCAGTACGATATAAGACGCTTTCAGAAAACAGTTAACTGAATTTCCTACACCATAAACGCTCCTATCAACAGTTTTCCAAGTATCACGAAATAAACAGACCTGTTTTTTCTAGAAGAAATTTTTCTCGTTTCTCCATTGGCCACACTCCCCTATTTTTCTATTTCTTTTTTAATTTCTCATTTTGTTTTCTGATTAAGGACTGACGTCCGAATGTGAGGGCATTTCCTTCTATATTAATCGTGGAATTAATATATATTTTCTTTGTATTTCATCGTCTGTTGTGTCTTTCGTTGACGTTTAACACACACAAACATATGTATATATATATATATATATATAAGTGTGTGTGTGTGCGTGTGTGTGCGTGTGTGTGTGTCTGTGTGTGTGTGTGTATATATAGCATATTTTCGGTAGAGGATCGGACACCATGCTTTCCAGCATAGTTACGTCCCTTTACGGTCTGAGTTCAAATCCCGTCGAGGTTAACTTTGCCTTTCATCCTTACGGGATCGATAAAATAAAGTACCAGTAATGCACTGGGATAATTGCCGGCCTTGTGCCAAAAGTAGAAGCAATTATTTATTACGTAAATGGCTTCTACTGGACTAGAGGTGTTTCATTCGTATAAACGAAAGCCCAGTTATAGCATGAAATAGTTATAGTCCAGTAGAAGCCTTTTCTATATTAATAAATGTTTCTACTTTTGGCACAAAGCCACCAATTAACCAGTACATTACTGGTACGTCATTTTATAGACCCCGTAATGATGAAAAGCAAAGTTAACTTCGGTGGGATTTAATGTTTCCGCTGTACTAATGTATTAAGTACCTAATTTATTGTCATTATCCCTCATTTAACTCGGAATCTCTATATATATATAACGTATATATATATAATCAAAATTAGAATTAAGGATGCCATGTCTGAGAATATCAGAATCATGCACCATACCACCTGTGGAATAAGCTCTAAGATTCCAAGTAGTAAATCCGAGTATTTAAATCCGAGAATTAAATTAAAAGTAAGATGACGTATCTATATAAAATAAACACATCAAATAGTTACAGCTCCTATGTATATTAGTAGAACTCCTGTGTTGAAACGACTCGGCTGTTATTTCTAGCTGTCGATATCTCTTTTCACACCACTGGCTTGACGGCGAAGCGAGGTGTGTTTTTAAATTACACGTGCTCTGACACCGTTATCCCCTGATTTGCTTCTAGTCTGTAATCATAGATGGTTAAATCTTCTCCTTTGTCGATGATCCAAGATTTAACATGTATGATTCGCTGATTAATGGTGAAATATATTTCTTCAATATTCAATAGAATATATACAAAAGAGATTACTCTTTATTGAAAGGTATCTATATTTACCGTTCTTGTTAATTTGTAATGTGTTACCTCCGTATTTATGAATGTTTACACTCTTCACAAATTATCCCATGTAACTATTTGATGTGTTTATTTTATTTACATACATCATCTTACTCTTAATTTAATTGTTTCTACTTTAGGCACAAGGCCAGCAATTACCCAGTGCATTACTGCTACTTTATTTTATCGACCCCGTAAGAATGAAGGGCAAAGTCAACCTCGGCGGGATTTGAACTCAGATCGTAAAGGGACGTAACTATGCTGGAAAGCATGGCGTCCGACCCCCTACCGATAATAACCAATTTTTCATTTTCACTAACTTATTAATTTGTGTTTGAGATACGTTGGCTGAGTGCTTATGGTGGGAGTGGAACTATTTGAATTTTCGTCTCCTGCCATCCCGTAAATTTATAAATCGGTAGCCAATCATTGTGATGCGTAGAGATTCCAGTTGTTAATCGTTTTACTGTGTTAGCCGTCACAAACAGTCATAGCCGACACGGACTGGAGGAGAATTCTGTCGATCGATTGGTAATTGATGAGGCGAAACCCGCTGATGAAGCCACATGCGCCAATTATGCAGTGTTGTATAATATATGCGGACAGAGGGGGCAGTGCACCCTACTGCTGCCTTAAGTGTGGCCGAAACTCGAGTTCGGGAATTACTGAAGTTTACGTGTGTTGTATTGAAGCGAATAACTATGTGTAAACTCTGGGAGTTTGTTTACCATTACCTGTTGAGTACGATGAGATGCAACCGGTCCTAGCAGTGATACCATTGCCAGTTCTGTCAACCTATTATATATATATATATATATATATATATATAATATGTTGAGAAGGTAACACGCCAGAGAGAGATATATAGTGCGTTATCAATAATACAGGGAAAATACCACCAGTGTATGGAATCTATAACCTATGAAAGGCAGACTATAGACACGATAATAAAAAATATAAATTAAAGCGTAAATAAATACCTCTATAACTATATAACACACGTACAAATCCAAAGATATGTTTCACCAAAAATTTGTTAAAAAAATGGTCTAGTCTCGGTTCATCAGTGTGTGTAAGGCTATACATTTCAGACAACACTAAGAGAAATTTAAAATTGACTGTCCAGCTACACGTGGGAGGGAGAAGTCACAGCGTGTTTAAGGGCAGTGAACCAGTGGCATCTGAGGGACGAACTGCTAGAAAGGGCAGCCCAAAGCCACTCAGATAAGTGTGCTCAACCAAACAGAGATAGGAAAGACTGTTATTAGGAGCGAAATATCACGATAAATTAACGGAGGCATAGGCCCTCGCTATTCCCTGTAAATAATGTGCTCAAAGGAGAAGAGATCCTGAGCTCTTTAAAATACAATATGTTGAAAAGGTAACACGCCAGAGAGAGATATATAATGCGTTATCAATAATACAGGGAAAAAACCACCAGTGTATGGAATCTATAACCTATGAAAAGCAGACTCTAGACACGATAATTAAAAATATAAATTAAAGCGTAAATAAATACCTATATAACTATATAACACACGTACAAATCCAAAGATATGTTTCACCAAAAATTTGTTGAAAGAAATGGTCTAGTCTCGGTTCATCAGTGTGTGTAAGGCTATACATTTTAGACAAAACTAAGAGAATTTTAAAATTGACTGTCCAGCTACAAGTGGGAGAGAGATACACATTAACGTTATTTACAGGGAATAGCGAGGGCATATGCCTCCGTTAATTTATCGTGATATATATATATATATATATATATATATATATATATATATATATATATATATATATATATATATATATATATATATATATATATATATATATATATATATATATATATATATATATATATCAGAAGATCCCGTTAAGAGTGAAAGCAGCGATTCTTTGCTTAAACTTTAATCTGTTATTTTAATATATATTTTCTCTACGGTTCTTATATATTTGATAGATATTTATCCTTATCGAGGCCATTTGGATTTTAGTCTTCAAATTTATTATTATTATTATTATTATTATTATTATTATTATTATTATTATTATTATTGGCGACCTACGTAGTAAATCGTATCATCGTGAGCTCCGCCAAGATTTGTTATTTTCAGTTGATTAAAATGGCCATTCATGGAAAATTGTTATTGTTAACTGTATATAAGGACACCCAAAAAGATTGGGGCCTTGAGCCCAAAATTTAAACTTTTATAATTATCAAATAAAAATGTTTCTTTGAAAAATCATGGATGACTCAGAGTCACTCCTTCCTCACAAACTAACACCTCACACCGAAACCACCATTGTAAATATTACTACGTTTGCCAACACTAAAAATATAAGCAGTAGCATTATTTTAAATTTGTCTCAGGCAGACTTTCATTTCCCGCCATTACCAATGACTGCAGGTGTTAAAGCCGCCACCCCCACCACCACCACAACGACAACAGAAACAAAAGAAAAAAATAAATTAACTCGTGATATCGAAAAGTATTCAAACCAAAATGAAATGAATTCAACCAAAATGAACTCTTCCACACCGAATACCACTGACGCCAGCACCATCACAACTGAAACTAAAATTAATAACAAAAATAACGATAACAACAACAGCAACAATGACATTAAGAAAACCACCCTGAGTTTTGCCAGAGTAGCAAAACAGTGCGAGGCATTTCAGGTAACTCAGGAGGAATTAGAAGAAGCCAAAAAATGGTAAAGAAAGATGGGTACAGGGTCAGCCTCACCCCTCCTACCTAATAAAATGGAGCATCGGTGCCTATGCACCGTGTCTTATCGAACAATTAATATAACATCGCGCCGAGTGGAACGGGCATCCGAGTCCCAAATCCAAAAAGCTTTGGGACATGTGTGGGCAAAAAAACCCCACATCAGACGTGGGCAGAAATATGGAACCGTGGACGTGTTCTTTGAAACACCACAGGAGGCTAGAGAACACTCCATGGCCCCATTAAGAAGTGACGACTTCACACTCGTCTCAAGCTATTGTAGCCAGAGACTCGTAAAGATCAGGGTGACCCAGGTTCCACCGGCCATCGAAATTCCCTGGCTAATAGCTGCCGTCCTCGCCGGCATCGAAGCCAACACAAAGATAATCGAAATAGCGAAAGAAAAGCAGGAGAACTAGTCCGGATCTGGGATGGAGCACCTGATCCAAGCAGACCAAAAAAGCATTGAGGAGATCCCAGAGGTAATAGACCTCACTGACGGCAGCCACCTCACCGTGATCGTCGAGGGCAGACAGCCTAGGTGTGTCGTTTGTGGTGAAGGAACCCACCTAAGGGCTTTCTGCCCTCAGGCTAAAAAGTTGAGGCCACCTCTCTTATCCACCCCCAGTGACTCACCCATCAAGACCGCCAGCAGCAGAGATGGCAGCAACAACTGTAGCAGCAACAACAGAAGCAACTGTAACAGCAACAACCCCAGCAACAGTAGCAAAACCAACACCACCACCACCCAACGCGCCAGAACCAGCACCAGCGCCTACACCATCCACCACGCCACAACCAAAACCAATGCCTGTGGAGGATTTTCCACTCCCCGGCCTATCGCAACTGGAGAGAGATTGTGACGACGAGGAGTGGGAAACGGTATCAGAAAAAGAAAAAAAGAAACCAAAAAAGAAAAAAATTCTCTTCCCTCCCCCTCCAAAAACAAAATACAGAGGTAAACAAATAAACTATCAAACAAAAAAGTTAGGACAGATATGCCACCATCCACACCAGCATCACCAACCCCATCACCACAAACACCAACACCATCACCATCATTAAACCCTACACCACCATCAACAACACCACAAAAGTCACCAAAAAGCGAAACGGAAACAAACCCACAACAAACGCAAACAAAACAAAACAATCAAAACGATACACACTACACAGCATTAAATTTGAACAACAACCAATTATTACACTACATCCAACACAACACCAGCATCACAGAAAAATACTACACAACAACCCAAAAGTTCACACCACCTCCTCACATACAAATCACTCGCATCACACAGAAAACGTACACAACACTAAAACAAAAAATCCCCAAAGACATCGGAGACTTCCGACAAACGCTCTCCAGGAGGATTTATAAGGACATCCTTCCGGAGGAGGCTACGAGCAGTTAAGAGGATGGAGAAACGATCATTCCTCAAGGAGAAGTAAGGTAAGTGGTCTTTCCCATCTTTTCCACTCCATTTCAACATGACCTCACTCAGAATAGGCAGCATAAATGCGCGTGGCTTGGGGTTGTCATGGAAGCAGGGCCACCTGCTCAACGACCTCAGGTCACTAAACATAGATGTAGTGGCCATCAGCGAGACCAGAATCTCCGAAGCACGGGCCTTCGCACCGATCTTCGGCGGCTACGATGTGTACGCATCTCCCAGCCGTCCGGGCTCGGGGGGAGGAGTTGCTGTGCTTTTTCGAAGAGGTTTGGATCTCGCCATACGGGCCTTCTTCCTGGACCCTGAAGGTAAGTTGGTGGGGCTGAACGTGACCAGCGGAGACGGGCAAGCTTTCAGGCTAGTGGCCGTCTATGCCCCGACAGGAGCAGGGCGGCCTGATTTCTTCCGGCGTCTGGAGACCTTTCTTGGAACGTCCCGCTCTTTAGTGTTAGTGAGCGACTGGAACGGGATCTTAGATGCACGCTGGGACTGTGTGGGATCAGCGGATAGGGGAGGAGGGTGCAAGAGCCTCACCAACCTGCTCAGGTGTTTTGAACTGTCTGACAGGTACCGATTGGATTTCCCGAATGTGCCAATGTGGACTTGGACAAATCGCGTAGTGTCATCCAGATCATATCTAGATAGAGTATTTTGTATGGAAATAGATAGATCTAGCTTAGGCTGTCCCCAATTCAAAATAGTCAGCTACACGGACCACAAATTCGTGATCTGTGTGCTTGACTTAGATAAGCTTCATAGACGAGGACCCGGCTACTGGAAGCTAAACACGTCCTTACCAGCGCGCAAGGTCTACAGAGACCGGATTAGCGCACTAGTTAAGCGGGCGTTGACGGGGGCCATCGTCAACAACAAGTGGTGGTTTGCTCTGAAAAGAGCAATTAGAATAGAGTCCATTAGGTTTAGTAAGGATTTAGCAATAGAGAAAAATAGAGCAGAGGGAGAATTAGTTAGAAAATTTGAAGAGGCGCTTAGCAAAGGCATCGCGACCGACGTACTTGCGGCGAAATTGGCCCTTGACCAATTCTTGAATGCAAAGCACGAAGGCTGCGTTGTTAGAGCTAGGATGCGTGCTCTCAGACACGAGGGGACGAAAGCCGTTCAATGGGCCCGAGTGGCGGAGGCGCGTCGTGGCAACACAGCCATTATCCGGTCTTTGGTGGACCACGACGGGCGCATGCTACTCGATCCCGGGCAAATGTGTGAAGCTTTTCAGCGACACTTCGCTCAGATGTTCGGGGGAAGCGGCGAGCCGGATCGAGGGATCGACTTTAGTGTCTACCTCGACGGACTGCCGCGGCTCTCGGCCACTGAGGCGGAGTGTTGCGAAAAGCCGATAACAGCCGCTGAAGAACGGGAGGCAATGACTGGCTGCACAAGGGGTAAATCGCCTGGTTTGGATGGTCTGCCCTATGAACTTTACGTACAGATGCCAGACTTGGTCGGAGGCCTCTTGGCTGACGTCTACTGCAACTGGCAACAGAACGGAAGAATTCCCAGCTCTGTGAGCCGAGGAGCGGTGGCGCTGCTGAGAAAGGATCCGAACAAGAGGGATAACATTGATAATTTCAGGCCCATAACTCTGCTAAACACAGAGTTCAAAATTTTAGCCAAGGTGCTAGCAATCAGGTTGGCGCTTGTCGTTGGTGGTCTGCTGGGAGATGCGCAGACGTCTGCCATTCTCGACAGATCCATCCACGACAACCTCCACCTCATGCGATACATCGTAAAGGGGGTAGCTAGGGAACATGGCACGGGTGGGTCCTTGATCAATTTAGATCAGTCGAAAGCTTTCGATAGAGTCGACCATCGTTACCTAGCGGCAGTCCTGAGGGCGGCTGGTTTGGGGCCCGTCTTCAGAGGCTGGATCGCTGCCATGCACAGCGACATCTGCTCTGTAGTGAGAGTGAACGGTCACCTTTCGGAACCGTTCAACATCATGCGCTTGGTCCGCCAAGGATGTCCCCTCTCTTCCCTCTTGTACGTATTGACTCTCGAGCCATTACTGCACAAACTGGAGACGCTGGAGGGGGGTCCCGCGCGAACTAGGATGCGGAAGATCCGTGTTAGCATATGCGAACGATGTCACCATAGTGGTGTCGAACGCCAAACACATCGAGGCGATCGGCACTACACTAAGAGAATACGAAGCGGTGACAGGAGCAATGATCAACCAGGAAAAGTCAGTGGGCCTGCAGCTCGGCACCTGGAGAGGAAGGTCCATGCCGTCCAACAGCGTCAGCGGGCGCTTGACGGACGGACCGGTTAAATTGCTAGGGGTCTGGTTCGGTCCGGACCTCCAGACGGACAAAACCTGGGACGAGGTGACGAGCAGGGTGGCTTCTCTCACCCAGAAATGGGCCGAGAGGAAGCTATCCCTGAAAGGTCGAGCGGAGGTGGCCAACGCGTACATCGCGTCCGTCGTCTACTCCCGCCTGACCCTCGTACCTTGTCCTAAACCCCATCTGACTGCGCTGGAGCGTTTGCTCTTTCGCTTTTTGTGGAAGGGACGCGCTCCGATGGTCAGGCGGTCCATCTGCTGTCAACACCGGCTACGTGGAGGGCTGGGCATGCAGTGGCTGATGATGCGCTGACACGCGCTCAGGCTACGACATCTCCACCTCTTCCTCGACGGTGATCAGGTGTGGTCTCCGTTTGCTAAACACGTCTTTCCCCAGCTCGTCTCCTTGACGGAGCTGCAGTCCTGGGTCAAGCGAACACCGAGAGGGAGCGATTGGAGACTGGAATGTCTTCAGGCGCTCACAGCTCTCATCTAATCGGGCAATGTGTTCGGTGGAAACTCCACCTTGGCGTTCTATAGAGGATTAGTGGAGGGGAAGAGCGACGATGTACTTGGAGTAACGCTAGGCGTCGACGAAAATCAACTGGCCAATCTCTTCGGAAGGACTTTCTGGCCGGGGCCGATGGACAACTTCCAGAAATCCCTGGCCTGGCAGTGCTACCGAGGGGCTTTGTCAGTTCGGGATAAACTCTACAGGCATGGAGGTGCCGTCAGCCGGGCATGTCCGAGATGCACGCAGGGTAACGAAACCGTCCTGCACGCACTCGTCCAGTGTCCGAGCATTGCTGACTTGTGGGTGTATGTCGAACACCTGCTGTCACGTGTAGGATGGATCCAGCTATCAGCTGAGTCCATCGTGAGTATTTCCCCGCTCTCCTCCTTTAGCCGGGAAGGGCAGGCAGTTTTTATCTGTCTGGTGGCCATGGCGAAAGTGATAGTATGGTGGACACATTTGAAAGGGCTGAAGAAGAGCACTTACCTCTTCGGTGATGCCCTGATTAACTTTTTCAAATTTCATTTGAAAAGGAAAATCAGGGTAGAGAAGGAAGTGCTCTCTTCCCAGCATTTTGTTGAAAGATGGGTGAGAGAAGCAAGTATGGCCCGAGTGAATGGGCCTACTCTGAGTATGTGTATTTAAATTAAAGGTGGAAAACTGGGAGAGGGCACTTTCCCTGGTGGTCAGGGTCACTGTGGCCTTTTAATGGGCTTTCTCCACAAATGTCCTTCGGAAGTCTCCCCCCTATTGGGGAATTTTTCATTGTTATTTTTATTACATCCTCTGTTTTTTTTACACGCAGAAATGCCCATTTGTACCGTCCTGTATTGTCCTGCACTGTCCTTAATGTCTACTTTATGTAAACCCTTGTGGTTAATAAAGAAAGCATTATTATTATTATTATTATTATTATTAATATTATCATTATTATTATATTAATATATATATATATGCATATATATATTTTTATATACATACATATATATATATATGCATTTATATATTTTTATATACATACATATATATATATATATATATATATATATATATATACATATATTTATATATATACATATATATATATAGTTTGGGGATTGTAACGTCAAGTTACTGTAGGTTTACCAAAGTGAGCACTCGTTGCGTAGTCTCCAGTACATATTTGTGGGTTGTACTAAGCAGAGTGTAACAATAATAATAATAATCATTTTGATTCCAGAGCCGTGTGTGTGTTAACAAATATAGGTCAAAATAAATTAAATTTTATCATAAAAAGCTTTATGAACATTAAGGGCTAAAATCCAAATTTTCAGAGCATCATTTACAAAACTATTATTTATGTATAATAAAACAAATCGTAGTAAACAAAAATACATTTAAAGGCGAACGTAATTCTACTTACATTATAATTGATAAATTCAATTATAATTACTTAGACCGCGGTTTCGGATGACAAAGAAAAATACCAATTACCATAATTAAAATGGTTAATTAGTGCATCAAGATAAAATCATCCTCTTCAGTAAGCTTGTCTTATACACCCATTACAAGAAAATTGAAATAAATCAATATGCATATATATATATATATATATGCGTGTGTATGTGGGGGGGGGGGGGGGTGAATGCGTGTGTGCATGTATATTTATATACATATATACGTATAAATCAATTCATAAATATATACAGACATATATGTGTGTGTATGTGTAAATATGAATGTGTGTGTATCTTCGTAATTTTTACGTATAGTAATGAAATGGTACATAAATACATATATACATGGTCATGTAAGATCGTTCAAATATATTAGGAATATGCAACGTTTTTGAGGGCTGCACTACTAAAAAACTTAACGCCAAATTTTGAAATTAAGCCTGCGATTCAGAGGGCCATATGGGCTGCATGTTGCTCGTGGGCCGTAGTTTGCCCATGACGGGTATCGATAATCTTCTTACATATACATGTCACAGTAAAGACACCCTTCGGTCACGAATTACCATGGGATTTGAACCTAAAAAGCCCCCCGCCCCCCTCCCCACCACCATCCGGGGGCACAAGTCCGGGCTAGCTTGTTTGTGGAAGACCAGCAATCGCTCGCCTATACATACCAATCTCCTCTCTGTACGCCACAGATGTTGTCTAAGTGGAAGGCAATGGCTGGTAGGTACAGCT
>OZ024744.1:73825992-73880992 GCA_964016885.1 Eledone cirrhosa | reverse complement strand
TGTGGTAGAATGAGAGTGGTGTAGAGAGAAAGAAAAGAAGGAAATAGAGATAGACTGTGGTAGAATGAGAGTGGTGTAGAGAGAAAGAAAAGAAAGAAATAGAGATAGACTGTGGTAGAATGAGAGTGGTGTAGAGAGAAAGAAAAGAAGGAAATAGAGATAGACTGTGAGAGAATGAGAGTGGTGTAGAGAGAAAGAAAAGAAAGAAATAGAGATAGACTGTGGTAGAATGAGAGTGGTGTAGAGAGAAAGAAAAGAAGGAAACATAGATAGACTGTGAGAGAATGAGAGTGGTGTAGAGAGAAAGAAAAGAAAGAAATAGAGATAGATTATGAAAGAATGAGAGTGGTGTAGAGAGAAAGAAAAGAAGGAAATATAGATAGACTGTGAGAGATTGAGAGTGGTGTAGAGAGAAAGAAAAGAAGGAAATAGAGATAGACTGTGAGAGAATGAGAGTGGTGTAAGAGAAAGAAAAGAAGGAAATAGAGATAGACTGTGAGAGAATGAGAGTGGTGTAGAGAGAAAGAAAAGAAGGAAATATAGATAGACTGTGAGAGAATGAAGGTGGTGTAGAGAGAAAGAAAAGAAGGAAATAGAGATAGACTGTGAGAGAATGAAAGTGGTGTAGAGAGAAAGAAAAGAAGGAAATAGAGATAGACTGTGAGAGAATGAGAGTGGTGTAGAGAGAAAGAAAAGAAGGAAATAGAGATAGACTGTGATAGAATGAGAGTGGTGTAGAGAGAAAGAAAAGAAGGAAATAGAGATAGACTGTGATAGAATGAAGGTGGTGTAGAGAGAAAGAAAAGAAGGAAATAGAGATAGACTGTGATAGAATGAGAGTGGTGTAGAGAGAAAGAAAAGAAGGAAATAGAGATAGACTGTGATAGAATGAGAGTGGTGTAGAGAGAAAGAAAAGAAGGAAATATAGATAGACTGTGAGAGATTGAGAGTGGTGTAGAGAGAAAGAAAAGAAGGAAATATAGATAGACTGTGATAGAATGAGAGTGGTGTAGAGAGAAAGAAAAGAAGGAAATAGAGATAGACTGTGATAGAATGAGAGTGGTGTAGAGAGAAAGAAAAGAAGGAAATAGAGATAGACTGTGATAGAATGAGTGTGGTGTAGAGAGAAAGAAAAGAAGGAAATATAGACTGTGATAGAATGAGAGTGGTGTAGAGAGAAAGAAAAGAAGGAAATAGAGATAGACTGTGATAGAATGAGAGTGGTGTAGAGAGAAAGAAAAGAAGGAAATAGAGATAGACTGTAATAGAATGAGAGTGGTGTAGAGAGAAAGAAAAGAAGGAAATAGAGATAGACTGTGAGAGAATGAGAGTGGTGTAGAGAGAAAGAAAAGAAGGAAATAGAGATAGACTGTGATAGAATGAGAGTGGTGTAGAGAGAAAGAAAAGAAGGAAATAGAGATAGACTGTGAGAGAATGAGAGTGGTGTAGAGAGAAAGAAAAGAAGGAAATAGAGATAGATTATGAAAGAATGAGAGTGGTGTAGAGAGAAAGAAAAGAAGGAAATATAGATAGACTGTGATAGAAGGAAGGTGGTGTAGAGAGAAAGAAAAGAAGGAAATATAGATAGACTGTGAGAGATTGAGAGTGGTGTAGAGAGAAAGAAAAGAAGTAAATATAGATAGACTGTGAGAGATTGAGAGTGGTGTAGAGAGAAAGAAAAGAAAGAAATAGAGATAGACTGTGAGAGAATGAGGGTGGTGTAGAGAGAAAGAAAAGAAGGAAATAGAGATAGACTGTGAGAGAATGAGAGTGGTGTAAGAGAAAGAAAAGAAGGAAATATAGATAGACTGTGAGAGAATGAAGGTGGTGTAGAGAGAAAGAAAAGAAGGAAATAGAGATAGACTGTGAGAGAATGAAAGTGGTGTAGAGAGAAAGAAAAGAAGGTAATAGAGATAGACTGTGAGAGAATGAGAGTGGTGTAGAGAGAAAGAAAAGAAGGAAATAGAGATAGACTGTGATAGAATGAGAGTGGTGTAGAGAGAAAGAAAAGAAGGAAATAGAGATAGACTGTGATAGAATGAAGGTGGTGTAGAGAGAAAGAAAAGAAGGATATTGAGATAGACTGTGAGAGAATGAGGGTAGTGTAGAGAGAAAGAAAAGAAGGAAAATATATTACTGACAGGGATGTTCTGAACAATGAAATGTGGTGGAGGTTGTGGAGAGTGTAGAGTCGTTTTGAAAGATGGAGGGATTTACCTCTTACAGATTGTATGTATGTATCATCTGATAGAGGAAAGGGTTATATATATATATATATATATATATAAAATATATATATATATATATATATATATATATATATATATATATATATATATATATATATATATATATGCCAAGCTATCTATCTATTTATGTCTCTCTTTATCTCCTCCTATTTCTCTCTCTCACTCTCTCTCTCTCTCTCTCTCTCTCTCTCTCTATCTCTCTCTCTCTATATATATATATATATAATTGCTCTGGTCTTCTTTTAGTCCATTGAGCGCTTGACGCATATCTGGATGATTGCGTTCCGTTTTGATTTTGGCCCCCGCCGAAATACGATCTCGGTGAAATTATGTATGTATTAATCTCCCGGGCCTAGTAATTAATTAGTTAATTCAATGAAACAATTCTCTTGACTGATTAATTGCTTAAGTATATTTAAAAACAACCCGGTCGAGAGATTACTTCGCTTTGTGCAGTTTTTTGCAATTTTTGCAATACATTTACACATTTTGAATGCACCCGCTAAAATCCGGGGTACCTCCATCTCAGGCTAAACACGTGGGGTAGTCATTTCACTACTACTGCATTGGAATCCGGTAGCCGACTGAGAACAAAATACCTGTTGACGAAATGGCCTCCTTGTTCGATCGTTATACAAAAGGCTTACAACGGAAGCAGGCAGTATAATTGATTTAGTGGTGACAGAAACTTCCCACTGGATTTTACCAACACTTTCCAGGAGGTCCAGGTAAATTCTTTTGTTAACCTGTTTAGTTTGCTTCGTTTTTTTTTTTTGGCGGGAGGGGGGGGGGGCTCTGGTCGCTGATGGCTTCACGACCTGTTTTCATTTTATCCAGCCTTTATAACGTATGTTAATTGTTCTGGTCTTCTTTTAGTCCATTGAGCGCTTGCCGCATATCTCGAAGATTGCGTTTTTGGCCCCTGCCGAAATTATATTTATATATATATATATATATAAGCAATGAGTTATTTACGTTGTTGATTATTCAACAAATTTAATTTAGAAGCACTCAACAGTATTTTTCTGGAGTATAATATCAATAAGATTAATAAATGGAAGCTAGCTTTATAAAACCATATTTATTATATATATTTCAATGGTACCATAATGTTGGTACGCTGTCATCAGATAAAATACAAAAGTTGGTTTACAGATAGTGATATATTCAGACATTATGTTTGATGTTTGATGAACTAAAATGCTTTATAGGTCTTTTAAATGCCTACATACATATTTAGTATCATTAAATTTATACATAGGTATAAGTAATGTTATCAAAATATATACATAACATTTTTATCTTAAAACATATGTAATATATGATACTCTAAAATCATATATAAAATAATTTGTCGATATACTACAATTAGAATATAATTTGAAAGTAAATTTGAGACTAAACGATAAATATAACTAAAACTTAACTCTGTAAACTAATAATAATTAGTTATCTTTTCTTTTGAAAAGAAACATGTTTACATCTAATATTCACGTAACATTTAAACTTTACATAAATATTAAAATTTCGTAAATTTATTTCTATCTTTATACAACTATAAAATATACAAAATAATATACATCTTCTACACTAAAATAGAATTACTTCCACATTCTTAAGCCATATATTGAAAATGTAAACATATCTTCGCCCAATATATCATAACTCTTCTTATATAAAGGTATCTATATCTAACTAAAATTATTTGTCTATTAAATAAATGATATATATACTCACCAAATCTATTTATATATATACAACTAACCTCTTATAATATAATAAAATATACCTATAACTGCAATCTTCATAATATTAAAACACACCAGTAGAATAGACCCAATTGTATATATAAATACAAGATACCTCTCATATTTTAAATTAATATTCTCTCACTTTAACACATTTATTTATAATTCACATTATATTATAAATACTTCCAAAATATATAATTAAATAATTAAAAAAATAAAAATAAATATCATTATTTCATTCTCTCTACACCCTTGCAAATACGTTCCGAACAATTATATACGTACATTCCTATAAATATTCTGTTAGTAGCTTTAATATATATTTTTTTCTTAAAATCTTTCCTTAAATTTTCATCCACCCTAATAATAACCCTATTTTCTTTTCTTATTAAACAAAATAATCCTAATAATTATTTAAATTTACCTAGCGTCTAAACATAACAATCTTTTTCAGTTTTAACGTTATCCTCATTAGCATATTCATCTTGTGATTTGAAGTTCTTCTTCACTATTCATATAGAACTCACAATATTAAGTTCTTGCCTGAATATGTCACTATCTATCCTCGAGTGCCTTCTGGCGCTCACAGCCCTCTACCAAGCGGAAATGGCAATCAGCGGAGACTCCACTTCGACATTCTATAGAGGATTAGTGGAGGATAAGTGCGACGACGTTCTCGGGGAAAATCTAGGCATCGAGGATGACGAACTGACCAGTCTGTTCGGGAGGACTTTCCGTCCAGGGCATATGGATAACTTCCAGAGGTCTCTGGCCTGGCAGTGTTACCGAGGAGCTCTACCAGTTCGAGACAAAATCTACAGGCAAGGACGCACTGGCAGAGATCCTGCCAAAAGGACCTGTCCAAGATGCGAGCAGGACATCGAAACCGTTCTGCACGCAATTGTTCAGTTTCAAGGGGTGACCGACTTGTGGAATTATGTCGAACAGCTACTGTCACGCGTGGGATGCATCCAGTTGTCAGCCGAATCCATCGTGAGGATCAACCCGCCGCCTTCATTTAAGAATGAAGAAGAGGCGGTTTTCCTCTGTCTGGTGGCTATAGCGAAAGAGGAAATATGGTGGATGAGGTTAAAAGGACTGAGGGCAAACACTTTTCACTCCCGACAACAACTCATCCTCTTCTTTAAGTACCACTTCAGAAGGAATGTGAGAGTGGAGAGAGAGGTACTACACCCCAGTATATTCGCTGAAAGGTGGGTGAATGTGGCGAAAATGGTCCGAATGAATGGACCATCTCTAGGTTGAGGAAGATAAACAGAGGGAAGACAGGAACGCCTACAAAACGTGTTCCTGGTGTTGAGGGTTGTTTTACCCACGCGGTGTAAAACAACCCTGCAGTAACTAACCCCCCCCCCTCATTGGGGATTTCAATTGTTATTTTATTATATATAGTTTATTGTTATATATTAATGTTAAAGTTATATGATTTTTATGTAAAGCCCCCGCCGTCACGTCTTGTCATGTCCCATTTTTGTCCGCCCCTGTGGCAAATAAAGAAAGATATCTATAAACCAACTTTGTATTTTATCTGATGAGAGCCTACCAAAATGTTGATGCAATTGAGATATGTATAACAAAATAAATATGGTTTTATAAAGATAGCTTCCATATATATATATATATATATATATATATATATATATATATATAGAGAGAGAGAGAGAGAGAGAGAGAGAGAGAGAGAGAGAAAGAGATAGATAACTTTCTTTTTATTTGCCACCAGTGCATAAAAAGTGGGACAAGTACAAAGGGGGGAGTTTACATGCATAGGCGTCCTCAATATGGAGGAGGCAATAACAAGATATAAAAGTATAAAAATACAATAAAATATAACAAAATAAATTTTGTAACAAAATCCTCAATAAAAATCCCCCGAAAAAAAGTGTGCAACCCTTCTCCTCAGGAGCACAGGGAGGGGGTTCTCCCTTGGTCTTTCATCTTCCTCACCTATAGTCTGATGTAGAGTAAAGGCCCATTCACACGGGCCATTCTCGCCACTTTCACCCATCTTTCATAAAAACGGCTGGGGTGCAGCACCCCTCTCTCCATCCTGATCCTTCTTCCGAAATGATATCGGAAGAAACGGACCAGTTGTTGGCGAGAGAGAAAGGTGTCTGACCTCAGTCCTTTCACACGCGTCCACCATACAACCTCTTTCGCCATGGCTATTACGCACAGAAACACCGCCTCTCCTTCGTTTTTGAAGAGGAGAGGCGGCTTGATCGTTACAATAGACTCGGTGATCAACCGGATCGGTCCCACCCTTGACAGCAGTTGTTCGACATAGCCCCACAGATCGGCAAATCCGAGCAGTGTACCAAAGCGTGTGCAACGGTTTCCTCGTCACACACGCATCTGGGACAGATCTTTTTCGAGGGGTCCCTTCCCGGGCGCCCGTGTCTGTAGAGCCTTTCTCGAACGGGCAGAGCCCCTCGGTAGCACAGCCAGGCCAGGGACCTCTGGAAGTTATCCATGGGTCCCGGGCTGAATGTCCTACCGAACAGGTTGTCCAGTTCGTCTTCCTCCATGCCTAGGGCTTCTCCGAGGGCGTCGTCGCACCTGCTAACCACCAGCCCTCTATAGAATGACGAGGTGGATTCTCCACTGACAGCCGGGTCCGCCTGCCAGAGAGCCGTGAGCGCCTGGGCACACTCGGTGTGCCAGGCGCCCAGTTTTCTCGGTCTTTGCTTGACCCAGGGTTGCACCTCGGTGAGTGAGACGAGTCTAGGAAAGTCTCGCCTCACAAACGGGGCCCACACCCGTTGACCAGTGAGGAATACCTGGAGGTGCCGTAGCCTTAATGCGTGTTTACGTATCATTAGCCACGGCATCCCCAGCCTTCCTTTCGAAGGGTGTTGACAGCAGATGGATCTCCTCACCATAGGAGCCCGCTTCTTCCAAAGGAATTGGAAGAGTGCGTGCTCCATTTTGGCGAGCGTTTCCCTTGGGCAATGCACAACGGTCAAGCGGTATTAGATGACGGACGCTATATAAGTGTTCGCCACCTCCGCCCGACCTTTCAGGGACAGTTTGCACTCGGCCCACTTCTGGGTCAGTGCAAACACCCTGTTCGTTACCTCACCCCAGTTCTTCTCCACCTGGAGGTCTGGTACGAACCAGACCCCGAGCAACTTCAGCGGGCCCTCCGTCCAGAGCCCGACGACGCCATCGGAGGGCATCGATCTGCAACTCCACGTGTCGAGTTGCAGACCGATCGACTTGTCCCGGTTCAGCTTAGCCCCTGTAAAACTTTCGTACTCCTCCAGTAAGGTGCCGATCGCCCCGATTTCCGAGGCCGTCGACACTATTACTGTTACGTCGTCGGCGTAGGCCGACACCGCTTTCGGCAATCCCGGTTCCAACGGGATGCCCTACAACAAGTCCGGAACAAGTCCGGCATAGCTAGATACAGTTCGTATGGAAGACCATCGAAACCCGGGGATTTGTGTTTGCCACATTGGCTCAGCACGTCCTCTATCTCAGCGGCTGAAATCGGCTCCTCGCAGGACTTCGCCTCCCTGTCCGAGAGACGCGGCAGTCCGTCGAGGTATGGACCGAAGTCCACATCCCCAACTGGCTCCCCGCCCCTTCCGAACAATCCGGCAAAGTACTTTTGAAAAGCCTCGCACATCTGCTTAGGTTCAAGGATCACCCGTCCTGGTCTCGCAAAGACCGGATAGTGGATCTGCTCCCTCTCTTGGCTTCTGTCACGCGGGCCCAGCTAACAGCTTTGGTCCCCTCGTTTCCCAGAGCACGTAATTTGCTTCGGACGATGAAGCCTTCGTGTTTCGCGTCGAAGAAAGAGATAGATAGATTGGCATATAGATAGATAGATAGATAAATATCTCTATTAGCCTCAAAGGCACAAAAGAAGGGGACAAATACAAATGGGGAGTTTACATACAGGTATATGAAAATAAAACTATTAATACAATAACAAATAACAATTGAAATCCCAATAGGGGGGAGGTGTTACACAGGGGTTGTACACACCACGAACAAATGTACAACCCTCATCTCCAGGAGTGAGTACTCCCTTCCTCTCTTCCTCTTTTTCCTCAACCTACAGGCTTATATAGAGAGAAGGCCCAACACTCGGGCCATCTTTGCCACTTTCACACTCCTTTTATAAAATTTGCTGGGGTACAGCACTTCTCTCTCCATCCTGATTCTTCTTCCAAAATGATATTTGAAAAAACGAATCAGTTGCCCGCCGGAGAGAAAGGTGTCTGACCTCAGCCCTTTTAACCTCGTCCACCATATAACCTCTTTCACCATAGCCATAACACATAGGAAAACCGCCTCTCCCTCGTTTTTGAAGGAGGGTGGCGGTTTGATCATGACAATGGACTCGGTGGTCAACTGGATTGGTCCCACCCGCGACAATAGTCGTTCTGCATAGCCCCACAGGTCGGTAACGCCCGAGCAGTGTACAAATGCGTGTGCGACGGTTTCCTCGTCGCCAACGCATCTCGGCGCCCGTGTCTGTAGAGCTCCTCAGTAGCACTGCCAGGCCAGGGACTTTTGGAAGTTGTCAATTGGTCCCGATCGGAAGGTCCTACCGAACAGACTGGCCAATTCGTCCTCCTCTACGCCTAGAGTGTCTCCGAGCGTGTCGTCGCACTTGCTGCGGACCAACCCTCTACAGAATGTCGAAGTGGAGTCTCCATTGATCGCCTGGTCCGTTTGCCAGAGGACTGTGAGCGCCTGAGCAAATTCGATGTACCAGTCGGCCATTTTCCTCGGTCTTTGCTTGACCCTGGACTGCAACTCGGTCAGCGAGACGAGTCGTGGGAAGGCTCGCCTCACGAACGGGGCCCACACCGGTTGTCTGGTGAGGAATACGTGGAGGTGCCGCAGCCTGAGCGTGTGTTTGCGCATCGTCAGCCACGGCATCCCTAGACCTCCGTTTGAAGGGTGTTGGCAGCAGATGGATCTTCTCACCGACGGAGCCCGTTTCTTCGAAAGGAATTGGAAGAGCGCGCGCTCCATTTTGGTGAGCGTTTTGGCTGGACAAGGCACGACGGTCAAGCGGTAGTAGCTGATGGACGCTATAAAAGTGTTCGCCACCTCGGCTCGACCTTTCAAGGAGAGTTTGCACTCATTTACTTCTGGGTGAGCGCAAACACCTTGGCCGTCACCTCGTTCCAGTTCTTCTCCACCTGGAGGTCAGGACCAAACCAGACCCCGAGCAGCTCTACCGGTCCTTCTGTCCAGCATCCGACGACGTCATCGGAAGGCATCGGTTTGCCTCTCCACGTTCCGAGTTGCAAACCAACGGATTTGTCCCGGTTCAGCTTCGCTCCTGTGAACCTTTCGTATTCCTCCACTAAGGTGCCGATCACCCCGATTTGCGAGGTGCTCTACACAATTACTGGCACGTCGTCGGCGTAGGCTGACGCCGGTTTTCACAGTCCCGGTTCCAAAGGGATGCCCTGCAATAGTTCCAACTTCCACAGTAGTGGCTCGAGAGTCAGTACGTACAGAATGGAGGAGAGAAGGCATCCCTATCGGATGGATCGTCTGATATGGAACGGCTCCGAGAGGTAGCCTTTCACCTTGACCCTTGAGCAGAAGTTGCTGTTGTGCATTGCAGCAATCCAGCTCCTGAACACGGGACCGAAGCCTCCGCCTCGAGCACCGAATCCAGATCAACCTGGTCAACCCTATCGAAAGCCTTAGACTGATCCAAGTTGATCAGGGCCCCACCGAAGCCGGGTTTACACCTTACCTTCTCTATGATGTATCGCATGAAGTGGAGGTTGTCGTGTATGGACCTGGTCGGGATTGCGCATGTCTGCGCTTCTCCCACCAGGTTTTCGACGACAAGCGCCAGCCTTTTTGCCAACACCTTGGCCAAAATCTGTAATTCTGTTTTGAGCAGAGTTATGGGCGGGAAGTTGCCTATGTCATCCCCCTCGTTCTCGCCCTTCCTGACTAACGTGATTACGCCCTTGGTCACAGAACTGGGAATTCTCCCGTCCTGCTGCCAGGTGCAGTAGACCGCTTCCAGGAAACCGGACAACAAGTCCGCATTGCTACGTAAAATTCGTAGGGTAGACCGTCGATACCTGGAGATTTGCATTTGCCGCATTGGCTCAGCGCGTCCCTTATCTCAGCGGCCGAAATCGGCCTTTTGCAGAACTTCGCCTCGCTGTCCGAGAGTCGCGGTAGGCCGTCGAGGTATGAAGCGAAATCCATAGCCCCTCTCGCCGCACCGCCCTGCCCGAACAGTTGAGCAAAGTGCCGCTGAAAGGCCGCGCACATTTGCTTCGGCTCACGTAAAACTCGTCCGTCTTGGTCCTTCAAAGACCGAATCGTGGACTTGTTGTCACTTTTTGCCTCCGTCACTCGGGCCCAGCTAACAGCTTTGGCTCCCTTGTTTCCCAGAGCACGTATTTTGCTTCCGACAACGCAGCCTTCATGCATTGCTTCGAAGAACTGGTCCAAGGCCGTTCTCGTCGCTAGCACGCTTGCTACGTTGCCACTCCTATGTGCCTATTCTACTTTATCTCCCAGTTCCTTCTCGGTTCTATTTCTATCTAATACTAATTCTTTACTAAAACCTATCGAGTCTAATCTAACTGCCCTCTTGAGAGAGTACCACCATCTGTTGTTGACAATGGCCCCCGTCAAGTGCTGCTTAACTAAAGTGCTAATCCGTCTACTGTTGGCTTTGCATGTCGGTAAGTTCAGCTTCCAGTAGCCGGGTCCCTGTCTATGGGTTTTGTCAAGATTGACTAAGCAGGTCACTAATTTGTGATCTGAATAGGCAACCATGAACATTTGTGGACAGCTTAACATGTCCCTATCCTTCTTTCTAGCTAGAACCCTATCTAGGTACGATCTAGATGTTCCGCCACGATTAGTCCACGTCCACAGTGGCACATAGGAAAATCTAGTCGATATCTATCGGCCAGGTCAAATCGGCCGATTAACTTGTTGAGGCTGTTACACCTCCCTTTTATCGGGACATGCTCCTACATAGTCCCAACATGCATCTAGGATTCCATTCCAGTCCCTCACTAACAGCAGGGAGCGGGACGTTCCCAGAAAACTCTCTAGACGTATGAAGAAGTCTGGTCGCGGTGTCCCGGATGGGGCATATGCGACCACCAGCTTGAAGTCTCCAAGTTCACTACCGTCAACGCCTAGGACCACCAGTCGACCATCCGGGTCCAGATGTACCGTCTGTGTTACGAGGTCCAGGTGTTTCCGCAGCAAAATGACAACCCCACCCCCACATCCCGGCTGACAGAGAGATGCGTAGATCTCAAAATCGTCGAAGATGGGAGCCAGTTGTCGCTCGCTGTGGATCCTGGACTCGAAAATGGCTACTACATCCATACTGTGCGACCTGAGGTTGTTTAAGAGTTTGCCCTGTTTCCAGGGCATCCCCAGGCCGCGTACATTCACACATCCAACTCTTATATTGGCCATGTTGGTGCTAAAAAGTTAAAAGAAGAGGAAAAGAAATCACTCACCTCTTCGTCTCCTGGGAACCAGGCTGCACAATTTCCATGGGGTGTTGGAGGGGTTGTTTGGTGGCGTGGTGGTCTCTGGCGGGGTGGGGACGGAGGTGTTTGGTGGGGAGGGGCACCAGGTTGGGTGGGGGTGTCTTTGGTGGGAGTTTATGGGGTGGGGGTGGGGAAACATTTCAAAAAGACGCGGTTATAGGGTTTGACGCAGGGGTTACCTACGTCGTTAGGAAATTTTTCTTTTAACTGTTTATGTGTCCATGGAGATCCTAATCATTTTAAGATTAGGATTCTCTGCAGAGTGTGTAAAAGTTTTCCCTTCGGTCTCCACCGAAGGGTTTTTATATATGGTGTCTGTTAAAGTTTTATTGTTAGTATTTATGTAGGTGTAACATTTTTGTTGTGTTGTGTTGCTTTTTTTCTGTGATTCTTGGTGTGTGTTTACGTTTTGTAGTAGGTGTTTTGTTTTCAGGAGGGGATGTTTTTGTTTGTGCTGTTTGCGTCGGCTGTATTGGTGTTTGTGTGTTTGTTGCATTTTTGTTTGTGTTATGTCTTTTCCTTTTTCTTTTTACTAGTCGGAAAGGCACTCCCTCATCGTCACTGGGTGACGATGATGAGGCCTCATCCGTGTTGTTGGAGAGGGGTACATTTTGAGGAGCTGTTATGTGTGTGGGTGTTTCTGGAGTTGTTTTAGGTGGGGAGGGGTTGGGTGGGACTGTGTTTGCAGTTTGGTTTGTTTTTGTGTGTTGTTGTTGTGGTGGTGGTTGTGTTCGGTGTCGGCAGTAGTGGCTTTTTTTTACTGCAGTTAATTGAGGACAGGAAGCCCTCAGATGTCCACTGCTTAAACAGTGGTAACATGAAGGCCGCCTACCCTCAACAGAAATGTTTATGTAGGAATTTCCATCCAGAGGCACACGTTGTGGTATTCTAGCTATCCGTTCTGGTCTCATTTGGACCAGAACTTCTAAGCTTGTACCGCTGAATATGCCCCTGGACGACTTTCCTACCGAAATTACTGTATCTTCATCAAAATTGATGAAACCAGCTATTATCCACCAGATGTTTACATTTGGTGTGTTGTTTGTTATTTTTATTTTTGGGGTCCTTTTTCCCATGTATGTGGGGGGAAAAAGGTGTAGAAGGGGGACACAATTGGCGACACAGAATATTTCTGTGCCGTCAATTGGTCTTTCATTATTATTGATAAACTCCCGATGAGTTTACCCTTCTGTATGAAGGCAATGTCCTTCATGGAGTTTCTTAGAACCATCAATTTCGTTTTGAGTTAATTGAGCTGGTTTTCTGGTGGTATTTCAGATTGTCCTAAAAACTATGGTTTCAGGACAGTGTCTCTACGCAATTCTTGGGGAGAAGTGATACTAAAAGCGCCATGCCCCCCAAAAGTTACGTATTGCTTGGCATCTCTTAGCAATTCTCCGGCATTAGAGATGTCAATCTGTGTATATAGTTCTGTATTTTGAACAGTTTGTGCAAATGAGACCTTTTTTCCTTGTTTGTGGAGTTGTTCTTGTTGGTGTTGTTGTCATTATTGTTGCTGCTGTTGGTGTTGTTGTCATCATTGTTGCTGTTGTTGTTGTTGTCATTGTTGTCGTTGTTGTTGTTGTTGTTTTTGTAGTTCTCAATTGCTTGATCTGTGGTTGCGGAATTCATTTGTGAAATTGTGTTTTCGTTCATAGCATTGTTGTTATTGTTGTTGCTGGTGCCGCTGGTTGTGTTGTTTTGGTTTGTTGCCATGGCAACGTCAAGTTATCGGTCAGCAGGTGGAGAAAATCCTTCCTCTGCCTGACCTTTGTATTTGACATCTGCTACTATGACAGTGGCAGGGGCAAGCTGTAAGCATATCTTCCCCTTTCCTCCTTCGAATGTTGGTGAAGAAGCTTCAGCCATTTTTTTTAAATGTTAGCTTTTCCAAAAAAAAACTTTTTATGTACTATTTCGCTTAAAGGCGTAGAATATTTTGAGAGACTGACCAGATCAAAATTTGACCTGGCAGTCCCTCTACAAGTTGATATAAATATGAAGGTTCACAGTTAGGAATTTCTATAGAAATGTAGGCAGAACTTACCCAGCAAGTTTCACGCGTGTGTCCATCCCAGAAGATAGATAGATAGATAGTGGGGAGGTAGATAGGTAGGTAGGCAGTTGGTATGTATGTTGTTAGGTAGGAAGGTAGGTAGGTAGGTAGGTAGGTATGTAGGTAGATAAGTGGGTGGATAGGTAGGTAGGTAGTACATTGGTTGGTTGGCTGGCTGGCTGGTTGGTAGGTTGGTAGGTAGGTGGTTAGGTAGGTAGGTATGTAGGTAGATATATTTCTTTTATTTGCCACTAGGGCATCAAAAGTGGGACAAGTACAAAGGGGGGAGTTTACACAAAAAGGCGTCCTCAATAAGGAGGAGGCAATAACAAAATATAAAAATAAAATAAGATATAACAAAAAATAAAATTTTTAACAAAATCCTCAATAGAGAGGAGGCG
This sequence comes from Eledone cirrhosa, assembly GCA_964016885.1. NCBI lineage: Eukaryota > Metazoa > Mollusca > Cephalopoda > Octopoda > Eledonidae > Eledone > Eledone cirrhosa. The sequence goes on along the minus strand of OZ024744.1, from coordinate 73,866,997 downwards.
CCTTGGGGGGTCGCACACACCCCCGAAAAAAGTGTGCAACCCTTCTCCTCAGGAGCACAGAGAAGGGGTGCTCCCTTGGTCTTTCATCTTCCTCACCTATAGTCTGATGTAGAGTGAAGGCCCATTCACACGGGCCATTCTCGCCACTTTCACCCATCTTTCATAGAAACGGCTGGGGTGCAGCACCTCTCTCTCCATCCTGATCCTTCTTCCGAAATGATATCGGAAGAAACGGACCAGTTGTTGGCCAGAGAGAAAGGTGCCCGACCTCAGTCCTTTCAGACGCGTCCACCATACAACCTCTTTCGCCATGGCTATTACGCACAGAAACACCGCCTCTGCTTCATCTTTGAAGGGGGGAGGCGGCTTGATCATTACAATAGACTCGGTGGTCAACCGGATCGGTCCCACCCTTGACAGCAGTTGTTCGACATAGCCCCACAGATCGGCTACGCCCGAGCAGTGTACTAATGCGTGTGCAACGGTTTCCTCGTCGCACACGCATCTGGGACAGATCTTTTTGGCGGGGTCCCTACCCGGGCGCCCGTGTCTGTAGAGCCTTTCTCGAACGGGTAAAGCCCCTCGGTAGCACTGCCAGGCCAGGGACTTCTGGAAGTTGTCCATAGGTCCCGGGCTGAATGTCCTACCGAACAGGCTGGCCAGTTCGTCCTCCTCCATGTCTAGGGCTTCTCCGAGGGCGTCGTCGCACCTGCTGCGTACTAGCCCTCTATAGAATGTTGCGGTGGAGTCTCAAGTGGGTGGATAGGTAGGTAGGTAGTAAGTTGGTTGGTTGGCTGGTTGGTTGGTTGGTAGGTTGGTAGGTAGATGGTTAGGTAGGTAGGTATGTAGGTAGGTAAGTATATAGGTTTTTAAGTGGGTGGATAGGTAGGTAGGTAGGTAGGTAGGTAGGTAGGTAGGTAGGTAGGTAGGTAGGTAAGTAAATAGGTAGGTAAGTGGGTGGATATGTAGGTAGGTGAGTGTCTGGAAAAACCTAAAAGCGTTTCATTCCAACGTGCTTGAAAAGCAATGTGGTTTGTGATATGGTTTTAGAAAAGGATGATGTGTATAGTAAAGAGGTGATAACGATATTTCGTGAAAAAGAGATTGATAATAACAGATAGACTGACAGAAACAGAGAGAGGGAGATGACATAAACGGAGAGTGTTAGAGAATGGAGAGAGAGAGAGAGAGAGAGAGAGAGAGAGAGAGAGAGAGAGAGAGAGAGAACGAGAGAGAGAGAAAGAGAGGAGTGAGGCGCATACAAATTAAAGGGTTGTTGGTCCTGGTGTTGTTTGCAGTCAGGTTTGTAATCGTAAAGCTTGTGATTGTGCTCGTGGCAGTATCGACCAATTGAGATTTTTATAGTCGCAATGGTTATTATGGTAGTAATCCTGTTTGTGCAGCTGGTATTGATAGGTGCAGTTCTGAAGGCATTGTTTTTATTGTTATTATTGATGTTTAGATTTTGCTTTGTGTTCTTACGAGCTGGCTCCAAGTCTCACCTAGAGATTTCAAGATATAGCATTTATAAGTCCAAGTGGGTATTATGACTAGGATGGTTGATAACTGCCATTTTATCAGGGAAAAAATGTATCATAGTTTGGTGATAGGGATTCATGTTTTAATTGTGTGCCTTGGGTTCATAAGTATTGTTCTAGAAAATGTCTGTCAAAACAAGAAAATTATAAGCTTGTTTAAAAGAAGTTGTTTGGTGCTAAAATGATTAAAATAACGATAAAAAGTATTTGCTATTATGTACTTTTAACAGTGCTGTTGATCATATGTGGAAAAATATTGTTTAGAGTTACATTAGAATTACAGTATTTTTCGTAGGATATGATCAGTTCCAATGAGTACAGTTTTCTGATTTTCTTCCATTTGGGGATTCCCTGAGATTTGAGATAGGTAATAATTATCCCTTTTGGTTCCTAAGGAACCAACAACCACGGATATTGTTCGAGTATTGAGTGCCAGGTTTTGCCAATTTATTTCAAGATATTTCTACTTGGTTAATTTTTGGTAGGTCTTCACATAGACATTTATATCAATTGGCACAATCCTATTGTTGGTAGGTGTTGACATAGACATCTATATCAAGTGGGACAGTCCTATTATTGTTGGTAGGTGTTGACATAGACATCTATATCAATTGGGACAGTCCTATTGTTGGTAGGTGTTGACAGATACATCTATATCAATTGGGACAGTCCTATTGTTGGTAGGTGTTGACAGATATATCTATATCAAGTGGGACAATCCTATTGTTTGTAGGTGTTGACAGATATATCTATATCAAGTAGGACAGTCCTATTGTTTGTAGGTGTTGACAGATATATCTATATCAAGTGGGACAGTCCTATTGTTTGTAGGTGTTGACAGATACATCTATATCAAGTGGGACAGTCCTATTGTTGGTAGGTGTTGACAGATACATCTATATCAAGTGGGACAGTCCTATTGTTAGTAGGTTTTGACATAGACATCTATATCAAGTGGGACAGTCCTATTGTTGGTAGGTGTTGACAGATATATCTATATCAAGTGGGACAGTCCTATTGTTGGTAGGTGTTGACAGATATATCTATATCAAGTGGGACAGTCCTATTGTTAGTAGGTTTTGACATAGACATCTATATCAAGTGGGACAGTCCTATTGTTGGTAGGTGTTGACATAGACATCTATATCAAGTGGGACAGTCCTATTGTTGGTAGGTGTTGACAGATATATCTATATCAAGTGGGACAGTCCTATTGTTTGTAGGTGTTGACAGATACATCTATATCAAGTGGGACAGTCCTATTGTTGGTAGGTGTTGACATAGACATCTATATCAAGTGGGACAGTCCTATTATTGTTGGTAGGTGTTGACAGATATATCTATATCAAGTGGGACAGTCCTGTTGTTTGTAGGTGTTGACAGATACATCTATATCAAGTGGGACAGTCCTATTGTTTGTAGGTGTTGACAGATACATCTATATCAGTGGGACAGTCAGTCAAGTAGATGAGGAGGCGTGATTTTTGTTTGAAATCCTTCAATATGATGTCTAACATATTTGCCTTTATCTTCTGTCTGTTTGAACAGAAAAGTTCCATAGTAGTGAGATATGATCTCTTGCAAGTACCGGAGGTCTAGGTCCTTGTAAATTACCCAGTTGATACATCATACAGCTCTATCATCTCTGTTGAGATACCCTTAGGAAGATTACAAGTAGAGACAATTTAATCGATGTTTTTAAACTGTTGTTTATATGTTCTACATGTTAAAATAAACCCTTCTGTGCCCTATTGTAAGCCAGAGGACTCTAACTACTGATGCGTAACACATTTGTCAACATCAGCATTGTTAGCTCTCTCTGGGTATTCACCATGAAGTGTCTTTTCTTGCCATTTGCCGATAAGATTATTTAAGGCTGCATTTTTAGTAAGTGTTTTCATGTGTATATCTTTTTCTGTGGTTTTCTTAGTTCATCTATTTCAGAGACTCTTTGTATCTGAAACTCATCTAAATGAATATAATGTTTAGCTGTTGTCGTGCTTTTAGCATCCAGTCATAAGAATGTTTCAGAGTTTAGGCCAATCGTAGCAGTTTTCAGGCTGTGCTAAGATTTCTTTTCTTTGTAGAGTAGTTTTTCAGTATCATTTTGTTTGTTAGTAGTTGGTCCTTAAAAAACTATATAATCTCAGTTTGTATCCCTTTTACTCTATTGGTAAGATATTGTTTTCTTGCAGAAATGAGTACACGAAGTTATTGGTTTTGTTAAGAGTATATATCTGGTGGACAGGCATGGTATTGGTCTATAATTTTTAGCCTACCGTATTTCCCGGCGCCGAAGACGCTTCGTCCTCGAGGACGCACCCTAATTTTGACAACAAAAAATTTGAAAAAAAAAAAAATAACCTTCGGCCTCCAGGACGCGTGGTAGATTTGTTATACTTATATTAGCAAAATAGTAGTGTCTTCGACGCCGGGAAAATACGGTGATTAGTTTCTTCATTTTGGGGTTAAAAAGAATGTTATTCCCATTGTGATCCCGGCTAGTATCTCCACTAGGGAAATCATGATTTTTGCTTCAAATTATGTGTAGATGTAAGGAAATGAGGCCAACAGTTTGGCACTTTATCGTGGCCAGGTAATTTTTAATTTATGATATTTTTAAAGGTATTTTGACATTTTGACATTGTGTTGGTATATCCGTCATTCGTACTTTGTACCGTTGAATCAACTCAGCATTTTTATTGTGTTCTTTTGGATTACCCCAGGTGTTTTTCCGGGATGTTGTACTTCTTTCATTGAGCGTGGTTCTTATCTCCCTGGAGAACTTTTAGGTATCTGTTTCAAAAATATTGTTTTGACTATAAAAGTTTGTTATTTTTTAATACAGCCTTAACTTGTACTTTTTACTTCAATGTTTCTTTTATTTCTGATCTATTGTCTATGTCGGTTTTATTGCATTTTCTTTATACTGTTATCGATTTCAAGGTAACCATTTGAATCCCATTTGACATTTAATGAAATACTGAAATTTCAATCTATTATTCTTTCAGTCTCAGTCATTGATTTTATTTAACTGGAAAGTTTGTTGAAATGAATATCAAGCCGCTACCTGCAGCCTCAGATATTCAGGACATTCTTGTTCCCAGCAAGCATGCCTTTTGAAGTGTTCCAAAAAGCAGGGCTGGACTAATTTTCTTTAACCATCCTTGGAAACTCTATGAGATTGTACCTAGTGCGCCTATCGCGACGACTCTGACTTCATGGCAGTTCCAAATCCTTTTTATCTCCCACTTTAAGTCCGGGTATCGGTTAATTTTCTCCCTCTCCTTTTCTTGCACTCTCGTGTCAAATGAGCAGGCTACATCTACAATCAGGCATGATCTTTTTTCCATGTCCAAAACTACCAGTACTGAAATGACAATCTATTATTATTATTATTATTCCATTATTATTATTATTATGCCATTCTGAGTTCAAATCCCGTCGAGGTTAACTTTGCCTTTCATCCTTACGGGGTCGATAAAATAAAGTACCAGTAATGCACTGGGTAATTGCTGGCCTTGTGCCGAAAGAAGAAACAATTATTATTATTATTATTATTATTATTATTATTATTATTATTATTGGGTCTGAACGGACGTCTTTTTGCTCGCTCCCGTAAGCTTATTTATTTACCTGTGAAAACTTATTTATTGAATCTTTTTTTTGTTGTGTAAGGAATATAAGCCCTTGGACTTTGCCCTGAGAAGGGGAAAGTATAATATTTGGGACTTTTGACCCAAATATTTGAACTTTTTTACCTTTTAAAAAATTATCAGAAAAAAACAACAAATAAAACATGGCTGAGCCCCCCCCCCCCCCCAGCAATATGTCTGCTGTCGTGTGACAACGACGTAAAGGTTGAGAGGAGCTCGACCGCGAAATTAACAGAAATTGATATAACAAACACCACCACAAACAATGTAAACAAAGACACCATTGATAACAACACTGAGAACTCTAATTTTGAAAAAAAATGACAGTAACAGCGACAACGAAAATACAGATAACAGAAAAAATGATAAATGCAACAACAATATTAACACAACTAACATGAAAACAAATAGCGACAACACCAACAGCAACAATACCAATTGCACCGAGAACAACAACAACGACAGCCCCAAAGATATAACCAACTGCAACAGTGACAACTCCACCAACGACAACAAGAAAAACACTTTCGCTGCGGCAGCAGCAAAAAAGAGGCCATGCTTCTGCATGGACCTCTCAAACAAAGATGAAAAGTTGGCCCAGGCATAGAAGCTCATCAAGCAAGAGCAAACCTGGGCCAACTTAACTGTCCCGGTAGAAGCTATTGAAGCAGTGGAGCGCAGAACGGTGCATTACAGATGCATCTCAGCACAAACCAAAAGGGCAGCTTTAATTCTACAAGCAGATGTCGAAGTCGTGCTGAAGGGGCATCAAGGATGACACCGAATACATAGCGAGGGGCAGACAACACGGCACCATTTCGGTGCTGGTTAAGTCAGAAGCCCTAGCTATGAAACATGTTATGTCACCTTGCAAAACCAGCAAGGTCATAATGTACCCGTCCCACATGAACGGCCCGTCTCCGCATTCCCAGAATCGCACCAGGACTTGTGGTGGTTTCTGGGATGTGTGATTGTGGAGGGGACGGATACCGTCCCGATAGAAGTGACAAGAACTGCCTGAGAGGACTGGTCCGAGGTTGACCTGGAGATACTTCTCCAGATCAGGCCGGAGAATGTCAAGACAATCCCGGACCACATCCGTCTTCAGAATCGGACGGTCATTCACATTATGACCGAGGACAAAAGGCCGCATTGTTTTGTTTGTGGGGAAAAAATCATTTGCGAGGCTTCTGCCCTCAACTGCTGAACGATGAAAGGAATCGAAGGGCTCCACTGTTGCCGACGCCGGGTCGAGGACCACAACCAACACCAGCACCGGCCAAACCACCAGTAACAACACCAATAGAAAGGCCACCACCAACATTGACCACCCAGGGGGAAAACGAGGAAAGTTGTCAAATTCCGCCTCCCCCCAAAATACACACATCAATAAAAACGTGAACACACACACAGACACACTTACAGACACAGACCTCTCATCTACCAGTAGTGAAGATGAGGGAAAACCAAAATGCCCCAAAATACAAAAAACGAAACACAAAAAGAAAAACAAAAACTCAATAAAGTACAAAAACACCTACAATAAAAATGCAGACACCACCCACGCAAACATCTCGCCAATAACAACAACATCAACACCACCATTACCATCACCAGAATCCCCAAAAAGTAAACAGCCTAAACAGACGCAAGAACAAATACACACACAAACATCTGAACCCACAGACACTGCACTCACAACAAACACAGATACAACCGAAACAACACCATCAAGACGATCACCACCACAGCCACGCAAACAAATACAATCACACCAACAAAACATATAAAACTTCGTGCTCGTCAGGAGGGCCAACAAAAAACTGGTGGCCCCCGTAGCACGAAGTGAAGAAATACAAAAAGAGGGGGGAATTTTTAAATCGAGCACATTTCTCGTGCCGGAGGATTTGTTTCTGGTGCGAATGTCGCTCGATTTATTCAAAGAGATACGAGATTTATTCAAAGAGATTCCTCGCGACGTGGGAACCCCGAACGTAAAACCCACTTCAAGACTTTTAAAGGGGTTCTCAAAAGAAACCCCACCAACTATGGAGGTCGAACCACCCGACCTTCACAACATCCCGGAAGGTAAGTAAACCTTTCCTCTCTCTCTTTTAGCCCGCCAACATGGCCGTATTAAGAGTAGGAAGTTTAAATGTTTGAGGCATGGGATCGTCCTGGAAGCAGGGTCACCTGCTCAACGACCTCAGGTCTCTAGAAATGGATGATTACATCAGCGAAACCAGGATTTCCGACACCGTGCACTAGCCCCCATTTTCGACGACTATCAGATCTTTGCATCTGTTAGTCGACCGGGAATGGGAGATGGGGTGGCAGTGCTGTTTAGGAAAGGCCTGGATCTCGAGGTAAGATCAATCTTTCGGGACCCGGACGGTAAGTTGGTGGTCCCGGATGTGAACAATAAAGAAGGTGGTCGTCTACTGGGGCAAGACGGTCGGCATTCTTTAGACACCTGGAAGCCTTTCTGGGTACGTCTCGCCCTCTACTGTTAGCGGGGGACTGGAACGGCATCTTAGACGCACGCTGGGACCCTGTGGGAGTATCCGATAGGAGCGGGGGGTGCAAAAGCCTCAAGAACCTGATCAGTCAGTTCCAACTGTCTGACAGGTACCGACTAGATTTCCCTAATGCGCCAGTGTGAATCTGGACTAACCGCATAGGGTCATCTAGATCGTATATAGACAAGATATTCATTAGGAAAATAGACAGAAATAGTGTAAGCTGTCCACGTTTTAAAGCCTATTCAAATCACAAGTTTGTGATCTGTATGGTCGACCTAGATAAGTCGCGTAGGTTAGGACCTGGTTACTGGAAGCTGAACATGTCGTTTCCGGCACGTAAGGCTTACAGGGTTCAGGTCAACAATTTGGTTAAGAAAAAGTTGACAGGGGAGTCGTCAACAATAGATGGTGGGGGGCTCTCAAAAGAGAGATTAGAGTAATGTCGATAGAGTTTAGCAAAGAAGTAGCGTTAGAGAAAAATAGAGAGGAAGAGTTGGAAAATAAGTTAAACGAGGCTATTTGTAATGGTATTACAACTGACGTGCTAGCGGCGAGAATGGCATTAGATCATTTCTTCAATGCGAAACACGAAGGTTGCATTGTCAGAGCTAAGGCGCGTGTTAATAAAACCACGATTCGGTCTTTCACGGACCGAGATGGACACGAGCTGAGCGATTCCAAGCGGATGTGTCGGGCCTTTCGCCAACATTTTGCTCGGTTGTTCGGGGGAAGTGGCGGGTCAGCGACGGTGGCGAACTTCAGTCCTTACCTCGATGGCTTGCCGCAACTCTCGACGCCCGACGCTGAGTACTGCGAAAGGGCGATTACTTCAGCCCAGATTCAAGATGCCCTTGTCGGCTGCATGAAGCATAAGTCATCCGGTTTGGATGGTCTGCCCAACAAGCTTTACGTAAATATGCCAGACTTGTTCTCCGATCTCCTCGAAACGCAGCTGAGCCAGTCCAACCCAGAAATGGGCTGCGAGAAAGCTATCATTGAAAGGTCGGGCGGAGGTGGCGAAAGCGTACATCGCGTCCGTTATCTACTACCGTCTGACCGTCATCCCTTTTCCCCCGTTCGCGCCTCGCCATCTTGGAGCGGCTCCTCTTCAAATTCTTGTGGAGGGTCAGGTTCCGCTGGTGAGGCGATCCATCTGCTTTCAGAACCCTCTACGTGGAGGGCTGGGCTTGCTGTGGCTTATGATGCACAGACATGCGCTGAGGCTGCGACATCTCCAGATATTCTGCCTAAACGGTGAACCGGTGTGGTCGCCGTTTATTAGACGGGCCTTTCCGCAGCTCCTTTCTTTGACTGAGCTGCAGTCCTGGGTCAAGAAGGGACCGAGACTGGGTGACTGGCATCTGGAATGTTGCAGGCACTCACTGCCCTCTACCAGATGGGCAATGCGGTCAGTGGAACTTCCACTCTCGAGTTCTATAGAGGATTAGTGGTGGGCAAGTGCAACGACGCACTCGGAGAGGCTCTGGGAGTCGACGAAGTCGAAGTAACCAGTCTGTTGCGGAGGCCCTTCGAGCCGGGAACGATAGATAATTTCCAAAAATCCCTCGCTTGGCAGTGCTACCGGGGGCACTGCCGATTCAAGGGAAACTCTATAGGCACGGAAGTGCTGTCAGACGGACCTGCCCGAGATGCGCGCAGATCGACGAAACCGTTCTGCACGCACTCGTCCAGTGTCCGTGCATTACTGATTTGTGGAGTTATGTCGAACAGCTGTTGTCGCGTGTAGAACGGATCCGGCTATCGGCCGAGTCCATAGTAAAAACCGACCCGCCGCCTTCTTTTGGCCAGGAAGGGCAGGCTATTTTCCTCTGTCTGGTGGCAGTAGCGAAAGAGGTTTTATGGTGGACGAGGTTGAAAGGACAGACACTTTTCTCTTCGGCCAATCCCTCATCAACTTTTTCAAGTTTCACTTGGAAAGGAAGGTGAGGGTGGAGAGAGAGTGCTGCCCCCCCCCCCCCAGTATATTGGCTGAAACGTGGGTGAATGTGTGAGTGGGCCTACTCTGGTCATGCGCCTGTAGGTGGATAAATTTGAGGAGTAGAGGGATGTGCGTCCAGGGTGCTCGCGAAGCGTCGGGTCGTTCAGGATTGGTGGGGTAACTAAGCGAACCCTGGGTGGTCATCCCCCCTATTGGGGAAATGTTCTTGTATTTTTCTTGTTAATTTGTTATTGTTATTCATATAGTTTACTCGATTTTTCTGCAAAACCCCATTGTCCCAGTCTTTTGTATTGTCCCCTATATGTCGGACCTTTTGGCCAATAAATGAAATCATTATTATTATTATTATTATCATTATTATTAATCTTTGAGTCTCAGTCATTGATGTTATTTTACTGGAAAGTTTGTTGAAATGAATATCAAGCCGCTACCTACAGCCTCAGATATTCAGGACGTATCGGAGGGATCTTGCTGTTCCCAGCAAGCTTGCCTTTTGAAGTGTTCCAAAAAGCGAGGCTGGACTTTAACCATCCTTGGAAACTATTTGAGATAGTACCTAGCGCGCCTATGACAATCGGGACGACCCTGACTTCATGGCAGTTCCAAATCCTTTTTACCTCCCACTTTAAGTCCTGGTATCGGTTAATTTTCTCCCTCTCCTTCTCTTGCACTCTCGTGTCGAATGGGCAGGCCACATCCACAATCAGCCACGATCTTTTTTCCTTGTGCAAAACCACCAGGTCAGTTCTATTGTGTTCCAGTTTCTTGTCCGCCTGTATCCTAAAATCCCACAGCACCTCCACCTGATCGTTTTCTATCACCGACTCTGGCTTATGCTCATACCACTTCTCAGAATGTGGTAAATTGTTTACTTTGCATAGGGACCAGTGGATCACCCTGTCTATCACATCATGTCTCCAGCCTTTATAGTGAGTCTGGGCTTATTAATATTATTATTATTATTATTATTGAATGCCATGGTAAGGTATAGTAATTTTTAACCGCTATAACAATTGTAAATTGTTTAAAACTTGAACCAAATTGTAGATAAAAACACCCTCCTCCTCGTGAGAGGGGTCTTTCTACCCATTATTTGGCCCTTCGGGGTTAAATAACCGCTTATTGGGGTTTTGTGCACAATATTCATTTAAACAGTAAAAAAAAAAAACACTACTCTTTCCGTCTTCTTCCTCATTCGTCATTAAATCAGAGAGAAGGTTGTCTCTTCCCTCCCTTCTCTAAATGTGGTGTCGCCTCTTTCGCAAGCGACGCTATTAAATAAAAATAAAAATATAATTTCTGGTAGCTTTCACCAAAGAACGTGCATACCGTGGAACATTTCTCCACGACGACGACAACGACGAAAAATGTGTGCGGTAAATACGGAAAGCCATTTCATTCGTCTGACGTCATGAAGAATAGCAGCAGCAGCCGTAATAACGGCAGCAGCTGGAACAGGGACAAGGAAAACACTAGTAGCAGCCGCAACATCATCATCATCAACAGCATAAACAACAACAGCAGCAGCAGCAACAGCAACAACAACCACAGCAGCAGCAACAACAACAACAACAACCACAGCAGCAACAGCAAAAGTAACAGCAGCTCTGACGACGACAACAACAACAACAACAACAAGAGAGAAAAACAGCAGCTCTGACGACGACAACAACAACAACAACAACAAGAGAGAAAAACCAATCTCCTTTGCAGGTATCGCAAAGAAACTGGAAACCATCCTTATAACGAATGAGGCATTTCAGGAAGCAAAGAAGATGGTGACGAAAACCGGACACCGAGCAATCTGCAAGGCAGCCGAAAAATGTTTCGAATCCCAACAGCACTCTACGGTCACGTACCGTACAGTAAGCAGAAAATCACGTAGGGTTGAAAGAGCCACAGAGGCTCAAATACAAAAAGCCTTAGGGTCTCTGTGGCTGCGGAAAACGCATATCACCCGAGGCAAGAAATATGCCACCATGGACGTGATTTTTGCCACACCCCAGGAGGCAAAGGCTCAATCCTTAGTGACCCTAAGGAGCGAGGAAATGGTGTTGGTGCCCACCTACTGCGGGCAAAAAATTGTGAGGGTCAAACTGACCCACGTCCCCTCCCCCCGGATGGCCCGTTCTTGGCTGGCCGCGTCTGTCCTCTTCGGAATCGATGACAAAACAACTGTACTGCAAGTACAGAAAAAAGTACGAGCAGATTGGGTCGGCACCTCCATTGAGATGTTAATTCAAAACCAACCAGCAGTGCATCGAAGCTATACCGGATACGGCACTCAACTGCCCAGAAGTTTTGAGGCAAACGCCAGAAATGCTTTCGCTGTGGGTCGAAGACTCACCTCAGGGCTTTCTGCAATGGGAAGATCCTGAGAAAGGATAAAAACCCCTCCTTCTGAAACCGGCTCCACTGCTACCAGCAATAGGACAGGCGGCAAGCAGGAAGGATAGATCTATAGCACCCATACCCACGCCACGGAAATCAAGAACATCAGCAGCAGTGGAAGTATTAACAACAACAGTAATACCAACTGCAGCTGCAACAGAGACTCCACTGCAACCATCACCAACAACAACAAGTGAAAGAGTGGAGCTGGTACCCCTCTCCGACCTCACAGAATCGGACATGGAGTGTGTGGTGGGAGAGGGATGGCAAAACGTCGCAAGAAGGCACAAAGCAGAAGCAGCGCATCGTCGCCTTCGAAAAGGGAGGGAAGAAATGAAAAAAGGGTAAAGGCTACTGCAAATAGACTTACAGCAGCAACACCACCAACACAATCACCACTCAAAATAGCACCACCATCACCACCGGCGGCGACCCCACCGCCAACAACAACAACACCTTCAACACCATCAGCACAATCACCAACATCGCAAACACAACGACAAAACACACACACCCAGCAACAACGACGAGAAAATAGCAGAACCACACCCCAGCCCCAGAAAAAGAAATGCACAGCGATAAATACACAACAAGAAACTAATGACTTACATAATTGAACACACAGACATTTCACAGCACGACTACATAATACCAGCACCAATCAAAAGACCAACGAACATAAGACTGGTAAGAATATCACAGAAACAATACACAAACATTAAAATAAAATTCCCCAACGCAGTTGGTGTTTTCAGAGACCTAGGAGGAACACTCAACCGGAGAGTATATTCGGATATACACACAGAAGAGCCGACGACCAGCCGAAGGGACGATTCAACGGTCCCTTCACCAGACGATTAAGTGAAAAGGGATGGAGAAACCATCCTCCCTCTACGAGAAGTAAGGTAAGTGGTCTTTCCCATCTTTTCCACTCCATTTAGACATGACCTCACTCAGAATAGGTAGCATAAATGCGCGTGGCTTGGGGTCGTCATAGAAGCAGGGCCACCTGCTCAACGACCTCAGGTCACTAAGCATTGATGGCCATCAGCGAGACCAGAATCTCCGAAGCACGGGCCTTCGCACCGATCTTCGGCGGCTAGGATCTGTACGCATCTCCCAGCCGTCCTGGATCGGGGGTATGAGTTGCTGTGCTTTTTCGGAGAGGTTTCGATCTCGCCATACGGGCCATCTTCATGGACACAGAGGTAAGTTGGTGGTGCTGGACGTGACCAGCGGAGACGGGAAAGCTTTCAGGCTAGTGGCCGTCTATGCCCCGACAGGAGCAGGGCGGCCTGATTTCTTCCGGCATCTGGGGACCTTTCTAGGAACGTCCTGCACTTTAGTGTTAGTGGGCGACTGGAACGGGATCTTAGATACACGCTGGGACTGTGTGGGATTAGCGGGTAGGGGTGGAGGGTGCAAGAGCCTCACCAACCTGCTCAGGCGTTTTGAAGTGTCTGACAGGTACCGATTGGATTTCCCGAATGTGCCAATGTGGACTTCGACAAGCCGCATCGTGTCATCCAGATCATATCTAGATAGAATAGTTCGTAGGGAAACAGATAGGTCTAGCCTAGGCTGTCCACAATTCAAGATAGTCAGCTACACGGACCACAAATTCGTGATCTGTGTGCTTGAATTATATAGGCTTCATAGACGAGGACCCGGCTACTGGAAGCTAAACGCGTCCTTACCAGCGCGCAAGGCCTACAGAGACCGGATTAGCGAAATAGTTAAGCGAGCGTTGACGGGGGCCATCGTCAACAACAAGTAATGGTTTGCTCTGAAAAGAGCAATTAGAATAGAGTCCATTAGGTTTAGTAAGGCTTTAGCAATAGAGAAAAATAGAGCAGAGGGAGAACTAGTTAAAAAATTAGACGAGGCGCTTGAGACCGACGTACTTGCGGCGAAATTGACCCTTGACCAATTCTTCGATGCAAAGCACGAAGGCTGCGTTGTCAGAGCTAGCGTCCGTGCTCTCAGACACGAGGGGACGAAAGCCGTTCAATGGGCCCGAGTGGCAGAGGCGCTTCGTGGCAACAAAGCCACGATCCGGTCTTTGGTGGACCACGACGGGCGCATGCTAGTCGATCCTGGGCAAATGTGTGAATTTTGGAGCGACACTTCGCTCAGCTGTTGGGGGGAAGCGGGGGGCCGGATCGAGGGATGGACTTTAGTATCTACCTCGACGGACTGCCGCGGCTCTCGGCCACTGAGGCGGAGTGCTGCGAAAATCCGATAACAGCCGCTGAAGTACGGGAGGCAATGACACGGGAGGAAAATCGCCTGGTTTGGATGGTCTGCCCTATGAACTTTACGTAGAGATGCCAGACTTGTTCGGAGGCCTCTTGGTGGACGTCTACTGCAACTGGCAACAGAACGGGAGAATTCCAAGCTCTGTGAGCCGAGGAGCGGTGGCGCTGCTGAGAAAGGATCCGAACAAGGGGGATAACATAGATAATTTCAGGCCCATAACTCTGTTAAACACAGAGTTCAAGATGTTGGCAAAGGTTCTAGCAAAGAGGTTGGCGCTTGTCGTTGGTGGTCTGGGGGAGAGGCGCAGACATGCGTCATTCTCGACAGATCCATCCACGACAACCTCCACCTCATGCGATACATCTTAGATAGGGTATCTAGGGAACTGGCTCGGGTGGGTCCTTGATCAATTTAGATCAGTCGAAAGCTTTCTATAGGGTCGACCATCGTTACATAGCGGCAGTCCTGAAGGCGGCTGGAATTGGGTTCGTCTTCAGAGGCTGGATCGCTGCCATGCACAGCGACATGTGCTCTGTGGTGAGAGTGAACGGTCACCTTTCGGAACCGTTCAACATCATGCGCTCGGTCCGACAAGGATGTCCCCTCTCGTCCCTCTTGTACGTATTGACTCTCGAGCCATTACTGCACAAACTGGAGACGGTGAGGGGGTCCCGCGCGAACTAGGATGCGGAAGATCCGTGTCAGCATATGCGGACGATGTCACCGTAGTGGTGTCGAATGCCAAACACATCGAGGCGATCGGCACTACACTAAGAGAATACGAAGCGGTGACAGGAGCAATGATCAACCAGAAAAAGTCA
The DNA here is from genome assembly GCA_964016885.1 of Eledone cirrhosa. Classification (NCBI taxonomy): domain Eukaryota; kingdom Metazoa; phylum Mollusca; class Cephalopoda; order Octopoda; family Eledonidae; genus Eledone; species Eledone cirrhosa. Next base: position 73,851,850 of record OZ024744.1, on the reverse strand, counting down.
GTGGGCCTACAGCTCGGCACATGGAGAGGCATGTCCATGCCGTCCAACAGCGTCGTCGGGAGCTGGACGGAGGGACTGGTTAAATTTCTAGGGGTCTGGTTCGGTCCGGACCGCCAGACGGACAAAAACTGGGACGAGGTGACGAATAGGTTGGCTTCTCTCACCCAGAAATGGGTGGAGAGGAAGCTATCCCTGAAAGGTCGAGCGGAGGTGGCTAACGCGTACATCGCGTCCGTCATCTACTACCACCTGACCGTCGTACATTGACCTAAACCCCGCCTGACTGCGCTGGAGCATTTGCTCTTTCGCTTTTTGTGGAAGGGGCGCGCTCCGATGGTCAGGCGGTCCGTCTGCTGTCAACACCCACTACGTGGAGGGCTGGGCATGCCGTGGCTGATGATGCGCAGACACGCGCTCAGGCTACGACATCTCCACTTCTTCGTCGACGGTGATCAGGTGTGGTCGCCGTTTGCTAGACACGTTTTTCCCCAGCTCGTTTCCTTGACGGAGCTGCAGTCCTGGGTCAAGCGAAGACCGAGAGGGAGCGATTGGAGACTGGAATGTCTTCAGGCGCTCACAGCCCTCGACGAATCGGGCAATGTGATCGGTGGAAACTCCACCTTGGCGTTCTATAGAGGATTAGCGGAGGGGAAGAGCGACGACGTACTTGGGGAAACTCTAGGCGTCGACGAAAATCAACTAGCCAATCTCTTCGGAAGGACTTTCGGGCCGGGGCCTATGGACAATTTCCAAAAATCCCTGGCCTGGCAGTGCTACTGAGGAGCTTTGCCAGTTCGGGATAAGCTTTACAGGCATGGAGGTGCCGTCAGCCGGGCATGTCCGAGATGCGCGCAGGGCGACGAAACCGTCCTGCACGCACTCGTCCAGTGTCCGAGAATTGCTGACTTGTGGGTTTATGTCGAACACCTGCTGTCACGTGTAGGACGGATCCAGCTATCAGCTGAGTCCATCGTGAGGATTTCCCCGCCCTCTTCTTTTAGCCGGGAAGGGCAGGCAGTTTTTATCTGTCTGGTGGCCATGGCGAAAGAGATAGTATGGTGGACACGTTTGAAAGGGCTGAAGACGAGCACTTCCCTCTTCGGTGATGCCCTGATTAACTTTTTCAAATTTCATTTGAAAAGGAAAATCAGGGTAGAGAGGGAAGTGCCTTCTTCCCAGCATTTTGTTGAAAGATGGGTGAGAGAAGCAAGTATGGCCCGAGTGAATGGGCCTACTCTGAGTATGTGTCTGTAAATTAAAGGTGGAAAACTGGGAGAGGGCACTTGCCCTGGTGGTCAGGGTCACTGTGGCCTTTTAATGGGCTTTCTCCACAAATGTCCCTCGGAAGTCTCCCCCCCCCCCCTATTGGGGAATTTTTCATTGCTATTTTTTATTACATCCTCTGTTTTTTTTACACGCAGAAATGCCCATTTGTAACGTCCTGTATTGTCCTGTACTGTCCTTAATGTCTACTTTATGTAAACCCTTTGTGTTAATAAAGAAAGCATTATTATTATTATTATTATTATTATTATTATTATTATTAGGGTGGTGGATTGACAGTATCGGTAGAGGATCGGACGCCATGCTTTGACGCATAGAGTTACGGCCCTTGCTATACTGAGTTCAAATCTCGCCGAGGTTAACTTTGCCATTCATCCTTACGGGGTTGATAAAATAAAGTACCAGTAATGCCCTGGGATAATTGCTGGCCTTGTGCCAAAAGTAGAAACAATTATTATTATTATTATTGTTTCTTCGCTCGGCTTCTAATGTTAGCTTCAGTGTAAGTTATTCACTGCCAGTGAATTGAGTAATACCTCTTATTCTAATTGATGCCTTGAGACCCATAACTCTGTTCAACAGTTTAATACAATAAAAAAAGCCTTAGTTTGGCTCACCAAGTTCGATCTGTCTCTCTAAGGATTGTGCATATGCCATATATAAAGAACACAGTTTAAGATTATGGCCAAGGTACTAGCAACGAGTTTGGCACATATCATCAAAAGTCTGGTGGGGGAAGTGCAAAGTGTGCAATCCCGACCAAGTTTAAACATGTCAACCTGCATCTTATGCGATACATCATAGAGAGAGAGTAGAGAGAGTAAACTTGGCTTCGGTGGTGCTCCAATAAATTTAGGCCAATCGGAAGCATTCAATAGGATCGATCATCGATACATAGAGGCTGTCCTCAAAGCAGCTGATTTTGGTCCCGTCTTCAGAGGCTTTATCACTTCAATGCACAGTGCCGTCTGTCGAAACCATTTCAGACTACCCACTGGGGCCGTCTATGTTGCCCTCTCTCTTTCCTTCTGTATGTGCTGACTCTCTAGTAAATACTAATGGAAGAGCTGCGTCTCCATATGTGGATGACGTCAACATGATGGTGTCGAACACCTCGGAAAAGGAGGCATTCGGTAACTTCTTAGAAGAATATGAAACGTTGACGAAAGTAAATATCAACCCAGATAATTCAGTCGTTTTGCAACTCGGCAGCTGGAGAGACAAATCCACGCCCTTCAACAACGTCATCGATCGCTGGACTTACGGATAGGTCATGTTGATCGGGGTCTGGCTCTGCCCGGACTTCTAGGTGGATAGGAGCTGGGATGAAGTAACGTGACACTTACCAAGAAATGCACCGAGAGGAAGCTATCCCTGAAAGGTCGGACAGAAATAGTGAACGCATACATCGCTTTCTTCACCAATTACCACCTCACTGTCCTGCCATGCCTCAGTTTATGTTTCACTAGACTGGAGCACCTGCCTTTTCACTTCTTGTAGAAGGTACAAGTTCTACTTGTCATACGGTCTATCTGTTGCCAACACATTCAGTGCGGTTGATTTGGATGCCGTGGCTGATCATGCGCTGAAATGTTTTTTGCAGATATTTCTAAATGGTGAACAGGCGTGGTCGCTGTTTGTGAGACAAGTCTTTCCTCGGCTCGTTTCTTTGACTAAGCGGCTGTCCTGGTTCAAACGACGACCGAGACTGGGCGCATAGCATCTGTCATGCTGTCAGACGCTCACAGTCCTCTGCTAATCAGGTAATACGGTCTATAGAAATTCCATGTTAGCGTTCTACATACGACTAGGCGTGAGCAAGTGCGACCGTGTTCTCGAGACGACTCTAGGCATCGACAGGAACGAACTAGCTAGGCATTCCGGAGAAATTTTCGGTCTGGGGGACTATGGATAATTTCCAGAAATCTCTTTCCTGGTATTACTACCAGGGAGTACTGCTAGTTCGAGATAAACTCTACAAGTACAGAAATGTGGTCAGACGGACCGGTCCAAGATGTGTGAAATATTCCAGCCTTTTGCTGAACCTTTTGCAAGCAGCAGCGATCTCTGCAACCGAATATTTAACTCCTATATCAACGGCCTACCATAACTCTCAACCAGGGAGGCAAAGTGTTGCGAAAAAGAAAATAATAATAAAAATCTCAGCAGATGAAGTGGCAGTTGTCCTAATACAGTATATAACAAAGTACTAGGATTGGATGGTCTACTATATGAGTTCTACTCCTACATGCCAGATATGTTCGCTACGGCCTTGTTATCTATCTATTGCAGCTGTTAGCAGACAGGCAACATTCCTGGTTGTGTAATCCAAAGAGTAGTGATACTGCTAAAAAGGAACCGAACAAGAGGGACCTGATAAAGAATTTCAGGCCGTAACCCTACAGAACAAAGAGCCGAAAATATTGGTAAAGAAGTTGCTTATGAGTGTGGGGATTTTCATTGGTAGTGTAGTTGGAGATGAACACATTTGTACAATGACTAGCAAATCTCTCCATGATACCTTAATATCATAAGATCCACCCTTGAGAGGGTGGGATGTCGATCCGTCTTTGGATGGGCTCTGGTCAATTTAAACCAATCGAAAGCATTAACAGAGTAGACGATCGCTGTTTGGAGGCTGTCCTAAGAACAACGGGTTTCGGCCCCGTCTTCAGAATCTAGGTTTCCACATTCTACAACGTCATCAGTGCATTGGTCAAACGGAAAGACTACTTATCAAAACCGCTCAAAATTGAACGCTCGATCCATCAGTGTTGTTTCCGGCTCCCTTATATGTTGGCGTTGTAGCCTCTGCTACGGAGAATGGAAAACTTGAAAGGAGTTCCCCTAGAACCTAACCAGAATAAAGTTGTGCCTCTGTACGTAGATGACATCACTGTCATGGTGTGATACACTTCAGATATAGAAGTAGTCAGAACTCTACTGTCAGAATATCAGAATGGTTCTGGAGCCTGCATTACCCCGAACAAATCAGTGGGCTTGAAACTGAGCATGGGGATACGGAGTAACATACCGGCCAGCGGAAATATCTGCCGCTGAACCGACGTCCTAGTCAGAAGGCTTTGGCGTCTGGTTTGAACCAGATCTCCAGGTAGACAGGGAAGAACCCAACAGGACAGTCTTTTGTAAGAGAGCAATATATGATTCACGTTTTCGTGATATCAATCCCACAACACCGGCGACAACTGATATTATCTTCATATTGTTGTGTGGCATTCATTACTTCTTGGTTCAAGCTATAATTGTTCGCTCCTACTCTATGCTTCTCATTAACTGATTATCCTTAAATTGGGACTCAATCTTAAATGAAAAAGCTCAGTTGATTGAATTACCCACCCCCAACCAATATCTGTATTCAGACTGCGATATTTCGTTTTGTGTATACTCTTAAGGCCGAGCGATCCCCTCGAAAGTTTTCACTTCTACCCTTTGTTGGTACTCATACCCAACGCATAATTTCCCCCCTTTCCTATATTGATTTGTCCGTTCTAGTGTAAGTAACTTGATAAATGAATGTATATATGTATATGTATGGTCTCGTAACTCCTGATAAAGTTGTATGGGAACCGTGTTGGTATACGGTGGTTTTCTTTGTTTGTTTGTTTGGTATTTTTTTTTGGGGGGGGGGCATTTTAAGTCTGGCGGAGCCCATTCCTCTCCAGGTCTGAGTACAGCAGATTTCTTCGAGAGAAAGATGGAAAGTGAGAGAGAGGAAATGAGAAAGAGATATAGAGGAAGAATCGACCCCAGTAATAGACTGGTACTTTTTCATCGACTTCAAAAGATTGAAAGGCAAAGTTGACCTCGGCAGGATTTGAACTCAGAGAGCAGAGAGCCGGGACGAATACCATAAAGCATTCTATCCGACACTGCTAATTCGCCGCCTGGTAAATGAATACGCTTCACCAAATTGACTTATAGAGAGTATTGACTCCTAATGGATTGTCTAATTAGTTATAAAATTTAGTTATAAATCGGCAACTCTGTTTTAAATTTGTATACACTGGTTATCATTGACTTCTATATTGGAGGCCGTATGGCATCAAATCTGATATGTATGCTCAGTGCTGGATTTAGGACAAATGAGGCCCAGTGTTAGTTAAGTTTTGAGACTCCTTACTTAGTCACTGAAGGGGGTAAAAAGATTTTTGGCAGAAAGATGAGTTCCCCTGGTCAACGGAGCCCTATGCTTAACCACACTTAAGCACAATGGTAATTCCAACACTCTGTATGTGTGTATTTAAACTATCCAATCATAATTGTTTTGTACATTGCTACTGAAACGATAACATTGTGTAAATTGTGTACGAAAGTTGTTGAAGTATGACAATTAAACCTATTTCCTATGTTTTCTGTTGTATATTACACTGAAAAATCCAGATTTTTTAAGGATATGTCACTTTACATATATTGTTACATATCCGTTATATATTTTTTAAAAGAACAATATCGGAACCTGTAGGTGTGTCTGGATATACGTGATGGAATATCAGCATGGTCTCTAAGAAGATATATATTTTCAATGTTTTACTTAATTATTTTGAAAGTAAGAGTTGCTTTAGAATAAATACATACACAATAGACTAATTGTATATAATATATTGCTTTATCTAAAATAGGAGTCGGTAACCCTCGGCCTGCGGCTCCATCCGGGCCGCAAAGGATTTTTGTCCGGCCTGCCAACCGGTTTCAATCTTAGGCTAAGCGATCACTGAAAAAGTGCTCTGAATTATTTTGGATTAGAATACAGACTAGAGAACATGTCAAGTCACAAGAATTAGCTGAACGTAATTTTTGGTGTGACAGTAACAAACAGGCAAAAACAAGTATCTCGTTAAACAATTTACCACTTCTGCCTATATTTTATTTGCAGTAAGGAATGCCATTAAAGTAAGATCAGATAAAATTCATTGTTCTTCTTCAAATCTCGAGATTAGGGTAGCCTTCTAGACGGAGCAGTCTGAGGTCGAGCAAATTTATTATATTTTGATATTATGGCCCACTGACAAGATACTTCATAGGTATGTGGCCCGCCGACAAGACACTACATAGCATTTTGACCCGCCGACAAGACACTACATAGCATTTTGGCCCACCGACGAGACACTGCATAGCTATGTGGTCCACCGACGAGACACTGCATAGCTATGTGGCCCACCGACGAGACACTGCATAGCTATGTGGCCCACCGACGAGATACTACATAGGTTGTCGACTCTTGATCTAAATGATACACGCAATTATTTGGGGTGAAATTATTTTTAAAAAGCACAAAACAGCCAATAGGTGAGATAAGCTAGAAGCAGCCATCTCTGATAGGTGAGGCCAGGTTACTACTCATGTCCTAAACGCAAAATTATCCTGGTATTATCTATCTTAAGTCAATTTGTTGTTAATTGGATGTTATCTATGTTATTTGTGATTTTTTTTTTTAGATGTGACAGCGGATGCCTAGATAACGGATTTATATAGACAATTCCCAATGACTGGACATACGTTTTCTGAATAATAATTGCATTTTGACGTGTTAATGGTATACAGATTCTCGAAGTATGAATTATTTTATTATTTAGTATTAAATAGGGCGGTGGATTGGCAGTATCGGTAGAGGGTCTGACGCCATGCTTTGCAGCAAAGAGTTGCGGTCCTTGCCATTCTAAGTTCAAATCCCGCCGAGGTTAACTTTGCCTTTCATCTTTACGGGTTCGATAAAATAAAACACCAGTAACACACTGGGATAATTGCTGGCCTTGTGCCAAAAGTAGAAACAAATATTTAGTATTAATTAGAGGCAGTGGATTGGCAGTATCGATAGAGCGTCAGACAATATGTTCTGTGGCATAAAGTTATGGCCCTTTTACGTTCTGTGTCAAATCTCACCGAGGTTATAGCTTTGCCTTTCATCCTTACGGGGTCGATAAGATAAAGTTCCAATAACGCATTGATGTCGATTTAATCGATGTTCCGCTTCCATTCAAATTTCTGGCCTCATGCCAAAAGCTGAAACAATCATTTAGTATTAATGGTATCATTTATATATATATATATATAGTAGTAAAAAAGAAAAAAAACAGTAGAAAATGGGAGTCAATACTCATCTTTTTCCATTTATCTGAGGGTTATAAACCCCATTATCAGGATAAAATTCCTTTACTCAAAAATACGGTGAAAGTTATTCTATTTTATATATATATATATATATGTATGTGTATATATATATAGGAAAAAGTCTGACCCCGACGGCAGAGCTCAAGCCGTTTCGACGAATATTTCTGTCCAGAAATAGCCGTCGAAACGGCTTGAACTCTGCCGTCGGGGTCATACTTTTTCCTATTTCCTACTCTACAACCCTAAGTATTGAGTACTCTGGTGCGTTATGGTCCATCTGGTTCCTTACCACAAGTCCTTTGTTTTATATATATATATATATATATATATATATATATATATATATATATATATATATATGTGTGTAACAGAGTTTTGTAGCTTGCCTGAAGCATTGTTTGATAGGAAACGCAAATTTAAATTTTGAAGACCAACACAATGCGTATGGAGAATGTTAAATTGCCAAGATGACAAAAGAATCTTATCTTAGCAAATGTAATATGTACACATATCAGTATTTTGACGATTTGGTCGGGTATTGACTGTAATTAAAATCGAGTGACGATTGAAACAATTATTAATAATCTAAATAAACCCTATTGTCCAGCTGACCACGTTATTCTGCACTCTTTTACTAAACACACACACACACACACACACACACACACACACACACACACACACACACACACACACACACACACACACACACACACACACACACACACACACACACACACACACACACACACACACACACACACATATATATATATATATTAAGAGTGAGAAATGAAATTTCGTTTCATTCTTTTCCATTTATCGTTTTCAGTGCGCCCGGCCGACTAACTCACTCGATATGCAAATTAGGCTGCTCAGCCGTTAATATCCATAAGGAAAGTATATATTTTCAGATGCTCCATCATCTGGCAGAAAGGTATACGATGCTGACGATAGCTAATAAGCTTGAAACTAGTACATCGTTCCTGTGTCAGTGTTGAACAAAGGGGAGACGATGGTTGCTTGAACACTGTACGGAGTAATCCGGGTTGTTTGTTTGTTTATTAACAAACAAACCGAACATTATAATAAATGTTCGGTAAACTCATACGTATATATATATATATATGTGTGAATGTATGTATATATATATACATACTACTGTACGTCTGTATACATATATGTATGTACGTATACATACATACTTGCATTTAAGTATCAGCCGCACTAAGAGTCAGAAATGAAATTTCGTTTCATTCTTCTCCATTTATATATATATATATATATATATATATATATATATATATATATATATATATATATATATATATATATATAATAGATAACAGTGTGTTAGCAAACATTGTGGTGGGTAATTTATTTTTAGTTTATAAAAGTTGAAGATTTTTTTCAATATTTATTCATGTGATGAAAATGTGTAAGTGAATATACAGCAATCGAGTAGCAGATCGATAAAATGTAGTACTAGCGTTTGGCCATTTTTAAACAAACTGTTAAACACACAATCACACAATTTTGTAAGAGGAACCGCAGAAGAACTACTACGGAAAGTAATCAACCAATTCCAATCAACGTCAACAATTCGATTGGTGTAATATTCTCCGTCCATATTCTAAAATTACTTTTTTCCCCCTATGATTTTATATGGTAAGGCTTTCGACCCAAATTCAACTAACTACTCAACACTAATTAAATGGGCTAACATAAATTTAACCATTACTACTACTACTACTACTACTACTGATGTTGCTGATGCTACTACTACTATTACTACTACTACTACTACTACTACTACTACTACTACTACTACTACTACTACTACTACTACTGCTGCTGCCGCTGCTACTGCTATTATTGTTGCTACTACTACTAATATTGCTACTACTACTACTACTACTACTACTACTACTATTACTACTACTACTACTACTGCTGCTGCTATTGCTACTATTTCTGCTGCTGCTACTACTACTATTACTACAAAGAAGAAGAAGAAGAAGAAGAAGTAGAAGAATGACAACACCACGAAATTAATAATTTGCACTCATATATTGGGTTCTTTTCCCATTTCTCTGCCATTGCTTTTATGCCAATATAGGCAATCTATTTAGGGTGGGTAAAATTCACGAGATATATGGACGAGTTCTCTCCAGCGATCTCTGTCCTTCATCATTGGTGCCATGTCCAGCGTCTTCTAGAGACCAGTGCCAGTCCTTATGGCATCAACATATAGGTAAAGATGAGATTTAAGCTGAGGAAAGATGCTTCTAATTCATTTTAAAACCACCAATTGTTTTTGGAACATTTGAATTTGTTTATGAAGTTTGAGACACAAATAGAATCGTTAGAACAGACTGTCTGAAGTTGCTGTCAGAATATAGTTATGGTATTTTCAAAATGAGCAGTTGTCAACATGAAAAATGGAAAATTCATATGTAGCTAACATTATCATCTGGTCTGGTGAATGATCGAATTATCCAAGTAATTATAGGTACAATTATCTAGGTACCATAGAGATAGATGTGGCCATTGAAGGATATTTTAAATAAAACATATCTACATAGGATGATACTTCGGAAATACAAACTACATGGAAAACTTTGATTCTTGATGTAAGCACTGCGATACGACAGAGTGCAGAGATCTTGATTGATAAGAGAGACTGCAAAACAAGAAAAATGATGGCCATGCATAAGGCATTACATCCAAAGATTAGTAGAAATCAGGTTTGCATGAAACGCAAATTTGGGAGAAGAGTTACAGAATATATTGAAAATGAGTGGCGAGCCAAACATTACCAGTTGTTTCTACTTTTAGCACAAGGCCAGCAATTACTCAGTACATTACTGGTACTTTATTTTATCGACCCCGTAAGGATGAAAGGCAAAGTTAACCTCGGTGGGAATAGAACTCAGCATGACAAGGGCCGAAACTCTATGCGTCAAATCATGGCATCCGACCCTCTACCGATACTGCCAATCCACCTAAATAGTAATGAAAGACTTCTGCCGTATGTCTCAGCAGTAACGAACCTGGAAAAGGAAATAATGGAGTGCAATGAAGAGTTTAAAAGATAAGTCTCAGTGGAGGAAAGAGAAGCAGTAGCTGGAAATACATCGCATAGACAATTTGAACAGCAAATATATGAATTAAAAACTGAAGGTTCTTGGGATTGGTTCTCCCACAGTAATCTAAAAAAAATACACTAAAGTAGTACTGATTTCAGCTCATGACCAAGCTTTGGATACTAAACCCCAGTGACTGACGGTATAAATTATCATGGTTGAATGGGGAACCATTCATTTACCATACAAATTCTATCATTCCAGATGATGCAGTTCTTGATGTTCCAAATTATATAAAAGACATGGTTGTGGGCCGCTTGTTTCCGATTGCCTGAGTGTAATATCAATTATTTGATATTCATGCCTAGTTTTGTGTAAAACTACAATATCAGGTATATTGTGTCCAAGTCAAAGGTCTGTTTAGATAATGAAATCCCAAAGTATCTTAGAAAAAGTGTGAAATGCCGTCTATGTGGAATTTATACAGAAAGTTTCAAACATATGGTCACCACATATAAAATGCTAGCTCAAAATGATAACATGATAAGGTCTATATTAAACATTCGTTGGTCGATATGCAAAACATATGGACATCAGCCATTCGTAGTACCAGTGCCTTTCATGACAGAAACAATACCAAGATACTCTGGGACTTCATTATCTAAACAGACCTCCAACTTGGACACAATAGACCTGATATTGTAGTTATGCACAGAACTAGACATGAATGCCAAATAATTCATATTACAATCCTAGAAAATCACAGCATGACCCTGCATGGAATTGCAGAAGAAAAGAAGAACAACAAAAAATAACGAAATATACGGACTTGAATATGGAAATCGCACGAACGTGGCCTGTACTACCCAACAATATCAATATAATTGAAGTAGTCATCGGAGCTTTGGGCTCATTAAGCAAAGTGCATCTTAAGCAAATAAACCTTGCATTAGAAATTGCTTTCCTACAAATGACTGTGGTGATCTACACTTCCTATATACTAAAGAAAGTACTGGCCCTCTAAGGTCCTTATTGGGCATGTTTTGGAGCATTTTGGTAATTTGATCTACTACTATTGTAATTTTGTGTGGTTGTTTTTTTATGTAATGTTGCTGATCCTGTATGTGCTGTGGCATCAGCTGCTGTTTGAGGCTGCTATGGAAAGTGTCACCCTGAATACTGTTCTTTTAGTCTGGCCTTTGAGGACAGAAACCTCTTAGGCAGCTGTTCTCTATAACCACGAAACGTTGGACGCTATCCGAGAAATTGATAATCTTGTGGACGTTCTCCAGTCCCTTTTGGGTAAATTGGATTTAAAGGTCCATCATCGTACTTGTCCAATTTTTCTTGTGCAGCTTTTACACAAGAAGAATTCCTAATGTGTCATGAATTCTTGCCAAGACAGTTCTTACCAAATTACAGATGTCAATTTCTGTTGGCTCATACCACTCATATTCCTGTCGAACACTGACCAAGGTAAGCTGGTGTGAGGATTAGCAGCTCATTTTGTAATATCGTGACTGAGTACTGAAGCCCGTCTCACTGTGGAACTAGACATATACCATACCAATTCTATCATTCCAGATAATGTATTTCTTGATGTTCCAAATCTTGTGAATGCTACGTGGTGTGGGCCGCTTGTTTCCAATTGCCTAGATTTGAATCCAATGCATCTGCATATAACCAGGTTGATTGTTGGTCTCACGGAGAACCAGATCCGACATAGCCAAGATCATTGTTCTGCAAACCTTGCCTTTGGGTTAGGTTTTCTTTTTTCGAATGGAATTGAGGGGCTAGTGATGGGGATGGTGGTGGTCTTACGTTCTTCTGTTATTATCATTCTGCTGTTGCCGTTTTTGCTGTTGCCTGTAGTGGAAGGACCGAGGCTTTGCCTGACAACCAGCCAAAACAGATGGAAACAATGAATCGTAGTCGACAGTAAATATGTTGAATTTGCTGTTTCTTCTGCTGAATTTTCCCTCTTAAAAATGTATTACATCATTTGTAGCTTAACATGACGGCAAAAAAATACATGTATTGCATCTAAAGTCTGAATATAAAAGAAGGCCAGCTTGTTGTCTACGCCCCTAGTTGGATTAGCCACAAGAATCTAAAGACTTTAACAAAAAAGGTAAGCGAAAAATAAAATTATGGACCTATTTGAATGACGTCAAATAGAGAGTTGAACAAATAATATTACCTTAATCTATAGTATGATATGCCGCCTTTTAAACAAAACATTGCGTATTATTCAAGAAAATACAATGTTATATATTCTAGGATAAATCATATTTGAAAACAAAATACTGAAACTTTGAACAAGCATAACATGCTAATTTCCTTGTTGCCATATATGTGAAAATAGCATATTAGGCACTATTATTGTATTTCGCTAACTGTATACTGAAATAGTGATAAAATGCGACTTTTTCCCAAAACAATTAACTGTATGAAATATAACACTATAACAATAGTATATAGCTTCTTCAAAATAATCTACCTTTTTTCTTAATAATTGTATATGGATCCATAGACAATAGGTCCAATGTTCTTCCGATAACTGTTCGTTTACACAAAAATATGTTGGATATTTTAAGAGGCGCACGCATACTCACCCACACACATGTATATATATATAGAGAGAGATATATATACATATAGATATATGTATATATGTGTATATATATTTATATATATATATATATATTGTTATACTTGGGGAAGGTCATATTTGTGTAATATTGCCAGAATTAATAACAGAACACACTCACTGTTAGGTTGGTTTTCGCTTTTCGCTTCTGTGTCTTTTATATCGGTAATCTAATTTATTCGGTCCTCAATGTTGCCATTCACTGACCAACGGTCAAAAATAATACAGATACAATATAGACACAAACACATATATATAGTTTATCAAAGTTTTTTCGTTGCACATCTGCAACATCGTCAGTGGTGCTAATATTTCCTCCCGTTGCATTGTATTTTCTACGCCATCTTTATTTAGTCAGTTTATATATTTATTTATTTGTTGTTGTTTTTTTGTCTTCTTTGCGCATGCGTTTGCGTGTGTGTATAGTGTTTTGTTTGATGTGTGTTCGTGATTGGGTGACTGTGTATTAGTTAATGTATTCTATCTTTACTAGTGTGTGTTTATATGTGTTGTTGTTATTGTGCTTGTGTATGTATTTATTTATTTATCTATGTATTTATTTATTTATACTTCTCTTAGGTCAGTGTTGTTTGTTTGGGTGTTGTTGTTATTCCATTCATTTTTTCTGTTTAGCCTTGGCCTTCTAATTTCTATTTCACTGGCCTCTCTAATTTGCCTATCTGCTGGGTCATTTCTATGTTTAGATATTATTCTAATTTCTATGGTTTCTATGTTACCGTCGTGTTGTTGTCTGGCATATTCGTATAGTACTGAACCGTTTTTACGTCCTTTTATTTCCCCCCAGTGTTGGTCTATCCTTTCACCTATGCTAAGCTGTCTCGCCTATGTATGTTGTTGTCATGTTTCTGCAAGTACCCTATGTACATCTTATGCTATAGACTACGTTTCAAGTTTTACAGTTTATCGGGGGTTTTACCTTACATATGATACATTTCCTATTAGTACAGTGGGTTTTCTTAAAAGGGTAGGTTTTGCTGATCAGGGATTTTATGGTGGTTCCTGGCTTTTCTACCACCTTAATCTTTAAGTAGGTCTTTCTCAGGGCCTTTCTACACTGGTTAGCTAATTTCGCTCCAGGGGTAACGTCCATAAATATGACACTCTGGTATCTCTGGTTGTCGTACCATGAGGTGGCTTTCCCTATCTTATGTCTAGCCCTATCTAAGCTATTCCATGATTTGCTCCTGTATAATGGGCAAATTCCTTTCATGTCCAGTTCTATGAGGGTCTTATACTTCTCCGTGGCTCCTTCGTATACTCTGATTCTGTCTCTTTGGTTGTAGCCAGAGAATTGCATGCGGTTGATGAAGTGTTGGATGTGTCTTTCCATTTATGTTGGGTCGCACATGCGGGACACGTTATTCATCACTCGTACCAAGTCTGCGATCAGAATATTAAACTTAGCACTACTGGACATTGCTGAGTTTTTGAGTATCAGGTATTTGGAGACCATGGGTTTAGCATAGTGTGAGTGGAGAATTTGGGCTCTCTCGTCTATAGTGTTAATCCAGAGTACCGTGTCTAATAGTTCTGTCCTACGCCATCTTGTTTTTGACCGAACAAATGAGAGGCTCAAAAACAAAGAAAAGAATCCCCAGTCACTGAAGTGGTCACAGAATGTTTGACGAAAGAACTTTGAGAATATATGAACAACCGTCCGGTTGTGGAACCAACCAACCAACCAACCAGAAATTTATAAATTCTTAAATTTATAAATTTTATTTATAATAAATTGGAGTGAAAGCAACTGGTGCGTGTGTTTCTTATTGGCAACATGACCCTCCCAAAGCATAACAATATATATATATATATATATATATATATATATATATATATATATATATTAGAAAGTGAGGTTTTTTTTACAAAATGAAAAATAACCGAGGTGTCCTACCCGAGTGAAAGTATAAAGAAAAAAAGATGAAATCGAAAATACAACTGAAGTCTTATTTAAAAAAAAAACATATATATTTATTTGGTTCCTTTACCGGTTTCGCAGTTCTTCTGCTTTTCAAGAGTACAGTTGAGATGGAGGGTCTGTGGTTTTTCTCACATCTGGTTGGTCTTTGAATGTTACTTGTTTTATATGAAAAAAAAGCGCTCGAACGCCAGGTTTTTAGAGAAGTAATTTGATTGTTTGGTCAATAATTATAATAAATTTCTCGCCTGTTCGCGTTACAAAGTTCTTCAAACAAAGGTGTGTGGGGGGGGGGGGGGATCAGGTTGCTTTTTCATATATGAGTGTTTGAATTTCTTTTTACTTAAAAATAGGGGCTCACGAAGGCTTTTTTTTAAATTAATGTAATTTGATTGGTTATAAATGAAATTAGGGTGTCACGTGAACAAGTTTTCATTAAATTTCGCGCCCGTATTTGGAAATTTATTCTGTAGCCTGTTTAGAAAATTTTATGACAAGCAAAAGATAATGGTCAAGAGAAATGGGATGGGAGAATTGTTCTGGTTCAGTGAATATGGTTAGTTCGCTGGGGTGTCAGAATTCAGATTTTCTATTGAAATAAGTTGGAGCGGCTTTTGTACCCATCGCAGTCCCCGATATTTGTTTGTAAGTACTGCCATCGAAATCAAAAAAGTTGTTCTGTAAGATAAATGTTAATCCCTCGGTGATGAAGCTTTTTTCTATTCTACCAGGTATCTCATTGGGATATTTCTCTAGCCAGAATCCTATTGCTTCTAGTCCGTATTGGTATGGGATCGTTGTGTAGAGATTCACTACATCGAAAGACACAATAATAGTGTCGTTGTATATATATATATATTCAGAAAAAAACAAGAAAAGAAAAGGAAACTTAGAAAAATATCCTGACAAGATCGACAATATCTGTATGACAGATGTCACATTACATACAGAGTTTACCAAAGACCATACACTAAACATCTATGGTAACACATCTATGGTAACCAGTGAAGAAGAACAACAAATTCTACAACTACCACCCAAATCCGCTGTATAACAAAGTAAACCCAGTACAATGCATGTCGGAGATTGAAAAGTCCTTCACGAAAATAGTTTGGAACGCGAACATAAATAAAAACACTACGAACAACAACAATAATAATAACGAAAGTAGTAATATAAACAATGACTGTGACTATAGAAATAACAGCTATAATAATTGTTTCTACTTTAGACACAAGGCCAGCAATTACCCAGTGCATTACTGGTACTTTATTTTATCGACCCCGATGAAAGGCAAAGTCAACCTCGGCGGGATTTGAACTCAGATCGTAAAGGGACGTAACTATGCTGGAAAGCGTGGCATCCGACCCTCTACCGATACTGCCAATCCACAGCTATAATAATAATAGTCATAACAATAACAATAGCAGGAGAGATGAAAATAATAATAATGGAAATAGCAGGAACAATAACGTTAACGATAGGCAAAACAACAACAACAAAAACAAGAAACGTAACAATACAGGTAACAACCCCAATGGTAGAAATAGCAGTAACAACAACAATAACAATGGAGAGAGCAATACATTTAACAATCATAACAATAATAATAATGTTAACAGTAGGAACAACAGCTATAATGACAATAATAGTAGTACACACAATTATAACGGTAGATTTAATGACAACCCCTTGGAGAACCTGTTCTTCAAACCAGCTGACAAAACATACAAGATGAACAAAATTTATCCCACTAAATTACCTTTTAATGAAAGAGTTTGTATACCACAACAAATAGATGACCAAACAGAGGCACAGTTTTCCATAGCTAGAAATAAACTTAGACAGGTAGTAAACCAATATACTAAGAAACAAAGCAGACCAAAAATTAAACAACTTAGAAGAAAACCTGTAGAAGGCCTACTTAGCTTCAAGCAGCGCACAAGGGATAGTGAGGTAGTATGTCTACCCACAAATAAATATGGTAGGATGTCAATAGACAGCATGCCGAACTATAACAAGGCTACGCAACCCCACATCATCAACACGAGCGAAACAACACAACAAACACATGAAGAGAGAGAAAAGATCCTCAACGCTCACATGATGATGTGGATCGACATCCTAAAACCAAGTAGACGAACAGCCAACAACTTTCAAGCGTCTAAAAATGACATACCACCCTTGTATGGGCTCCGCAAAAACCATAAAACAACCAACAACCCGACGACAGGACCACCAACAAGACCTGTATGCGGAGCCAATATTGCTAGCAACTACAGGATCTCCTACTTCCTCTCAATGGTTATACGCTCCATAATTAAGATGACCCAGATATATGTGACAGCACGGAAGGCCTCCTCAGTAGAATCAATGAATGCAACAACAAAAACTTAACTAACTGCATAATAGGCAGTATGGATGTAGTATCACTAACCATCCATTAACATTAATTTTGCAGTGGAAAAATGTGTGGAAATAATCAGTGAGAGCGAAGTGGAGTTCTACAACGTCAACACATGAAATGGGCTTCCTACTTATGACACCGAATACCTAGATAATCATGACCTTAGCTGTTTCTGCCCAAGTAGACTTATAAGAGGTAGACCCAACCCCCACCACCACCACCATCACAATAACCTCAATGGCTAAAAAGACTCACATGGGAAGATGGAATGGATGGGCAAAAGCCAAACGGACACCCTAAAACAATGATCAGGTGAGAAAAAATGGTCGCACATGCATTAGGGGCTAGTATTAAAACTACCCTAATGGGCCATATGTTTAAATTTAATGAAAAGATCTACATCCAGAAAGAGGGAGCAGCCATTGGAGTCAGCATAGCTGACGATGTTGCCAATCGATTTATGGTATGGTGGGAAAGGAGACTCAGAGAACTCCTTGAAGAGAACTCCATAGACCTCGTCATGTACCCTCGTTACGTATATTATATAGTAATAATATATAATAATTAATATAGTAATAAGAACACCCCTACAAAAGAGTATAAATAAACATGAATTAGAAAATAGCACAATGGAGAGCATCCAGCAGATAGCTAACTCCATACACCAGAGTATAATTGTAACTGTTGACTACCCTTCCAAACAACCTAACAGTAGACTACCTGTATTAGACACGGAACTATGGATAAACACTATAGACGAGAGGGCCCAAATTCTCCACTCACATTATGGCCTCCAAATACCTGATACTCAAAAACTCAGCAATGTCCAATAGTGCTCAGTTTAATATTCTGATCGCAGACTTGGTAAGAGTGATGAAGAATGTGTGCCGCATGTACGACCCAACTTAAATGGAAAGACACATCCAACATTTCAACCAATCGCATACAGTTCTCTGGTTACAACCAAAGAGACAGAATCAGAGTATACAAAGGAGCCACAGAGAAATACAAGACCCTCATAGAAATGACTCAACGGGTAGGCAAATCAGAGAAGCAACGGAGATAGAACTAAGAAGACCGAAGTTGAACAGAAAGAACGAATGGAATAACAACAGCAACCATACCTAAACAAACAATACTGACTTAAGGGAAATATAAATAAATAAATAAATATATACACAAGGACAGTAACAACAAACACATATAAACACACACTAGTGAACAAAGATAGAGTACAAAAACAAAAACACATACACTCAAACGCGAACACTCACACCAAGCATTATACACACACGCAAATGTATGCGCAGAGACAGAGACAGGAAGAAATAAGTAAATAAATTAAATAAAAATGGCGTAGACAATACAATAGAATGGGAGGAAAGATAATAGTACCACTGATGATGTTGCAGGTGTGCGACAAAAGAACTTTGATAGACTATATATATATTTATATCTGTATTTTAAACCGCTGGTCCATCAATGATAAACATTAAACATTGCCAAATAAATTAACTATGGAGCTATAAATGATACAGAAGGAAAACCAACCCAAACCAAACAGTGAGTGTTCTGTTATTATTTCTGGGAATATTATAACAATATGACCCTCCCCAGGATATCAATATATATATATATATATGGGGGCTGCAAACTCGTTTTCGAGTACGGCCACTACTTTATATCCATGTAGGAGAACCCCTCCCATTGCGCTGAACGAGTGTGACTTTTTAGTCCAGCCTGCGACTTGAAAACTCTGGTACAAACACTACACCTATGACAATTATTGACACATAGTGCTGGGCCCATGGTACCATATGACGACAAGTGCAGAGAGATCTCCAGATATAAAGCAATGCCTGTGCCGTGAAGCTTTTATAGTGAGCAAAGGCACTGCACAAAGCCAGTCCCACTCTCTTAACCAAGATGATATTTACCAAACAGAAGAACAAGTCAAAATCATTGGATACCATCAGGGTCGCAGGTGTTATATCAGAGTTTTCCTTCTCCTAGAATTCTGCCTTGACAAAGGCTAAGGGGTCATCTCTCCCGGGGATTTTGGATGGCCATTGACTCTTAAGAGCTCCTTTGCCCTTTGACAGGTTTTGTTTTTAGTCCTGCAGGATGTCCAAAGTCACCCTCCTCACCAAGAAACCTTGGTGGGGTTGCCAGTTTAGTCGCCCAACGACCCGACCATGGTACAGGTTGTACTGGGATACATGTAACCAGTAGCACCAACTGGTGACCTGACATACACATATATACATATACATACATACATACATACATACATACATACATACATACATACATACATACATACAATAATACATACATACATACATACATACATACATATATATATATATGCATGTATGTATATGTATATGTATATATATATATATATATATATATATATATATATATATAATATATATAAGATCAAAAGATGGTTAAAAGAGTTCCATGTATTTTATTATGCGCATTTCAAAAACAAATATCATCATGCAATAACATTTGTGTTTTCATCAGATAAAATAGGAAGACATGATATGGAGGTTAAAAAACACTTGTGAATAGTGCAGTTTTATATCAACATATGAAAAGTAGTTTTAGATTGATGTGTGATATTGGGAAAAAAAAATTGAGGGGGGGGGGGAAAGACGAGGAGATGAGAGTAAAAAGTGGAGGGGGAGGAGTATAATGAGGAAGGATGATATAGGAGGAGAGATGGGTGATAGAGAGAGAGAGAGAGAGATAGCTTTTATAACTGAGAAAAATATCTTGTTTTACATAGAGAGGTTGAAAAACCGTTGGAAGATAATATATAAATAAAAAGAATTTGAAAATTAACGAAGAGAAAAATAATGTTAAGTTAAGGTTTGTATATTGAAGGGTTTAATAATATGTGCGATGAAAAGAAATTGTTAATATGTATTAAGAATAATATTTAAGGGTTTAATAATATGTGCGATGGAAGGAAAATGTTAATATGTATTAAGAATAATATTTAAAGGTTTAATAATATATGCGATGGAAAGAAAATGTTGATATGTATTATTAAAAAAGCAATAGTAATGTAAGTAAGGATATATTGTGAAAAAAGTAGAAGATAGGATGAATAAGTTAGATGAGCATGAAAAGGGAGAAAAAATAATGAATTGAGGATGAATAATCTAACGTCAAAAAAATGTTTATGTTTACGAAGGATTTTTTCAAGGTGATATAAAGTAAGAATATATTGTACTGTGTAATAATTGTTTCTATGTTACGCACAATGAGAAAAGGTACAGATTAGGGGTTAGAAATTAAAAGAAAAAGGAAAAGAGAAGGAAAAGGAAGAAAGGGAAGTGATAAATATGAGTGATATAGAATGAGTAACTAGTATTATATAATGTATAATGTATAATAAATAACTTTGAAATAAGGTAGAAAGATGGGTATATTTTTAAAGAAGTATATATATATATATATATATATATATATATATATATATATATATATATATATATATGTGTGTGCCTTTGAGAAAAGGATTTTAAATTGATAAAGTATTAGATATAAGCTGTATACTTTATGGAATGTTCTGTGGAATTTATGCAAGCAGAGAGAAAACAATGTTTTCATCCTTTCCAACCTCCCCCTCCCCTCAAATTTGTTTCCCCAATATCACACATCAATCTAAAACTACTTTTCATAAGTTGATTTAAAACTGCACTATTCACAAGTGTTTTTTAACCTTCCTATTTTATCTGATGAAAGCACAAATGTTATTGCATGATGATATTTGTTTTTGAAATGCGCATAAGAAAATACATGGGACACTTTTAACCATCTTTTGATCTTATATATTATGTATACTCCAGTCCTACAAACTGTAGAGTGCTTCTTATCCGATATCTGCATTGCTTTATTGTACTACAATAAAACTCACCTCCTACACACACACATATATATATATATATATATATATATATATATATATATATATATATATATATATATATATATATATATATATATATATAACGAAGGAAATGTGGCAAGGAACCAGGTGGACCATAACGCACCAAAGTACACAATACTTGAACTGGTTCCTATTATATATATATATATATATATATATATATATATATATATATATATATATATATATATATATATATATATATATATATAAGTTTTAATATAGATGAGATTCTACAGGACTAGAACTGTTTCATTCTTTAGAAATCATCAGGATGATGATTTCTAAAGAATGAAACAGTTCTAGTCCTGTAGAATCTCATCTATATAAAAACTTTAATACTCTGCAATGTATTGGGTACCTTACTTACTGTGGTTACCTCTGACTCAACCCGGAATAACGTATATATATATTGTTATATATTATGATCCTGGGGAGGCTCATATTCCCAGAAATAATAACAGGACACTCACTGTTTGGTTTGGGTTGGTTTTGCTTCTGTATCATTTATAGCTCCATAGTTAATATATTTGGCAATTAATGTTTATCATTGATGGAACAACGGTTAAAAATACAGATATAAATATATATATAGTCGATCAAAGTTCTTTTGTCGAATGAATGGCAAATCCTATCAAATTGAGATTTGAACAAAGCAGCAAAAGGATGTACTCCCTCTGATCCATCGACAAGATCCCAGACTTCATTCGCTTGCCGAGTGGGGTGGACTTCGTAAAATTGCACTAAGGGAACAATGTTTTCATTGGTCTTTCCATTGGTGGTACTATCTACCGGTCGCACTCCTGGCTCAAAGAACAACGAGAAATAAAGAATCTTACTCAAGGAGACAACGCATCACCCGGTCTGAGAATTGAAGTCGCAACCTCACGATGCGAATCCAGCTCTCTAACCACTAAATCACGCGCCTTTAGGAATCTACTTAAATACCACTTACGTATACAAAGGTGGCGTGAAACGCCTTTTTAAAGTTTGGTCAGTTAGGAAGGCCTGGGAATAAACAACATAACTTTCATAGCAGATTTTAATGTTATAACTGAATATATATATATGATATTTAATGCGATGAAATACCAATGATCGTTGGCAAATCACTCATTTTATAACATGTTATCCATGTGCAACCATCCAGTATTCTTCTCTCCATATTTTTCATATATTTACCTAAACTGCGATTCTGTGTTTCTCTCTTTCTCTCTCACTGCTCCCTCGTTCTCTCTGTTTCTCTTACTTTCTTTCGTCCCCTCTGTCATGTCAGTTAACACTTTCTCTCTACTGACCTTTTCCTCGCACTTCCACTCACTCACTCTCTGTTTCTCCCCTTCTTACTTCCTCCCGTTCGCTACGAAACGATTTTCCTTCTTTCTAACATCGAATTCACGAGCGGATCTGTTTCTAACTCGCACATATATTCACACAGCTTATGCTGATAGAATAACCATGTCGCTTGTGTATCTTTCCATCTTCGGTTAGCTTGCCCCTGTGTTGTTTACTTGTCTCACTCGCTTTACGCGTTTCAATTGTCCTAATAACTTATTTTAGTTATTTTCGCACCAACGTGAGGTATATGATTTTTAATGCGATGAAATACCAATGATCGTTGGCAAATCACTGATGAGGGACTCATTTTATAACATGTTATCCATGCGCAACCATGCAGTATTCTTCTCCCCATATTTTTCATATATATATATATATATATATATATATATATTCAGTTATAACATTATCATTTTAATCTTACAACTGAATATATATATATGGCCTGGGAATAAACAACCATTTTCATAGCAGATGTTAATGTTATAACTGAATATATATATATATATATATATATATATATATATATATATATATATATATATATATATAATATTCAGTTATAACATAAAAATCTGCTATGAAAATTATGTTAACTTTCATAGCAGATTTTAATATTATAGCTGAATATATATATATATATATATATATATATATATATATATATATTCGAGTAGGTTTGATGGTCTTTCTTCTCTCTCGTCCATGATTCCACAGAACTTATATTCATCGATTTCTGGGACTTGACTCCTTCTTCCTCACTTTTTGATGCAGTACCATCTTTGATTGTTTACAGTCTCACTCGTTCCTCTTATTTACGTGTCCCAACGGCTTTCTTTAGCCGTTGCTCGCACCAACTGGAAGTATATGGTCTTTAAAGCGATGAAATACCAATGAAGGTTGGAAGATCACTGATGAAGGACTAAATTTATTCATATGTAACCCATTTGCCACCACGCAGCTCGTTTTGTTTTCATATTCACACATATATATTTTCCTCCGCTGTCACTCGTCTTTTTCATTCTTACTGCTTCCTCTTTCTCTGTATCTCTCACTTCTCTTTACCCCCTCTAACAGTCACTCTCTCTGTTAACCTCTTCCTCACCCTTCACTCACTCACTCTCTGCTACACCCTCTCCTATTTCTTCCCGTTTGACCTGTGCGAAATTCTTTCCTCCCGCACACTTTGACCAGGTTGGTTGTTCCATTTTTTCTCTCTTGTCTACGATTTCAGAGAACTTATGTTCACTGAATTCAGGGACTAGACTCCTTCTTCCTCTCGTTTGACCTGTGCGAAATTCTTTCGTTGCTCACATTTCGACTAGGTTTGATGGTCTTTATTCTTTCTTGTCCAAGATTTCACAGATCTTATATTCATCGATTTCTGGGACTTGACTCCTTCCTCACTTTTCGTTGCATTACCATCTTTGATTGTTTACAGTCTCGCTCGTTCCCCTTATTTACGTGTCCCAACGACTTTCTTTAGCCGTTGCTCGCACCAACCAGAGGTATATGGTCTTTAAAGCGATGAAATACCAATGAATGTTGGGAGATCACTGATGAAGGACTAAATTTATTCTTATATATATATATATATATATATATACAGTTATAACATTAAAATCTGCTATGAAAGTTATGTTGTTTATTCCCAGGCCTTCCTAACTGAACAAACTTAAAAAAGGCGTTTCACACCACCTTTGAATACGTAAGTAGTATTTAAGTACATTCCTAAAGTTCCGAAAGGCGCGTGATTTAGTGGTTAGAGAGCTGGATTCGCATCGTGAGGTTGCGACTTCAATTCTCAGACCGGGTGATGCGTTGTTTCCTTGAGTAAGATTCTTTATTTCTCGTTGTTCTTTGAGCCAGGAGTGCGACCGGTAGATAGTACCACCAATGGAAAGACTAATGAAAACATTGTTCCCTTAGTGCAATTTTACGAAGTCCACCCCACTCGGCAAGCGAATGAAGTTTGGGATCTTTTCGATGGATCAGAGGGAGTACATCCCTTTGCTGCTTTGTTCAAATCTCAATTTGATAGCATTTGCCATTCATTCGATAAAATAAGAACCAGTTACATGTTGGCGTAGGTTTATTCCACTGTTGAATATATCAAATGTTACGGCTTTTACTTGTATTAGAATTTATTTATTTCCTATTTCTTTACATCCAATTCCGGTAATGCATAAAGTTTTGATTCAGTTCATAAAATCCGTCTGGCGGTATTTTGAATATTTACTGTTAAATATCTTAAAGACAATGTTGAGAGAAAGATGGTATCAAAAATCACATTTGCTTCACTAAATAGGGGACGTATAGTCGTTTTCCTTTTTCCTTTCCTCTCCAAGTGAACAGACAAAAACATTATTTCCAATGATAAGGGCGGTGAATTAGCAGTAATCGGTAGAGGGTCGGACGCCATGCTTTGACGCATAGAGTTACGGCCCTTGCCATTCTGAGTTCAAATCCAGCAGAGGTTAACTTTGCCTTTCATCCTTACGGGGTCGATAAAATAAAGTACCAGTAATGTACTGGATAATTGCTGGCCTTGTGCCAAAAGTAGAAACAATTATTTCCAATGATAACAATAGTGTTGATGTTTCCATTAGAAGGTCGCTACTTTCGAGCATCAACGAATTTCCTCATTGAAATGAAAAAAAATAACATTAAAATCTGCTATGAAAGTTGTGTTGTTTATTCCCAGGCCTTCCTAACTGAACAAACTTAAGAAAGGCGTTTCACACCAGCTTTGCCTACATAAGTCTACATTACGTATCCCTGAATCCTGCCATTTTTTTCAATACCACAGAATGTAATGTGAATGATACTCGACTGTTATTTCTAGCAGGTATAGAATTGCTGGTTTGTACAGTATTCTGTAGCTTATCTTTACGAACCAATGGGTTATAACGTGATAAAATCTTCTCTCGTAGAACAATACTGCAACTGATTACTTTGGTTTTTGATCTTTCAATATTTCCACGCAATACAATGAAAAACCGAACCTAATGAATTGTGGTATTTAAGTAGATTCCTAAAGACGCGTGATTTAGTGGTT
>OZ024744.1:73810992-73823492 GCA_964016885.1 Eledone cirrhosa | reverse complement strand
TGAATACACATATTTTTTCTTCTGCTGCCACCCGTCTGTTTCGTTCTTTGTATCTTTACCCTTTCTAGCAGTCTACCTCTCTGTTAGCCTCCTCCTCAACTTTCACTCACTCATTCTCTGTCACTACCTCTCCTCCTCCTCCTCTTTCCTCCTCTTTCTTCCCGCTTGACCTTTCCGATTTCTTTTCTCGCGCGTTCTTGGTCAAGCCGGTATGAAAAAAAATTTTTTCTCTCTCTCTCTCTCGTCTGCGACTTCACAGAACTTATGTTTACCGAATTCGCAGACCACACCCCTTCTTCTTCCCCCCGTTAGACCTGTGCGAAATTCCTTCCTTGCTCACATTTCAACCAGGTTTGATGGTCTTTTGTCTCTTGTTCACGATTTCACCGAGTTTATATTCATAGAAATCTGGGACTTGTCTCTTTCTTCTCACTTTCCGTTGCTTAAACCATTTTGTTTGTTCACCCTAACGTCCCCTTTATTTACGTGTCCCAACGACTTTTTTTAGCCGTTGTTCGCACCAACCTGAGGCATATGGCCCTTAAAGCGATGAAATGCCTGGGACGGTTGGAGGGTCACTGATGAAGGACTTACTTTTTCATATGTATCCCATTTGCAACGCGCAGCTCCATTATTATCATATATATATATACATATATATATATATATATAAATATATATATATACAGACATATAAATATACATATATACATAATATATATATATTATATTGTATAAATTTTAGTACAACATTAACGAATCTTTAGGTTGCGGGTAAACTAACGAATGCAGATTCGGAATGTAGCTTTAGCACTCGATGGAGAATAATACCCCAGAGTAATAACAATACGTTTAGACAGTTTTGCAAATGGAATATAGCGATCGGGAGTCCAGCCGCATTACCATAGCAACGAAAATGGTTGGACTCAGGAAAAGATTTTTGACTGACCTGGACCACTGCGCGGAGACCGAATGCAATATATAATGCATATCGTATAGCATACGATATACATCACATACAACATATAACATCCACGCATGGTTTCTGTAAATCCGAGATCGACTAATTCCGCTTGCTGGGGTGTGCAAGTTAATGGCCTTGACGACAGAACAAAGGATTTACTTCTTCAACAATTCTTGCGTTCTTTAGCCGCAGCGGGTGTGTTCTAGCAGTAAATTTCGCTATAGACACGTGGTTTTCTCCAAGGAAGGTAACCTCCGTTTTGGCGGTAAATTCGAAATTTGAGACAAAGGAATGAAATTCCCTTAGACAAACCGAATTAAGCACGCATCCAGAAGTTATCAAACAAACATAAACAATTAATCAATCAATAGAATTGTCTAATTAAATTAATCAGTTAATCGTTAATGCTAGGAGTTAAAATACAACTTTTAGTACAGCATTAACGAAGCTTTAGGCTGCGGCTAAGCTAACGAATGCAAATTCGGAATGTAGCTTTAGCACTCGATAGAGAATAATACCCCAGAGTAATAACAATACGTTTAGACAGATTTGCAAATCAAATATAGCGATCGGCAGTCCAGCCGCATTGCCATAGCAACGAAAATGGTGGTATTCAGGAAAACATTTTACACTGACCTGGACCATTGCGCGGAGACTAAATGCAATATATAATGCATATCGTATAGCATACGATATACATCACATACAACATACAACATCCACGCTAGGTTTCTGTAAATCCGAGATCGACTAATTCCGCTTGCAGGGGTATGGCCTTACGATATACATCATATACAGCATACAACATCGACGATATATATACATATATATATATATCCAGGAAGCTCCAACCGTTAAGGTTGTCTTTTTTCAGGGTATGTCAATATTTATTTATAAAACAAATCTGTATTGTATTTCATCTGATGAAAGCGCACCATAATTTGCCATGTTGGCCCTTGAAATGTGTATAATAAAATAAATATGGTATTATAAATATAGTTTCCATTTGTTAATATATTGTATATTTACTCCACAAATTGTTGAGTGCTTTATATCAGTTATAAAAATCGTTAAGCTTGTTGAATCCCAACAAATTAAATATAACCTCTGCATGCATATATATATATTTATCAAATATTTCTTCATAGGAGCCTTTATTCTTATAGCCTGGTCTAATTGATTTTTTATATGGTTAATTATGCTAATTGGGAGAGGAAATGGTATATATGTTATCTAATAATTCTAAGGACATGATTTATGATATATTGCTCTGATTATTTAATTTATTAATTCTTCATTGAGCCACATCGTGAACGGTTGCCACATATGTATCTGTGACTTTATGTATATGTAAATCTTTATATTTAATAATCTCCCGTTGGGTTGAGATGCAATTTGGGCGATATTGGGCTGCGCTTTCTAGCAACCGGCCTACTCGCCGTAAGCAACTAATCACATTCTTTCTAACTTGACCACTGCCACGTCACAAATCTTAGCCATTTTGTAAATCTATTTCTGGCGGGATCGCTTTGGAAAATTAACTGTCCTATTGAGTTTGTCTCCTGATGAGTTCGATACTCGAGATTTATCCTTAATAGGATATCTCAAAATACGAACGAAACCATGGTAAGGATATAATTACGGTATGTACCCATTTCTTTTAACTTTAAATTTATACCTAATTGTGTATGGTTGACGATATATTTGGTCAGTTTCTACATGCTGTTGAAATGTTGGGTAAATACTCTATTGTGGTCAACCGCGAAGAGGCTGCTTTCGGTTATTTATCAAATATTTCTTCATAGGAGCTTTTATTCTTATAGCCTGGTCTAATTGATGTTTTTATATGGTTAATTATGCTAATTGGGAGAGGAAATAGTATATATTTTATCTAATAATTCTAAGGACATGATTTATGATATATATATATATATATATATACAGACATATAAATATACATATATACATAATATATTATATTATATAAATATATATATATATATATATATATATATATATATATATATATATATATATATATATAACGAAGGAAATGTGGTAAGGAACCAGGTGGACCATAACGCACCAAAGTACTCAATACTTAGGGTAGTAGAGTGGATAATAGGAACGAGTAGGACCCCGAAGGCTGAGCTCAAGCTGTTTCGACGGCTAATTCTGGACTAAATGAAAATGTTTATCCTGGTATTTGAATAGCCGAGCTTCTCAGGGGGTAATTCCATATATGGTAAAAGTGATTGTCACAAGGATTGGTCAAAAGTTTGTTGTTGAGACATAATAATTCTATCATGGCAATTTGTGGAGGGAAGGGGTAGCTGAACCTGCCAGTAGAAGAAAGACGGAGAGGGGTGGAAGAAACCCAGTCGTGCGTTGATAGTGCCAACTACGGCTGGGCAGGAGGTCAAAGAAGATACTAGGGGGGGGGGGGGGCAGTCGAAACAATAAGTAAAACAATATGGGGTAAATATATAGAAAAAATACCGGGAGTGTTAAAAAACGATTAAGTGTAAAGAAAAAAACAATTTCTGGTTACTATAACCTAAGGACAGCTATCAAGTCTCTCACTGGTACTGCTAGACTAAAGAAAGGTTTACTAGGTGGGACGGAATTATAAAGAGACCCTTTTAATAGGTATAAGTAAACAACCGTAAGGATAACAAGGACGATTGATTACTCCTTCATTGCATTTATTGATAGGTGACGCGCGTTTCGCCACTGATCAGCTAAAGGTTCGATCTGTATCGATCCTACCCGACTCAATAATCGGCAGCTCGACGAACCCTTTTAAAATGCTATAAGAAAATGAAATACATGCTATGTGGTAAAGTCAGAATTTCAAGGGTTTGACAAAATGAGTTGTTTTGATTGGTGGGAAGGATCAAAGGGATGTACTGGCCTGTAGGGTAGGTATGTGTTGGCGGTGTTGATGAAGTATGGAGTTGTGTCTTGTGGTGGTGGTGGTGGAGTTGTGAGTGACAAAAATATACAGGATCGAATAGTGCGATTGGTTACAGGTTAAAAAGTGACATAGGGAACGCACATCGCTATACGTCCATAAACTCCCCCGCGTTCCCTATGTCAACTTTTAACCTGTAACCCATCGCACTATTCGATCCTGTATATTTGTATCGCTCACAACACCACCACCACCACAAGACACAACTCCATACTTCATCAACACCGCCAACACATACCTCCCCTCTTCAACCAACGCAAGAGTGTGTCTGTGTGTAAGTATTTTTACATCTACGGGCGTATAAATATGCGCGCGTGCATGCATATATGTGTGTGTATACATATATATAGATTTATATATATATATGTATATATATATATGTGTGTGTGTGTATATGTGTGCGTATATGTGCATGTATGTGTATGTGTATGTGTGTGTGTGTGTGTGTGTGTGTATATGTGTCTGTGTGTGTGTATGTGTATGTTTATGTATACGTGTGTGTGTGCGTGTATATGCGCATATCCGTATGTGTGTTTGAGTGTATGTATGTATATGTCTATATGTATAACACCATCTCCATTGGCTCTCACCTTCCCTCCATCTTTGTCCTACGCCACCCCCACAGATACTCCTCCACTGTCCCTATATGTGTCCGCACGCGCGCATGCACATACATGTGTGTATATATGCATATGGGTGCGTATATGTGTTTGTAGATATGTGTTTGTAGATATGTGTTTGTAGATATGTGTGGGCGCGGGTGTGTGTGTGTATATGGGTGTGTTCGTGTGTATATATGTCAATATATGTGCGCATGTATACATATATGTGTGTATGTGTTTATATATATATATATATACAACGTATTTGTCAGACGAAGAGCGTCTAGCTATGTATCTCCGTAAGGACGCGACACTACCAACACATCCACCACACCACCACAAACGCCACTACCATAAACAACAACACCCCAACCACACCCCACACACGCCAACCCGTCTACCGACACCCACTAACCTCACACCACAGCCCATCCCAGTAAGCGACCATAACCACCATCTTATCATCACATCCACCCCCACATACTAAGTGTAAGAAATGAAATTTCGTTTCATTTTTTTCGTTTATATATATATATCCGTTGCGAAACGGATTTAGGTTTCGAGGTTCAAATTCGTCTACGGAACGGGTTTGGATTTTGAAATTTAAATCTATCCAGGAATCATGGCCGTTGCCAATATAAGCTTGTCTTTATTGACTTATATCGAGACAGACAAATTGTATTCACTTTAATTAGTTTATTTCATTAATGGCTAACTTTGTCTGTTGCAATGTAAACGCGTTTCGTGTTTATCATATATTTTAATGTATTTAACTGCTCGGAGAAGCCCCTTTTCCTGGAGCTTAATTATTGTAAACGACTGAGAGTTTATTCTCAAAATATAATATAGTATATATATATATATATATATATATATATATATACGCAAGCACGCGCACACACATACACACACACACGTTATATATGATGGTGTGTGTGTGTATTTTTTTAATTCACATAATAAACAACACAATATAATTATTCCATTACCAAAGGTTTCAAGAAGTCAGACAATTCTAACAGAGACGTCTATCAGGAACGTGCTAGCCGTTTCTGTAAGGATCGTCTATAGATTCTTGAAACCTTTTGTAATGGAATAATTATATTGTGTTGTTTATTATGTGAATAAAAAATAACTCTGTACTATATATAGAGCACTCTTCTTTGGTGGTGGAGATGGTGGTGCTCGGTTGGGGGTAGTGGTTTGTGGTGCTGGTGATGCTGGTCATGAGAGATGCTGGTCTTTGGATGGTTTGGTAGTTATAGTGGTTGTAGCTTTGGTTGTTGTTTTGATGGTGGTGGTGAAATAGTGGTGGAAGTAAGTAGGGGTGGTGTTGGTTCTGGTGGTAGTGGTGGGGGTGTTGTTGTTGTTGGTGGTGGTGATAGTGATGGCAGTGGTGGTGTTGGTGGCGGTGGTGGTGGTGGTGGTGGTGGAGGTGATAGTGATGACGGTGGTGGTGATAGTGATAGTGATGGAGGTGATGGTGGCGTTGGTGGTGGTGGTGGTGGTGCTGCTGGCTGGTGTTGGTGTTGGTGATGGTAGTGATAGCGATAGTGATGCTGGTGGTGATGGTGGTAGCGGTAGTGGTGGTGATAGTGATAGTGATAGTGATGGTGGTGGTGGTGGTGGTGTTGGTGAGTGGTGATAATTGTGGCGATAGTGGTGGAGGTGTCGTAGTTGTGGTAGTTGTAGTGGGTGAGGTTATGAGGGTTGGATATACGTAACAGCAAAAAAAAAAAAAATTGTTTGGGATATTTTTTGTTTCTTTCTTTTTTGTTTGTTTTGTTTTGTTTGTATGTTTGTTTGTTTGTTTTTGTTTTGTCAATGGCGGCGGAACACAGAGAAAAGAAAATCTGGATTCAGTTTTTCTTCTGATGGCTGTCACGTTGACGTATCAATATATAGGAAGACGAAGCCATTAAGTTTTCTTCCCCGGAAATGACTAAATGAAAGAAATAATAAACTACAACTGTCCGGTCTGGCTTTACAACCAATGTTAGGTTTCTGATTCCGGACAAGCCGTTTGGGTGACACTTCTAAGTAACTTATAGAACAGTTAGGTGTCATAGGAGACGGATGTGAGGTTAGGGTGAGAGGTTGGGGTGGGGGGGGATATGTGATGGAGGTGTGCGCGTGTGGGTGGGGGTAGCTGCTGCTTGGTTGTTTGTGGTTGGAGGTGGTGGTGGTGGTAGTTGTTGTGGTTGCTGTGGTTGTGGTAGTGGTGGTGGTGGTGGTTGTGATGGTTACGTTATTGATAGTAATAGTAGAAGCAATGGTGGTGGTGGCAGTGGTGGTTGCAGAGGTGGTGGTGGTGGTGGTGGTGGTGGTGGTTGTAGTTGTTGTAGTTGCTGTGGTTGTGGTGGTTGTGGTGGTGGTGG
Source organism: Eledone cirrhosa (assembly GCA_964016885.1). Taxonomy (NCBI): domain Eukaryota; kingdom Metazoa; phylum Mollusca; class Cephalopoda; order Octopoda; family Eledonidae; genus Eledone; species Eledone cirrhosa. The sequence goes on along the minus strand of OZ024744.1, from coordinate 73,816,574 downwards.
TGGTGGTGGTGATGGTAGTGGTGGTAATGGTGGTGGTGGTGGTGCTGGTGGTGGTGCTGGTGCTGGGGCTGGTGCTGGTGCTGGTGATGGTTATGATATTGATAGTGACAGTAGTGGTAGGAGTGGTAGGGTTGGTGGTTATGGTGATATTAGTTGTAATGGTGGTCGTGATAGTGATAGTATTTGTAATGGTGGTGGTGGTGATGGTGGTGGTAGGGATAGTAGTGCTAATGATGGTGGTGGCGGTGGTGGTGGTGGTGGTGGTGGTTTTAGTGTTGGTGCCGGTGTAGGTTGTTTTGATATTAGTGGTATTAGTGGTTTTAGATGGTAGTGATGGTGATGGTAGTGGCGGCCATGATTGGGTTCGTGGTTTTGGTAATGGTGGTAGTTATAGTAGTTATATGCTTTGTGGGTTGTTTCATTTATGTTGTTAGACATTTTGGGTCATTTATTAATCTATATGTTGTTGTTGTTGTTGTTACTATTATATATTCTTTCTCCTCCTTAATACATCTCTTCTACTTCCTCCCATCCTCTTCTGCTTCTCTTCTGCCTCTTCTTCTTCTTCTGAATAATCTGCTTCTTCTTCACCTACTTCTTCTTTGTCTTCTTCTTATTATTCTTCTGCTTCATCTGCTTCTTCTTCTTCTTCTTCTTCTTCTTCTTCTTCTTCTTCTTCTTCTTCTTCTTCATCTTCTTCTTCTTCTTCTTCTTCTTCTTCTTCTTCTTCATCTTCTTCTTCTTCTTCTTCTTCTTCTTCTTCTTCTTCTTCTTCTTCTTCTTCTTCTTCTTCTTATTCTTCTTCTTCTTCTTACTGTTTATTGTTGTTGTTACTGGATTACTGTTTTTATAGTTGTTGTAACTAGTATTGTTGTTGTTACAGTGTTACTGTTATAGTTGTTGTTACTGTTATTAGTGTTGTTGTTGTTGTTGTTGTTGTTGTTACAGTGTTACTGCTATAGTTGTTGTTACTGTTATTAGTGTTGTTGTTGTTGTTGTTGTTGTTGTTGTTGTTACAGTGTTACTGCTATAGTTGTTGTTACTGTTATTAGTGTTGTTGTTGTTGTTGTTGTTACAGTGTTACTGCTATAGTTGTTGTTACTGTTATTAGTGTTGTTGTTGTTGTTGTTGTTGTTACAGTGTTACTGTTATAGTTGTTGTTACTGTTATTAGTGTTGTTGTTGTTGTTGTTGTTACAGTGTTACTGTTATAGTTGTTGTTACTGTTATTAGTGTTGTTGTTGTTATTCTTGTCGTTACAGTGTTACTGTTGTAGTTGTTGTTACTGTTATTAGTGTTGTTGTTGTTGTTGTTGTTGTTACAGTGTTACTGTTATAGTTGTTGTTACTGTTATTAGTGTTGTTGTTGTTGTTGTTGTTGTTACAGTGTTACTGTTATAGTTGTTGTTACTGTTATTAGTGTTGTTGTTGTTGTTGTTGTTGTTGTTGTTACAGTGTAACTGCTATAGTTGTTGTTACTGTTATTAGTGTTGTTGTTGTTATTGTTGTTGTTGTTGTTGTTGTTGTTACAGTGTTACTGTTATAGTTGTTGTTACTGTTATTAGTGTTGATGTTGTTGTTGTTGTTACAGTGTTACTGTTATAGTTGTTGTTACTGTTATTAGTGTTGTTGTTATTGTTGTTGTTGTTGATGGTGTTACAGTGTTACTGTTATAGTTGTTGTTACTGTTATTAGTGTTGTTATTGTTGTTGTTACAGTGTTACTGTTATAGTTGTTGTTACTGTTATTAGTGTTGTTGTTGTTGTTGTTGTTGTTGTTGTTACAGTGTTACTGTTATAGTTGTTGTTACTGTTATTAGTGTTGTTGTTATTGTTGTTGTTGTTGATGTTGTTACAGTGTTACTGTTATAGTTGTTGTTACTGTTATTAGTGTTGTTGTTGTTGTTGTTGTTGTTGTTGTTACAGTGTTACTGCTATAGTTGTTGTTGCTGTTATTAGTGTTGTTTTTGTTGTTATTGTTGTTGTTGTTGTTACAGTGTTACTGCTGTAGGTGTCGTTACTGTTATTAGTGTTGTTGTTGTTATTGTTGTTGTTACAGTGTTACTGTTATAGTTGTTGTTACTGTTATTAGTGTTGTTGTTATTGTTGTTGTTGTTACAGTGTTACTGTTATAGTTGTTGTTACTGTTATTAGTGTTGTTGTTGTTGTTGTTGTTGTTACAGTGTTACTGTTATAGTTGTGGTGGTGGTGATGGTGGCGATGGTAGTGGGGGTGGAGGTGATGGGTTTGGTGGTGTTGATAATGGTGGTCGTGTTTATGGGTATGGTGCAGGTGATCTTGGTGCTGGTGGCGGTGGTGGCGGTGGTGGTGTTTTCTTCTATGTATATTTGTTTTATTATTTTATTACAGTTATTTGAAATCTATTAAATCACTAATGACATCATCAGCAACATCAGCGACAAGAACAACAGCAACAACAGCAACAGCACCAGTAGCAACATTAACGTCTATAATGTCACTCGTAATAACAGCTGCAAGAACAGCAGTAACACAAACAACACTAAATCTACCAACCCACAACTATATCTCCAGCTTATACAAAACCAATACCATACCATGCTATACCATTTACATCAACAGGGGCTTTAACCACAAAACCTATCACTACTACTACTACCACTAACTACTACAACAACTACTACTACTACTACTACTACTACTACTACTACTACTACTACTACTATAGTTGCTGCTACTGCTTATCCTACTGCTGATACTACTACTACTAGTACTCGAAGACTCCCGTCGGTCACGAATCACCATGTGATTTGCACCTAGAAAGTTTCTCTCCGAATCACAAGTCCAGACAAGGCTGTTTGTGGATGACCAGCAATCGCCCATTCATACCAGCCTCCCCACTCCGCGCCACCGATGATATCCAAGGGAAAGGCAATGGCCTATACACCTTAGCACCAGTGACGTCGCAACTCATTTCAAGAGCTGAGTAAACTGAAGGAACGTTAAATAAAGTGTCTTGTTCAAGGACACTACTCATCACCAGCTCCGAGATTCGAACTCACAACCTTTCAATTGCAAGCGCAATGTTCTCACCACTAAGCCATGCACCTTCACATCTACTAATACACCCTAATCTCCAAGTACCCCATAGGAAAGTGCCTCTCTCTTCTCGAAACTATCCATCCTACAGGCGCATGGTCAGAGTAGGTCCATTCATTCGGGCCATCCTCGCTACATTTACCCACCTTTTAACAAATGTACTAGAGGTGGGGAAGCACTTCCCTTTCCCCCACCTCATCTTCCTTGCCAAGCGAAACTTGACAAAGTTGTTCAGGGCTTGGCAGAAGAGGAAATTATCTATCTTCATTCCTTTCAGCCTCCACCATCACACAAACTCTTTCGCTACAGCCACCAGGCAGAGGAAAACTGCTTGACTATCCCGGAAAAAAGAAGATGGCGGAGGGATGATCTTCACTATAGTCTCGGTCGATAGCTGGATCCATCCTAAACGCTATGATAGTTGTTCAATACAACTCCACAGGTCAGCAATGCTTAGACACTAAATGAATGTGCAGAATGGTTTCATCGTTTGACAGCAATTCCGTGCCTCTGTAGAATCTGTCTCGAACCGGAAGCACTGCCAAGCCAGGTATTTCTGAGCATATAACCTTTATGTTTCATATTAAAGAAATGGTCCAGTGGCTTACTCGCTGCTAGCACGTCACTTCTAATCGCCTTTTTTAATTTAGCTACTAAATCCCTCTGCATTCTACTTTTTTCTAACGCTTCTTTAGTGAATGCTATTGATCTCTACACTAATCGCTCTCTTAAGAGCGCCCCTCAATCAGACTTTGATGACTACCCCTGTCAACTGGTACCTAATTAATTTAGTAATCGGGGCGCTGTAGGTTATACGCACCGGGAACAACGCGTCAACCTTTCAGCAACCAGGTCCTTACCTATGTGTTCAATCTAGGTCAACCATGCAGATCACGAATTTGTGTTCTGAATAGGCCAAGCTTTAAAATTGTAGACACCCTAGTTTATCCCTATCTACTAACCCAATGAAATCCCTATATGAAAAAGATATATATGACCCTATGTGACTGGCGCCTTCGAGAAATCTAGTCGTTACTTGTCGGAAAGCTGAAACCGGTCGATTGTTATCAGCTGCTCCCACAGTCCAAGCGTGCGTCTAAGATGCTGTTCCAGCTCCCAACCCACTAATAGTAAGGACATTCCTAGAAAGACTTCCAAACGCCTGAAGAAATCCTGCCCCAGTTGGGGCATATGTGGCCACCTGTCTACAGTGTCTGCGTCGGTAATCCTAGTCTCGTTGACGACCTCAAACACGTACATTTATGCAAACTACTATTAAAATCACTATGCTGGCCGTAAAGAGATGAGAGGAAATGGGAGAGGAGTTATTTACCCACTAATGGAACCCTTTTAAGAGCCTATTCGTGGCTTTTACGTTAGAGATTCCCACATCATGAGGCAAGCTCTCCTTAAAGTCTATGTATATTTCATGGGTCATGGGAAATTCGAACTAGCTTTAATGTTTTGTGATATTGTTAACGTGTTGGTGCCGAAAACTCCCGTCTATCTCAATATCTTTACTTCGTGCTATGAGGGTTATGGATTCCTCACTAGAACGAAGATTGGTGTCAGTAGGGTTGGTTGTAGTTGATGCACGTGTTTTCTTTTTGAGGGTAGTTATGGTTGTGGTACTGTTGTCAGTGCTTGTGGTGGTAGTGGTGATTCCATTGACCGTTATGGTGTTGGAGGGTTTCATGTTGTTGTAGATGTGTCTGTATTTGTTGCGGACTGGTTTTATATGTTTTCTGATGTGTATGTTGGCGTGAGGCAAGAAGAATTTTTTGTGTGTATTTTCATTTTTGTTTTGGCGTTTTGAGGGTTCCCACTCATCTTCATTTCGAGAGGAGGATGTATCGGTGTCCACAAAATTTGTCTCTGATATAGGTCAAAGTGAGTTTATATTTGTGTCTATGCGTGTTTTGTGTTTGGGAGAGACGAATAGAGAGGGGAAGAAAGGGAGAGAAAGAGCCTCATTTGGAGAGCCCTGGGTGTATTTCAATTTGTCTGTTGTTTGTGGTTATGATGGTGCTTCTGCTGCTGTTGTTGATTTTGCTGCTGCTGCTACTCGAGTTGATGTCACTGCTCTTGTTGTTCACTGTTCGTAGCAAAGAGACCCTGTGTCTGTCTTTTGCTGAGGACAGAAAGCTTTCACGTGACCAGTTTTCACACGCAGGTGGCAACGAGGTCTTCTGCCTTTAACCATAACCTACAGGTCTGCACCTCCTGGAAAACGAATGAGTTCTGGGATCTTGCGGATACTATCTAGTTTGATGTGGAGTAATACCACCACACAGATCCCAGAGCAGTTTTCACATCTGGTTATTTTCACCTTCAGGAGGGTGCTGCTTCTTTCTAGGACCATGCAGACCAATATCCACCAGATATTCACCTCCAGCGAAATCCCTGAGATCTTGACCCTTACCATCATTCTTCCTAAATAAGTTACCACGGTGTTCTAACGACCAGACTTTCGCTTATGAGAGCACTGAAATGCCTGCATACAGTGT
>OZ024744.1:73795992-73800992 GCA_964016885.1 Eledone cirrhosa | reverse complement strand
GTATGGTGCAGGGTGATCAAGGTTACGGTTCTCATGTCTCATTCTTATTCCATCTGGAATAAGAGATTTTTAAACGGTGCGTACAGCTTATCGTCGTTTCTGCTCTGCTGTTGATGAGCTCGTGAGGTGCCGTTATGATATGGTAAAACTCCATGAGGCAAAGCTCGTACTTCCTCTTGAAATTGTACGGTGCTGTTCAGCCGACAATTTCCCAGTGCGTGGAGAAGCTGATGTTTGGGTCTTTTAATGTTGTGATGTAATTCGCGAGCGAAGTGGAGTGTCTTAGTTTCTTGTTTGCGAAAGAGTGGAGATGTGTTCGAAATCTATTTTTGAACGGGCCTTGGTAGCCCCTATATAATGTTTAACGCTATTATGGCTAGTTACAGTGCACCTATAAATAACCCTATCAGTCAGGCAGTTTCCCCTAAGGGGGTAGCGTCCCCTGTCACGGCAGTTGCAATTTCGGTCACAGTCCCTTCTAGTTCTCAAGGTAAGGCTATTATTATTGCTATCTATGTTGTTACCTACGCCCCTACACCTGTATTGGTACCATTATAACCCACTGTGTGCGGAGTAGTACCATTATCATTCCGGACACATTAGTGTCTGCAGTTCTGTTCACATGCCAACACAAGAGCAAGAATGAAGGGTTCAAGCTACAGACATGGCTATAACATTGAGGCCTGTTCGCATAATTGCAAACGAATCGAATGTTATTATTAATATTCGAAAAACTTATTAAATATATATATATATATATATATATATATATATATATATATATATATATATATATATATATATATTGTGAAAGATTGAAGAATAACATGGTCGGCTGTACAACAAGGGGCTTTATTTCAAGTATTAACAATTGTTTCATTGATCAGTTCAGTCTAGCGGCTGCTAATCACTCGAAGTTGCGTCACTCGGTCCAAATCGTCAGAATACTAGAGAACTCACATATGCCAATGATATATATAGAGATACAGCGTAGAATTAAAACAATAACATCAATAATAAAACATAATGATAAATAGGTAAAAAAGTTACAGATGTAAAAAGTAAAAAAAAGTCTTATCTTAATGGGGTTGATGTGTCTTCTGGGAGTGAGAGTCAAAGAAAGGTTAGGAGATTTATGATCTATTGACTAGTCGGTTAGTTGACAGCTAATAACAATGTGGCGGTATGTATTCCGTACGTTAAAATCCGGGTGGTTCAGTTCGAATTTTGGGATTGCTGGGTCGAATCATGGTGGTTTGAAATTTGTGAACTTGGTAGCTGCTTTATGCCTACAGAAAATTGATTTTTCTATTTTGCTGTTAAGCAGCATTTTATCGTACCTTAAAATATGGAATAGCTCCATATTGCAAAGTCCGCAGTGGGACATTCCATTGTTGTAGGCCCTTGCTCCCGATAATTTTGACCAGCTAATCCTATATTCCTGGTTTGTGTTCTTAAGCTGCCAGATTTTATTGGCCAGCGTTGTAGAGTTCTCAAGTCTACGCTTGTTCATGGAGTGTCTGCGAACGTACCATCTTTTTTTTAACTCCCAGGCGTAAAACCTATGTAGTGCCATGTTAAGTTGCCTGAATATATAGTACACAGGTACACCATACTTGATTCCAGGAATCTATTTTGTAATGGGCACTTATCCGGTAGGGGGCAGTTACAGCTGGAGGCCTACTTGTGTGCAGGTCCTCCGTTGCAGTTTTGCATGTTGTTATGGGTGGGTTGAGATTTAGGCCTATTAATGTTTTGTTGTGATGCACCCTGATTTGTGTGTGGTTGTGATGTTGTTATGTGTTTGCGTTTTGTATTTGGTGCTATGGTGTATGTTGGTAGGTTACTTTCCTTAGAGATTCTTTTATAGTTGATTTATGTATGTGTGATTCTATGTTGGCTGCAGTAGAGTAAGATAGTTTGATAGTTTTTCTGTTAAAGATTCTATGGTATTTGTGTAGTTTAGGGAAGTGTTTGCCAATTAGCATAAAGAATGTAGAAGGTAGTTTGGTTTTTATAGAGGAGTTGAATATTGGATTGAACCATAAGTATTTCCTATCTCTGGATTTTCTATAGTTCCTAGGGGTCCTTATGTTAGTATTCGGTTCAGTTATTTCTGGTGCTCGTTGTCTAATTTTATGTTTAGTCCTACGTTTGTTATTTCTATAGGTGTGGGGAGTGTAGCTGTCGTTAGGTTTGTTGTTGATGTCTCTATCTGGTATGTATTTGAGCCCCTCCTTATGTCCTGCCTTATGTAAAGCTATGTTATAATAGTTTGCGTGTTCGTTAAAAATCTCTAGGTTAGAAGATAGGCAGGATATTCTGAGGGATATACTATGTGCTGTGGAGTTAATTATGGATCGAGGGTAGTTTGAGTTATAACTAATGTAGGCTAGATTCTCGTTATTTTTATGGAAGGGCTCTATTAATCCTGTGTTTAAGTTGAGTGTTACTTCTAAGAAGTTTGCTTTTTTAGAGTTAAGTTCGAAAGTGATACCTAGGCCTAGTTTGTTGAAGAAGACTCTGATGTTTTTCCATAATTTTTCCATGTTTTGATTATTTAAGTTCTTAGCTAAAAGGAACGTGTCGTCTCTATAAAGTCCTCCTTGGAGGTTATTAAATTCCTTATGTAAGTTGTGCGCTATATATATTCCCACTAAGTTTGTTTCCTGTGTTGAGCTGTTAGAACCCATTGTGATATCGAAGCTATTCTGTTTGTTTTTCCGTTCCCAGTAACTATTTTCGAATCTAATGATAGTTATCCTAGCAGCTAGTATTATTATAATTTCATCAGTTAGGTCCGAGTTTTTCTGGGCAAAGGCTAGCGCTTTATCTAGGGTGATTGGGAAGATGGAGGAGTAATAGTCATTAATGTCAAACTGTACGAAGTTGGATGTTTCCCTACTGTCTATTATGCTGAACCAGTATATTGCTTCGTTAGTGTTACCCCATAGCTTAATTACTAGTTTGTCCTTGTTTTGTGCTATTACACTATCTAGTATATACTTGCTAATTCTACCTATATCCGACCTCGATGGGTATATTAATCTAATTGTGGGGTCTGTTTCGAAATTATTTTTATGATCCTTTAGATTAAACGTGGGTTTACAAGGGGTTAGAGGCACTGTTGATTGGCGTAACATAAAATAAATTGTTTTACTCAAGAATGCAACGCGCCGCTATGCATAAAATTCACAACCTTTCAATTGTGAGCCGTACAGCATAATTAACAAGCCAACCAAATTTCTCTACTATATTTACCGCGCATTTTCCTCTATTTCATAACAAATAAAAAAAAGCTAAAATGCGTATTATATGAATCTTCTTTTAACCGACTACAATAAATAATAAGCAGAGTGTGTCTCTCTATGATGAATTAATGAAAGTAAGCATGATGGATCATCCGTCGGTTTCGATGATGAGCATCCAGTTGTTCGATCAACTCAACTTTAACTCGCGAATTAACGTGTAAGTAGTTGAATATTCCATAGACATGTGTACACTTAGCGTAATTCCCATACCGAATCTGTGTGACAAAATATGCGACCATTTGAATTACGATGATCTTTCACTAAGATTCAGTCTTCTCATTTTCACTTTTAAGGCTTAGGTTGAATCGAGGCTATGATAAAAGCAGTAGCCCAAAATGGCACTGCAAGGTTTCAAACCCGGGACCTCATGATCGCGAAAAGAAAATCGTTACCACGGACGCAAGCCTACGTCAACAGAAGGGTGACAAATGTTTTTTACTAGTTTACTCCGTAGCAGCATATTGTTAGAAATACAGAGAATACTTCTTTTGTAGTATTTTTTTGTAACGCAAATGTAAAAAGAACCGATATTTACCATGCAAAAGGAGTGTCAGCATCTCGGCCCAAATATTCTTTATATATTCCATTGATGATGCTGAATGCGACAGTCTAATGCGACACTGAAATCAAGCAACACCGAACCTAGTTAGTAAAATTGCTGACCGATGAAGAAAATGTAGGTTCCATTAGTATTCAAGTCCATCCGACTAGGGAATCATCTAGATTTATGTAGTCGTTCGAACTACTAGAAATATCAGTCACATCTTCCATAAATGCCATGCTTATTGTCTTAAAAAGAAATGATATAAATAATCATTTAGCGCAAGAAAGCACATAACTGGGCAATCTATAAGTGCTTACATTTTTAGTAGCTTACGAAGTTTGCTGGTGGATTGTAGCCACTTAACCGGCAATGGAGAATAAAGGTCATGAACTTCACAGTAAATGAGACTATATGAATTACAATAATTATATCATGCTGTGGAATTGAAATAGAAATAGAAGCTTCGCCGTAATATTGACTAAATAATATAGTCTAATAATTCAATTCCAAAACTTCGCTCGACGCGTTCGAGACATACCTACTATGTTGTGTTTCAGGGGAAAGTATATTTACTCTAGTTGATGGTGAATAAAGCGCTTTTATTTTCAAAAACAATTGTCCCAGAAAATCAGCTTATGTCTTATAAACACAAAGTTAGGGTTTGGATAAATGGTATTTTAAGAAACGCTCTATCGAAATTGAACAGTAACTCATAAGCCACCAAATACTGTAATTCTCAAATGCCACAGTAGTCATACTGTAAATACGTCCATACAATGGGTGAGCTTCTTATTAGAAACTGTCGCTGAGACATACAATTGGTGCATATTTAGATAGTTTGACTCATTGTGGTTAATTTCTGAACTGGAGGTCTTTCAATGAGAGGTGAGCTCCATCAGATAAAAGAGATCTGGAGACAGTACACGTGAAGTTGCATGAACTATTGGTTATGGTGTTGGATACACGTTCATAATGTCATAGGTTCAATTTCTGGATCGGACGGTACGTGTCGTTTTTAAGAAACACGTTTCATTTCACGTTGCTTTTTATGACACAAGATTAAAAAGATAGAGAAAACCCTATGTATTAGCTGTAATAGAGGCATAGGCAATCTTTTTCGTGTAGTAGTCCACATACGATGTAGC
>OZ024744.1:73723492-73790992 GCA_964016885.1 Eledone cirrhosa | reverse complement strand
TGTGCACTAATGGCTCGAGAGTCAATACGTACAATAGGGACGAGAGGGGACATCCTTGGCGGACCGAGCGCATGATGTTGAACGGTTCCGAAAGGTGACCGTTCACTCTCACTACAGAGCAGATGTCGCTGTGCATGGCAACGATCCAGCCTCTGAAGACGGGCCCAAAGCCAGCCGCCCTCAGGACTGCCGCTAGGTAACGATGGTCGACCCTATCGAAGGCTTTCGACTGATCTAAATTGATCAAAGACCCACCCGTGCCAGGTTCCCTAGCTACCCTCTCTACGATGTATCGCATGAGGTGGAGGTTGTCGTGGATGGATCTGTCGGGAATGGCGCATGTCTGTGCCTCTCCCACCAGACCACCAACGACAAGCGCCAACCTCTTTGCTAGAACCTTGGCCAAAATCTTGAACTCTGTGTTTAGCAGGGTTATGGGCCTAAAATTATCTATGTTATCCCCCTTGTTCGGATCCTTTCTCAGCAGCGCCACCGCTCCTCGTCTCACAGAGCTGGGAATTCTCCCGTTCTGTTGCCAGTTGCAGTAGACGTCCGCCAAGAGGCCTCCGAGCAAGTTTGGCATTTGTACGTAAAGTTCATAGGGCAGACCATCCAAACCAGGCGATTTACCCCTTGTGCAACTAGTCATTGCATCCCGTACTTCAGCGGTTGTTATCGGCTTTTCGCAACACTCCGCCTCAGTGGCCGAAAGCCGCGGCAGTCAGTCGAGGTAGACACTAAAGTCCATCCCTCGATCCGGCCCGCCACTGCCCCCGAACAGTTGAGCGAAGTGTCGCTGAAAAGCTTCACACATTTGCCCGGGATCGAGTAGCATGCGCCCGTCGTGGTCCACCAAAGACCGGATCGTGGCTTTGTTGCCACGACCAGCCTCCGCCACTCGGGCCCATTGAACGGCTTTCGTCCCCTCGTGTCTGAGAGCACGCACCCTAGCTCTGACAACGCAGCCTTCGTGCTTTGTATTAAAGAATTGGTCAAGGGCCAATTTCGCCGCAAGTACGTCGGTCGCGATGTCTTTGCTAAGCGCCTCATCTAATTTTCTAACTAATTCTCCCTCTGCTCTATTTTTCTCTATTGCTAAAGTCTTACTAAACCTAATGGACTCTATTCTAATTGCTCTTTTCAGAGCAAACCACCACTTGTTGTTGACGATGGCCCCCGTCAACGCCCGCTTAACTAGTTCGCTAATCCGGTCTCTGTAGGCCTTGCGCGCTGGTAAGGACGCGTTTAGCTTCCAGTAGCCGTGTCCTCGTCTATGAAGCCTATCTAAGTCACGCACACAGATCACGAATTTGTGGTCCGTGTAGCTGACTATCTTGAATTGTGGACAGCCTATGCTAGACCTATCTATTTCCCTACAAAATACTCTATCTAGATATGATCTGGATGACCCTATGCGATTTGTCCAAGTCCACATTGGTACATTCGGGAAATCCATTCGGTACCTGTCAGACAGTTCAAAACGTCTGAGCAGGTTGGTGAGACTCTTGCACCCTCCTTCCCTATCCACTAATCCCACACAATCCCAGCGTGCATCTAAGATCCCGTTCCAGTCGTCCACTAACACTAAAGAGCGGGACGTTCAAAGAAAGGTCTCCAGACGCCGGAAGAAATCAGGCCGCCCTGCTCCTGTCGGGGCATAGACGGCCACTAACCTGAAAGCTTGCCCGTCTCCGCTGGTCACGTCCAGCACCACCAACTTACTTTCTGGGTCCAGGAAGATGGCCCGTATGGCAAGATCCAAACCTCTCCGAAAAAGCACAGCAACTCCTCCCCCCGATACCGGACGACTGGGAGATGCGTACACATCGTAGCCGCCGAAGATCGGTGCGAAAGCCTGTGCTTCGGAGATTCTGGTCTCGCTGATGGCCACTACATCTATGTTTAGTGACCTGAGGTGGTTGAGCAGGTGGCCCTGCTTCCATGACGACCCCAAGCCACGCGCATTTATGCTGCCTATTCTGAGTGAGGTCATGTTGAAAAGGAGTGGAAAAGATGGGAAAGACCACTTACCTTACTTCTCGTAGGGGAAGGACGGTTTTTCCATCCTTTTCACTGCTTGTGGCCTCCTCAGGAATGATGTCCTTATAAATCCTCCTGGAGAGTGCTTGGCGGAAGTCTCCGATGTCTTTGGGGAATTTTTGTTTTAGTGTCATGTACGTTTTCTGTGTGATGCGAGTGATTTGTATTTGTGGAGGTGGTGTGAATTTTGGGGTTGTTGTATAGTCTTTTTCTGTGATGCTGGTGTTGTGTTGGATGTAGTGTAATAATTGCTTGTTGTTCAAATTTAATGCTGTGTAGTGTGTATCGTTTTGGTTGTTTTGTTTTGTTTGCGTTTGTTGTGGGTTTGTTTCTGTTTCGCATTTTGGTGACTTTTGTGGTGTAGGTGATGGTGGTGTTGTTGTTAATGATGGTGATGGTGTTGGTGTTTGGGTTGATGGGGTTGGTGATGCTGGTGTGGATGGTAGCATATCTGTCCTAACTTTTTTGTTTCTTAATTTATTTGTTTCCCTCTGTATTTTGTTTTTGGAGGGGGAAGGAAGAGAATTTTTTCTTTTTTGGTCTCTTTTTTTTTTCCTGATACCGTTTCCCACTCCTCGTCGTCACAATCTGTCTCCAGTTGTGATAGGCCGGAGAGTGGAAAATCCTCCACAGGTGTTAGTTTTGGTTGTGACGCGGTGAATGGTGTAGGCGCTGGTGCTAGTTCTGAAGCGTTGGGTGGTGGTGGTGTTGCTTTTGCTGGTGGTGGTGGTGGTGTTGGTTTTGCTACTGTTGCTGGGGTTGTTGCTGTTATAGTTGCTTCTGTTGTTGCTGCTACAGTTGTTGCTACCATCTCTGCTACTGGTGGTGTTGATGGTTGTGTCACTGGGGTGGTTAGGAGAGGTGGCCTCAACCTTTTAGCCTGAGGGCAGAAAGCCCTTAGGTGGGTTCCTTCACCACAAACCACACACCTAGGTCTTCTGCCCTCGACAATTACCGTGAGGTGGCTGCCGTCAGTGAGGTCTATTACCTCTGGGATCTCCTCAATGCTTTTTTGGTCCGCTTGGATCAGGAGCTCCATCCCAGATCCGGACCAGTTCTCCTGCTTTTCTTTTGCTATTGCTATTATTTTCGTGTTGGCTTCGATGCCGGCGAGGACAGCCGCTATTAGCCAGGGAATTTCGATGGCCGGTGGAACGTGGGTCACCCTGATCTTTACGAGTTTCTGGCCACAATAACCTGGGACGAGTGTGAAGTCGTCACTTCTTAATGGGGCCATGGAGTGTTCTCTAGCCTCCTCTGGTGTTTCAAAGAACACGTCCACGGTTCCATACTTTTGCCCACGTCTGATGTGGGTTTTTCTTGCCACACATGTCCCAAAGCTTTTTGGATTTGGGACTCGGATGCCCGTTCCACTCGGCGCGATTTTACATTTATTGTTCTATACGACACGGTGCATAGGCGCCGATGCTCCATTTTATTAGGTGGTGGGGGTGAGGCTGACCCTGTACCCATCTTTCTTTACCATTTGTTTGGAATTTTCTAAATCCTCCTGAGTTACCGTCAATGCTTCGAACTGTTTTGCTACTCTGGCGAAACTGAGGGGGGTTTTTATAATGTCATTGTTGTTGTTGTTGCTATCGTTAATATTAATTTTAGTTTCAGTTGTGGTGGTGGTGACGTCAGTCGTCTTTGGTGGGGAAGAGTCCATTTTGCTTGATTTCATTTCGACATCACGAGTTAATTTATTTTTTTCTTCTTTTGTTTCTGTTGTCGCGGTGGTGGTGGTGGTGGTGGTGGTGGTTGTCGCGGTGGTGGTGGTGGTGGTGGTTGTCGCGGTGGTGGTGGTGGTGGTGGAGGCTTTAACACCTGCAGTCATTGGTAATGGCGGGAAATGAATGTCTGCCTGAGACAAATTTAAAATATTGCTAGTGGTTATATTTTTTTTTGTGTTGGCAAACGTAGTAACATTTACAATGGTGGTGTCGGTGTGAGGTGTTAATTTGTGAGGAAGGCTTTCAGCTGTTTGGTGCAGAGGTGAATTAGCCATTTTTTTCAAAGAAATTTTTTTGATAATAATAAAAGTTTAAATTTTGGGCACAAGGCCCCAATCTTTTTGGGTGTCCTTTTCGGAAAACAATGTATGTGCGCTTATAAACAGTTAACAATAAAATTTTCCATAAATGACAATGTTTAACAAACGGAAATAACAAACCTTTGCGGAGCTCACGATGATACGATTTACTACGTAGGTCGCCAATAATAATAATAATAATAATAATAATAATAATAATAATAATAATAATAATAATATTAACCGATACCAGGACTTAAAGTGGGAGGTAAAAAGGATTTGGAACTGCCATGAAGTCAAAGTGATCCCGATTGTCATAGGCGCACTGGGGACTATCTCCCAAAGTTTCCAGGGATGGTTAAAGAAAATCGGCCCCCTCACGCTTTTTGGAACGCTTCAAAAGGCATGTTTGCTGGGAACAGCAAGAACCCTCCGATACGTCCTGAATATCTGAGGCTGCAGGTAGTGGCTTGATATTCATTCCAACGGACTTTCCAGTTAACTAACATCAATGACTGAGACTCAAGGAATAACGACAACAATAATAATAATAATAATAATAATAATAATAATAATAATAATAATAATAATATTTATCACCGCTTTTATTCTGCATCGCACTTATACCATTAAGTAAAATGCTCAATGAAACAAAACATGATTATAAAGTCTATGACAAAACCATTAATGACCTGTTCTACATGGATGACCTGAAACTATTTGCAAAAAATGATGAACAATTGCAAGGGCTATTATCCACTGTGGAGCAGTTCAGTGATGACATTAAAATGGAGTTTGGACTAGATAAGTGCGCCAAAGCTACGTTCACCAGAGGAAAGCTGCTGAAGAGTTCAGACATTAATCTTGATCGGGGGAACGTGATAAGAGAACTTGATCAAGAAAAAACTTACAAATATCTAGGTGTTTGTGAAGGAGACGGAATCAAGCACTCGACAATGAGGGAAAGGATAAGGAAGGAATGTTACCGCAGAGTAAGAGCAATCTTAAGAACGGAATTGAATGCAAGGAATAGGATCGATGCCATAAACACGCTTGCCATACCAGTAGTAACCTACAGTTACAATGTCATCAACTGGTCAAGCACAGAGATCCGTAGGCTCGATACAAAAATTCGAAAATTCTTAACCATGCACAGAATGCATCACCCTAAGGCAGATATAGATAGAATATATCTCCCTAGGAAAGAAGGAGGACGTGGGTTAGTCCAGTTAGACATTGCGTTGAAAACTGCAACAATTGGATTATCTACATATCTAAGGGAATCACATGATTGGATGATCAAACTCGTTTTGAAACACGAAAGCATCAAAAGTTCATATTCCATTACAAAAGATGCACAATACAGTATTGGACTACAAATTTCAGAGGTCCCATTTACTGCTGAAATGGAAAACACAGAAAAATCAAAGCAGGTAAAAGTAACTGCAAAGAAAGAACTGCTACAGAAACTGGCTAAGAAATAGCAAGAAAAGCCTCTGTATGGAAAATACCCAGAGCGAGCTAACAATCCTGATGTTGACAAAACTTTAACCCATCAGTGGTTGGCATCCTCTGGACTGAAATCGGAGACTGAAGGACTGATTATATCAGCATAAGATCAGTGTCTGCCAACAAAAAATTACCAAGCCAACATAATAAAAAATGGATGCAGCCCATTATGCTGTGTATGCAAAAAACAACCAGAGACCATTGACCATATAATTTCAATGTGCAGTCCTATAGCTCCAACCGAATACCTAAACAGGCATGACAGAGCTGCACAATACATACATTGGATAATGTGTAAGCATTTTGACCTGCCCCATCAAAAGAATTGGTGGGAGCATCAACCACCTCCCATACTTGAAAAAGATCACATCTCAATCTTGTGGAACTTTAGCATCCAAACAGACCGAAAAATAGATGCAAATAGACCTGATATAATATTGAAGGACTTTAAAAAGAGGGTATGCCTGCTAATTGATATGTCTGTTCCAATAGACAAGAATGTATCTATAAAAACATTTGAAAAATTGAGCAAGTATAAGGACCTGGAGATAGAAATTGGAAAAAATTTGGAAATTGAGAACTAAAACAATACCAGTGGTTGTAGGCGATCTGGGAATGATACCTAAGGGGTCTAATGATTACTTATCGCAAATCCCAGGAAACCCGCGTATAGGAGAAATACAAAAGATAGTACTAATGGGAACTGCCCATATACTAAGGAAGATTCTGTCAATATAAGTACATCACAAGTCTAAACACTAAAGATGCATGTGTGAATATGTATGTTCTTTC
Organism: Eledone cirrhosa; assembly: GCA_964016885.1. NCBI lineage: Eukaryota > Metazoa > Mollusca > Cephalopoda > Octopoda > Eledonidae > Eledone > Eledone cirrhosa. Next base: position 73,784,619 of record OZ024744.1, on the reverse strand, counting down.
TTGAACATGGCGGACCTTGTTGTCTCTTGAGGTCACTGGTTGTGACTTGGTGATAACTCGTATGAACATAAAGCAAGATAAATGCAACTGTAATAATAATAATAATAATAAAGGGATTCCCACAAGAAATCTACTTGGCAAGAGAACATCAATCGCCAAATAAACCTTCTCCGATCTGACATAGAAATGTTAACAAACTATAAAGTAGGTGAACATGTTAAACAAACTAAACTTAGAAAATTGAAAAGAAAGTATAGTATGAAATCAACAAGTGACATAGACATGCTGATAGAAATAATCAAGCAAAAAGTGTCGGCCAAAGCTGCTCGTATAAGGCGCTTTGAAAAGCGATCTAGATTCTATAAGGACAATAATATGTTCAAAAACAACCAAAGAAACTTCTACAGAAAAATTGGCAAGTCAACAATAACTGCTAAATCAATACCACCCAAGGAGGAAGTGCAAAAATTCTGGGAAAAGATCTGGGCCGAAGAAAAAGTTCATAACATATATGCCCCATGGATAGACAGACAAATGAAAGATACAGCTCACCTTGAGGAACAAATATGGGAAAACATAACAGTTGAACAGTTACGCTTGGCTCTAAGAAAAACCCAGCAAATGGAAATCCACAGGAAAAGACAAAATACAAAATTTTTGGATAAATGCATTCACAGAGTCTCATGAGCTGTTAGCCCAACTTTACAATGAAATAGTTAAGGAGCCAGAAAAGATACCATCATGGCTAGTTAACGGCATTACATTCCTGCTTCCGAAGAATGATGAGACAAACAATCCCCAAAATTACAGACCGATAACTTGCTTGACCACAATGTATAACATTTTAACATCAGTCCTAACTGAATACACATATGACCACCTGATAACAAATGACCTATTTCCCATTGAGCAGAAAGGGTGTAAACGAGGATCATATGGCTGTAAGGATCAGCTTTTGGTTAACAAAATGATACTGGAAGATTGTCATAATAGACACAAAAATCTATCGATTGCTTGGATAGATTATAAAAAAGCATTCGATAGTTTGCCACACAGTTGGGTTGAAAAATGTTTAGAGATTTTCAAAATATCCCCCGTTGTCAGGAGGTTTTTGTCATTCAGTATGAAGACATGGAAAACGACACTCCTTTTGAATAGTGAAACAAAATCACTGGAAGCTGGAGAAGTTAACATTAATTGTGGAATTTTTCAGGGTGACTCTTTATCACCGCTTTTATTCTGCATCGCACTTATACCATTAAGTAAAATGCTCAATGAAACAAAACATGGATATAGAGTCTATGACAAAACCATTAATCACTTGTTCTACATGGATGACCTGAAACTATTTGCAAAAAATGATGAACAATTGCAAGGGCTATTATCCACTGTGGAGCAGTTCAGTGATGACATTAAAATGGAGTTTGGACTAGATGAATGCGCCAAAGCAACGTTCACCAGAGGAAAGCTGCTGAAGAGTTCAGACATTAATCTTGATCGGGGGAACGTGATAAGAGAACTTGATCAAGAAAAAACTTACAAATATCTAGGTGTTTGTGAAGGAGACGGAATCAAGCACTCGACAATGAGGGAAAGGATAAGGAAGGAATGTTACCGCAGAGTAAGAGCAATCTTAAGAACGGAATTGAATGCAAGGAATAGGATCGATGCCATAAACACGCTTGCCATACCAGTAGTAACCTACAGTTACAATGTCATCAACTGGTCAAGCACAGAGATCCGTAGGCTCGATACAAAAATTCGAAAATTCTTAACCATGCACAGAATGCATCACCCTAAGGCAGATATAGATAGAATATATCTCCCTAGGAAAGAAGGAGGACGTGGGTTAGTCCAGTTAGACATTGCGTTGAAAACTGCAACAATTGGATTATCTACATATCTAAGGGAATCACATGATTGGATGATCAAACTCGTTTTGAAACACGAAAGCATCAAAAGTTCATATTCCATTACAAAAGATGCACAATACAGTATTGGACTACAAATTTCAGAGGTCCCATTTACTGCTGAAATGGAAAACACAGAAAAATCAAAGCAGGTAAAAGTAACTGCAAAGAAAGAACTGCTACAGAAACTGGCTAAGAAATAGCAAGAAAAGCCTCTGTATGGAAAATACCCAGAGCGAGCTAACAATCCTGATGTTGACAAAACTTTAACCCATCAGTGGGTGGCATCCTCTGGACTGAAATCGGAGACTGAAGGACTGATTATATCAGCACAAGATCAGTGTCTGCCAACAAAAAATTACCAAGCCAACATAATAAAAAATGGATGCAGCCCATTATGCCGTGTATGCAAAAAACAACCAGAGACCATTGATCATATAATCTCAATGTGCAGTCCTATAGCTCCAACCGAATACCTAAACAGGCATGCCAGAGCTGCACAATACATACATTGGATAATGTGTAAGCATTTTGACCTGCCCCATCAAAAGAATTGGTGGGAGCATCAACCACCTCCCATACTTGAAAAAGATCACATCTCAATCTTGTGGAACTTTAGCATCCAAACAGACCGAAAAATAGATGCAAATAGACCTGATATAATATTGAAGGACTTTAAAAAGAGGGTATGCCTGCTAATTGATATGTCCGTTCCAATAGACAAGAATGTATCTATAAAAACATTTGAAAAATTGAGCAAGTATAAGGACCTGGAGATAGAAATTGGGAACTAAAACAATACCAGTGTTTGTAGGCGCTCTGGGAATGATACCTAAGGGGTCTAATGATTACTTATCGCAAATGCCAGGAAACCCGCGTATAGGAGAAATACAAAAAATAGTACTAATATGAACTGCCCATATACTAAGGAAGATTCTGTCAATATAAGTACATCACAAGTCTAAACACTAAATATGCATGTGTGAGTATGTATGATCTTTCTTGAACATGGCGGACCTTGTTGTCTCTTGAGGTCACTGGTTGTGACTTGGTGATAACTCGTATGAACATAAAGCAAGATAAATGCAACTGTAATAATAATAATAATAACAAAAATGATAATAAGAAGAATAACAATAATAATAATAATTGTGTCTGATTTAAGCACAAGGCCAGCAAATTTTGGAGACTGGAAAGATGATTAAATTGACCCCAGAAAATTACTGGTGCTTTATTTTATTGACTCCGTCAAGATGAAAGGCAAACTAACCTCGTCGGTATATAAACGGAAAGGGCCGTAACTACATGTCGCAAAACATGTTGTCCAACGCTCTACTGATACTGCTAATAATAATTGTTTCTACTTTTGGCACAAGGCCAGCAATTACCCATATTTTTATTATTATTATTATTTATTTTTATTTGACACATGGGCCAAATAGGGGACAATAGAAAGAACAGGGATAGTGAGGTTTACATAGAAATTGAGTAAAATATATAAATAACAGTTAACAATAAACAACAAAATGCATAGTAATGAAAAATCCGCAATGGGGAAGACGATATCCTTCCAAATCCTAAACCACCCGACACTCCAAGAGCACTCTAGAATGAGCGCATGTTTGCGCATCATCAGCCATGGCATGCCCAGCCCTTCGCGTAGAGGATGTTAGCAGCAGATGAACCGCCTCACCAATGGAACCTGTCCTATCCGGAAGAAGTTGAAGAGCAGGCGTTCTAATTTGGCGCTGCATGAACGGGGACAAGGCATGATGGTCGAGCGGGAATACATACGGATGCGATGTACACGTTCACAACCAATGTCCTACCTTACAGGAATAGCTCCTACTCGGGCCATTTCTGGATGAGAGGGGCCAGCCTGCTCGTTATCACATCCCAGTTCTTATCAACCTGGAGTTACTTCTCAAGCCAGACCGAACAACTTCATTTGTCCATTGTCCGATGACACTGTTGAACGGCATGGATTTGCCTTACCAGGTGCCTAGCTACAAACCCACTGATTATTTCGTGTTTTATATTTGCTACCGTCAACCTCTCATATTCCTCTAATTAGTTACCGATCACCGCGATTTCCGAGATGCTCGACACCATCACGATGACGTCGTCCGCATGTGCCGACAGAGAGCTTCCCAGATTCGGTTCGACGGGGATGCCTTACAACAGCTCTAGCTTCCACTGTAATGGCTCGAGAGACAGTACGTATGTTCATAACTGCGATCGATCCGTCAGTACATCAATAACGAAATTCACGGTTTATAAAAAAAAAATTCGTTGTAACGAAAAATTCTTTATAACGAGATCGACCGAAACAAATCAAACGTTTCTTTGTTATTTCGTCGGGGATTGAAAAAAATTGTTATACTGAAAAATTCGTTATAATGGTATTCGTTATAACGGAATTTTATCTGTATATATATTTTTGTCTGTCCTTTGAAGTGATCAACTAAGGAATAACACCGTTGTACTTGATTGAGAATGAAATGATTGTGACAAATTGCTGCTGGACTTTAATTTTCTCAGATAATTGTTTCTACTTTAGGTACAAGTCCAGCAAATACCCAGTGCATTACTGGTACTTTATTTTATCCACCCCGTAAGGATGGAAGGCAAAGTCAACCTCGGCGGGATTTGAACTCAGATCGTAAAGGGATGTAACTATGCTGGAAAGCATGGCGTCCGACCCTCTACCGATACTAATGCTTGTTGGGAGATTATGTTAGTAATAGACCGTTAAAAAGTCTGTAATAAGATAACATGATAATTTGTCTGCGAGGAATTAGTATAGTCGGAAAGAATACTTTGCAGTATTCGTTCCGGCCCTCTGGTCCGTAAGTTCAAATCCCACCGAGGTCAAATTTGCTTTTCGTCCTTTCGAGGTCTATAAGAAAGTACCAGTCTAGTACTGGAGTCTATCATTCATCTATATATCTTTCTCACTTCCTCTCTTTCTCACTTCCTCTCTCTCTCTCTCGCTCTCTCTCTCTCTCTCTCTCTCTCTCTCTCTCTCTCTCTCTCTCTCTCTCTCTCTTAATTTCCGCCTCTCTTTCTCTATCTCCCTTACTTTCAAGCCTTCTCTAGAAGGCATCTTCTGTAGAAACTTCTAGAAGAGACATCTGCTGTGTTCAAACCTGGAGAGGGATGGCTCCGCCAGGTTTAATATGTGCAAGAAGCGCCGTATGTCACTGTGGTGCCCCCTACGACTTCACCGGAAGTTACAGAAACATACTATACCTTAATATACCATGTCTTCGTATGACGTCATATAGAAAGTTGTTAAATTCGTCAGTGCCGCAGAGCAAGACCGCAACGAGGTTTCAATCGATAGTTGAAGCCTTTTAACTTCACTTAATCTCTATATATCCTTATGAGAGCTCTATACGAAGCATTTCTCTTCTTTTCCCATAGAAAAATAAAGTTTTCTGATTTTAACACAAAGCCAGCAATCTTGGAGGAGGGAAAAGTCGAATAAATCGACCCAGTGCATTACTGGTACTTTATTTTATCGGCTCCGTAAGGATATAAGATAAAGCTAATCTCGGCAGGATTTGAACTCAGGTAACGAAAACAACATAATGCTCTGCAGTATTTATTTTCGTGTGTATATATAATTGATTCTACTTTTGGCACAAGGCCAGCAATTATCCTATTTTAACACAAAGCCAGCAATCTTGGAGGAGGGAAACGTCGATTAAATCGACCCCAGTGCATTACTGGTACATTATTTTATCGACCCCGTAAGGATGAAAGGCAAAGTTAACCTCGGCGGGATTTGAACTTAGACCATAAAGGGCCGTAACTCTTTGCTGCAAAGCATGGTGTCCGAACCTCTACCGATATTGCCAATCCACCGCCCTAGAGTTTCTACTTTTGGCACAAGGCCAGCGATTAGCCCAGTGCACCACTGGTACTTTATTTTATCGACCTCGTAAGGATGAAAGGCAAAGTTAACCTCGGCGGATTTGAACTCAGAACGCAAAGGGCCATAACTATGCTGCAAAACATGGTGTATGACGCTCTACCGATACCGTGTGTATATTTAATGTGTTCAAATCCTACGGATCGGAACCTATAAAATATATATATATTTTTTTATAATTCAATTGAATTGATTAAAAGTTATATTCAGTTATTGATGAAGGAATAGTTACAATTATTCTTACTATACCATAATGAAATTACAGAAATATTTAATCTTTGAAACCGCAGGCGGTCTAAAAGCTGATGAGTGTATTTAAATGGTTTTGACCTCCTCTCATCCATTTTATTCCTTTCTTCTTTCTTTCTATCACTTCTCCGAGCAAACTCCCGTTTAGCCACTGATTTCTATCCTTTGTGGTAAATTTTACCTGACGCCGTCATTGACGAGATTTTGCTGTTTTAACAGCTGAGTTTTCCCATTATCCTACGAATTCTAGTACACTCGAGTCTCAAACTCGATGTTCGAGTTAATTTTGGTTAGAAATATTAAAGCACCAGAAAATGACAGCTACATTTATTTGTTTTTGAAGTCCTAAAACCCAGCCTGACCACAGCTTCCTCTTTTCATCTGCTCAATTATTTATATATAATGTCAATGGCTTTTCATGAGATTATGTGATTATGTATATTTGTCGTTTAAACACAAGCTAAGCATTTTGGTGGCAGAAGTCGATTCTAGTAACCACAGTGCTTTACTGATACATTATTTTATCGATTCCGGAAGAAAGAATGTTGACACTTGCATATTTACACCCAAAACGTGAAGCGCTATTACTAAATGCAACGATATATTTTGTTCGATATTCTAACGATTCTGCCATTGTACCGTTCTAATATAAACTGGCACACCATCCGTTACGACGATAAGTGTTCCAGTTCATACGTCCAACGGAACCACCTGCTCGTTAAATTAATGTGCAAGTGACTGAGCATTCCATAGACACGCATGTCATTAACGTAGTTCTCAGGAAGATTCAGCGTGACACACAATGAGACAAAGCTGGCCCTTCGAATTATCGGTACAGCTCATTTTTTGCCAGCTGAGTGAACAGGAGTAAGGTGAAATTAAGTGTCTCGCTGAATGACACAACAGGCCGCCGGGAATTGATCTCCCGAGCGTGAGCCGAATATCCTACCCAGTAAGCCACGCATATTCACATCACCCTAATATAATAGTTTCTTATATAGGCACAAGGCCAGCAATTTTGGGGGAGGGAAAGTCGATTAAATCGACTCCTGTACGTGACTGGTACTTTATTTTGTCGACCCGTAAGGATGAAAGGCAAAGTTAACCTCGACGGGATTTGAACTCAGACCATAGAGGGCCGTAACGCTATGCTGCAAAGCATGGTGTCCGACCCTCTACAGATACTGCCAATCCACCCTAATATAATGGTTTCTTATATAGGCACAAGGCCACTAATTTGGGAAGAGGGGAAAGTCGATTAAATCGACCCCAGTGCGTGACTGGTACTTTATTTTATCGTCCCAATAAGGATGAAAGGCAAAGTTAACCTCGGCGGGATTTGAGCTCAGATCATAAAGAGCCGTAATTCTATGCTGCAAAGAATGGCGTCCGACCCTCTACTGATACTGCCAATCCACCCTAATATAATGATATCTGATTTAGGTACAAGGCCAACAAGATTTGGGGAGGGAAAGTCGATTAAACCGACCCTGGTACGTGACTGTTGCTTTATTGTATCGACCTCGTAAGGATGAAAGGCTAAACAAACTAAGGCGAGATTTGAACTCAGAGGGTAAAGGACTATAACTCTATGCTGCAAAGCACGTTGTCTACGCTCAACCGATACTGCCAATCCACACCGCTCTAATATAACGGTTTCAGTGGAATTTGAGACACAGAGCGTAAAGGACCATAACTCTATGTCGCAAAGCATATTATGCGACGCTCTACCGATACTGCCAATCCACCACCCTATAGACGTCCCTAATATAATGAAATAGATTAAATCGGATACATTCCTTTCTTTCAAGAAATGTGCCCTTGCGCCTGTGTAAGAAATCAAGTCACTTTCCCAACAAATACAACTTTTCTTTATAACTGATTTTCCTGGTTTTCCTCGCAAGTTACTGTCTCAAATTACGAGCAATCTAAATGAAAAGTTATATATTTACTTCTGATTGTTGTGCTACGGCCATTTTTGTTTTGTATTTTTATTTTTCACAGCTGGCGACAAACGCCTTTATTTTTGGCCATCACATTCTTCCTCTATACAGAAAGCACCTTGTTCTACCGTATCCAATGTCTACCTCACATTGTGTGGTGCTAGTGCAGACCTGTCAACTCCACCCGTCCAACAGGGAGATCTCTGGCAGTATCGGTGGAGTATCGGACGCCATGCTTTGCAGCATAGAGTTACGGCCCTATATCATTTGAGTTCAAATCCGGCAGAGGTTAATTTTGATTTCATCCTTACAGGGCCGATAAAATAAAGTACCAGTCACGCACTGGGGTCGATTTAATCGACTTTCCACTCTTCACAAATTACTGGCCTTGTGCCTATATAAGAAACCATTATTTAATCACACTAGAATTCTGATCAATCTCACATATAATAAAAACATTCCATCCATGATCCTCGAATTTTACAGCAAGACAAAACGTCTTTACGCCTAGATCACTAGAAATAAAAAAATAAAAGATGGCAATATGACTTCAGAAAAATGTTAGCTGATATGTCTAACAGATCAATTGATCACACAGTTTATTAGGCTATATGTATTGGAAGTATGAGATCAATGTTTTCCAGAGCGTCTTTATATATTTTTAATCTTATTTTATCTTATGCATATATATATATATATATATATATATATATATATGTACGAGGTGTGTCACAAAAGTTCCAGGACTGATGTCACAAAAGATTTATTTCAAACCCAAACTTTACACTAAGAGTTTTCTCCTTCAAAGTAATCCCCCTGGAGTCTAATGCACTTTCCCATCCTTTTCTGCCACGCTTGCATGCACTCCTGGAAGGATTCTTCCGGGATCCTCCGCAGTTCCGTCGTCACGGCCTTTTTGATGTCGTCCACGTCTTCAAAATGGGTCCCGTTCGAGTCGTACTCGAAGATCCATGACTCATCACAGGCGATGACTATCCCTAGCAAGTCTGGTTCGGTTTCAAGACGCTCGAGGATGTCCTCGCACACTTGCATGCATCGACCCTTCTGGTTATCGTTCAGTAGTTTGGGCCCCTTCTTCGCGCAGACTTTCCGCATGTCCAAATCTTCAGTGATAATCTTCCAGACGCTGTCCCGATTCATGCCCAGTTCATTTGCCATCAGTCGAACAGTCAGCCGACGATCGCTACGCACCATCTGCCTGACGCGCTCAACGTTGACCTTAGTCCTGGTTGTTGAGGGCCTTCCGCTCCTGGGGTCATCTTGCACCACTCAAAAACACGTGAGCGTGATATCGTCTCATCTCCATACACTTGCTGCAGCAATCCCAGTGCTTCTGACGGAGTTTTCCCCAACCGTACCAGAAACTTCAAGTTTGTTCGTTGCTCTGTTCTCATTGTTTGAAGACCTGAAACAGAGGACATGTATATAAAATTATGATGAAAAAAGTTTGATCGCTGCAGAGAGCTAAGATTACAGTTACATACTCCAGGGGGATTACTTTGAAGAGAAAACTCTTAGTGTGAAGTTTGAGTTTGAAATAAATCTTTTGTGACATCAGTCCTGGAACTTTTCTGACACACCTCGTGTATAAATATATATATATATATATATATATATATATATATATATATATATATATATATATATATATATATATATATATATATATATATATATATATATATATATCCTTTGTTCTGGCAATATTACGCAAATATGACCCTCCCCAAATATAACAATATATATATATATATATGTATATATATATATATGTATATATATATATATATATATATATATATATATATATATATATATATATATATATATATATATACACACACACACATATATATACTTCAATCAACATAGGAGGTCGTATTCAAATATTTCTCCTTAGCACAATTACACAATACGTATTTCTACAGCCGGGTTATGGCATCAGACCCTGATGTAATGAAAATCAAAGATTTAAAAGATCTTGTTCAATAATTCCTACTGGGTTACAGCAAAATATTGTAAACAAAGAACTGATACAGGTTAGCGATACAATCACTACGACGGACGAAATCTTTTATGTTCATCATATCTCATGACATCAGAAATTCCTTGCGTTATGGTCTGATGATATACGCCGGCCAAAGAAATACGTATTATGTAATTGTGATAAAAATTAAAGGAATATATATGAATCCGGCCTTCTGTTTTCCTTGAAGTATTTAACTCCATTCCTGAATCTATGAGATACTACATCTATGAGGGATGATAGGTATAACGTCGAATGGTTTTGCTTATGCCTCATGTTTGCCAATTGAAATGGCTAGATCTATGTATTTGTTAAACCCTCCAACATAAGGTATATATATATATATATGTGTGTGTGTGTGTGTGAAAGTGTGTGTGTGTGTGTGTGTCTGTGTGAAAGTATGTGTGTGTGTGTGTGTATGTGTGTGTATGTGTGTATGTGTGTGTGCGTGTGTGTGTATGTGTGTGTGTATGCGTGTGTGTGTATGTGTGTGCGTGTGTGTGTATTTGATTCAGGGGTGGGCTACGAAGTAGGTTTTATCGTTGCCACAGACCATCTCCATAGGCGGCTCCGAATCAAATATTTTCTCTATTTTCTCTGTTCGTGTTTGCCGTAATTCCTTTATTGAGTATCTAATTATGCGATACGAACCTGATGATGTCACTAAGATCTTACATATATTTAGGTTTTTTTTTGCAAAAATAAAACTGTAAGTGAACTTCACCACTTCGGCCTCATATTATTTTAATCAAATTGATAATTAACTCCATTCCTGCACCAACCACAGAATTCAACATCAAAGATGGATGAGTTGCGTAACGTTAAGTGCTTTTTCTACTATGACATTATGGTTAACTATACGGAATGACTAGTTCTATCCAGTGGTAAACCACTAAACTTAAATGAATATATATATATATTCTGTCATTACAACAGCAGAGGTCCGACGAGTTTTTGATTCCAGAGTCGGGCTTGATCAATACAGATCGAACCTTGAGCTGATTAATAGCGAAGCGCGCGTCACCAAACAATAAACGTAACGAAGGCTTAACAAATTGACCGTGTATTATTATTATATTTACACTCTAAGACGGTGGATTGGCAGTATCGGTAGAGGGTCTGATGCCATGCTTTATTGCAAAGCGTTACAGCCCTTTATGGTCTGAGTTCAAATCCCGCCGAGGTTATCTTTGCCTTTCATCCTTACGGGGTCGATAAAATAACGTACCAGTAATACACTGGAATAATTGGTGGCCTTGTGCCAAAACTAGAAACAATTATTATATTTACACTTTGTTTAGCTCTACACCTCGCTACAGATGTGAATTTAAACATCGAGTGCTCATCTGGGTCAACCTACAGTAGCTTCACGTTACACTCCCTGGATATATATATAACGAAGGAAATGTGGTAAGGAACCAATGGATCATAACGCACCAGAATACTCAATACTTAAGGTAGTAGAGTGGGAAATAGGAGTCCTGAAATAGCCGTCGAAACGGCTTGAGCTCTGCCGTCGGGGTCATACTTTTCCTATATATATATATATATATATATATATATATATATATATATATATGATGTAATCTGAGTTTTTCGAATATTAATGACAACATTCGATTCGTTTGCAATTATGCAAACAAGCCTCAATTGTATAGCCATGTCAGTAGAATGATATGCAAATCTGGTTGATCAGTGGATCTGCTAATATGCAGATCTGACTGATCCGACAGTCTGCTAATATACAAACCAGGCCGATCAGTCACTGCATAATAACATATATTTTCACTAGCTCTGACAGTTGGCAGGTGAACAGTGAGCTGTACTTATAAAGGGTGATACCCAGAAACATTAGTGCCTGCAGTTCTGTTTACATGCCAACACAAGAGCAAGAATGAAGAGTTCATTCTACTGACATGGCTATAAAAATGAGGCTTGTTTGCACAATTGCAAACGAATCGAATGTTATTATTAATATTCGAAAAACTCAGATTACATTTATTGTATTCAGCCATGTAGAGCGAAAATTTCTTTTAAGTGAAACAAGCAAAAGTAGAAGAGAATAGAAAAAATATTGAAAATATTTAATATATCAGAAATCAGAGCACCATACTTTTGTTCGGGAGTCATTAAAACATCTGACATGGTTGACTTCATTAAGTGCAAACACACCACACCGATTCTTTTTCATTTGAGCGCGTTGCATAATTTTAGCTGAAATAGAATAATAGAATTGAATATATATTCTGTTTTTTTTTGTTTATTGAAATTCTCACTCTATATATATCTATATATACATATATATATATCAGATAGGGGTGGTATATATATATATATAAAGAGAGAGAGTGATTCAGACAGACATACATACATAATGCATACATGATGATGGCTGCTCCCTCGTTATTGAGTATGGCCATTGCCCGATATAACTTTATTATTAATAATTATTAATTAATTCTATCGTGCAATGCCTGTGTGTGAAGATATTTTTTTTAAGTGAGGAAAGACTGTGCACTGAGCCAATCCCACTCTCTGAGCGACAGTAGTTATAACCCGAAAAGAAGAAAAGATAAACATCATCGGTAACTACTGAGCCGCAGGTTTTATGTCGGAGTTAACCCAGTTTCCTGAGTTGTCTTCTCCTAGAAGAATGCCCTGACATAGGCTAGGGGTCCTTCACTCCCAGTGGTTTAACCGCGCGATCGGGTGTCCAGCCTGACTATTTCTATGTCCCAGCGTATATACACACACATGCACCCATGTATATACACATATACATACATATGTACATATGTATATACATATTTACACACTTTCGGATGACCGTGGTCTCTTATGAGTTTTTCCGCCCTTTGACAGGTTTTGTTTTTTGTCCCGCAGGGTGTCCAAAATATACATACATACGTACATACATACAAAGGTACATACATACATACATTCATATATGAGTACATACATACATACATACATACATACATACATACATACATACATATATGAGTACATACATACATGCATTCATGCATGCATGCATGCATACATTCCTACGCATATATATATATATATATATATATATATACGTATGCATGTTTATTTGTACGTTTTTGTGTAGATACTTTTGTAAAGTGTGAGCTTGTGTACGTATTTATGTGCTGCGTGTCAGTGTATTTTGTGTATGTGTGTTTCAATCTTCACCTATATTTTAATTAATTCCTGCATTGGCAAGAAATTTGTTTGCTTATTGCTTGATTTCGTTTTCATTGTGTTTTCAGAATATAATTACTATTTATTGATTGCTTACTTTGGCAAGAACATCACAAATCTTACAGAAGAACGATATGAGAAAGTTGTCACATTAATATACTTTTTTTTCCCTAACCCTTATTCTAATGTGTTCTTCATTTATAGACTGTGGATTGGCAGAATCTTTAGGGCTTCGGATCAGATTAAATACTGCAGTATTTTCTCTGGTTCACGGCGCACTGGGTTCAAATTCCGCCGAGATCAAATCTAGGGGTTGATACATAAAATACCAGTCTGCGATTCGTAGATTGATGAACTGTGGATCGGCAGAAACGTTAGAGTGTCGGATTACTACTGCAGTATTTGCTATGGCACATGGCGCTGTGGGTTCAAATCCCACCGATATCAAATTTAGGGGTCGATAAAGAAAGTACCATGCCACGAAACGAATGGTAGGTTGACGGAATTGTTAAAGAATTGGGCGTAATGTTTTGCAGTGTCACATACGGTTCTATGCCTCCCGAGCTCAAATCTATCCCATTCCACTAGGATTTCCGACCAGCAAATAATAACATCGATGGAAATACCAAAGTAGAGTGTTTTAACGATATGTTAAATGATCCTTAAACAGTTGTAAAGTATCTTCAGCTGGTGAGCAAAACTGCGTGTGAGGTGTTAACACAGCGCCACTGGGCAAACGACTTCATGATAAATTCACCGATCAGGACGAAAAACGTTCTAATGTGGACTTTTACAATCTCGTGTTCGTGACTAAAACAATCCACCTAGCTGGAAAAAATTGGTTGTAGTTAGACATAGATAGGAATGGGCTCTGTCAGGTTTATATGTCCACGACACGCTGTATGTTAAAAATATATGCTTCTCTACCAGACATGTCGTGTTAACAATGACCATGTCATCCGTCTCCAATGGTGACCGAACAGGAAATATTCGTGGCAAAGAGATCATCACAGTTACCACATGGGACATAAGTATACTGAATCAGATTAGAAAAATGAAAGAACTCGCCTAGTGGTAGAGAGTTACACATGGCATCTGATTGATCTGTTTGAAACTAGATGGAAGAGTAGTGGTGAAATTAAGTGTGGGGAAGCGTATGTATGCTATGTACTTTAACGGAGAGAATTGATATGAAAATAGGATAGGATTGCTAGTCAAGACATCTATATAAATAACATGCTAGGGTGCAATCCAGTATCAACTAAACTCATGAACATCTATCTAAAGGCAAAGCCCTTCAACATCACAGTGGCATAAGTCTACACCTCCAAAAAGAGACTATGGGGATGAACATACTGAAGATAGATTAATAACAACTCTCTACTGATAAAAGAGAGTGACTGATATACTAAAATAAGGAGAGATACACAACCTGGGGAAGGGAGATTATAACAGCCCTTCGTGCACAAGAACCTTTTTATTCACTAAAGTAAGCCAGTTCAACTTAATTACACAGACAATATTGAGGGCCTATTTGGAAAAGAGAATGAATCAGTCGACCTACTTAACTACCTTGATAAAGCTTCGACCAAGTTTGGAATGGTAATCAGTACCAAGATAAACCAAACTCTTGTCAGAAGCCAACAGTGTCTTAATTTCATCTATGAATAAGGACAAAAACTATTTTTTTTTAATAATTCATTTTGTATGATTCTAGTCACGCAAGACTTTTTTCAAATATATATATATTTAAAAATAATAACAAAAAGAACCAAACAAACGGCACAATACATGGAAGAAATATATTAGTTTAACGCTTGAAATAGCAGGAAGAGAGTCTTAACGTTTCGGACACTAGTCCTTCATCAGAAGATAGTTAGAAATAGAAGATAAATAGAAAAAAATAATGGGTGAAGAGAGGAAGGAACGGGGAAAATGAGAAAAGCAATGGGGATAAAAGTTACACACCTATTCAGTCGTTTTACTTTATATACAATATGTACTTAAGTATATTTGTTTTGTAAGTTGTCGACAAGAGATCATAAACGATTTTACTGACTACATATTTCCTTTTAACAATGTCGCAAATAATATTATATTATCATCAGAATAGGCCCACGTTCTGTCAACAAACATAAAATATGTTAAGTGATTTGTCTTTCCAAGAATTCGTTCGTTACTTCCTATTACTTTATGTTTTATAACAGAAGGAAGGAAACGGTACTAAATATCATTATAGACTGAGATTAAATAGTTTGGGATATTAATTATTGATATATATTCTTTTCGCTCCTTTCGAATCTCAATCGCTAATCTTTTATTTCGGTGCCATTGGCAATAATGGTGAAAAGTTATGGGTCGTCTAGTCGTCTAATAGTTATTAAAATTAAATAAATTAACAACTAAATAAACAAGAAAAAGTGATTAGACTCTAAAATAACCAACGATGAATATCATTAAGAGTGTGTGTTTGTGTTTGTGTTTGTGTGTGTGCGCGCATGTGTGTAGGTGCGTGTGTGTGTACGGGTGTTTGTGTACGTGTGTGCCTACGTGTATGTGGGAGTGGTCGTTCTCAAGGGTTATTGTTGAGGCTTAGTAAGTTAATCTGGAAAAATGTTGTAAAGAATAGCAGAGGGTATAAAATAATTAAAAAATAAAAAGAAACCACATACACACATATATACACACACACACATATATACTCAGTCACGCACACACATACTGACACACGCACCCTCATACACACACTATATATCTAATACATATATATGTATATATATATTTACATATATATATACACACACACGCACGCATATATATATATACATATATATATATAAATATATATATATATATATATATATATATATATATATATATATATATATATATATATATATATAAATATATACGTATGTATGTATGTGTATACAGAGAGAGAAGGGGCAGAAAGAGAAAGGCGGAGAGAGAGAAGAAGGGAGAGGGAGAGAGAGAGAGAGAGAGAGAGAGAGAGAGAGAGAGAGAGAGAGAGAGAGAGAGAGAGAGAGAGAGAGAGAGAGAGAGAGAGAGAATTGATTTAGAAACAGTTGTGACTGGACACAGATACTAGATATGTTCTAGCAGTGAAATCTGATGCCCCTTGCAGCGTCCTTCCATTATTTGACATTCAGCGTTGTTAGCAATATTCCTTATATGTGTATAGTAACAGAATATGAAACAACTGACTATCTAAAGACGTAAGACAGCATCTTTTGGGTTACTAATGGGATCTTTTTACAGTGTGACCGCTTGAAAATGCTTTCCTCTTCTTTTAAATTGCTTACATATAGTTATTAAGGAGGTGAATTGGCAGAGTCATGTTAGAACGTCGGATAGAATGCTTTGTGGTAGTCGTTCCGGTTCTCTGCTCTCTGAGTTCAAATCCCGTCGTTGTCAACTTTGCCTTTCGAGGTCGATAAATAAAGTACCAGTCCTGCACTGGGGTCGATTCTTTCTCTATATCTCTTTTGTCTGCATCCCTATCTCTTTTGTGAATCAGGTATTTCATATTGATCTCCTGTTCTTGGTTTGCAAAAGCGTATCCTTCAAAGTGGGAGCCAATATAGAGGTTGTTGGTCCAAGATAGACTACTTTGCTAATCTATACTACTCTCATATTTACGTTTCAAGTAGAGGCGGTCTATATCATGTTGATGTGACTATGTATGTATGTGTGTATGTACGTATGTATGTATGTACATATGTATGTATGTATGTATGTATGTATGTATGTATGTATGTATGTATGTACATATGTATGTATGTATGTATGTATGTATGTATGTATGTATGTATGTATGTATGTATGTATGTATGTATGTATGTAGGTATGTATGTATGTATGCACGTATGTATGTATGTATGTATGTATGTATTTATGTATGTATGTATGTATGTACATATGTATGTATGTATGTATGTATGTATGTATGTATGTATGTATGTATGTATGTATGTATGTATGTATGTTCGTATGTACGTATGTACCTACACAATTATGTATTAAAAAAAATGTTACTGATTGGACTATGAAAGGAATTAAGATTTGTTCTGAAAACAAATTCTACACTGCAAGCCTCTCATAGCAGCAGAGTTTACGGAGAAGCAATACTTGTTTGAAATAGAAAGGAATTGACCAGATTATAAACATTACTGTAAAATTAACTGGTTTACAGACTTAGATAGTGGAAATATCATAGGGAAGGAATGAGTTGAAACTGACAGTTTACAACAAGGAGTAACAAATCTTGAAGCGAAGCTCTCTGTCAAGCACTCGTTCTCTCTTTCTCTTTCTTTCCTTCTAATTTACTCTCTCTCTCTCCTCTCTCTCTCTCTCTCTCTCTCTCTCTCTCTCTCTCTCTCTCTCTCTCTCTCTCTCTCTCTCTCACACACACACCACCTATCTCTCTTTCTCTATGTCTCTCTTTCTCTTTCTCTTTCTCTTTCTCTTTCTCTTTCTCACTGTATCTCTCATACCTCCGTCTTTCTCTATCTCATTTTCCCACTCTCACTATTTCTCTCGCTCTCTTACGCAAAAAATATAATAATAATAATAATAATAATAATAATAATAATAATAATAATAATAATAATAATAATAATAATAATAATAATAATAATAATAATAATAATAATAATAATAATAATAATAATAATAATCGAATGAGAGCTCGAGCACAAAAAGACAATAGATTGTTCAAAACGAGTGAACTCGTGATAGAAAATAGGTTCAGGAAATATATATAAGATTGGACCCCAAGGATTGACAGAAATCTTTAAAAGTGTCTATCAAGAAGCTATTGAAGCTTACCTAAAGAGTAAGTAATTGTCAAACGGCTTAGAAACCATATAAAGAGAATGAGGCAGAGCAATGCAAACGATAAACAATCTCATATTGTATGAAATAAGTTTTTAAGTAAAACATTTCGGGTAAGCAATTCTAGACGTAGAAGAATGTAATGAATGTGGATTAAAGCAGGTAAGAAAAGATCAGTGTCAGTCGGAAAATCCCTAGCAGAGAGGATTTTCTTTCACTTCGCTTTCCATGTACTTCAGCAGCAATGGCTGGCTGGGTTGTATCCGCCATATCGTTCTGTGGACAGAAATTACCCTCTTTCTACCTTCATCTATCACTTTTTTTTTGTACTTTCACTTTCGGTTGATTTCTCTCTCTTTCCTTCCTTCACTCTCTCTTCCTGACACTCTCTTCCTGACACTCTCTTCCTTCCTTCTCTCTTCCTTCCTTTCTCTTCATTCCTTCTCTCTTCCTCCGTTCTCTCTTCTTTCCTTCTCTCTTCTTTCCATTTCTTTTCCTTCCTTTTCTCTTCCTTCATTCTCTCTTCCATCCCTCTCTCTTCCTTCTTTCTCTCTTCCTTCCCTCTCTCTTCCTTCCTTCTCTCTTCCCTCCTTCTCTCTTCCTTCCCTCTCTCTTCCTTCTCTCTCTCTTCCTTCCCTTTATCTTCCTTCCCTCTCTCTTACTTCCCTCTCTCTTACTTCCTTCTCTCTTCCTTCCCTTTCTCTTTTCCCTCTCTCTTCCTTCCCTCTCTCTTACTTCCCTCTCTCTTCCTTCCCTCTCTCTTCCTTCCTTCTCTCTTCCTTCCCTCTCTCTTACTTCCTTCTCTCTTCCTTCCCTTTCTCTCTTCCTTCTCTCTTCTTTCCTTCTCTCTTCCTTCCCTCTCTCTCTTCCTTCCCTCTTCCTTCCCTCTCTCTTCCTTCCTTTTCTCTTTCTCCTCTCTGTCTCTCCCTGCCTCTCTCTCCGCCTTTTCCCCTCTCTCACTCCACTCTTCTCCTCTTCCCTCCACTAATCTCCGCCTATCTCTATTCTATATCTCATTTTCTCTCTCTTTATCTCCGCCTATCTATCACTTTCTCTTTATTCGATTAATCTTTCATTCCACATACCCCCCCCCCCCCCCACACACTCTCATATTACTTTACGTACATTCTCAAGTCTATTTTCTTTTTTCTCAATACCCATTCAGCTTTCACTCTACCTAAATATCTGTCTACCTATCAATCTATCTATCTCTTTATATATCTATCTCTTTATCTACCTATCTATCTGTGGATATTAGCTGGTTTCATCAATGTTGATGAAGACTCAGTAATTTCGGTAGGAAAGTCCTCCAGGGGCATATTTAACGGTAAAAGCTTAGAAGTTATGGTCCAAATGAGAGCAGAACGGATAGCTAGAATACCACAAAGTGTGCCTCTGGAATGAAATTCCTACATAAACATTTCTGTTGAGGGTAGGCGGCCTTCATGTTATCACTGTTTAAGCAGTGGTCACATGAGGGCTTCCTGTCCTCAGCTAACTGTTTTAAAAGAAAAGACACTACTGTCAACACCTAAGATAGCAACACAACCACCACCACTACCATTACAACAACAACACACAAAAATAACCAAAACAAACCAAACCGCAAACACAGTCCCACCCAACCCTTTCCCATCTAAAACAACTCCAAAAAACACCCTCAAGCACAATAGCTCCCCAAAACCTACCCCTCCCCAATCACACAGACACCACAACGGACGAGGCTCCCTCATCATCACTCAGTGATGATGAGAGAGAACCCCTTCGCTCCAAAAGAAAAAAAAAGACATAACACGAACAAAAAGGCAACAAACACACAACCACCAACACAAACAACACAAACATTACAGACAAAAATCCCCCTACGCATCTCTCTGTCAGCCGGGAGGTGGAGGGGGAGTGACTGTCATGTTTCGAAAAAACCTGGATCTCAAAGTACAGCGAGTACACTTGGACCAGGAGGGTCGACTGGTGGTCCTAGACGTAAGCAGTAGTGAAGGTGGAGCCTTCAGACAGGTGGCCGTATATGCCCCATCCGGGACATCGCAGCCAGACTTCTTCAAACGTCTGGAGACTTTGCTGGGAATGTCCCGCTCCTTGCTTTTAGTGCGGGACTGGAATGGAATCCTAGATGCACGCTGGGCTTATGTGGGAACATGCCCCGATAGAGGTTGGTGTAACAGCCTCAAACAGTCAATCGGCCGATTTCACCTGGCCGATAGATACCGACTAGATTTCCCGACTGCGCCACTGTGGACTTGGACGAACCGGACCGGGACATCTAGATCGTACTTAGATAGGTTTATAATTAGAGATTGAGATAGGGACATATTAAGCTGTCCACACATGTTCATGGTTGCCTATTCAGATCGCAAACTAGTGACCTGCGTAGTCAACCTTGATAGAACCCATAGGTAGGGACCCGGCTACTGCAAGCCGAACCTGTCGTTACCGACACGTAAAGCATACAGTGGTCTGATTAGCACTTTAGTTAAGCAGCAGCTGACGGGGGAAATTGTCAACAACAGGTGGTGGTGCTCTCTTAAGAGAGAAATTAGATTAGAACCGATAGGCTTTAGTAAAGAACTAGCGTTAGATAGGAATAAGACTGAAAAGAAACTGGTAGATAAAGTAGAAGAGGCGATTTGGAGTGGCAGCGTAGCTAACGTTCTAGCGACAAGAACGGTTCTGAACCAGTTCTTCGACGAAAAGCACGTAGGCTGCGTTGTCAGCGGCACTTTGCACAACTGTTCGGGAAAGGCGGCGCGCCGGGAGGGGCCATGGATTTCGGTCCATATCTCGACGGCTTGCCGCGACTCTCGGACGGGGAGGCAAAGTTCTGCGAAAGGCCGATTTCGGCCGCTAAGATAGGGGACGCGCTGAGCGAATGCGGCAAACGCAAATAGTCAGGTCTACGAGTTTTACGTAGCATTGCCGGACTTGTTCTCCAGTCTCCTCGAAGCGGTCTACTGCAACTGGCAGCAGAACGGGAGAATTCCCACTTCTGTGAGCAAAGCCGTAGTCACGATGGTCAGGAAGGACCAGAACAAGGGGGACGACATTAATAACTTCAGGCCCATAACTCTGCTAAACACAGAGTTACAGATTTTGGCGAAGGTGTTAGCAAAGAGGCTGGCGCTTGTCATCGAAAACCTGGTGGGAGAAGCGCAGACATGCGCAGTCCCGACCAGGTCCATACACGACAACATCCACCTCATGCGATACATCGTAGTGAGGGCGGGGTGTGAACCCGGCGTCAGTTGGGCACTGATTAATTTGGATCACTCTAAGGCATTCGTTAGAGTCGACTATCGATACCTGGATGCGGGGCTCGCGACGGCAGGTTTCGGGCCCGTCTTCAGGAGCCGTATTGCTGCCATGCACAGCAGCAACATCTGCTCAAAGGTCAAGGTGAATGGCTACCTCTCGAAGCCGTTCCAAATCACGCGATCCAACCGACAGGGATGCCCTCTCTCCTCCCTTCTGTACGTACTGACTTTCGAGCCACGACTGCGGATGTTGGCGCGGATGCAGGGCATCCCGTTGGAACCTGGACTGCGAAAAGCGGCGTAGGCCTACGCCGACGCCGTGACAGTAATGGTGTCGAGCACCTCACAAATCAGGGAAGTTGGCACCTTACTGAAGGAATACTAAAGGCTCACAGGAGCGAAGCTGAACCGGGTCAAGTCCGTCGGTATGCAACTCGGATCGTGGAGAGGAAAACCGATGCCTTCCGACGGCGTCGTCGCACGCTGGACGGAGGGACCTGTAAAGCTGTTCGGGGTCTGGTTCGGACCGGACCTCCAGGTGGAGAAAAACTGGAACGAGGTGACGGCCAAAGTGTTTGCGCTCCACCAGAAGTGGGCCGAATGCACACTGTCCTTGAAAGGTCGAGCGGAGCTGGCGAACGCTTTCATAGCGTCCGTCATCTACTACCACTTGACCGTCGTGCCTTGTCCAAGTAAAACGCTCACCAAAATGGAGCGTGCGCTCTTCCAATTCCTTTGGAAGAAGCGGACTCCTTTGGTGAGAAGATCCATTTGCTGTCAAGACCCTTCAAACGGAAGGCTGGGGGTACCGTGGCTGTCGATACGCAAGCAGGCACTCAGGATGCGGCCCCTCCACGTATTCCTCACCGAACAACCGGTGTTGGCCCCGTTCATGAGGCCACGCTTCCAGCGACTCGTCTCGCTGACCGAGCTTCAGTCCTGGGTCAAGCAAAGACCGAGGAAAATGGGTGACTGGCACATCGAATGTGCTCAGGCGCTCACAGTCCTCTGGCAAACGGATCCGACGATCAGTGGAGACTCCACCTCGACATTCTATAAAAGGTTAGTCCGCAGCAAGTGCGACGGCACTCTTGGAGAAACTCTAAGCGTAGAGGAAGACGAACTGGCCAGTCTGTTCGTTAAGACATTCCGCCCTGGACCGATGGACAACTTCCAAAAGTCCCTGGCCTGGCAGTGCTACCGAGGAGCTCTACCCGTTCGAGACAAGCTCTACAAACACGGGCGCCCTAGTAGGGATCCCTGGAAAAAGATCTGTCCGAGATGCGTGCGGGACGAGGAAACCGTCGCGCACCAATTCGTACACTGCCCGGATGTTACCGACCTGTGGAGCTATGCAGAACCACTATTGTCGCGGGTGGGACAAATCCGGTTGACCACCGTGTCCATTATTGCGATAAAATCGCCACCTTCCTTCAAAAACGAAGGAGAGGCGGTTTTCCTCTGTGTAATGGCTATGGTGAAAGAGGCTATATGGTGGACGAGACTGAAAGGGTTGAGGTCAGACACCTTTCTCTCCGGCGAAAAACTGGTTCGCTTCTTCAAATATCATTTTAGAAGAAGAATCAGAATGGAGAGAGAAGTGCTGCACCCCAGCAAATTTACGAAAGGTAGGTGAATGTGGCAAGGATGGCCCGAATGGTTGGGCCTTCTCTTTATATAAACCTGTAGATTGAGGAAAAAGAGGAAGCGAGGAAAGGAGCACTCACTCTTTGTGCTCCTGGAGATGAGTGTTGTACATTTTTTCGGGGTGTGTACAACCCTATCGACTAAATTGTCAGTGGGTGGGTCATTGAAATTTTCAGAAAATTTATAACAAATTGTTTTTATAACTATGAATTATAAAATTGAAGTGTTTCCTGCCATAAGTTGAAATGAATGTCACTATGGCAACAGGTAGTAACCGTGATAAATCACACCAAAACAAAAGTATGGAAACACAAACGGCACAAATAAATATTGAACAAGATAAAAACACAACTTCACAAACGAACTCCACATACTCAAATCAAGCAATTGAGAACAACAAAAACAACAACAACAACGACAACAATGAGAACAACAACAGCAACGATAAAAAATCTTTTGCCACAATAAGCAAAGGAAGTTTTACAAATATTGATATCCCCAATGCGAAGGAAATGATCAATGAAGGAAAAAAGTATATTACCTTCGAGAAAAAAAGGAGGGGTTAAAATCACCTCTCCGCCGCAAATCAGAGCCGACGCTATGCGAAGGACTGATTTTTCACACGATTTTGAACGAACAAAAAAAAAACAGCTGTCCTTACTCAAGGCGAAATGGAAATCGTCTTGAAAGAGGCAATGCCATCATACACTTCATACAAAGGGCTAAACTATATGGAAGCATTTTGGTACTCTTCAAAAGTGAGGTCTTTGCAAAAAAATACTCAGTGACGCCGGTCACCTCTGCCACACACACCTTTTTCCCTACATACATGGGAAAAAGAACACAAAAATAAACATTTCAAACATACCACTCAACATTAACATCTGGTGTATTCTGGCAGGGTTCTTGGAGGAGGATGAAGACACAATACTTTCGATTCAAAAATCCACAAGAAACACATGGAACGGCACAAGCTTGGAAATTTTGGTCCAAATGAAACCGGACAGAATTTCCAAGATACCAGAAAGTGTGCCAGTAGACGATACAAACTATATACATATTTCGGCAGATGGAGGGAGGTCACATTGTTTCAAATGTGCAAGCACATCGCATTTAAAGGCCTCCCGTCCTCTCTTACGAACAAACACCACCACCCCCCAAAAAGTACTTTTAACAACACAAATCCAAAACCACAACAACAACAACAACACACAAAACAAGCAAACACACAAAAACAAACAACTATTCAACTACAAACAACAGAAAAAACACAAACAATTCCCCTGAAAAACACAGTCCCACCGCATCCCACTCCATCCAATACTACCACAATCACACACACAAACACACCATCACCACACAACATACCCCTCCCACACGCCTCTAATGATGATTCATCACCAGACGAGGCTACTTCTCCATCCCAAGTGAAGATGAAGGAGAGCCTCAGAAATCAAAAAACCAAAATAAGAGAGACCGCAAAGCCACAAAAACAACAATCACCTACACGAACACACAACCACCTACACAAACAACAACACAAACACCACCACAATCAAGCACCCCCCTACCAGCAGAACAAACACCAACACCACCTCAAACACAAATGCCCACCATAAAAAGAAAACTACAAAATGAACAACAAAACATACAGACAACAATACACATACATTAACACAAACAACAAAAATCTATGGAGGTCATCTCCCAAGACCCATAAAGTAGAAAAACGGGGAAAACTTTTGTAAAAGCAGACTCTCAACTACACCTAAAACTAATAAGGGTTTTGATAGAAACGTATCAGAAATTAAAAGAACAGTTTTCACAGGAGTTGGCAACCCCTGCCAAAAACCAATAAACCGTGTCCTGGTGAAATGTTTCCCCACACCACTCAACACCCCCACCAGAAATGGAATGGAGATTGACAACCCGATCTCCAGGAAACGAAAAGGAATGTGCACCTCTTCGTCCTTTTCGCCAACTCTTCTCCACCAACATGGCTGACTTACGAGTTGGAAGCGAGAATGTGCCTGGCCTAGGGATGCCCTGGAAACAGGGCCAACTTTTAAACCACCTTAGGTCACACAGTATAGATGTAATAGCCATCAGCGAGTCCAGGATCCACAACAGGCAGCAACTAACCCCCATCTTCAATGACTTTGAGATCTACGCATCTCTCTGTCAGCCGGGAGGTGGAAGGGGAGTGACTGTCGTGTTTCGGAAAAACCTGGATCTCGAAGTACAGCAAGTACACTTGGACCCGGAGAGTAGACTGGTAGTCCTAGACGTGAACAGTATTGGAGGTGGAGCCTTCAGACTGGTGGGCGTTTATGCTCCGACCGAGCAATCACAATCGCGACCAGACTTCTTTAAACGTCTAGAGTCAGACAGACTCGCTCCCTGCTTTTAGTGAGGGGACTGGAATTGTATCCTAGATGCACGATGGGACAATGCGGGAGCATGTCCCAGTAGAGCGGGCTGCAACAGCCTCAAAAATATAATCAGCCAAAAATATAATCAGCCAATTCCAACTGGCCGATAGATATCGACTAGATTTCCCGACTGCACTACAGTGGACGTGGACAAACCGTAGCGGGACATCTAGATCGTATCTAGATAGGTTTTTCTTTAGAGAAAAGGACAAGAAGATGTTAAGCTGTCCACAAATGCACATGGATGCCTATTGAGATCACAAACTAGTCGTCTGCATAGTCAACCGTGATAGAATACATAGACAAGGACCCGGATACTGGAATCTGAACGTGTCGTTGCCGGCACGAAAAGCCTACAGTGAACGGGTAAGTAGATTAGTTAAACAAGATTTGACGGGAGCCATCGTCAACAATAGATGGTGGTACTCTCTCAAGAGAGCAATTAGAGTAGAATCGATAGGGTTTAGCAGAGAATTAGCTTTAGAGAAAAACAAATCAGAAACAGAACTAGTAGCCAAGGTAGAATAGGCGCTTTGGAGTGGCAACGCAGCTAGTGTGCTAGTATCGAGAACGGCACTGGACCAGTTCTTCGACGCGACACACGAAGGCTGCGTGGTCAGAAGTAAATCACGTGCTCTAGGAAACGAGGCAGCAAAAGCTGTTAGCTGGGCCCGAGTGGCGGAAGCGAAAAGTGGCAACAAGTCCACGATTCGGTCTTTGAAAGACCAAAACGGACGCGTGCTACTTGACCCCAGGCAGATGTGCGCAGCCTTTCAGCGGCACTTTGCGCGATAGTTTGAGTAGAACGACGGTGCACCGAACGGGGCAATGGACTTTAGTTCATACCTCGACGGCCTGCCTCGACTCTCGAGCATAGACGCCGAATTCTGCGAAAGGCCGATCACAGCCACTGAGATACGGGACGTTCTGGGCCACTGTGATAAACGCAAGTCACCCGGTCTATATGGTCTACCCTATTAATTTTACATAGGCATGCCGGACATGTTCTCTGGTGTCCTCGAAGCCGTCTACTGCAATTAGCAGCAGAACGTGACAATTCCTAGTTCAGCAGGCAAAGGCGTAGTAGCGCTGATCAGGAAGACGAGAACAAGGGGGACGAAATAAAAAATTTCAGGCCTATAACTCTGCTTAAAGAGTTAAAGATTTTGGCGAAGGTGCTAGCAACGAAGCTGGCGCTTCTCGTCGAAAACCTGGTAGGGAAAGCGCAAACGTGTGCAATCCCGCCAGGTCCATACATGATAACCTTCACCTCATATGATACATAATAGAGAAGGTAGGGTGTAAATCCGGCTTCGATGGGGCTCTGATCAATTTAGATTAGTCTAAGGTATTCGATAGGGTCGACCATCGATACTTGGAAGCAGTTCTCAAGGCGGCCGTTTTCGGTCGCGTTTTCAGAGGCTGGATCAAGGCGATGCACATCAGCATCTGCTCGAGGGTCAAGGTGAACGGCTACCTATCGGAGCCGTTCGCAATCACGCGCTCCATTCGACAGGGATGCCCTCTCTCCTCCATTCTGTACGTATTGACCCTAGAGCTATTACTGCGGAAGTTGGAGCGTTTGCAGAGCATCCCTTTAGAGCCGCGACTGCGAAAAGCGGCATCGGCTTATTCCGATAACGTGAGGGTAATGGTGTCGAAAACCTCGGAAATCAAGGTAATCGGCAAACTACTACAGGAATACGAAAGGTTCACAGGAGCAAAACTGAACCCGGACAAGTCTGTCGGTTTGCACTCGGAACGTGGAGAGGCAAACCGATGCCGCCCGACAGCGTCGTCGGACGCTGGACGGAAGGACCGGTGAAATTGCTCGAGGTCTGGTTCGGTACAGACCTCCAGGTGGAGAAAAACTGGAACGAGGTATTTGCGCTCAACCAGAAATGGGCAGAATGCAAACTGTCATTGAAAGGTCGAGCGGAGGTGGCGAACACTTTCATAGGGTCCGTCATCTACTACCGCTTGACTGTCGTGCCTTGTCCCCGTGAAAACCTCACCAAGATGGAACGCATGCTCTTCCAGTTCCTGTGGAAGAAGCAGCCCCACTTGTGAGGTGATCCGTCTGCTATCAACACTCTTCCAACGGAGGGCTGGGCCTGCCGTGGCTAATGATGCGCAAACATGCGCTGTGGCATCTACAGGTGTTCCTCACCGACCAACCGGTGTGGGCACCGTTTGTGAGACAGGCCTTCCCACAACTTGTCTCGCTGACGGAGCTGCAGCCCTGGGTGAAACGAAGACCGAAGAAGATGGGCGCCTGGCACATTGAATGCGCCAAGGCGCTCACAGTCCTCTGGCAAGCGGGCGCGGCAATCAGTGGAGACTCCACTTCAACATTCTATAGTGGGTTAGTACTTTACAAGTGAGACGACGTGCTCGGGGAGACTCTAGGCGTCGAAGACGACGAGCTCACCAGTCTGTTCGGTAGGTCTTTCCGCCCAGGACCTATGGACAACTTCCAGAGGTCCCTGGCCTGGCAGTGCTACCGAGGAGCTCTACCCCTTCGAGATAAGATCTACAGGCACGGAGGCCCCGGCAGGGATCCTTCCAAGAGGACGTGTCCAAGATACGAGCAGGACATTGAAACCGTCTTGCACGCAATTGTACACTTCCCGGGCGTAAGCGACCAGTGGAACTATGCAGAACAACTGCTGTCGCGTATGGGACAAATCCAGTTGACTGCCGAGTCCATAGTAAGGATCAAACCGCCAGCCTCTTTCAAAAATGAAAGAGGCGGTTTTCCTCTGTATAGTCGCTATGGTGAAAGAGGTTATATGGTGGACGAGATTGAGAGGACTGAGGACAGATGCCTTTCTCTCCGGACAACAATTGATTCCCTTCTTTAAATATCACTTTAGAAGGAAAATCAGAGTGGAGAGAGAGGCACTGCACCCCTGTAAATTTACTGAAAGGTGGGTGAATGAAGCGAAAATGGCCCGAGTGATTGTGCCTTCTCTGTTTATAACCCTGTAGGTTAAAGAAGGGAGCAAAAGGAAGAGGGAGCACTTGCACAAGACGCTCCTGAAGTTGTTTAATACCCGTCGATAGAACAACCCATTTGTAATTAAATATAAATTAGCGAGAATCGTATTTTGGCTTTGGAATTAGCGAAAGACAACTTCCGAGATGTGTGGCAAGCGCTCAATAATTCAGACGAACCAGAGCTACAACATACATAAAAGGCCAAACACACTGAGACGATGGTTAAACCGTCATCCGCAAAGCCATAGAAACGACCAAGTAATTCGGGTCAAACAAATAAAAAAATATGTGATTGGAAATTTACCCGGACCCCTCGATGGCTGGTAAAATCCAGCATTTGGGTTTCTGCAATTCCTAAATCAATTACTGTCAGCTTAGACAAATAATTGTTTCTACTTTAGGCACAAGGCCAGCAATTACCCAGTGCATTACTGGTACTTTATTTTATCGACCCCGTAAGGATGAAAGGAAAAGTCAACCTCGGCGGGATTTGAACTCAGATCGTAAAGGGACGTAACTATGCTGGAAAGCATGGCGTCCGACCCTCTACCGATACTGTCAATCCACCGCTTAGACAAATAATGTTAGGCTTCTGGTAAGATGATTGAACAAGGAAGTCACTTTCTCGACAGGTTTTAGTTCAAGTGCCAGGCAGAGGAATGACCGTTACTGATACCCATATATATATATATATATATATATATATATATATATATATATATATATATATATATATATATATATATATATATATATATATATATATATATATATATATATATATATATATATATATATATATATATATATATATATTTGGGGAGGGTCATAATGATGTAATAATATTGCCAGAATTAATAACAGAACACATTCACTGTTTGGTTGGTTTTCGCTTCTGTTTCTTTTATATCAGTTAATTTATTCGGTCCTCAATGTTTACCATTGACTGACCAACGGTCAAAAATACAGATATAATATAGACACAAACACATATATATATATATCTCTAGTTGGTTTCTTTGTTTCTTGCTTTCATTTTGTTTTGTTTTTTGTTGGGGGTGGGGTGGGGGGTGGGGCGTGGGGGTTATTTTATCTTCTAATCCTATCTTTCTTGTATGTGAATTAAAGAGTTACAGCTATTTAACGAAAATGCCACCAGCGATGGATAGGGCCAACATTTCCTTTGGACAAGCTGCAAAGAAAGAAAAACAACTATAAATGGGTCAGGCTTTCTTTTTTGTTTATCTTCTTTTGCCTTCTTCAAGATCATCATCTTCTTCACCTTCTTCTACTTCATCATCATCATCATCATCATCCTCATCTTCTTCTTCTTCTTCTTCTTCTTCTTCTTCTTCTTCTTCTTCTTCTTCTTCTTCTTCTTCTTATTCTTCTTATTCTTCTTCTTCTTCTTCTCCACTTCCACATCCTCCTCTGCTGAAATGGACAACGTATTCTTCACCTATTGCTCTAGTCTAGATAATGTATAAAGTTCAACAATAACGATGGGTTCGTCATTGCATGACAGAAATATCAAAGTTATATTTGCAACGTATAGCTTCACGCCTATTGTATAGAAAAGCTGCTTTGGAAAGCACCTGAAATGTCAAAATTAATATCAATGATATGAAAAGACCTTAAAAGATGTTTACAGACATGAAAAGAACAAAAGAAAGGAAAAAAAACTAAGTAATTTGATTTTAAGAGAAAGGAAAATTAGCGACGGATGAATGAAATAAGTAGAATCAAAATTAGATAATAATAATAATGATGATGATGATAATAATGATTTCTTTATTAACCACAAGGGTTTACATAAAGTAGACATTAAGGACAGTACAGGACAATACAGGACGGTACAAATGGGCATTTCTGCGTGTAAAAAAACAAAAAAACAGAGGGTGTAACAAAAAATAACAATGAAAAATTCCCCAATAGGGGGGAGACTTCGGAGGGACATTTGTGGAGAAAGCCCAGTAAAAAGCCACAATGACCCTGACCACCAAGGCAAGTGCCCTCTCCCAGTTTTCCACCTTTAATTTACAGATATATACTCAGAGTAGGCCCATTCACTCGGACCATTCTTGCTTCTCTCAGCCATCTTTCAACAAAATGCTGGGAATGGAGCACTTCCCTCTCTACTCTGATTTTCCTTTTCAAATGAAATTTGAAAAAGTCAATCAGAGCATCACCGAAGAGGTAAGTGCTCGTCTTCAGCCCTTTCAAACGTGTCCACCATACTATCTCTTTCGCCATGGCCACCAGACAGATAAAAACTGCCTGCCCTTCCCGGCTAAAGGAGGAGGGCGGGGCAATCCTCACGATGGACTCAGATGATAGCCGGATCCGTCCTAAACGCGACAGCAGGTGTTCGACATAAACCCACAAGTCAGCAATTTTCGGACACTGGACGAGTGCGTGCAGGACGGTTTCGTCGCCCTGCGCGCATCTCGGACATGCCCGGCTCAAGGCACCTCCATGCCTGTAGAGTTTATCCCCAACTGGCAAGGCTCCTCGGTAGCACTGCCAGGCCATAGATTTCTGGAAGTTGTCCATAGGCCCTGGCCCGAAAGTTCTTCTGAAGAGATTGGCTAGTTGATTTTCGTCGACGCCTAGAGTTTCCCCAAGTACGTCGTCGCTCTTCCCCTCCACTAATCCTCTATAGAACGCCGAGGTGGAGCTTCCACCGATCACATTGCCCGATTGGTCGAGGGCTGTGAGCGCCTGAAGACATTCCAGTCTCCAGGCGCTCCCTCTCGGTCTTCGCTTGACCCAGGACTGCAGCTCCGTCAAGGAAACGAGCTGGGGAAATACGTGTCTAGCAAACGGCGACCACACCTGATCACCGTCGAGGAAGAGGTGGAGATGTCGTAGCCTGAGAGCGTGCCTGCGCATCATCAGCAACGGCATGCCCAGCCCTCCACGTAGCGGGTGTTGACAACAGATGGACCGCCTAACCATCGGAGCGCGACCCTTCCACAAAAAGCGAAAGAGCAAACGCTCCAGCGCGGTGAGGTGAGGCTTAGGACAAGGTACGACGGTCAGGCGGTAGCAGATGACAGACGCGATGTACGCGTTAGCCACCTCCGCTCGACATTTCAGGGACAGCTTCCTCTCCGCCCATTTCTGGGTGAGAGAAGCCACCCTGCTCGTCACCTCGTCTCAGTTTTTGTCCGTCTGGAGGTCCGGACCGAACCAAACCCCTAGCAATTTAACCGGTCCGTCCGTCCAGCGTCCGACGACGCTGTTGGACGGCATGGACCTGCCTCTCCAGGTGCCGAGCTGCAGGTCCACTGACTTTTCCTGGTTGATCATTGCTCCTGTCACCGCTTCGTATTCTCTTAGTGTAGTGCCGATCGCCTCGATGTGTTTGGCGTTCGACACCACTACGGTGACATCGTCCGCATATGCTGACACGGATCTTCCGCATCCTAGTTCGCGCGGGACGCCCCTCAACGTCTCCAGTTTGTGCAGTAATGGCTCGAGAGTCAATACGTACAAGAGGTACGAGAGGCGACATCCTTGGCGGACCGAGCGCATGATGTTGAACGGTTCCGACAGGTGACCGTTCACTCTCACCACAGAGCAGATGTCGCTGTGCATGGCAGCGATCCAGCCTCTGAAGACGGGCCCAAAGCCAGCCGCCTTCAGGACTGCCGCTAGGTAACGATGGTCGACCCTATCGAAAGCTTTCGACTGATCTAGATCATTGCTCCTGTCACCGCTTCGTATTCTCTTAGTGTAGTGCCGATCGCCTCGATGTGTTTGTCGTTTGACACCACTACGGTGACATCGTCCGCATATGCTAACACGGATCTTCCGCATATGCTGACACGGATCTTCCGCATCCTAGTTCGCGCGGGACCCCCCTCAACGTCTCCAGTTTGTGCAGTAATGGCTCGAGAGTCAATACGTACAATAGGGACGAGAGGGGACATCCTTGGCGGACCGAGCGCATGATGTTGAACGGTTCCGAAAGGTGACTGTTCACTACAGAGCAGATGTCGCTGTGCATGGCAGCGATCCAGCCTCTGAAGATGGGCCCAAAGCCAGCCGCCCTCAGGACTGCTGCTAAGTAACGATGGTCGATGCTAGGTAACGATGGTCGAAGGCTTTCGACTGATCTAAATTGATCAAAGACCCACGCGTGCCAATTCCCTAGCTACCCTCTCTACGATGTATTGCATGAGGTGCAGGCTGTCGTGGATGGATCTGTCGGGAATGGCGCATGTCTGCGCCTCTCCCACCAGACCACCAACGACAAGCGCCAACCTCTTTGCTAGCACCTTGGCCAAAATATTGAACTCTGTGTTTAGCAGAGTTATGGGCCGGAAATTATCTGTTATCCCCCTTGTTCGGATCCTTTCTCAGCAGCTCCACCGTTCCTCGGCTCACAGAGCTGGGAATTCTCCCGTTCTGTTGCTAGTTGCAGTAGACGTCCGCCAAGAGGCCTCCGAACAAGTCTGGCATTTGTACGTAAAGTTCATAGGGCAGACCATCCAAACCAGGCAATTTACCCCTTGTGCAGCCAGTCATTGCCTCCCGTACTTCAGCGGCTGTTATTGGCTTTTCGCAACACTCCGCCTCAGTAGCCGAGAGCCGCGGCAGTCCGTCGAGGTAGACACTAAATTCCATCCCTCGATCCGGTCCGCCACTGCCCCGGAACAGTTGAGCGAAGTGTCGCTGAAAAGCTTCACACATTTGCACGGGATCGAGTAGCATGCGCCCGTCGTGGTCCACCAAAGACCGGATCGTGGCTTTGTTGCCACCACGCGCCTCCGCTACTCGGGCCCATTGAACGGCTTTCGTCCCCTCGTGACTGAGAGTACGCACCCTAGCTCTGACAACGCAGCCTTCGTGCTTTGCATTGAAGAATTGGTCAAGGGCCAATTTCGCCGCAAGCACATCGGTCGCAATGCCTTTGCTAAGCGCCTCGTCTAATTTTCTAACTAGTTCTCCCTCTGCTCTATTTTTCTCTATTGCTAAAGCCTTACTAAACCTAACGGACTCTATTCTAATTGCTCTTTTCAGAGCAAACCACCACTAGTTGTTGACGATGGCCCGCGTCAACGCCCGCTTAACTAGTTCGCTAATCCGGTCTCTGTAGGCCTTGCGCGCTGGTAAGGACGCGTTTAGCTTCCAGTAGCCGGGTCCTCGTCTATGAAGCCTATCTAAGTCAAGCACACAGATCACGAATTTGTGGTCCGTGTAGCTGACTATCTTGAATTGCGGACAGCCTAGGCTAGACCTATCTATTTCCCTACAAAATACTCTATCTAGATATGGCATATTCGGGAAATCCAATTGGTACCTCTCAGACTGTTCAAAAATCCTGAGAAGGTTGGTGTGGCTCTTGCACTCTCCTCCCCTATCCGCTAATTCCACACAGTCCCAGCCTGCATCTAAGATCCCGTTCCAGTCGCCCACTAACACTAAAAAGCGGGACGTTCCAAGAAAGGTCTCCAGACGCCGGAATAAATCAGGCCGCCCTGCTCCTGTGGTCCGTATTGCGAGATACAAACCTCTCCGAAAAAGCACAGCAACTCCTCTCCCATATCCTGGACGGCTGGGAGATACGTACACATCGTAGCCGCCGAAGATCGGTGCGAAGACCCGTGCTTCGGAGATTCTGGTCTCGCTGATGGCCACTACATCTATGTTTAGTGACCAGAGCTC
Organism: Eledone cirrhosa; assembly: GCA_964016885.1. NCBI lineage: Eukaryota > Metazoa > Mollusca > Cephalopoda > Octopoda > Eledonidae > Eledone > Eledone cirrhosa. The sequence goes on along the minus strand of OZ024744.1, from coordinate 73,750,451 downwards.
ATTAAGCAAGTGGTCCTGCTTCCATGACGACCCCAATCCACGCGCATTTATGCTGCCTATGCTGAGTGAGGTAATGTTGAAATGGAGTGGAAAAGATAGGAAAGACCACTTACCTTACTTCTCGTAGAAGAAGGATGGTTTCTCCATCCTTTTCACTGCTTCTGGCCTCCTCCTGAAAGATGCCCTTATAAATCCTCCTGGAGAGTGCTTGTCGGAAGTCTCCGATGTCTTTGGGGATTTTTTTTTTTAGTGTCATGTACGTATTCTGTGTGATGCGAGTGATTTGTTTGTGTGGAGGTGGTGTGAACTTTTGGGGTGTTGTGTACTGTTTTTCTCTGATGCTGGTATTGTGTTAGATGTAGTGTAATAATTGGTTGTTGTTCAAATTTAATGTTGTGTAGTGTGTATCGTTTTGGTTGTTTTGTTTTGTTTGCGTTTGTTGTGGGTTTGTTTCTGTTTCGCATTTTGGTGACTTTTGTGATGTTTGTGATGGTGGTGTTGGAGTTAATGATACTGATGGTGTTGATGTGTGTGGTGATGGGGTTGGTGATGCTGGTGTGGATGGTGGCATATCTGTCCTAACTTTTTTGTTTGATAGTTTATTTGTATCCCTCTGTATTTTGTTTTTGGAGGGAGAAGGATGTGGATTTTTTTCTTTTTTGGCTTCTTTTTCTTTTTTTCTTTTTTCCTGATGCCGTTTGCCACTCCTCGTCGTCACAATCTGTCTCCAGTTGCGATAGGTCGGGGAGTGGATAATCCTCCACAGGCGTTGGTTTTGGTTGTGGCGTGGTGGATGGTGTAGGCGCTGATGCTAGTTCTGGCGCGTTGGGTGGTGGTGATGGTGGTTTTGCTACTGTTGCTGAGGTTTTGTCTGTTACAGTTGCTTCTGTTGCTGCTGCTACAGTTGTTGCTGTCATTTCTGCTGCTGTTGGTGATGATGGTTTGAGTTACTGTGGTGGGTAAGAGAGGTGGCCTCAACCTTTTAGCCCGAGGGCAGAAAGCCCTTAGGTGGGTTCCTTCACCACAAACGACACACATAGGCCTTCTTCCCTCGACGATTACGGTGAGGTGGCTGCCGTCAGTGAGGTCTATTACCTCTGGAATCTCCTCATTGCTTTTTTGCTCCGCTTGGATCAGGAGCTCCATCCCAGATCCGGACCAGTTCTGCTTTTCTTTTGCTATTTCCATTATTTTGATATTGGCCTCGATGCCGGCGAGGACGGCAGCCATTAGCCAGGGAATTTCGATGGCCGGTGGAACGTGGGTCACCCTGATCTTTAGGAGTCTCTGGCCACAATAGCTTGGGACGAGTGTGAAGTCCAACACACGTACCACTAGAACACGTGCCTCCACATCTAAACTATAATAAAGGAGGGTCTGCGGGATTTCGTACGGTTGATTTATTTTTATCCCGTTTGTAAAATAAGTTGGATTACTTTGAATAAATAGTGAATGAATATTACATAATGTATCTACTCAATTCAAGAAATACCAGCTAAATCTTTTTCAAATCACTTTTATAAAGGATGGGTGCACTAGACAATGATACTAGACTTAGATACACGGTGTCTGAAAAAAAAAGAGAAAGTTATTGCTGGAATGCATTTCAGGACACACTTGGTGCTAAACAACATGAATAACACGCATACATATTTACTTTGAGCATAAATATCCCCAGTCGCTTCAAATCCATTACCCCAGGGGCTCTGATAATTTTTTTTATATTACTTTGAAATGGTCCACTCCAGAGCTAACCATATTCTAGTCTTTTTTTTTTCAAAATTTTCTAGTAAGGAATTTGTGCTGATCTTAGGAAAATATGCAACCCTGTGTCCCGTCTAAAAGAGAAACAGCCTCTCTTATTCCATTAATCTATCGGGCCCACTTCAAGAATCTTAGAAATAGTGCTAACAGCTGTTAACAATCACCTTTTCCAACATCGTAATTTTCTCGCCCCTTCATCAACGACCATTTTTACATCTTTTACGGTGCAATGTTTGCCAAGATTTTTTATCTTTTAGAAGGTAACGGTGGTCCCTTTCTCTGGGGATGGCCAGTCAAGAAATGTCATTGCACTCGACATTAACAGCACCTTTCAAATAGTGTCTTCTAGCATAATAACCAGCCCATGAATTTCCGCCCTCTCTCTCAACTTATGGATTAGCATGTATTTTTATTTTATTTTAAACTATCGCAGCATATGCTGACTGTCTTTTCTCAAACTTATAGTGGTATGAATGAATGTTTAGTAGTGTATTTAACACATTTCCTCCTGTACATTAATCACACGCCTGAGTCACCTATAACAACACTCACATCTACGCACAGAATACCTATTCCTCTTCATTCACCCTTAAACTTCTGCACACTCGCATCATGTATCTCATGAATGGGCGGCCGTTTTCGAGCGATGGGTCGCATAGAATGTGGTGCATCATAAGGCGGGCTGCACTACTAAAAAATTCAAGGTAATTTTGAAATTAGGCGTGCCATTCAGAAAGACAAACGGGCTGCATGCGTCTCGCGGGCCACAGTTTGCGCATGATTGATCTATATAATAACTAGGCACTCCTCACTAAATTTGCACAGTCTAGATTGAATACCTAATGACCTCCTCCTTGGAATTAAAATAATTGTTTCTTTCCTTTGGCACAAGGGCACAGTTCATTACTAGTGCTTTATTTTATTGACCCCGTAAGGATGAGAGGCAAAGTTAACCTCGGTGGGATTTGAACTCAGACCATAAAAGGCCATAACTCTCTATGCTGCAAAGCATGGTGTCTGACGCTCTACTGATACTGCCAATCCACTACTCTAGCAATTATAATAATTGTTTCTACTTTTGGCACAAGGCCAGCAATTACCCAGTGTATTACTGGTACTTTATTTTATCGACCCCGTAAGGATGAAAGGCAAAGTTAACCTCGGCGGGATTTGAACTCAGAATGGCAAGGGCCGTAACTCTATGCGTCAAAGCATGGCGTCCGACCCTCTATCGATACTGCCAATCCATCGCCCTTTAATCTAGCAATTACAATAATATTCACTATTTTAGCAATGTATGCCCATAAAAGGCGAACAGTTCTGTGCCTTCACCCCATTTTCTAATATTCAGCAAAAAAGTATCTAAAAATCTCAAAGTCTATAAAATTTCCAAACCTCTTAATTTCTGATAGACTTTCTTTGTGATCCTGGATAAATAACAAAGTAAAACAAAACATTAACCACAAAGAGGAGGCTGCTCCCATTTCAGGGCCAGAAAATATTTCAGCTCTGATCAACAAATTCTATAAAGGAGAAATGATGTATCAACATTTGAGTGGTTAAATAAAGCTAGACGGGTGATTAGCGACGAACACTCCTTTCTCGCCAATACACTCCAACGTCTGGTTCAGAGATGTGCTGAATCGCTCACTATGCTTATTGTATTGCTACTATAGCATTACCTGTTCCTTATTCATCGATACATGTGTCATTCCTCTTCACATCAACCATAATGTGTCTCACCTCCTTCCAGAGTCTCCATTAATCACCCCCACGCCACCCCCGCGCGATCCACCGCCCGATATCTCTTCGATAAAGCTTCAATCAATCCATTGGAATATTTCTCCTTGCGAATTTATTACATACAGGCAGACGTCGACTTACAGATTTTAAATCGAAACATCACCCATATCGATCTGACCAGTCATGGAGGTCAAGTGAAGGTCACAAACACATTTCAGCTTCTTGATTACGCCATAACAAAAAAATAACAAAAAAAAAAGGAAATTGATTCTAACACTAGCATTTATTTCCTTATTTTTCAATGATACCTCATGCTTTATTGATTTTAGATTAACAACGTTTCTTTTTACTGTTGGAAAATTATTGAATATTTTGAATTCCAATTCCAAATCTACTGGAAATATCAAATAGTTTCCAAGAACGCTGTAATATGTGAATCCAAAGACCTAGTTTTTCAGAGATGTGCCAGAAATACTACTAATACTACAACTACTACTACTACTACTACTACTACTACTACTACTACTACTACTACTACTACTACTAATAATAATAATAATAATAATGATTTCATTTATTAGCCACAAGGGCCGACATGTAGAGGACAATACAAAGACAGGGAGAGTGGGGGTTTACAATAAGGTCGAGTAAAAGTGCACAATGGCAAGACTAATTTAACATAGAAGATATAAAAATATAAAATAAACTATGCATAAATATAACAAAATAAATTCACCAATAGGGGGTGGACGACCCTGTGGTGACTCGGGTATCCCACCAATCCTGAACCACCCTGCGCTTCTAGGGCACCCAGGGAGAGCACCCCTCTCCTCAAGTTAGCTAGCCTATAGGCGCATGGTCAGAGTAGGCCCATTCACACGAGCCATTCTCGCCACAATCATCCACATTTTAGCAAATGTACTGGGGGGCAGCACTTCTCTCTCCACCCTCACCTTCCTTTCCAGGTGAAACTTGAAGAAGTTGATGAGGGATTGGCTGAAGAGAAAAGTGTCTGTCTTCAGTCCTTTTAATCTGGTCCACCATATAACCTCTTTCACAACTGCCACCAGACAGAGGAAAATTGCCTGCTCTTCCTAACCTAAGGAAAGCGGCGGGTCGATCTTCACTGTGGACTCGGCTGATAGCCGGATTCGTTCCACACGCGACAGTAGCTGTTCGACATAACTCCACAAGTCAGTAATGCACAGACATTGGACAAGTGCGTGCAGAACGGTTTCGTCGTTCTGTGCGCATCTTGGGAAGGTCCGTCTGACAGCACTTCCGTGACTGTAGAGTGTATCCCGAACCGGCAGTGCCCCCCGGTAGCACTGCCAAGCGAGGGATTTCTGGAAATTGTACATCGTCTCCGGCTCGAAAGTCCTCCGGTACAGACTGGTCAGTTCGACTTCGTCGAGGCCCAAAGTTTCTCCGAGTGCGTCATCGCACTTGCTCAGCACCATTCCTCTATAGAACTTGAGAGTGGAAGTTCCACTGATATCATTGCCCGCTTGGTAGAGGGCAGTGAGTGCCTGGTAACATTCCAGGTGCCAGTCTCTTCTTGACCCAGGACTGCAGTTCAGTCAAAGAAAGGAGTTGCGGAAAGGCGCGTCTGATAAACGGCGACCACACCTGTTCACCGTTTAGGCAGAATATCTGGAGATGTCGCAGCCTCAACGCATGTCTGCGCATCTTTAGCTACGGCATGCCCAGCCCTCCGCGTAGAGGGTGCTGAAAGCAGATGGACCGCCTCACCAACGGAACTTGTCCCCACCACAAGAATTTGAAGAGGCGCCGTTCCAACGTGACGAGGCGCAAACGGGGGCGAGGCACGACGGGCAGGCGGTAGTAGATGACAGACGCGATGTACGCATTCGCCACCTCCGCGCGATCTTTCAGTGATAGCTTCCTCCCAGCCCATTTCTGGATGAGACTGGCTACTCTGCTCGTTACCTCGTCCCAATTCTTTTCCATCTGGATGTCTGGTCCGAACCAAACCCCGAGCAACTTTACCGGTCCGTCCGTCCAGCTCCCCACGACATGTTGGACGGCATGGGCTTGCCTCTCCAGGTTCCGAGCTGCAAGCCCACCGACTTTTCAGGGTTAAGTCTGGCTCCTGTCAACCTTTCATATTCCTTCAATAAGGTGCCGACCACCTCGATTTCTGAGGTGTTCGACACCATCACGGTGATGTCGTCCGCATAAGCTGACACCGCCTTTCCACGTCCCGGTTCGAGCCGGATACCCTGCAACAGCTCCAGCTTCCGCAGTAAAGGCTCAAGAGTCAATACGTACAGAAGGAAAGAGAGAGGGCACCCTTGACGGACCGATGGGGAGAGGTGGCCATTAAACTTGACCACCGAGCGTGTGCCGCTGTTCATTGCAGCGATCCAGCTTCTGAAGACAGAGCCGAAGCCAGCTGCTTTGAGGACAAACTCCAGATACCGATGGTCGACCCTATCGAATGCTTTTGATTGATCTAAATTGATCAGTGCCCCACCGAAGCCAGGTTTACACCATACCCTCTCTATGCCGTATCGCATGAGGTGGAGATTGTCGTGTATGGACTTGGCTGGGATTGCACAAGTTTGCGCCTCCCCAACCAAATCCTCGACGACAAGCGCCAGTCTCTTTGCTAACACCTTGGCCAAAATCTTAAACTCTGTGTTGAACAGAGTTATGGGCCTGAAGTTGTCTAATGTATCCCTCTTGTTTTCGTCTTTCCTTATCAGCGTCACCACTCCCCTGCTCACAGAACTGGGAATACTCCCATTCTGCTGCCAGTTGGTGTAGAGTGCTTCGAGGAGATCGGAGAACAAGTCTGACACATTTAAGTAAAGCTCGTAGGGCAGGCCATACAAACCGGGTGACTTGCGCCTCATGCAGCCGACAAGGGCGTCCTGAATTTCGGCTGAAGTAATCGGCCTTTCGCAGCGCTCAGCGTCGACCGTCGAGATGCGCGGCAAGCCGTCAACGTAGGGACTGAAATCCGCTATTCTCTCTGACTCGTCAGTCTCCCCGAACAACAGAGCAAAGTGCTGGCGAAAGGCCTCACACATCCGCTTGGAATCGCTTATCTCGTGTCCGTCTCGGTCCGCGAAAGACCGAATTGTGGTTTTATTACCACGCTGCGCCTCCGCCACGCGGGCCCATCGAACAGCTTTGGTTCCCTCGTTTCTCAGCGCACGCGCCTTAGCTCTAACAATGCAACATTCGTGTTTCGCATTGAAGAAATGGTCCAATGCCATTCTCGCCGCTAGCACGTTAGTTGCAATGCCACTACAAATAGCCTCGTCTAACTTATCTACCAGCTCCCCCTCCTTTCTAATTTTCTTTAACGTCAGTTCTTTGCTGAACTCTATCGAAGTTACTCTAATCTCTCTTTTGAGAGCCCCCCCCACCCCACCCCACCACCACCATCTGTTGCTGATGATCCCCCCCTGTCAACATTTGCTTGACTAAATTGTTGACTCGGTCCCTGTAAGCCTTACGTGCAGGAAATGACATGTTCAGCTTCCAGTAACCCGGTCCTAACCTACGCGTTTTATCTAGGTCGATCGTACAGATCACAAATTTGTGATCTGAATAGGCGACCGTTTTAAAATTGGGCAGCCTACACTATTTCTATCTATTTTCCTAATGAAGATCCTGTCTATATACGATCTAGATGACCCCATTCGGTTGGTCCATGTCCATACTGGCACATTGGGGAAATCTAGTCGATACCTGTCAGACAGTTGGAACTGGCTGAGTAGGTGCTTGAGGCTTTTGCACCCCCGCTCCTATCGGCTACTCCCACACAATCCCAGCTTGCTTCTAAGATGCTATTCCAGTCCCCCGCCAACAGTAAAGGGCAAGACGTACCCAGAAAGGTCTCCAGGCGCCTAAAGAAGTCCGGACGTCCGGCCCCTGTAGGGGCGTAGAGGTCTAGCAGTCTAAAGACACCACCTTCGCTACTGCTCACATCCAAGACCACCAACTTACCGTCCGGGTCCCGGAAGATCGACCTTACCTCGAGATCTACTCATTTCCTAAACGGCACTGCCACCCCACCTCCCATTCCCGGCCTGCTAACAGATGCGAAGAACTGATAGACGTCGAAAATGGGGGCTAGTGCGCGCGTGTCGGAAATTTTGGTCTCGCTGACGGCAATCACATCCATTTCCAGCGACCTGAGGTCGTTGAGCAGGCGACCCTGCTTCTAGGGTGAACCCAGGCTTCAAACATTTAAACTTCCTACTCTTAATATGGCCATGTTGGCAAGCTAAAAGAGAGAGGGAGTTTACTTACCTCCCGGGGTCTTGTGAAGGTCGGGTGGTTCGACCTCCATGGTTGGTCGGGTTTCTTTTGGGAACCCCTTTAAAAGTCTCGATGTGGGTTTCACATTCGGGGTTCCCACGTCTTGAGGAAAGCTCTCTCGAATTAATTCTTTGAAGGAATCGAGTGACATTCGGACCAGAAGCAAATCTTCTGGCACGCAAAATGTGCTCATTTCAAAGATCTCCCCCTCTGTTTGAATGTCTTCGCTTCGTGCTAAGAGGGCCATCAGTTTATCGTTGGCCCTTCGCACAAGCATGAAGTTTTTAACATTTTGTTGGAGTGGTTTTATTTGTTTTCGTGTTGGTGACTGTGGTGGTGATGGTTTTGGTGGTGTTGTTTCGGGTATGTCTGTGTTTGTTGTAGGTGTGGCGTCTGCAATTTCGGGTATTTATGTGTTTATTTGTACTTGTGTTTGTTTAGATTGTTTGCGTTTCGGAGATTGTGGGGGTGGTGTCGATGTTGCTGTTGGTGCTGATGTTATTGGGGAAGTGTTTGCGTTAGTGGTGTGTGTATTTTTTGTTGTGTCTGTATTTGTGTTTTGTTGGGGATTATTTTTGTGAGTTTTCTCTGTTTTTTTTTAACATTTGAGTTTTCCTTCATCTTCGCTGCTGGAAGACAAATGGTCTGTGGCTGTGAGTGTCTCTGTGTCTGCGTGTACGTTTAGTGTTTTGTCTATGTGTATAATGAGGGGGGGGTAGGGGGAGTGGGAGAGCTTTCCTCGTTTTCCCCTTGGATTGGTTTCGGTGTTGGTGGTTGTCCGGCTGTTTTTGATGTTGGTGGTGGTCCGGCTGTTTTTGATGTTGGTGTCCGTGTCTTTGTTGGTGTTGTTTTGGGTGGTGGTGGTGCAGCTTTCTGTGCTGACACTGGCGTTGGCAACAAAGGAGGTTTGCGGCTCCCTGGATTTTTGCGCTGAGGGCAGAAGGCTTGCAGATGCGTTGCTTCCCCGCAGACGAAGCAGTGTGGCCTTCTTCCCTCAGTGATTAGTTGGATTGTTGTCCCGTCCTGCAGGCGGGAAAAATCCGGGATGTTGTTCATGTCCTCCGGTTTTATTTGGAGAAGAATCTCCAAATTCATTCCGGACCAGTCTTCTCTCTCTGTCCTTTTGATATCCAGGAGGGTAGTGCCTGCCCCCTCCTCGATTACGCATCCCAGCAGCCACCATATGTTAATTCCTGGAGGGATGCTGGGAATGCGGATCTTTACTGTCCTTTTACCCTTGTAGGACGGGTGCATGATAATGCGTTCCGTTCTGCAGGGGGTCACCGAGTGCTTAATAGCATGGGTCTCGGTTTTGAACAGTACCGAAATGGTACCGAACCTTTTGGCTCTTGCTTTATACTCTATGTCACTTCCGATGTTCTCCAAAGTAGCCTCGACCTCTGCTTGGCTGGCAAGTTCCACTGTTCGTGTCTGCACCGAAATGCATCGAAATTACACCGTCCTCCTTTGCATGGCCGCTATTGCCTCGTCCGGGATGGTCAGGTTTGCCCAGGACTTCTCCCGTTTAATTAGCCTCCACGCCTGGGTCAACTGTTCGTCTTTATCGCTAATATCAATATCCAATAAGCGCTTTGTTTTTGCTGCTGCTGCAGCAAATGGGGTGCTTCTGATGCTCCTGTTGTAGTGTTGTCGTTCTTGCTGTTGTTATTGGTGTTGTTGTTGTTGTTTTGTTTGTTGTTGCTGTTGCCACCGCCATCCGTCTTTACATTGAAGCTGTCGGTGTTATTGTCGTTGTTGCTCTGAGTTGTTGTTGTTGTTGTGGTGGTGGTGGTGGTGGTGGTAGCGATGGTGGCGGTGGCGGTGGTGGTGGTGATGATGTCGTTTTCAGATGATACTGCTACTAACACAGAAGGTTGTGATGGTAGCTTTTGAGTTTTGCCTTCACATTCAGTAGAGTGGACGACAGGCATGACTGTAGCCGTCGTAGTTCTGGTGAAATCTACAGTGGCTGCCTTTAAACTTTTGACCTGAACATTGTTTACCGTTTCAAGGTCGAAAATTTCCATTTAAAACAGGTTAAAGTTACGAACCGTTCCCCCCGCAACTTGTACTGTCTTCACACATATGCGTCAATAATAATAATAATAATAATAATAATAATAATAATAATACCTATGGCACTGCTGGCTCCCCCCTTCCTCACCAACAATATAAAAAACTCCAGCACCACCACCGACATAGCCAACAACAATAACAGGCAACTTCAGCAAAAAGTATATTATATTATTGTAATGCACTGGCTGATTGCTGGCCTTGTGCCTGGAGTGGAGACAATTATTATTATTAATAATTTCATTCTTAAGCCACGCAATGCTCACATTAAGGAACCACTCATGATAATAACAATTTAAAAAAACAACAAAAAAGAAAACCCCGTGACCTAGAAATACCGGGATGGCGGCCGGCGGGGAATAGTCGTGTCTCTAGGGGAGAACGACCCCTCTAGTCTTGGTTGACACTCGTTCTAGAAGTGGTAGCACGAAATGATTACCCCTTGGCGGATAAGGATAAAACGGCCGTCACCCGGGTAAAAAAGGGCCGCGTCCCTCAGAGAGGAACCAGACTGGGGTCGAAAAATCAGCTAATTGTTCAAACCTTCCCATCACTTCGGAGCTGGAGACCTCCCATAACCGGAATACTCCTACTGTTGGCCCTCCATGCTCACCACCAAGAAATCCAAAGAAAAAGAGAGAAAAATGGTCAAGGGAAGATAATAAAGAAGTCCTTGAGGCTTTCTACACTGCCATGTACTACCCATCAAATACATCGAATACAGAACAGACATATATCAACTGTAAAAAGAAACATCCCGAAAACAGAGGCTATATTGACAGTAACAAACTGGCCAATATACGAAGAAATATTGTAAAAAAAAAAGTTACTAACTGATATAGAAATTGATCAGATCAAGCTATTAGCACAAAGTCAGCAAAGGGAAAATGAAACATGTGTCAGTGAAAACGAGGTAAATTGTAACACTTCGAATCCCAGGGTTGGGGCGGAATCACTGGCAACAGAACAAATTAAAGAAAGGATCGAAAAAGTGGAGGTAGTGCATGCTCAAGATGAAACTCCAAATGAAAATAATGAGATCGTAAATGATAAAGAAATGAATGAGAATGAACTTGCCAACTTGAAGGATAAAATTATGATCGAATGGATGAAAATGAAAGAATCTGACATGGGGCAACGAGACACCCTCCCTAAGATCCAGAACTCCAAACAGAAACAAAAGATAATACACAAGACTAACATAATTCTCAAAAACATTATCATCACAAACAAACTAAACATTACTGATTTAAATCATCTCTATTATGCATCGGCTAAAGTCACCACTCACTTATGTGGAGTGAAGATGAAAAAACAAAGGAATTCCCACAAGAAATCTACTTGGCAAGAGAACATCAATCGCCAAATAAACCTTCTCCGATCTGACATAGAAATTTTAACAAACTATAAAGTAGGTGAACATGTTAAACAAACTAAACTTAGAAAATTGAAAAGAAAGTATAGTATAAAATCAACAAGTGACATAGACATGCTGATAGAAATAATCAAGCAAAAAGTGTCGGCCAAAGCTGCTCGTATAAGGCGCTTTGAAAAACGATCTAGATTCTATAAGGACAATAATATGTTCAAAAACAACCAAAGAAACTTCTACAGAAAAATTGGTAAGTCAACAATAACTGCTAAAACAATACCACCCAAGGAGGAAGTGCAAGAATTCTTGGAAAAGATCTGGGCCGGAGAAAAAGTTCATAACATACATGCCCCATGGATAGACAGACAAATGAAAGATACAGCTCACCTTGAGGAACAAATATGGGAAAACATAACAGTTGAACAGTTGCGCTTGGCTCTAAGAAAAACCAGCAAATGGAAATCCCCAGGAAAAGACAAAATACAAAATTTTTGGATAAATGCCTTCACAGAGTCTCATGAGCTGTTAGCCCAACTTTACAATGAAATAGTTAAGGAGCCAGAAAAGATACCATCATGGCTAGTTAACGGCATTACATTCCTGCTTCCGAAGAATGATGAGACAAACAATCCCAAAAATTACAGACCGATAACTTGCTTGACCACAATGTATAACATTTTAACATCAGTCCTAACTGAATACACATATGACCACCTGATAACAAATGACCTATTTCCCATTGAGCAGAAAGGGTGTAAACGAGGCTCATATGGCTGTAAGGATCAGCTTTTGGTTAACAAAATGATACTGGAAGATTGTCATAATAGACACAAAAATCTATCGATTGCTTGGATAGATTATAAAAAAGCATTCGATAGTTTGCCACACAGTTGGATTGAAAAATGTTTAGAGATTTTCAAAATATCCCCCGTTGTCAGGAGGTTTTTGTCATTCAGTATGAAGACATGGAAAACGACACTCCTTTTGAATAGTGAAACAAAATCTCTGGAAGCTGGAGAAGTTAATATTAATTGTGGAATTTTTCAGGGTGACTCTTTATCACCGCTTTTATTCTGCATCGCACTTATACCATTAAGTAAAATGCTCAATGAAACAAAACATGGATATAAAGTCTATGACAAAACCATTAATCACTTGTTCTACATGGATGACCTGAAACTATTTGCAAAAAATGATGAACAATTGCAAGGGCTATTATCCACTGCGGAGCAGTTCAGTGATGACATTAAAATGGAGTTTGGACTAGATAAATGCGCCAAAGCAACGTTCACCAGAGGAAAGCTGCTGAAGAGTTCAGACATTAATCTTGATCGGGGGAACGTGATAAGAGAACTTGATCAAGAAAAAACTGACAAATATCTAGGTGTTTGTGAAGGAGATGGAATCAAGCACTCGACAATGAGGGAAAGGATAAGAAAGGAATGTTACCGCAGAGTAAGAGCAATCTTAAGAACGGAATTGAATGCAAGGAATAGGATCGGTGCCATAAACACGCTTGCCATACGAGTAGTAACCTACAGTTACAATGTCATCAACTGGTCAAGCACAGAGATCCGTAGGCTCGATACAAAAATTCGAAAATTCTTAACCATGCACAGAATGCATCACCCTAAGGCAGATACAGATAGAATATATCTCCCTAGGAAAGAAGGAGGACGTGGGTTAGTCCAGTTAGACATTGCGTTGAAAACTGCAACAATTGCATTATCTACATATCTAAGGGAATCACATTATTGGATGATCAAATTCGTTTTGAAACACGAAAGCATCAAAAGATCATATTCCATTACAAAAGATGCACAAAGATACAGTAATGGACTACAAATTTCAGAAGTCCCATTTACTGCTGAAATGGAAAACACAGAAAAAACAAAGCAGGTAAAAGTAACTGCAAAGAAAGAACTGCTACAGAAACTGGTTAAGAAATAGCAAGAAAAGCCTCAGTATGGAAAATATCCAGAACAAGCTAACAATCCTGATGTTGACAAAACTTTAACCCATCAGTGGTTGGTATCCTCTGGACTGAAATCGGAGACTGAAGGACTGATTATATCAGCACAAGATCAGTGTCTGCCAACAAAAAATTACCAAGCCAATATAAAAAAAAATGGATGCAGCCCATTATGCCGTGTATGCAAAAAACAATCAGAGATCATTGACCATATAATTTCAATGTGCAGTCCTATAGCTCCAACCGAATACCTAAACAGGCATGACAGAGCTGCACAATACATACATTGGATAATGTGTAAGCATTTTGACCTGCCCCATCAAAAGAATTGGTGGGAGCATCAACCACCTCCCATACTTGAAAAAGATCACATCTCAATCTTGTGGAACTTTAGCATCCAAACAGACCGAAAAATAGATGCAAATAGACCTGATATAGTATTGAAGGACTTTAAAAAGAGGGTATCCCTGCTAATTGATATCTCCGTTCCAATAGACAAGAATGTATCTATAAAAACATTTGAAAAATTGAGCAAGTATAAGGACCTGGAGATAGAAATTGGAAAGATGTGGAAATTGAGAACTAAAACAATACCAGTGGTTGTAGGCGCTCTGGGAATGATACCTAAGGGGTCAAATGATTACTTATCGCAAATCCCAGGAAACCCGCGTATAGGAGAAATACAAAAGATAGTACTAATGGAAACTGCCCATATACTACGGAAGATTCTGTCAATATAAGTACATCACAAGTCTAAACACTAAAGATGCATGTGTGAGTATGTATGTTCTTTCTTGAACATGGCGTACCTTGTTGTCTCTTGAGGTCACTGGTTGTGACTTGGTGATAACTCGTATGAACATAAAGCAAGATAAATGCAACTGTAATAATAATAATAATAACAAAAATGATAATAAGAAGAATAACAATAATAATAATAATTGTTTTTTTATTAACCACAAGGGTTTACATAAAGTAGACATTAAGGACAGTGCAGGACAATACAGGACGGTACAAATGGGCATTTCTGCGTGTAAAGAACAAAAACAGAGGATGTAACAAAAAAATAACAATGAAAAATTCCCCAATAGGGGGGAGACTTCGGAGGGACATTTGTGGAGAAAGCCCAGTAAAAGGCAAGTGTCCTCTCCCAGTTTTCCACCTTTAATTTACAGATACGTACTCACAGTAGACCCATTCAATCGTGCCATTCTTGCTTCTCTCACCCATCTTTCAACAAAGTGCTGGGAAGAGAGCACTTCCCTCTCTACCCTGATTTTCCTTTTCAAATGAAATTTGAAAACGTTAATCAGGGCATCACCGAAGAGGTAAGTGCTCGTCTTCAGCCCTTTCAAACGTGTCCACCATACTATCTATTTCGCCATGGCCACCAGACAAATAAAAACTGCCTGCCCTTCCCAGCTAAAGGAAGAGGGCGGGGCAATCCTCACGATGGACTCAGATGATAGCCGGATCCGTCCCACACGTGACAGCAGGTGTTCGACATAAACCCACAAGTCAGCAATTTTCGGACACTGGACGAGTGCGTGCAGGACGGTTTCGTCGCCCTGCGCGCATCTCGGTCATGCCTGGCTGACGACACCTCCATGCATGTAGAGTTTATCCCGAACTGGCAAGGCTCCTCGGTAGCACTGCCAGGCCAGAGATTTCTGGAAGTTGTCCATAGGTCCCGGCCCGAAAGTTCTTCCGAAGAGATTGGCTAGTTGATTTTCGTCGACGCCTAGAGTTTCCCCAAGTACGTCGTCACTCATCCCCTCCACTAATCCTCTATAGAACGCCGAGGTGGAGTTTCCACCGATCACATTGCCCGATTGGTCGAGGGCTGTGAGTGCCTGAAGATATTCCAGTCTCCAGGCGCTCCCTCTCGGTCTTCGCTTGACCCAGGACTGCAGCTCCGTCAAGGAAACGAGCTGGGGAAATACGTGTCTAGCAAACGGCGACCACACCTGCTCACCGTCGAGGAAGAGGTGGAGATGTCGTAGCCTGAGCGCGTGTCTGCGCATCATCAGCCACGGCATTCCCAGCCCTCCACATAGCGGATGTTGACAGCAGATGGACCGCCTGACCATCGGAGCGCGTCCCAATACCTTACAGAGCCCAGCCTCCGTCAACCATAGCATTCAATAATAATAATAATAATAATAATAATAATAATAATGATTTCTTTATTGGCCACAAGGGCTGACATCAAGAAATACATCACATGACGGTACAGGACGGTACGATGTGGGTTTTGTGCGTGTAAATATTTTTATTATTTATATAAGCGGTGGATTGGCAGTATCGGTAGAGGGTTGGACGCCATGCTTTCCAGCATAGTTACGTCCCTTTACGATCTGAGTTCAAATCCCGCCGAGGTTGACTTTGCCTTTCATCCTTACGGGGTCGATAAAATAAAGTACCAGTAATGCACTGGGTAATTGCTGGCCTTGTGCCAAAAGTAGAAACAATTATTTATATAAGAAAAGAAAAAATAGGTCATAGAAACATATATATATATAAACAATAAAAATGAAATTTGAAACAATAAAAAATTCCCCAATAAGAGGGAAACCTCCGAGGGTTACTCGTGGCGAAAACCACACAAAAGACCACGGCCACCCTGGCCAGCAGGGCAAGCGCCCTCTATCAATTTTTCCATCTCTCAAACTACAGACGTATATTCAGAGCGGTCCCGTTCACTCGGACCATTCTCGCTACATTCACCCACCTTTCAACAAACTTGCTAGAAGGCAGCAATTGCCTCGCCACCCTGATTTTACTCTTCAAGTGAAACTTGAAAAAGTTAATTAGGGATTCGCCGAAGAGGAAAGTGTTTGTCTTCAACCCTTTTAACCTTGTCCACCACACAATCTCTTTCGCCATGGCCACCAGGCAGATGAAAACCGCCTGCCCTTCCTCCTCGAAGGAAGACGGCGAGACCATCAGCACAATGGACTCAGTCGGCTACCGGATCGATCCCACACGTGACAGCAACTGTTCGACATAGCTCCACAAGTCAGCAATGCTCGGGCACTGAACAAGTGCGTGCACAACGGTTTCGTCGCTCTGCGCGCATCTCGGACAGGCTCGGCTGACTGCACTTCCGTGCCTGTAGAGCTTATCTCGAACCGGCAGCGCTCCCCGGTAGCACTGCCAGGCCAGGGATTTTTGGAAGTTATCCATAGGCCCCGGGCTGAAAGTTCTCCGGAAGAGAGCAAACAGCTGATCTTCTTCGACGCCCAGGCTCTCTCCTAGAACGTCGTCGCTCTTCTCCTCCACTAGTCCTCTATAGAACGCCGAGGTGGATGTTCCACCGATACTGGTGCACAACTGGGAGTGGGCAGTGAGCGCCTGGAGACATTCCAGTTTCCAAGCGCTATCCCTCGGTCTTTTTCTGACACAGGACTGCAGCTCCGTCAAGGAGACGAGCTGTGGGAAAACGTGCCTGGCGAACGGCGACCACACCCGTTCACCTTCAAGGAAGCACCAGAGATGTCGCAGCCTCAGCGCATGTTTGCGCATTATCAGCCACGGCATGCCTAGTTCTCCACGCAACGGGTGTTGACAGCAGATGAATCGTCTGACCATGGGAGTGCGTCCCTTCCACAAAAAGCGGAAGAGGAGGCGCTCCATTTTGGTGAGAGTTGGGCTGGAGCAAGGGACGACGGTGAGGCGGTAGCAGATGACGGATGCGATGTACGCATTCGCCACTTCCGCCCGGCCTTTCAAGGACAGCTTCCTCGCAGCCCATTTCTGGGTGAAGGAGGCCACCCTGCTCGACACCTCGTTCCAGTTTTTCCGGTCCGAACCAGACCCCGAGCAATTTAACCAGTCCGTCCGTCTAACGCCCCACAACGCTGTCGGACGGCATGGACTTGCCTCTGCAGGTGCCGAGGTGCAAGCCCACCTACTTTTCCTGGTTTATCTTTGCTCCTGTCACCGCTTCGTATTCCTTGAGATCGGTGCCGAGCATCTGGACGTGTCTGGTGCTCGACCCCACGACGGTGACGTCGTCAGCGTAAGCCGACTCGGATTTCCAGCCAATAATAATAATAATAATAATAATAATAATAATAATAATAATAATAATAATAATAATGTTTTCTTTATTAACCACAAAGGTTTACATAAAGTAGACATTAAGGACAGTACAGGACAATACAGGACGGTACAAATGGGCATTTCTGCGTGTAAAAAAAAACAGAGGATGTAATAAAAAAAATAACAATGAAAAATTCCCCAAAAGGGGGGAGACTTCCGAGCGACATTTGTGGAGAAAACCCATTAAAAGGCCACAGTGACCCTTGTCCATAGGCCCAGGCCCGAAAGTTCTTCCGAAGAGATTGGCTAGTTGATTTTCGTCGACGCCTAGAGTTTCCCCAAGTACATCGTCGCCCTTCCCCTCCACTAATCCTCTATAGAACGCCAAGGTGGAGTTTCCACCGATCACATTGCCTGACTGGTCGAGGGCCGTGAACGCCTGAAGACATTCCAGTCTCCAATCGCTCCCTCTCGGTCTTCGCTTGACCCAGGACTGCAGCTCCGTCAAGGAAACGAGCTGGGGAAAGACGTGTCTAGCAAACGGCGACCACACCTGATCACCGTCGAGGAAGAAGTGGAGATGTCGTAGCCTGAGCGCGTGTCTGCGCATCATCAGCCACGGCATGCCCAGCCCTCCACGTAGCGGGTGTTGACAGCAGATGGACCGTCTGACCATCGGAGCGCGTCCCTTCCACAATAATAATAATAATAATAATGGTGCTGCTGGTGCTACTACTACTATTACTACTACTACTACAACTTCTGCTGCTGCTGCTACTGCTACTACTACTACTACTACTACTACTACTACTACTACTACTACTACTACTACTACTAATACTACTACGGTTTCATTGCTCTGTGTGCATTTCGTTCAGGTCCAGATGACTGCACTACTATACCTTTAAGTTTGTATGTCTCGAACTGGCTGTGCCCCCGGTAGCACAGCCAAACCATGGATTTCTGAAAATTTGTCCATAGTCCCTGGCTCGTAAGTTCTCCGGAACAACTTGTCCACTGACTGCATTGCTAGACTTATAGAGGGATGAGAGTGCCTAACAGCATTCATGCAGTGTGGCGCCCTTACCCTCTGTCTTCGCTCGATTCACGGCTGCAGCTTAGTCAGAGTGATGATCTGCGGAAAAACATGTCTCACAAACAGTGACCACATCTATTCAGCATTTAGGAATATCAGGAGATGTCGTAGCCTGAGCACATGTTTGCACATCATCAGCCGAGGCATGGCCAGCCGTCTGTGTAGAGGATGCTGGCAGCAGATGTACCATTTCACCAATGGAACCTGTCCCTTCCACAAGAAATTGAAAAGTAGGCTCTCCAATTTGAAGGGGCATGGACGGGGGCAAAGCATGATGGTCTGGTGGTAACAGATGAATGGTAATAGACGGACGCGGTCCAAGCGTTCGTCACCTCCACTCAATCTTTCTGGGATAACTTCCTCTTGGCCAATTTATGGGTAAGAGTGGTTAAACTACTCGTTACCTCGTCCCAGTTCTTATCCAGCTAGAGGTCTGCTCTAAATCAGACCCCGAGCAACTTCACCAGAACATCTCTCAAGCGTCCGACGGCACTGTTGAATGGCATAGATTTGCCTCTTCAGGTTCGGAGGCGCAAACCTATCAACTTCTCCGGGTTGATCTTTGCTTACGTCATATTTCTCTAAGAAGTTGTGTATTCTGAGGTGTTTGACACCATAACAGTGACCTCATACGCATATTCCGATGCAGCACTTACTGCTCCCGGCTTCCGCAGTAGTGGCTTAAGAGACAGTACGTACAAAGGAAAGAGAGAGGGCACCCTCAACAGACCGATCGTGTTATCTGGAAAGGTTCCGATATGTAGCCATTTACTTTGACCCCCGAGTAGATACCACTGTGCAATGCAGCGATCCAGCCTGTGAAGACGGGACCGAAACAGGCTGCGTTGAAGACAGCTTCCAGATAACAATGGCCGGCCTTAACGAAAGCTTTCATTTGATCAAATCCAGGGATTAATACTAACCAGCTTCCTAAGATCCTAGTTGATGTATTTATAAAAAGGTAACAAATGTTCAATATATAACTTTATGTAACAATAGTAATAACAAACTTGCAGTAGCGATGTGCAATAGTGTCGACAAATAAACAAAATAATAATAATTACAAGGGGCCAAGACATTGGTGACAATACAAAGTAAACGACACAACGTGGATTTTACATCAAGTGAAAGAAAGAGGACATCACTGAAGAGAAAATAGTGGGAATAACAAATAAAAGAAATTGTAAATATATATAACACTAGAAAACAGTAACAATAATTGTTTCTACTTTTGGCACAAGGCCAGCAATTACCCAGTGCATTACTGGTACTTTATTTTATCGACTCCGTAAGGATGAAAGGCAAAGTTAACTTCGGCGGGATTTGAACTCAGAATGTCAAGGGCCGTAACTCTATGCGTCAAAGAATGGCGTCCGGCTCTCTACCGATACTGCCAATCCACAAGGAATATCATCAAGGACCAGTGCCCAATAGTGGGAGAACTGTACTTTAGGGTAATTCCTGGGAGAAACCCCACACATGGCCTCATATATGTACTCATCCGTTTATACTAATTTTCATATATTTAATTAACTATTAACATGAGTGCTAACAATATGCAAATTTCAGACAATTGCTAAAAGTTAATGGTTATAAAAGGTCGTTAAATATATGTTTCTTTGTGGTTGTTCGTAGGATATACACACACCTTCCGATGATGGTCCAATCAGGTCCGAAAATCGATTAAATTTATTTATAATTTTTTTTCTCCACTTTACAGGGAAATTTATATATCTGGTATGTTTACATGTCTCTATATCAAATATGTACATATATCTGTGACGTTCGTTTAGTTTGTGTATATGTAAATCTTTATATTTAATAATCTCCCATTCGGTTGAGATGCAATTTGGGCAATATTGGGCTGCGCTTTCTAGCAACCAGCCCACTCGCCGTAAGCAACCAATCACATTCTTTCTAACTTGACCACTGCCACGTCACGATTCTTAGCCATTTTGAATCTGTTTCTGGCGGGGATCGCTTTGGAAAATTACCTGTCATATGAGTTTGTTTCCTGACGAGTTTGAAACTCGAGATTTTATCCTTAATAGGATATCTCAAAACGCCAACGAAACCCGAGGGTAGAGATATAATCCTGGTAAGAGTGTACGCATTTCTTCTAACTTTAATTTTATACATAATTGTGTATGGTTGACGGTATATTTAGTTAATTTCCACGTACTGTTGAAATGTTGGGTAAATATTATATTGCGGTCGGCCGCGAAGAGGGTGCTGTCATTTATTTATCAAATATTTCTTCATGGGAGCCTTTTAATCTTATAGCCTGGTCTAATTGATTTTGTATGTGGGTAATTATGCTAATTGGGAGAGGAAATGGTGTATATATATTATCAAATGATTCTATGGACATACCTTATGATATATATATATATATATATATATATATATATATATATATGAAAATAAAAGATACGGGTGTAAGAGGGAAATATCCATCGTCAGTTGTCTGCTAGGAATCATAAGTTTTTCTTCGCGTTAGAGACAAGATACCTCAGTCTATGGCGAACAATAACTAAAATAGGTTATTGGGATTAAAAAAAGGGGGGGGGGAGAAAAAAAATGCAAGTAGACACGAAGAGGAAAAATAGGAAAAAATATCAAGTCAACAACTTATTTCGAACATAAGATCTGGCGAGTTTTACTGGAGAAAAAAAACACACCTTCACTGTAGCCGTAGGAACGTGAGAAAAGAATGCTTACCATGGCGGAAGAGGGAGGGCGTGAGCTAGCGGAGAGAGGGTGAGTAGCAGAGAGGGAGTAAGTATATATATGTGTGTGTGTGTAATATAATATATATATATATATATATATATATATATATATATATATATATATATATATATATATATATATATCAGAAAGTTACTGGTCACCGCTAATTTGGTCGGGTATCTCAATGAAAAACACGTTTCAACTCAGTGAAGCATTTAAACATATATAACGTATGCCAAAATCTTGATTGGGGAGACATAAGTCTGAATTTATTGAGATAACTAGTACTGTTGATTAATTCCAGAAACTACAGTTAGGGATATTATATGTGTGAAAGTGACTTATTTTAGTTTGTCTAATTTACATCCCTCAATCGAGGTTTTGACTTCAGTTATATATGCTTATACACACACACACACACACACACATATATATATATATATATATATATATATATATATATATATATGTGTGTGTGTGTGTGTGTGTGTGTGTGTGTGTGTGTGTGTGTGTGTGTGTGTGTGTGTGTGTGTCTGTGTGTGTTTATGTTTGTGTATGTGTAAGTGTACAATATATCTATCTATATACTACTAAAACTCTGCGATTGCTTGATTGCTTGCTTGCTTGCTTGTCTGTAATGTAATACAGCCGAAAGGGCGCATAATGGGAAAATAATTTGAAAGGAAATTGATCCTGAAATAGGGATAACAATGGAATAAAACAGGTCTCGCGTAAATCGGACCACGGGTTCCC
Source organism: Eledone cirrhosa (assembly GCA_964016885.1). NCBI lineage: Eukaryota > Metazoa > Mollusca > Cephalopoda > Octopoda > Eledonidae > Eledone > Eledone cirrhosa. Next base: position 73,728,605 of record OZ024744.1, on the reverse strand, counting down.
GAGATATGGGTTTTTTCTGTGTAGCTTCAGAAACACAGAGAGAGAGAGAGAGAGAGAGAGAGAGAGAGAGAGAGAGAGAGAGAGAGAGAGAGAGAGTGGTTGTGAGAGAGTAGATTAAAAGAGAAACATAGAAAGAGGGAGAGGAATCAGAGAAGGAGATGGAAGGGAGAGAGCTAGTGGTGTTGTTGTGTGTGAATATATATATATACTATAAAGTATGTCCATAGAATCATTTGATAATATATATACACACCATTTCCTCTCCCAATTAGCATAATCAACCACACAAAAAATCAATTAAACCAGGCTATAAGATTAAAAGGCACCTATGAAGAAATAGTAGATAAATAAACGACAGCAATTTATTCGCGATCAACCGCTATAGAATATTTACCCAACATTTCAATAGCACGTGGAAATCGATTAAATATACCGTCAACCATACACAAATAGGTATAAAATTAAAGTTAGAAGAAAAAATGCATATACACATACCAGGATCACGTTTCTACCCTTAGGGTTTCGTTCGCTTTCGGAAATATCCTATCAAGGATAAAATCTCAAGCTTCGAACTCATCAGGAAGCAAACTCCTTTGGACAAAGAATTTTCTTAAGTGATCCCCGCCAGAAACGAATTCAAAATGGGTAAGAACTGTGACGTGGCAGTGGTCAAGTCAGAAAGAATATGATTGGTGGCTTACGGCGAGTGCGCTGGTTGCTAGAATGCGCAGTCCAATATTGCCCAAATTGCATCTCAGCCTTATGGGAGATTATCAAATATAAAGTTTTACATATACACAAACTAGACAAAGTCACAGATATATATGTGTCTCAATGATGAATTAATAAATTATATATATATATATATGTGTGTGTGTGTGTGTGTGTGTGTGTGTGTGTGTGTGTGTGTGTGTGTGTATACACATATATATATATACACACATATATATAGATATATATATACACACACACACACACACACACAAATATATATATATATATATATATATGGTTTAGGATGGTGGTTTGGACGGAACAATAGGAGAAAAGAAGAAAGAATCCTTCGTTAGCTGTAAACCCGCGATCCAGATGTTTCAGCGCTTATTTACAGAGATCCGCGGCGCGCCCGAGGCCCTCTCTTACACAAAAGGCCAGGAGAAAAAGAAGAGAAAAAGGAGAGAAAATGGAAGGAAAAAGAAGGAAAAGAGGAAGCAGAACAAATGAAGAAAGCGGTGAGGAGAGAGGAAGAAAGATAAAAGGGGAAAAAAGGAGAAAAGAACAAGTGAACAGATCCCATCGAGGGAAGACACAGGACAAAGAAACAAGCAAATGAGTATCGTGAAAAAATAGGATAAGTAAGTTATAGCAAATCTGGTAGACTTAAGCCTGGCAGGGTGCGCTAATCAGAAGACGGTATTAGCGTGCTGACTCCCTCGTAGAAGAGAGAGGGAGAGAGAGAGTGAGTGAGTGAGAGAGAGTGAGAGAGAGAGAGAAAACGAGATAGAGGAGGAGAAGGGAAGACAGAAGGGGAGAGTCGATGCGAAAGTGTCGTAGGAACCCAGATCGAACAAAACAGGTAAGGAGGAGGGGGGTCACAGCGGTAAATACAAAATGATAAGAAACGAAAGGAGCTGTGTGGTTACTAAAAACATGGTTTACGATGGTGGTTTGGACGGAACAAGAGAAGAAAAGAAGAAAGAATCCTTCGTCAGCTGTAATCCGCGATCCAGATGTTTCGGCGCTTATTTAAGACATATGGATCGCGGATTACAGCTGACGAATGATTCTTTCTTCTTTTCTCCTCTTGTTCCGTCCAAACTACCATCCTAAACCTTGTTTTTAGTAACCACATATCTCCTTTCGTTTCTTCTTATATATATATATATATATATATATGAGTGTGTATATATATATATATATATATATATATATATATATATATGTGTGTGTGTGTGTGTGTGTCTATGACCAGTGTATATAGATCATAAACACCCAATATATATATACACACACAAATACATATATATATAAGTATACACATATTCACATTTATATATATACATACACACACGTATATATATAGGCCTTCCAATTATATACGACTGTGTATATTTTAATTATTTAAAAATTATTTTTAAGTGAACATGAATTTTATTTTATATTTTGAAGTGAACGTGACCCAACGGTCACGGGTGGTCTAGTATATAATATGAACGGGATATCAGGAAAATCTAGGGAACATTTGTTGGAGTGCAAATAAACATATATTCATAGAATCGAGGCTCTACACGTGTTTCAACACAGTTAAGTTATCGCCAACCAAACCTGAATTATTGCATAATGTCACATTGCTTCGGTAAATTCTGTGTTGCATCAGAAAGAATCAGAAAAACTGAAGTTTAGTGGATGAGAGCACATGCTTTGTGTCATCATGATATTTAGGTTACACAAGCTCATTGATTATGTTTGAGCACAACTAACTGGTTTAGATATGTCATCCTTTTTGTTACGCACATCCACTTTACGGATACTTTTATTTTCTCTGAAACACACACACATACAAACACACACACACACACATATATATATATATATATATATATATATATATATATATATATATATGTATATATATATATATATAAATGAAAAAATGGCGTGTTCTGTGAAATCGTAGACGAGAGTAAAAGAAGACCATCCAACCTGGTTGAAATGTGAGTGAGGAAATGATTTCGCACAGGTCAAACGGGAGGAAGTGATGGAGAGGGAGTAGCAGTGAGTGAGTGAGTGAACGTATATAAAAATGAAAGGTATAGAAAGTATTTCAGCAAGAAGCCAACAGTATTCCATAATATATAAGTGACTATAGCGTCAAAATGGGAAAATAGTTAACGTAAGATGTGGGAAAAATAATTCAAACTCAATTCAAAAAGAATCAGGATATAGATTTATCCAACAGAATTTAGTGAAATCCAGGGAAAAATCAATTGAGCCTTAACTCATGATAAAAAACTCATCCTTCAATTTGGGACAACTAAAAATGCTCTGTATAGTCTTGAAAAAGACTATTTCACGAAAACTTTCAGTGGAGATGGTCACGGTTGGAATACGATCATCAGCAGAGCTCAACACGATAGCCAAATTCTCACTGATTAATATGCCAAAAAGGGAATTTAAAAGCAGGCTAGTTTAACATCAGGCGTGATTATGAAAATAAAATGCATATGTGGAAAAACAGGGTTGGTGACGTCAGAATGAGACGAATATTTGTTTACATGAAACAACAGTCAAAAACATTCCGAAAAAAACTATACAATAAGGAGTTCAGCAAAAAGCAATATTATCGCGGTTTTTTTTTTTTTAAATACCGGGATTAGTCACAAATAATATTTATATATATATATATGAAATATATTAAATATAAGAATCAAAGAACTGTTCAAAACATTATTGTGCTTACAGCTGTTTCCTCCAAACCGAGGTTTGAATTCTTCGGAGCAATTTATTAATGCATGGACAGTTATATGACCTCTTTTCAGCCGAGAGACATACCGATACATATTGAAACATTGATACATATTCAAACATTGTGGGTCAACATTCATTACAGAATTTAGAGTGGCAGTACACACTTCGAGATTACATTTATATTAAGAGGTATAATCAAAAATCAAAAATACAGGTTAAAATACAACATGAAGATAAGCGGTTATATAGTGCAAATGTTATATGTGTGGCACGCATGTGCGTCTTGTTTATATAGTGTGGCAGAGAGATATGTGTGGTAGAGGCACTTAGGTAGGTAAACAAGAGTGTTAGGTTGGTAGATCTGGTGGCAAATTCTTTATATGATTGATATAGTCTGTGTGTGGAGAAATGTTATAAGCATTAAAAATAGTGCAAGTATTAAAAGTGTTAAAAGTATTGGAGATGCACAGCGAAGGGATGTCAAGTATTTCATGTACTTCGGCATTTTCATGGTCAGGGGAGTGTATTTTTCGATTATATGCCCCTCACATAATCCACGACAATCCGATATTGAGCGTTTGACAATCCAGTTAGAGATCGTAGTCTGGTGTTCTTTAGTTCAATACAGGAGGCTGTTACGTTTCGAGAAACGCCATTGAATACCACCCGGAAGTGTGCGTGTGGCTAAGGGGAGTTAATGCATGCGGGGAGGTAACTCCGGGGTTTCTATACCTAGCTATTAAAATGTGTCACAATATAGACCCTAATTTCTATGGTGATGCGCATCCTCCAAGAAAATTTTTAAAGCATAAAGTGTATTAACTATAGAGTAGTTTAATTAAGTTATGCTGAAGGTGATCATATTATTATGGTGGATTAACCCATCGTAAGGTGCCACAAATGGAAATTATAGATGATGAGCGAGGATTCTAAATTAATGATCTCTGTGGTTGTAGTCTACTCATAGGACCAGGCGCGGTGATTGCAGGATTGCTTCAGGACCCAATGATCTCTGGTAAGTTCTGGGTCAACGCTTGCTACATTGGATGTCGAAAGATAATCATCCCCAGGCCGGCCAGAGGTCAATCCGCAGTCCTCGCAACCCCTCTCTGACCGTCAGATCATCCATATATGTACAACCCGCACGGCAGTTGCAATGCATTCACTCACTGCGCTCAGCAGCCTGGTCCTACTGCTCAACAGCGTTACTAGATTAAATCATTTTTCATCTGTCTAAGGAAGGTGTTTCCTCTGCACAACACTATCCAACCGATCAATTCATGCTCAAATTACCCTTAGAGCGGTGTAGTACCGTTCAAGTGGGTGGATGTTGTCACACCTGACGTAGAGGTATAAATGGGTATTCTCCCTGCGAAGGGTTCCAGAGGGATGTCGTTGTTTGTGTTATAATAGATCAGTTAGTGTTGGGTATGTAGTATAAGGTGTGTCTCTGGTGTTTGATGCTAGATGTGGTGTTAGGTTCCAGTCCGACATTGCTATATATTGGGCTTAAAGTTTTGGAAGGAATGTCTGAAGCGGCTGAAAAGGAGGTCATATAACTGTCCATGTATTAATAAATTGCTCCGAAGAATCCAAACCTCGGTTTGGAGGAAACAGCTGTAAGCACAATAATGTTTTGAACAGT
>OZ024744.1:73683492-73713492 GCA_964016885.1 Eledone cirrhosa | reverse complement strand
GTTCTTCTTTTTGGTAAATATTATCTTGGTTAAGAGAGTGGGACTGGCTTTGTGCAGTGCCTTTGCTCACTATAAAAGCTTCACGGCACAGGCATTGCTTTATATCTGGAGATCTCTCTGCACTTGTCGTCACATGGTACCATGGGCCCAGCACTATGTGTCAATAATTGTCACAAGTGTAGTGTTTGTACCAGAGTTTTCAAGTCGCTGGCTGGACTAAAAAGTCACACTCGTTCAGCGCATCGGTAGGGGTTCTCCTAAATGGATATAAAGTAGTGGCCGTACTCGAAAACGATTTGGCAGCCACCATATATGTATGTATGTATGTATGTATGTATTATATATGTATGTATGTATGTGTCAATGTATGTATGTTCTTCTGGTTTTATAATTTCACAAATTTTAGCCAATAGAGAGAGAGTCGGTTTCTAACATAGATACAAGACTCTCTCATTTGAATTTACACAACATCAACTAGGTAGATTATGTATGCATGTCTGTACGTGTAGATATGGATGTTATTTTATGTGTGGATGTGTGTCTTTTGAGTTGTATGTGTGCATGTGCATACGCTTTGTATCTGTACATGTCTATATGCAGTTATTAGATGCAAAATTTTGGAATATTTTACATATTTTTACTGTTCCATTATGTATGTAAGTACGTATATATGTATCTATATATGTATGTATGTATGTATATAAATATATACGTATATATATATATATATATATATATATATATATATATATATATATATATATATATTTATATATATATATACATAAGAGATGTCAACATGAATGGACCTGTTATTTTTTTCAATTCCAACCCGCCCGTTTCCTCAATCTATTTTATTTCTCATTCTTTCTTTTGATGAAGGACTAGCGTCCGAAACATTAAGACCCTCTTCCTGCTATATCAAGCGTTAACCTAATATATACCTTCCATATACTGTACCCATTGTGTTGTTATTTCTGTTTACCTTTTATATATATATATATAAATATAAATTCAACGAGAATCGTATTTCGGCTGGTAGAAAAAGCGAAACGAAACGCAAAATCGTAGATATGCTGGCAAGCGCTCAATGGTTAAGAAAACGAGAGCTAAACAATATGTTAAAACGCCATACAAACTTAAAAAGTGGTCAAGAAGGCATTAATCACCTAAGCCAAAAAACAAATCAAGCTAAACAGGTCAAACAAAATAAATGATAAAAAACTGATAAATATATGCATATATATATATATATATATATATATATATATATATATATATATATATATATATATATATATATGCATATTTGTATGCATCTACATTCGTTCGTTAGTAAGTATGTATGTAAGTAAGTGTGTGTAAGTATGTATGTAAGTAAGTATTTTACTATGTACATATGAAAACAGAATAGATGTGATTATATACTTAAATACTAAGTTAAGTCCTAGAAGATTAACATGTTAACACTGAAGTGCGCGAGGAGGGGGATTACCACAATTTCTCTTCGATTATGTTAAGATGAGACGCCATTTTTGATATAATTAAATACGATCACCCTTTCATTACAACTTTTGATCCCTAGGTATTGTTTTATTTTTTTCATTGTTATTTTAGTGAGATTTTTTCTTTCTTTCACTTTAGATTTTTATTGTTATAGTATTATTATTTTTTGTATTTGTATATATATATATATATATATATATATATATATATATATATATATATTTATATATATATATAATATGTGTGTGTATATATATATATGTATATATATATATATATGAACACACGCACATATATATATACAAATATATGTGTGTGTGTATGTATATAAATATATATATATAAGTATGTATATATATATATGTATCTCTCTATATATATATGCGTGTGTGTATGTATGTTTGTGTATGCACGTATATATGTATGTATTTATGTATGTTTGTAGGCTGGTGAGTACATATATATATATATATATATATATATATATATATATATATATATATATATATATATTAATAATTGTTTCTACTTTTGGCACAAGGCCAGCACTTATTCCAGTACATTACTGGTACTTTATTTTATCGACTCCGTGAGGATGAAAGTCAAAGTTAACTTCGGTCGGATTTCAACTCAGAACGTAAAGGTCCATAACACTAAGCTGCAAAGCATGGTGTCTGACTCTCTACCGATACTGCTAATGAGTAAGAACAGAGCGTTAAATTATCATCATTGAGGTGTGAGTGACGGGCGATTCGCGATTCATCAGGTCAAGATACGATCTAGATCCATCGGGCCCAACTCTGGAATCAATAACTCATCAGACTCGCCATACTCTTAATGACAAGAGATACCTCCCGTCGGTGGTTTGGCAGTATCGAACAACATGAATAACGGCCCTTTATTTTCTGAGATCAAATCCCGCCGAGCTTAATTTTGCCTTTCAATCCTTACGAGGTTGATAAAATAAAGTACCTGTAATGTACTGAGATCGATTTAATCAACTTTCCCCCCCAAAAAAATGATTGGCCGTGTGCCTATATAAAAAACCGTTGCCATTCTGAGTTCAAATCCCGCCGAGGTTAACTTTGCCTTTCATCCTTACGGGGTCGATAAAATAAAGTATCAGTAATGCACTGAGTAATTGCTGGCCTTGTGCCAAAAGTAGAAACAATTATTATCATTTGCACTCTGCTTATGAAAAACACCGTCCATAGTATGACACCAGATGTACAACACCACATACCATATTAAACCGAACCAACGTGTGTAATATATATATATGCATTACTACTACTTTATTTTATCGACCTTGTAAAGATGAAAGGTAAAGTTAACCTCGACGAGATTTGAACTCAGAACGTAAGGAGCCATAACTGTTTCTACATTTTGGCACAAGGCCAGCAATTACCCAGTGCATTGCTGGTACTTTATTTTATCGACCCCGTAAGGATGAAAGGTAAAGTTAACGTCGGCGGGATTTGAAATCACAATGGCAAGGGCCGTAACTCCATGCGTCGAAGCATGGCGTCCGACCCTCTACCGATACTGCCAATCCATCGCCATAACAACAACAATAGTAATAATTGTTTCTGTTCTAGCCAACAATTTCCTGTTACACCATGTATATCTATCTATTTCTCTATCCGTCTGTCTCTCTGTCTCTCTCTCTCTCTCTATATATATATATATATATATATATATATATATATATATATATATATAGAGAGAGAGAGAGAGAGAGAGAGAGAGAGAGAGAGAGAGAGAGTGGATCACTATCTAATTAAATAGCTCTGTTCTTTACATAGAGAACTCTTTCTTTCTTTGCTTCTTTTCCTTCGGAATTACCTAACACACACACACACATAAACATACACACACATAAACATACACACACACACACACACACACACACGTATATATATATATATATAAATATATATGACACAGTCACATGCACAGAAACAATTTTCACTTGCATATATATATATATATATATATATACACATGGTGTCCCACAAAAATATGTATACACACTTTGATTATCTGTACAACAATATTTATTACAATGCTGTTGAAGTGTGTATACATTTTATGAAGACACCCTACACACACACATATATATATTTTTTTTTCGAAACTTATTTGGATTTTAAGGTTTAAACCAGTCTACGGAACAGGTTTGATTTTGAAATTTAAATTTGTCCAAGCACCACGGCCATTTTCCAATATACTTTGTTTTTAATGATTTATTACTTTAAATCGAGACAGGCAAACTGTATTATTATAATTAGTATTTTTCAATCTAGCTAACTTAGACATTTACAATACAAACATGGATATGTTGGTATTTGTGTTTATCTAATATATTAATTTATATTAACTTGTATATATATATATATATATATATATATATATATATATATATATATATATATATATATATATACAATATATATATATATATATATATATATATATATATATATATATATATATATATATATATATATATATATATATATATATATATATATATATATATATATATAAGTGGTTACACAACAGTTAGTCCACCATACCGAGAACAATTGTTTCACCTTACGGATCCTCAGCTCGTAATGGACATGGTTATACGGAACATGTCCATTACGAGCTGAAGATCCGTTAAGGTGAAACAATTGTTCTCGGTATGGTGAGCTAACTGTTGTGTAACCACTTCTACCTAACTCGTCCCATGGACTGAGTGCTCTACCACTACGGATATTACCTTCCAGTGTTCTACCACTATATATATATATATATATATATATATATATATATATATATATTAGGTTATGCAAGAAATGCTTAGGATTATCCTGAATGCAGTAATGGTTAATTACTACACTAGATAGAGTTGACGTACGGTGAGGGGTTACTCAACGAGTTATGGTAGAATAGTTGAAGAAACTCAGTTTCTGATCCTTCTGCATTCCGGAGTGTAGATAAAGAATGAATTATAACAGGTAGACATCATAAAAAGGTAATTTATTCCGAGTGCTTACAAATGTTTCAACAGTAGTTATACAGCCTAGCCATGCTATGTGCAAATTGTTAATTATTTGTTTGCAGAAACTCAATTTTGAAATGCTGCTTCTACCGTTTCCTCAGAGCAGAATGGTTAAAATGTAAATACCCTTGTATTTTCTTCAAGGAAGTTATTGAGGAAGATAGAGTAAAAAAAGGAAGAGAGAAAGAAGGGGAGAAGGAGAGAGAGAAAGGGAGAGAGAGAGAGAGAGAGAGAGAGAGAGAGAGAGAGAGAGAGAGAGAGAGAGAGAGAGAGAGATGTAGGGGTTGGAGAAATGGGAGAGAGTGGTTTGAAGAATACAGATAGCTTAATCAAAATGTTGTGGTAGGGGTTTTATTATACTGTTTACTCTCAAAGTGACAACTTAGGCATTGTGTTGATGTAGTCAAGTTTGGAATTATTTATTGCCACAGAGAGCAGGTTCATAGATGTGGAGAGGGAGGAAGGTAGACCGAGGGCGAGAGAGAGAGAGAGAGAGAGAGAGAGAGAGAGAGAGAGAGAGAGAGAGAGAGAGAGAAAATTGAGTTTCTGCAAACAAATAATTAACAATTTGCACATAGTATGACTAGGCTGTATAACTACAGTTGAAACATTTGTAAGCACTCGTAATAAATTACCTTTTTATGATGTCTACCTGTTATTATTCATTCTTTATATATATGTATATATATATATATATATATATATATATATATATATATATATATATATATATATATATAGTAATAATAATAAAATTTGAAGACTAAAATCCAAAGAGGGCTCGATAAGGATAAATATATATCAAATATATTAGAACCACCGTAGAGCAAATATATATATATATATCTGTGGGACATCATGTATATATATACAAATAAAAGTTGTTTCTGTGTATGTATGTGTCTGTAATCAGACATTAGAAAACGAATATATTTGTATTGTTTCCCAGGTAACCGGATAAGTAGTTAACATTTATGTGTTAAATTTCTAATTCATATATTTATTTGCGATTAAATTTTAGTCTCCGTATTTTGAGAACTCCGTAAATAACGAAAAATAGAAAGACACATACGTATATAAAAAACAGAGACAACATGCACTAGACAAATGTATAAATGAATATATATATATGTGTGTGTGTGTGTGTGTGTGTGTGTGTGTGTGTGTATGTGTGTGTGTGTGTGTGTGTGTGTGTGTGTGTGTGTGTGTGTGTGTGTGTGTGTGCGTGTGTGTGTGTGTGTGTGTGTGTGTGCGCGCGTGTTTGTGTGTGAAGGCGCGTGGCTGAGTAGTTACAGAATTGGATTCACAATCTTGTGGTTGTCCCACTCCAGGACCGAGCGATGCGTTATGTCCTTCAGCAAGACACTTTATTTCACGTTGTACCTTCTACCTACAGAGAGAATTAGCAATTGGAAAGAACAGCGGAAACATTGTTTCCTCGGTCCGATTCACGAAAGTCGATCGACGCTATGTATCATATATATATATATACATACTAGATACATACATAAAAACAGGCACAGACACTAGATGGATATTTACATATTAGATACATACATTTTACACGTGATATATAGGGACAGACCAGCGTTCTGAGATTCTTTATAGCTGTAAATATATATATATATATATATATAATATATATATATATATATATATATATAGGAACGAGTAGGACCCCGACGGCCGAGCTCAAGCCGTTTCGACGGCTAATTCTAGTCCAGAATTAGCCGTCGAAACGGCTTGAGCTCAGCCGTCGGAGTCCTACTCGTTCCTATTACCCACTCTACTACCCTAAGTATTGAGTACTTTGGTGCGTTATGGTCCACCTGGTTCCTTACCACATTTCCTTCGTTATATACATATATATATATACATATATCCTCTTGATAAGTCGGCAGACCTCGCAAAAGCTCTATATCTTTATGATGTATTGTTTTTATTTATGCCACGAAACTACGTAGTCGAGGAATCTAGGAGCAGTTTAGGTATGATACATTTTACTACTAATTATATCTAAATGTTTCTTCTCTCTTCATAATGTATTTTTAACTCTGATACTGGTTCAGTCTAATTCAACCGGATTGGTCTGTCCCAGTCATTCATTGAGCAACATCGGTAAGGTTGGCACCATTAACTCACGGTTGGATGTGGATGCATTCATGTATATGTGTGTGTCCGCATGTATCTGTGTGTTTCTAAATCTATTATATATATATATATATATATATATATATATATATATATATATATATATAATATTGTTTGCCTGACTCAATTTAAAGTAATAAATCAATAAAAATAACAAACCTATATCGGGCAGGCTTTTACCCGATATAGGTTTGTTGTTTTTATTGATTTATTACTTTAAATCGAGTCAGAAAAACCATATTGTATTAAGTTAGTATTTTTTTCAACCTAGTTAACTTGGTCCTTTGCAATTGGAACACATGTAAAGTTACATCTGTGTTCATCTCTCTCATATATTCAATTATATTATATTACACGGCTCGGAAAAATGTCTTCCTTTGAGCTATTTAATTGTAAAAGGCTATTTTGAGTTTCTAACTCAATGTATGATATATTTGCAGCATAGAGCCATGGCACTCTACGTCCTGAGTTTAAATCCCGCCGCAGTTAACTTTGCCTTTCATCCTTACGGGGTCGATAAAATAAAGCACCAGTAATGCACTGGGCTTGTAGAAACAAGATATATATATATATATATATATATATAGATAATTTAATATATCAACTAACATAAGCGCACAGATGCACGCCCATGCCAGCAAATACACAGGTTATGTCATAGTACCTAGGTGGTTCAATGCAGGAGAATGCAGAACAATAATATAAAGGACGTAAAATAAGAAAATATTTTTTTAAAAAAATTTAAAAAAAATGTTTTTCTTACTTAAATTTTCACTCCAACTAATTAGTTTCTGCAATGGGATAAAGACAGTTACGTAATCCAACTGTCGAGAATTCATTGCGTCATCAGGAAGTCTATTCTCAGTTAAGTCTCCAGGCAATGCGCGGACACTGGCGGCTCATATAAAACTAATAATAATTCGGTAGATCGAACAGCTTGCGAGGACTGGATTCTATGTACCGAAATTCTCACTGCTTCAAGTCAAATGGCCGATTCTAAAGAATCAATCACGTGACACAGAGGCTAGTTAGAAGGAATGGGATGGTAAGATGACTGACGCCTACTAACACCCCAAAAAAAAAATTTTTTTAGAAGTGGTTTTGACAAGTTTGCTCGACAAATCAGTGATTTGGAGATAAATATAGATAATTTAATATATCAACTAACATAAGCGCACAGATGCACGCCCATGCCAGCAAATACACAGGTTATGTCATAGTACCTAGGTGGTTCAATGCAGGAGAATGCAGAACAATAATATAAAGGACGTAAAATAAGAAAATATTTTTTTAAAAAAATTTAAAAAAAATTTTTTTCTTACTTAAATTTTCACTCCAACTAATAGAGTTTCTGCAATGGGATAAAGACAGTTACGTAATCCAACTGTCGAGAATTCATTGCGTCATCAGGAAGTCTATTCTCAGTTAAGTCTCCAGGCAATGCGCGGACACTGGCGGCTCATATAAAAATAATAATAATTCGGTAGATCGAACAGCTTGCGAGGACTGGATTCTATGTACCGAAATTCTCACTGCTTCAAGTCAAATGGCCGATTCTAAAGAATCAATCACGTGACACAGAGGCTAGTTAGAAGGAATGGGATGGTAAGATGACTGACGCCTACTAACACCCCAAAAAAAAATTTTTTTAGAAGTGGTTTTGACAAGTTTGCTCGACAAATCAGTGATTTGGAGATAAATATAGATAATTTAATATATCAACTAACATAAGCGCACAGATGCACGCCCATGCCAGCAAATACACAGGTTATGTCATAGTACCTAGGTGGTTCAATGCAGGAGAATGCAGAACAATAATATAAAGGACGTAAAATAAGAAAATATTTTTTTAAAAAAATTTAAAATAAATTTTTTTCTTACTTAAATTTTCACTCCAACTAATTAGTTTCTGCAATGGGATAAAGACAGTTACGTAATCCAACTGTCGAGAATTCATTGCGTCATCAGGAAGTCTATTCTCAGTTAAGTCTCCAGGCAATGCGCGGACACTGGCGGCTCATATAAAAATAATAATAATTCGGTAGATCGAACAGCTTGCGAGGACTGGATTCTATGTACCGAAATTCTCACTGCTTCAAGTCAAATGGCCGATTCTAAAGAATCAATCACGTGACACAGAGGCTAGTTAGAAGGAATGGGATGGTAAGATGACTGACGCCTACTAACACCCCAAAAAAAAATTTTTTTAGAAGTGGTTTTGACAAGTTTGCTCGACAAATCAGTGATTTGGAGATAAATATAGATAATTTAATATATCAACTAACATAAGCGCACAGATGCACGCCCATGCCAGCAAATACACAGGTTATGTCATAGTACCTAGGTGGTTCAATGTACCTAGGTGGTTCAATGTACCTAGGTGGTTCAATGTACCTAGGTGGTTCATAGTACCTAGGTGGTTTTTTAAAAAAATATTTTCTTATTTTACGTCCTTTATATTATTGTTCTGCATTCTCCTGCATTGAACCACCTAGGTACTATGACATAACCTGTGTATTTGCTGGCATGGGCGTGCATCTGTGCGCTTATGTTAGTTGATATATTAAATTATCTATATTTATCTCCAAATCACTGATTTGTCGAGCAAACTTGTCAAAACCACTTCTAAAAAAATTTTTTTTGGGGTGTTAGTAGGCGTCAGTCATCTTACCATCCCATTCCTTCTAACTAGCCTCTGTGTCACGTGATTGATTCTTTAGAATCGGCCATTTGACTTGAAGCAGTGAGAATTTCGGTACATAGAATCCAGTCCTCGCAAGCTGTTCGATCTACCGAATTATTATTATTTTTATATGAGCCGCCAGTGTCCGCGCATTGTCTGGAGACTTAACTGAGAATAGACTTCCTGATGACGCAATGAATTCTCGACAGTTGGATTACGTAACTGTCTTTATCCCATTGCAGAAACTAATTAGTTGGAGTGAAAATTTAAGTAAGAAAAAAATTTTTTTTAAATTTTTTTAAAAAAATATTTTCTTATTTTACGTCCTTTATATTATTGTTCTGCATTCTCCTGCATTGAACCACCTAGGTACTATGACATAACCTGTGTATTTGCTGGCATGGGCGTGCATCTGTGCGCTTATGTTAGTTGATATATTAAATTATCTATATTTATCTCCAAATCACTGATTTGTCGAGCAAACTTGTCAAAACCACTTCTAAAAAAATTTTTTTTTTTGGGGTGTTAGTAGGCGTCAGTCATCTTACCATCCCATTCCTTCTAACTAGCCTCTGTGTCACGTGATTGATTCTTTAGAATCGGCCATTTGACTTGAAGCAGTGAGAATTTCGGTACATAGAATCCAGTCCTCGCAAGCTGTTCGATCTACCGAATTATTATTATTTTTATATGAGCCGCCAGTGTCCGCGCATTGCCTGGAGACTTAACTGAGAATAGACTTCCTGATGACGCAATGAATTCTCGACAGTTGGATTACGTAACTGTCTTTATCCCATTGCAGAAACTAATTAGTTGGAGTGAAAATTTAAGTAAGAAAAAAATTTTTTTTTAATTTTTTTAAAAAAATATTTTCTTATTTTACGTCCTTTATATTATTGTTCTGCATTCTCCTGCATTGAACCACCTAGGTACTATGACATAACCTGTGTATTTGCTGGCATGGGCGTGCATCTGTGCGCTTATGTTAGTTGATATATTAAATTATCTATATTTATCTCCAAATCACTGATTTGTCGAGCAAACTTGTCAAAACCACTTCTAAAAAAATTTTTTTTTGGGGTGTTAGTAGGCGTCAGTCATCTTACCATCCCATTCCTTCTAACTAGCCTCTGTGTCACGTGATTGATTCTTTAGAATCGGCCATTTGACTTGAAGCAGTGAGAATTTCGGTACATAGAATCCAGTCCTCGCAAGCTGTTCGATCTACCGAATTATTATTATTTTTATATGAGCCGCCAGTGTCCGCGCATTGCCTGGAGACTTAACTGAGAATAGACTTCCTGATGACGCAATGAATTCTCGACAGTTGGATTACGTAACTGTCTTTATCCCATTGCAGAAACTAATTAGTTGGAGTGAAAATTTAAGTAAGAAAAAAATTTTTTTTAAATTTTTTTAAAAAAATATTTTCTTATTTTACGTCCTTTATATTATTGTTCTGCATTCTCCTGCATTGAACCACCTAGGTACTATGACATAACCTGTGTATTTGCTGGCATGGGCGTGCATCTGTGCGCTTATGTTAGTTGATATATTAAATTATCTATATTTATCTCCAAATCACTGATTTGTCGAGCAAACTTGTCAAAACCACTTCTAAAAAAATTTTTTTTTGGGGTGTTAGTAGGCGTCAGTCATCTTACCATCCCATTCCTTCTAACTAGCCTCTGTGTCACGTGATTGATTCTTTAGAATCGGCCATTTGACTTGAAGCAGTGAGAATTTCGGTACATAGAATCCAGTCCTCGCAAGCTGTTCGATCTACCGAATTATTATTATTTTTATATGAGCCGCCAGTGTCCGCGCATTGCCTGGAGACTTAACTGAGAATAGACTTCCTGATGACGCAATGAATTCTCGACAGTTGGATTACGTAACTGTCTTTATCCCATTGCAGAAACTAATTAGTTGGAGTGAAAATTTAAGTAAGAAAAAAATTTTTTTTTAATTTTTTTAAAAAAATATTTTCTTATTTTACGTCCTTTATATATATATATATATATATATATATATATATATATATATATATTGTTGCACTTTGGGAGGGTCATACTGCCAATAAAAACACACGCACCAGTCGGTTTTCACTTCAATTTATTATAGATTTCCAGTTGGCTGGTTGTTTCGATAACCGGATGTGGTTGTTTGTATATTGTCAAAGCTCTTTCGTCACACATTTTGTAACCTACTCAGTGACTTTGTTCTGTCCTACACCATCTTGTATGTTGTGTGCTTAGTTTGCGCATACGTTACATCCGTTTGTATGTATGTTTATCTATTTTATTTAGTCTATTTACTTGTCACTAGTTTGATTGTTTGTTCTATTTGTGTGTGTGTATGACTTTATTTTGCGTGGGGTAAACGAAAGATCGTTCTAGATATTGCTGCTGTATCTGTGTGTGTGTGTGTGCGCATGTCTTAACCAATATCACACCAACATAGTCCTCCGCCTCAGATCTGCTGTTTATTGGAGGCTCTAATCAATTTATCCAGAGAGCTGTCTTCACCCTTAGAGTGCCAATGTTACACTCTGTTGCTAGCACTGTGACAGTGAGTGTCTTGTCCTTGTTTCCACACTTGTCGATGTGTTTCCGGAAAGACGAGTTTCTGATGCTGACGTGCTCCTTAATACGTATATGCAGCAGTCGGGTATTACGGCCGATGTAAAATTCCTTGCATTTGTCGCATTCGATCTTGTACACAACGTATGTGCGCAAGCAACAGTGTGTGTGGTGTATCGGGTAATTGCTGAAGAAGCACGCATTTCCGGTGTTATAGTGTTTTTTTTTTCGTTTTTTTGTTTTCTTTATGGAAAGGCATCTCTGCAGGGAGGGTCACAAGTGGGCCAACTGGATGCGGATAGCGCTGGTGATTTTATCGCCCAGGTATATGATCTTGAAGAACCATTTATCGCTCATGTTGTGTTGCCTACTGCGCCTGGGGTTCCTTATTCTGTGGAATTTCTTGGTATGGGTGGCACCACTCACCACACTGCCTTTGTCTTTTATCCGCTTGATCTCGTTTGTGATGTATCCCATATATATATATATATATATATATAGGGAATGTAACATCCAGTTACTGTAGGTTCACCAGAGTGAGCACTCGATGCGTAGTTTCCAGTAAGTATAGAGGTATAGTACCAAAGAGAATGTAATAAGAATATAATAAAAATAATTGTTTCTACTTTTAGCACAAGGCCAGCAATTACCCAGTGCATTAGTGGTACTTTATTTTATCGACCCCGTAAGGATGATAAAATAAAAAACCAAATGATAATAATAATAATAATAATAATAATAATAATAATAATAATAATAATAATAATAATAATAATAATAATAATAAAAATAATAATAATGTCGATAGACTCTACCTAAGGAGATCTGAGGGTGGAAGAGGTCTTATCAGCATAGAGGACTGTGTTCAGATGGAGAAAAACAACCTATACAAATACGTGACCTATAGTAAGGAGCCAATGCTCAGAGCTGTACTGAAGGAGGGGACAGTAGGCCAGGGGATACCCAAGGAGGAAATAACATCAAGGAGGAAGAGCAGCCTTAAGGGAAAATCCCTTCATAGTACCTTCTTTGAGAAAACTGAATTTAGAGATCCACAGACATGGAACTGGTTGAGAAGAGGAGACCTCAAAAAGGCTACAGAATGAATGCTAATGGCTGCGCAGGAGCAGGCCCTCAAAACGAAGTGGTTGAAGCACCATATCTACAAGGAGGAGGCTAGCCCACTGTGCAGGATCTGTGGAGAGAGAGAGGAGACTGTGGCTCACATTGTGTCTGAGTGTAAACACCTAGCCCAGACCCACTATAAGGGCTGGAGACACGATGTGATGGGCAGGGTGATCCACTGGCACCTGTGCAAAGTAAACAATCTACCACATTCTGAGAAATGGTATGAGCATAGGCCAGAGGCGGTGATGGAGAACAGTCAGGTGAAGGTGCTGTGGGATTTTAGGATACAGACGGACAAAAAACTGGAACACAATAGACCTGACCTGGTGGTTGTGGACAAAGAAAAAAGATCGTGCCTGATTGTGGATGTGGCCTGCCCGTTCGACACGAGAGTGCAAGAGAAGGAGAGGGAGAAAATTAACCGATACCAGGACCTAAAGTGGGAGGTGAAAAGGATTTGGAACTGCCATGAAGTCAAAGTGATCCCGATTGTCATAGGCGCACTGGGGACTATCTCCAAAGGTTTCCAGGGCTGGTTAAAGAAAATCGGCCCCTTCACGCTTTTTGGAACGCTTCAAAAGGCATGCTTGCTTGGAACGGCAAGAACCCTCCGATACGTCCTGAATATCTGAGGCTGCAGGTAGTGGCTTGATATTCAATCCAACGGACTTTCCAGTTAACCAACATCAATGACTGAGATTCAAGGAATAACAATAACAATAATAATAATAATAATAATAATCTGCCCGTGTGTTTGTTTGTTTATGTGTGTCCGTATACAGCGTGGTGATAATGCCACACAAGGGCCAAGTGGGATGGCGGATCCACAGATGGCTATGTAAACATACATTCGCCAATCCTCGATAAGAGTGTTTAAATATCGAACATAAACAGTTCGAATAACGGTGAAATGGAGACTAGAACGTCATGTGACAGACTCTCACCCAACAGGTGCCCCCTGGCTCAGCAGCAGGAACCTGACTGTCAACCAAATACTGCTGATGTTGGAGGAAGAAGAAGAAGGAAAGGGGCCAGAACCAACTGGACGAAAGAATTGAATAGAACTGTTATGCAATGCTACCTGAAAAGTAACCCCAAGGAGAGGGGCTACAGGAGACGGATGCATAACATCTGGAACGAGATTGGTTTATTTAAATTAGATGAACAAAAATTGGCCGGGCAGGCTCGGGTAATAAGAACTAATGGGTGGATAAGCGAGCTGGAACTGGAGGAACTGAGCAGAGAGAATGGCTTGGAGATGGCGGGTGTAGTATGCCAGACAAGCGAGCCGGCGGGAAATGAAGGTGAGGAGGTCCTGAGAACGGAGGAACCACCCGAAGCAGACAATGATCTGAATACTGAGATAAATAATACCTGGAACAGAGATACGGCCACTGAGGAGATGAATGCTGACGGGCTAGGACAAGATTCGGTTGACATCCTAAATTTAGTGGTAGATGAGTTGAACAATGATAGTGGGGGACCTATGAACCTAAGATTTGTAGACAGGAAAAAGTTAAAAGAAACAACAGCTAAGGTAAACAAAGTCATCCCATACCTTGAGGCGAGGAGTCTTCACCAGTGCAACAATATCCTCAAAGCAACAGCAAATACGGTGAGGAAACTACTTGGTATAAAAGCGAGAGGAAACAACAGACAAGAAAGAGCAGAGCCGTGGTGGAAGAAGCGACTGAGTGGGCAAATCGAGGAAATGAGAAATGACATAGGAAAGCTTGAGTCACTACTGAATGGGACACTAAAAAACATAGGCACTAAAAATAGACTGGAAATAAAATACAAAACTAGGAGTAAAAAGCTAAATATTATCATAGAGGAATTGAAGCAACGCATTGTAGCAAAGAGTGCCAAAATCAGGCGATACGAGAACAGAGTCAGTCAGTATAAACAGAACCGCATGTTCGACAACAACCAGAAGATGCTGTTTGGACAGCTTGAGGGGAAAGAAAGAGGCAACGACTTGATCCCTGGGGCGGAACAAACTAAAACATTCTGGAGAGGAATATGGGAGCAGGATGTTAGACACAATGCCCAGGCAGGGTGGATTGAGACAGTACAGAGGGAGATCGGTGAGCAGGCACAGCAACAGACTGATTTGAGTATCACAGTTGAAACTCTTAAGGGGCAAGCCAAAAAACTAACCAACTGGAAATCACCAGGCCCAGATGGTGTGCAGGGGTATTGGATTAAACATTTAACATCCCTCCACCCGAAGCTGACGGCCATGTTCAATGACTGCTTGGTGTCGGGTGAGGTGCCAGAGTGGTTGACAAAAGGTACCACAGTTCTGATAATGAAAGACCGAATCAAGGGTAATGATGTTACCAACTATAGACCTATCACATGTCTGCCCGTAATGTGGAAACTGTTGACGAGCATTGTGTCTGAGGAAATCTACCATCACCTCCACACAAACAACTTGTTGCCGGACGAACAGAAAGGATGCCGAAAGAAGTCACGTGGTACAAAGGACCAGTTGCTTATTGATAAGATGGTAATGGGGAATTGCAGGAGGAGACACACTGATCTTGCCATGGGATGGATAGACTACAGAAAGGCATTTGACATGGTGCCTCATTCCTGGATCACCAAAAGCCTGGAGATCTTCAGGGTGGCAGATAACATCAGACAGTTGCTGGGCAGGAGTATGGGGTCCTGGGAGACAGAGTTGACATCAACTGGAGTATCCTTGGGAAGCGTGAAGATCAAGAGAGGTATCTTCCAGGGAGATAGCCTGTCCCCTCTGTTGTTTGTCCTTGCCCTGATGCCCTTGACCATTATGCTGCGAAAAGTGAGAGCAGGATACAAGTTGGGAAGGGGAGAGCTTACCATCAATCACCTCCTCTTCATGGACGATCTTAAGCTCTTCGGGAAAAGTGAGAAGGAGTTGGATGTGCTTGTTGACACTGTCCGTATTTTCAGCAGTGATATATGTATGCAGTTTGGTATTGGTAAATGTGGAGTCATTGTGATGAGGAGGGGTAGGTTGAGCAGAAGTAACGGGATCCAGATACCAACAGGTGAGATGATAAAGGAAATTGACTCTGAGGAAGGATACAAGTATTTGGGCGTTCTGGAGGCTGATGGCATAAAGAACAAAAAAATGAAGGAATTGTTAAGAACTGAATACATTCGGAGAGTAAGGAGCGTATTGAAGTCACATCTGAACAGCAGAAATGCCATAAGCGCAGTAAATTCCCGAGCTGTGTCTATTATTAGGTACAGTGCGGGAATTCTGAGATGGAATGTTGCTGAACAAAAAGAAATGGATAGGAAGACTAGGAAGCTATTGACTATCTACAACATGTTCCACAAGAGGAGTGATGTCGATAGACTCTACCTAAGGAGATCTGAGGGTGGAAGAGGTCTTATCAGCATAGAGGACTGTGTTCAGATGGAGAAAAACAACCTATACAAATACGTGACCTATAGTAAGGAGCCAATGCTCAGAGCTGTACTGAAGGAGGGGACAGTAGGCCAGGGGATATCCAAGGAGGAAATAACATCAAGGAGGAAGAGCAGCCTTAAGGGAAAATCCCTTCATAGTACCTTCTTTGAGAAAACTGAATTTAGAGATCCACAGACATGGAACTGGTTGAGAAGAGGAGACCTCAAAAAGGCTACAGAAGGAATGCTAATGGCTGCGCAGGAGCAGGCCCTCAAAACGAAGTGGTTGAAGCACCATATCTACAAGGAGGAGGCTAGCCCACTGTGCAGGATCTGTGGAGAGAGAGAGGAGACTGTGGCTCACATTGTATCCGAGTGTAAACACCTAGCCCAGACTCACTATAAGGGCTGGAGACATGATGTGATGGGCAGGGTGATCCACTGGCATCTATGCGAAGTAAACAATTTACCACATTCTGAGAAGTGGTATGAGCATAAGCCAGAGGTGGTGATAGAAAACGATCAGGTGAAGGTGCTGTGGGATTTTAGGATACAGACGGACAAGAAACTGGAACACAATAGACCTGACCTGGTGGTTGTGGACAAAGAAAAAAGATCGTGCCTGATTGTGGATGTGGCCTGCCCATTCGACACGAGAGTGCAAGAGAAGGAGAGGGAGAAAATTAACCGATACCAAGACTTAAAATGGGGGGTAAAAAGGATTTGGAACTGCCATGAAGTCAAAGTGATCCCGATTGTCATAGGCGCACTGGGGACTATCTCAAAAAGTTTCCAGGGATGGTTAAAGAAAATTTGCCCCTTCACGCTTTTTGGAACGCTTCAAAAGGCATGCTTGCTGGGAACAGCAAGAACCCCCCGATACGTCCTGAATATCTGAGGCTGCAGGTAGTGGCTTGATATTCTTCTCAACAAACTTTCCAGTTAACTAATATCAATGACTGAGACTCAAAGAGTAATAACAATAATAATAATAATAATAATAATGTTTCCTTTATTAACCACAAGGGTTTACATAAAGTAGACATTAAGGACAGTACAGGACAATACAGGACGGTACAAATGGGCATTTCTGCGTGTAAAGAAACAGAGGATGTAATAACAAAATAACAATGAAAAATTCCCAATAGTGGGAGACTTCCTAGGGACATTTGTGGAGAAAGCCCATTAAAAGGCCACAGTGACCCTAACCACCAAGGCAAGTGCCCTCTCCCAGTTTTCTACCTTTAATTTATAGACACATACTCAGAGTAGGCTCATTCACTCGGGCCATTCTTGCTTCTCTCACCCATCTTTCAACAAAATGCTGGGAAGAGAGCACTTCCTTCTCTACTCTGATTTTCCTTTTCAAATGAAATTTGAAAAAGTCAATCAGGGCATCACCGAAGAGGGAAGTGCTCGTCTTCAGCCCTTTCAAACGTGTCCACCAAACTATCTCTTTTGCCATGGCAACCAGACAGATAAAAACTGCCTGCCCTTCCCGGCTAAATGAAGAGGGCGGGGCAATCCTCACGATGTACTCAGCTGATTGCCGGATCCGTCCTACAATGCTCGGACACTGGTGCGTGCAGGACGGTTTCGTCGCCCTGCGCGCATCTCGTACATTCCCGGCTGACGGCACCTCCATGCCTGTAGAGTTTATCGCGAACTGGCAAAGCTCCTCGGTAGCACTGCCAGGACAGGGATTTCTGGAAGTTGTCCATAAGCCCCGGCCCGAAAGTCCTTCCGAAGAGATTGGCTAGTTGACTTTTGTCGACGCCTAGAGTTTCTCCAAGTACGTCGTCGCTCTTCCCCTCCACTAATCCTCTATAGAACGCCAAGGTGGAGTTTCCACCGATCTCATTGCCCGATTGGTCGAGGGCTGTGAGCGCCTGAAGACATTCCAGTCTGCAAGCGCTCCCTCTCGGTCTTCGCTTGACCCAGGACTGCAGCTCCGTCAAGGAGACGAGCTGGGGAAAGACGTGTCTATCAAACGGCGACCACACCTGATCACCGTCGAGGAAGAGGTGGAGGTGTCGTAGCCTGAGCGCGTGTCTGCGCATCATCAGCCACGGCATGCCCAGCCCTCCACGTAGCGGGTGTTGACAGCAGATGGACCGCCTGACCATCGGAGCGCGTCCCTTCCACAAAAAGCGAAAGAGCAAACGCTCCAGCGCAGTCAGGCACGGCTTAGGACAAGGTACGATGACGGACGCGATGTACGCGTTAGCCACCTCCGCTCGACCTTTCAAGGATAGCTTTCTCTCCACCCATTTCTGGGTGAGAGAACCCACCCTACTCGTCACCTCGTCCCAGTTTTTGTCCGCCTGGAGGTCCGGACCGAACCAGAACCCTAGCAATTTAACCTGTCCGTCCGTCCAGCGTCCGACGACGCTGTTGGACGGCATGGACCTGCCTCTCCAGGTGCCGAGCTGCAGGCCCACTGACTTTTCCTGGTTGATCATTGCTCCTGTCACCGCTTCGTATTCTCTTAGTGTAATGCCGATCGCCTCGATGTGTTTGGCGTTCGACACCACTACGGTGACATCGTCCGCATATGCTTACACGGATCTTCCGCATCCTAGTTAGCGCAGAACGCCCCTCAACGTCTCCAGTCTGTGCAGTAATGGCTCGAGAGTCAATACGTACAAGAGGTACGAGAGGGGACATCCTTGGCGGACCGAGCGCATGATGTTGAACGGTTCCGAAAGGTGACCGTTCACTCTCACCACAGAACAGATGTCGCTGTGCATGGCATCGATCCAGCCTCTGAAGACGGGCCCAAAGCCTGCCGCCCTCAGGACTGCCGGTAGGTAACGATGGTCAAACCTATCGAAAGCTTTCGACTGATCTAAATTGATCAAGGACCCACCCGTGCCAGGTTCCCTAGCTACCCTCTCTACGATGTATCTCATGAGATGGAGGTTGTCGGGGATGGATCTGTCGGGAATGGCGCATGTCTGCGCCTCTCCCACCAGACCACCAACGATAAGGGGCAACATCTTTGCTAGCACCTTGGCCAAAATCTTGAACTCTGTGTTTAGCAGAGTTATGGGCCTGAAATTATTTATTTTATCCCCCTTGTTCGGATCCTTTCTCAGCAGCGCCACCGCTCCTCGGCTCACAGAGCTGGGTATTCTCCCGTTCTGTTGCCAGTTGCAGTAGACGTCCGCCAAGAGGCCTCCGAACAAGTCTGGCATTTGTACGTAAAGTTCCTAGGGCAGACCATCCAAACCAGGCGATTTACCCCTTGTGCAACGAGTCATTGCCTCTCGTACTTACTTTAGCGGCTGTTATCGGCTTTTCTCAACACTCCGCATCAGTGGCCGAGAGCCGCGGCAGTCCGTCGAGGTAGACACTAAAGTCCATCCCTCGATCCGGCCCGCCACTGCCCCCGAACAGTTGAGCGAAGTGTCGCTGAAAAGCTTCACACATTTTCCCGGGATCGAGTAGCATGCGCCCGTCGTGGTTCCCCAAAGACCGGATCGTGGCTCTGTTTCCACGACGCGCCTCCGCCACTCGGGCCCATTGAACTGCTTTCGTCCCCTCGTGTCTGAGAGCACGCACCCTAGCCCTGACAACGCAGCCTTCGTGCTTTGCATTGAAGAATTGGGACAATTTTGCCGCAAGTACGTCGGTCGCGATGCCTTTGCTAAGTGCCTCATCTAATTTTCTAACTTATTCTCCCTCTGCTCTATTTTTCTCTCTTGCTGAAGCCTTACTAAACCTAATGGACTCTATTCTAATTGCTCTTTTCAGAGCAAACCACCACTTGTTGTTGACGATGGCCCCCGTCAACGCCCGCTTAACTAGTTCGCTAATCCGGTCTCTGTAGTCCTTCGCGCTGGTAAGGTCGCGTTTAGCTTCCAATAGCCGGGTCCTCGTCTATGAAGCCTATCTAAGTCAAGCACACAGATCACGAATTTGTGGTCCGTGTAGCTGACTATCTTGAATTGTGGACAGCCTATGCTAGACCTATGTATTTCTCTACAAAATACTCTATCTAGATATGATCTGGATGACCCTATGCGGTTTGTCCAAGTCCACATTGGCACATTCGGGTGAACTAGACGATACCTGTTAGACAGTTCAAAACGCCTGAGCAGGTTGGTGAGGCTCTTGCACCCTCCTCCCCTATCCACTAGCCCCACACAATCGCAGCGTGCATCCAAGATACCGTTCCAGTCGCCCACTAACACTAAAGAGCGGGACGTTCCAAGAAAGGTCTCTAGACGTCTGAAGAAATCTGGCCGTCCTGCCCCAGTTGGGGCGTAGACGGCTACTAGCCTGAAAGCATTGCCTTCTCTGCCGGTCACGTCCAGCACCACCAACTTACCTTCTTGGTCTAGGAAGATGGCCCATATAGCGAGATCTGAGCCTCTCCGAAAAAGGACGGCAACCCCTCCCCCCGATCCTGGACGGCTGGGAGATGCGTATACATCGTAGCCCCCGAAGATCGGTGCGAAGGCTCGTGCTTCGGAGATTCTGATCTCGCTGATGGCCACTACATCTATGTTTCGTGACCTGATGTCGTTGAGCAGGTGACCCTGCTTCCAAGATGACCCCAAGCCACGTGCATTTATACTGCCTATTCTGAGTACGGCCATGTTGGATGAGAAACGGGCAAGTGAGAAAGGGTCACTTACCTTGATCGTGTGGTAAAGGGACAGTAGAACCATCCCTTTGGCTGGTCATGGGTGTTTCCAAGAAGATGTCAATGTATATCCTCTTGGTAACCGACCCTCTGAAGTCTCTAACTGCGTTGGGGAATTTTCGTTTTAAAAGTTGTACTGTTCTATTGAGATTTCAATGATGCTTATCTTTGTCGGGAGAGTTCTTGGTGTTGGTGGGGTGTAGTAGTTTTTTTCTGTGATGTCTGTGTGCTGCTTTATATATTGTATGAGTTCTTCTTTTGCCATATTTATGGCTGTGTACTTTTGGGGGGGAGGGGTGATTTTGTTGCTGTTTGGTGTGTGTGTTTTGTTTGCGCTGTTGGTGTTTTTGGTGATGCTGGTGGTGGTGTGGTTGTTGTTGGCGGTGGTGCTTGTGGTGGTGATTGTGATGGTGGTGGTGTTGCTGCAAGTTTCCTTCTGCCTTTACCCCTCTTTGTGTGCCTTCGCTTTTGGAGGGCGAAGCTAAGGGTTTTTTTCTTTTTTCTTTTTTGTGGCAGACCGTTTGCCACTTCACTGCCGCTTCAAACTGCATGTCGGATTCCGTGGAGTCTGGGAGGGTATGTGCTCCACGGCTGTTGGTGGTTGTAGTGGAGCCTTCTCCGGCAATCTTGTTGCTGGCGCAGCTACTGCAAATGTAGCTATTGGTGTTGCCGCCACTGATGCTGCTGCTTTAGTTGTCCGTGGCCTTTGTACGGGTGCCACGGACGTTGCCCTCCTACTCACCGTGGAAGGGGCTTCTGCGTTTGTTTGCCTGCCCTGCTCTTGGTAGCAGCGGACCAGGTATTGGAAGGAGAGGAGCCTTCTGCGAGCATAAGGCCCTGAGGTGACCCTTTGACCCACAGAGATAACATTTTGGCCGTCTTCCTTCTACTCTTATAGGGAGTTGGAGTCCTTCCTCGACGTCTATGATATCGGGGATTGCGTCGATACATTCCTGGTCAGTTTGTATAAGCATTTGCATGCCTATACCTCACCTGTTCTCTTTCCCTATTTTCTCTACTTGCAGCATGGTCGTCCTGTCCTCGATTCCAGCAAGGACAGACGCGGCCATCCAAGGTATGACCACGTCGGGTGGGACCTGGGTCTCTTTGACCCTCACAATTTTCTGCCTGCAGTAGGAGGGCACCAAGACTATCTCCTCACCCTTTAGAGTTTCCAAAGGGTGAGACTTCGCTTCTTGGGGGGGGGGGTACAGTACGTCTACTGTGGCGTACTTTCTGCCTCGGGTGATGTGGGTTTGGCGTGCCCAGACGCACCCCAAGGCCTTTGGGATTTGAGCCTCCGTGGCTCTCTCCACCCGATGTGAGATTTTGCTTACGGTGCGGTAAGTCACCGTCCGTAGCTGCTGGTCCTTGAAAAATCGGGTGGAGGTTTCAGGGAGACTCTATTGGCGCTTCTTGTCACCTAGGCCCTTGCGACTGCCATCTCCTCCTCTGTGACTAACACTGTCTCGATATTTCGGGCGACACCTGCAAAAAAGTGGTCCCTTTTTCAGCAGCACCACTATTGCTGCCGCTACTGGTCTTACCAGTGGTGCTGAGATCGCTGTTACAGGTATCGATATCATTGTTGATGTTTTCGTTGGTGCTTTTATTGGTGTTGTTGTTGTTTTCATTGATACTGCTGCTGGTGTTACTGTTATTGTGGCTGTTGTTATTATTGTTGTTTTTGTTGATACTGTTCCTACTATTATTGTTGTTGTGGCTGTTGTTATTGTCATTGTTATTGTCGTTCTCGACCTTACCGCTGTTATTTTTGTTATTGTCGTTCTCGACTTTACCGCTGTTATTTTTGTTGTTGCAGTTGTTATTGATGGTGTTGTTGTTGGTTTTGTTGTTGGTGTTGTTTGTGTTAGAAATATTTGGTAATTTTAAATCTGTAACAATATAATTAAAAATGATATTGCTCCTCTTTTCCTTCGTAATATTTTCGTTTATATTTACCTCCGCTGGTACGCTGTCTTGTTGACATGCTGATAAAGTATCCCTCTCTCTGTGTTGTCTGATAGCGGTCTCTCTCTTTCTTGTGTTATCCATGCTGAAATTTCTTTTTTTTTTCAAAAAATATTTGTTATCTTCATTACGTTTATTGAGTAGTGACACGCGTTTGGCTATTGATCAGCTCAAGGTTCGATCTGCATCTAGACCGACTCCGGAATCAAGAGCTCGTCGGATTTATGTTGTGGTAATGACGGAAGCCCGCCGAGCTTTTGATATATATATATATATATATATATATATATATATATATATATATATATATATATATATATATATATATATATATATATATATATATATATATATATATATATAATATATATATATATAAAATCCAGGTCTAGCAAATCGAGAAAAAGTTTTAAGATAAAATTTAAAAATATCGGTGTACTTACTATATGTGCCTTTACCGCGGTTTCAAGTCCCAAAATAAACATATAATCCAACAGGATTTCCATCGAGAAAGGGACTCTCTTCAGAAGGCTCTTCTCGCTCGGAGAATATAAAATTCCCGAGTTTAAATCACAAACTGACGCCATATAAAACTGTTCCCGGATGAGAGTGAATGATGAAAGAAACAATTTTGTCTAGTGCCGTGTGCAAAGACAGAAGACAGGGTGGACAGGTCAATGTCCTGCCACTAGAAATATCAGCAGTTCAAACGACCAAGTGTTATCTCAACCTTATACAATATGTTGAAAAAGTAACACACTAGAGAGAGATATGCGCCATCAATAATATAGGGAAAAACCACCAGTGTATGGAATCTATAACCTATGAAAGTCACGGTAAACACACGGTAATTAAAAATATAAATTAGAGTGTATATACAAACCTCTATAACTATATAACACACACGTACAAATCCAAAGAGATCTGTTTCGCCAATAATTTGTTGACAGAAATAAATAGCCCATGGTTCATCAGCGTGTGTAAGGCTATACATTTCAGACAACTCTAAGAGAATTTAAAGCGACTGTCCAGCTACACGTGGGAGAGAGAAGTCACAGCGTGTTTAGGGCAGGGAACAAGTCAATAAATTATCGGCGAAACAGATCTCTTTGGATTTGTAGGTGTGTGTTATATAGTCATAGAGGTTTGTATATACACTTTAATTTATATTTTTAATTACCGTGTGGCTCCCCTGCCTTTCATAGGTTATAGATTCCATACACTGATGGTTTTTCACTGTTTTATTGATGGCGCACTATCTCTCTCTAGTGTGTTACCTTTTCAACATATTGTATACGCCCTGCCTTTTGGCTTTACACACGGCACTAGGCAAAATTGTTTCTTTCCTCATTCACTCTCATTCGGGAACAGTTTTGTATGGCGCTAGTTTGTGATTTGAACTCGGGAATTTTATATTCTCCGAGCGAGAAAAGCCTTCTGACAAAAGTCCCTTTCTCAATGTAAATCCGCTTGGATTATCTGTTTATTTGGGGATTTGAAACCGCGCGGTAAATGCACATATAGTAAGTACAGCGAACTTTTAAAAATTTATTTTAAAACTTTTTCTCTATTTGCTAAACCTTGAATTTATATATATATATATATATATATATATATATATATATATATATATATATATATATATATATATATATATATATATATATATATATATATATATATATATATATATATATATATGTATATATATATATATAACTTTGATAGGTTTTGGCCAGTATTGGCCCCAGGCCATATTTAACTTAATAGCAATATATATACATATATAAATATATAATATGTGGATTCCCGAACAACATCTTGAGGTAAGTACAGTTAAAAAAGGTACTCAATAGGATATTAGAGTGTAGGTATCATTATTTTATTACAGAAATATCTTCTACGGGACAAGAACTGTTTCTTTCGTAAAAATCACCATGAAAGTATCTTACTAAACTTGACAAACCCATCCGTTCTCCTGATCAAGGATTTTTTTCTTTTTTTTTTGGTAGAATCATGACTATACTCTATTAATGTATTGTGTATCTTTTTTTAAACGTGGTCGCCGCTCGATACACATCGTGAATCCGCATATTATTCAACCTCCCTCACGGCTCTTAACAAATACCGTTACTGGAAATGATCATAAAACTGGACATAGATACTTCGATGAAAAAGATACCTATACTCACACCAACACAGACTATTTTGTGGCGACTGAAAGACATGGCGTATGGTGCAAGATCGGTTTAAAAATGATTCTACACGCATCTTCACTTCTTTAGACACCCTGATATGAGAACCAGTACGTCCCTGGAAAAACAGTCTGGTAATTGAATAATAAAGGAGTCCCACACAAAATTACACACCAACGGTACTAAAATTGTCATCTTCTCTGCCTCAGTGAAAAACTTAGTATCTTGAAAGGTTTTCCTTTAAAATTATAATGATATTATAATGAAATAGTATGGTAGAATATTAAATGATAAGTGTTAATTGAACAAGTACATTCATGCTTTCGCAATATTCAGTGATGACAGTCAAGTTTGCAATTTTTAACTGTAATGAGATGGATAAATTCGGTGCCTTATATAAAGTAAAATGGGGCTACAGAATGCTAAGTTTTGCAAACTGTATTTCGACGAATCGGTGTGTATTTTCACTAGATTACTAAAGCTGGTTGGTTTAGGCGTCACGGTTGGTTGACGTAGCCCCTTTTTACTGTATATAAGGCACAGAATTTACCCATCTCATTACAGTTGAAAATTGCAAACTTGAGTGTCACCACTGAATATGAACCTGAAAATTTCGAAAGCATGAAAGTACTTGTTCAATTAACACTTAACATTTAATATTCTACCATACTATTTCATTACAATATCATTATAATTTTAAAGGATTGTAAATAAAACGAGTAAATCAGAAAAATTAATATATATATATATATATATATATATATATATATATAACCAAAGATTAAAATATAACCACTTTGAAAATAAAGAGAAAACGGATAAGAAAAAAAAAACCAACCACAATTTCGAGCATATTATTAAATCTATGAAAAATTCTCCTTACAACAAACTCTTGGCTAATTTCGAAAACGAAATTATAAATATATTAAGGAATATAAAATAAAATTAAAAAAACCATATAGAGGCCAGGAATACCTTAGAGGTCTAAAGGAAATAATTTATAAAATATTAGTGAAATCAGACAAAACGAACAACCTATATGGGATTGAAAGATATGAGGACTTAATTTTAAAAGAATTTAGAAAAAATTACAAAAAGGCTCCAAGTGAGGATTTATTGGATATTTATAGTGATGCATTTGAAATTATCACTAATCTTGGAATAGAGCGGAAAACCGAACCCTTCATACCAAGGCAACCGCGTATACATTTTAAATACCATAAAAGAAATTTTGAAGAGGACTTACCTGTTAGACTTATTGCACCTTCGAAATCAGATCTCGGAATAATTAGTAGAAACATAATAGATAGGATTTTATCAACTCTTAAATTGGGGTCAAGGTTAAATCTATGGAAGGGCACTAGTGAAGTCATAGATTGGTTCAATAATATCGAAAATAAAAATAATCATAAGTTCATTCAAATGGACATTGCGAGTTATTATTCCTCGATAACTCCTAACCTACTAAATAAGGCGCTATCATATCCATATAAACACACGGATCTATCTAGTGATGAGATTATTATTTTAACAGCAAGGCGAACATTGATAGATTTTAATAATGATCTTTGGACTAGATAGGATAGGCAGAAGAATGTTGACATTACTATGGGCTCGTCTGATTCGGCGCAAGTTACCGATCTTGTGGGAATGTTCATCCTTAACATGATAAATAGAAAACTTCCGGAGATTACCGGTGGTTTATATAGAGACGCAATATTATTTATTGTAGAAAAACATAATAATAGCGAATTAAATAGTGTAACGACAGTAATTAAAGAATTTTTTTAAAATTACGACCTGAAATTAGAAGTAGAAAATAATAATAAAAATAGTTAATTTTCTAGATGTAACTCTTAATTTGAACTCAGGCCTTTATTATACTCCTTTCCATAAACTCAATAAGAACTTAAATTATGTTAGTTTTTATTCTAATCATCCTAAAAGTGTTAAGAATGCAATAGTCAACAGTGTGCAACAACGAATATCCAGACTATCTGCTAATAGATCCATATTTAATAGTAAAGCTGTATATTATAATGAAGCGTTACATAAAGCTGGATATAACAATAATATTGAGTATATAGAAAAAAATATGAAAATAATATTAATTATAATCACAGTATTCATAATAATAATAATAATAATAATAATAATAATAATAATAATAATAATAATAATAATAATAATAATAATAATAATAATAATAATAAAATTGACTATAAAAACAACTTGAGGAATAAATCGGGGAAAAAAATAAGAACTAGATCTATATTTTGGTATGCTCCGCCAGCATCTTTAGCTATTAAAACACCTTTAGCACACTAATTTTTTAAAGCCTTGGATAAATGCTTCCCTAGATCACATAAATATTACTCTATCTTCAATAGACACACAGTTAAACTCTCTTATTCAACAACTATGAATATTGCTCAAAATATAGCAAAAATAAATAGTAAAAATCTTAATTTCAACCAACATATAAATAGCGATAATAACAATAATAATAATAATACATTAAGTAATGGGAATAACAATAATAATTGTTTAAATATAAATAATAGTAGAGCACCTTTAAATAATAATAATAATTGATTCTACTTTTGGCACAAGGCCAGCAATTACTCAGTGCATTACTGGTACTTTATTTTATCGAGCCCGTAGGGATGAAAGGCAAAGTGACCCTCGGCGGGATTTGAACTCAGACTGTAAAGGGACGTAACTATGCTGGAAAGCATGGCGTCCGACTCTCTACCGATACTGCCAATCCACATGAATAGTTTAGGGTCTAGAAATAACATCGAGAAGAAATGTAACTGTAGAAAGAAGTCAGAATGTCCCTTACAAAATAACTGCCTTGACAAGAATCTAGTATATAAATGTACCATTAAGACAAATAATAATATATATAACTACATTGGTGCCATGTCATCCAAATTTTGGTACAATCATAAAAATTCCTTTTCTAAACCAGATAAAAAATGTTCAACCTCACTCTCACAATTAATATGGTCTTTGAAGGACAATAATATTAAATACTCCATCTCTTGGACTCGGTTAAAGAATGCCAATTCCTATCGGAACGCATCCATTTGGCTAAATTGCAATCTTTGCAATCTGGAGACTCTATTGATAATTACAAATTATGACAATTTAATTAACAGGAAAAATGATTTATTCAGCAGCTGCCAACATAAATTCGGTAAAACATTCCAGACATTGTACAAGTTTCGAAAAAATATTGACAATTAATTATTTTTAAAAAATATATATATAATATTTTGCCTTACTGGGGTAATAATTTATTGATGTTTTATCTATTAGAATAATTTCATTAAGAGTCTCTGTATCCTATGTTTTGATTAGGACAGTTCAATATTTAACTAGACGATTGCTGATTTATGGTTTAGAAATATCACTAGATTTCAGAGTAGATACATGGTTTAAATGTTTACATATGGTGAATTAGTTATCTTCCTTTTGTTTACATTCTTCGTAAATATTTTTATTCTGTTTGAATAGCTTGCTTAATTATATTTGACATGAATAATGTAGTTTAATAATTGTTTCTATTTTGGGGCACAAGGGTAGCAATTACCCATACAATACTGGTACGTTATTTTATCGACCCCGTAAGGATGAAAGGCAAAGTGAACCTCGGCGGGATTTGAACTCAGACCGTAAAGGGACGTAACTATGCTGGAAAGCATGGCGTCCGACTCTCTACCGATCCTGCCAATTAAGAATATCTTTAAAAGGAAACTATAATAATATGTAATTAAAGAAGTAAATATAAATTAACGAGAGAAAACTTTTGAGAGTAAATATAACTGCAATTTAATTCTTTAATTATATGATAATTAAAGAATAGAAATGATTTTATAAAGAGAATATCCTATTTAAATAATATAATTCGGATAAAAAATGACCTTAATATATTATATATATTGATGGTGATATATGCATGTATTTTAATATATATTTTAATGCATGTTA
This sequence comes from Eledone cirrhosa, assembly GCA_964016885.1. Classification (NCBI taxonomy): domain Eukaryota; kingdom Metazoa; phylum Mollusca; class Cephalopoda; order Octopoda; family Eledonidae; genus Eledone; species Eledone cirrhosa. The sequence continues at coordinate 73,684,175 of OZ024744.1, read as the reverse complement.
ATAATTATTTAAATTTGCTTTAAAGATAAAAATTTTTTAAAGTTGTATCAAAATACTTAAGGAATATATTACCTAAACCAAAATTTGTAATCTATAATGAGTTAAATTAAATTATATAAGTTTTTAATTAAACTAATTATGTGACGGCTATAAAAAGTAATGTATATTGATTAATTTTGATATAATATATAAATATAATTAGCTTAACCATAATCAAGTACAAGAGATATTCAATGGTTTATGGTAATTGATTGGTTGCCTCAATTGACCTAATATTTGAAAACGACGGTTTTTTTCTATCTATCCACCCCCTATATTTTATGTTCCCTCTCTTTTGTCGTTATACTCCTTTCTTCTTCCTCTATTCATCCATCCATTTATTTCTTTTTTTTCATTTAAATATTTATGTATGTATTTTTTTTCTTGCCTTCCTCCTCTTTACACCCTCTCTTATATCTCTAATTCGCTCCACGTCCTTTTCTTCTTTAAGTTTCTCATATTATTATTTGTGGTATATAAATGTTGAGATTTGATGAAATAAATCACTGCCAATACAGGAATTGAAATATCGAGACCGTAGCTGTATGTCATATATCAAATCATATATTTTATCTGAAGAGGACGTACTGAAAAAACAACACAGTTAGTTCGAAATATATATAATAAAGCATATGTTTTGATTA
>OZ024744.1:73660992-73678492 GCA_964016885.1 Eledone cirrhosa | reverse complement strand
ATGTCAGTGGTTGTGGTGGTGGTAGTAGTGTTAAAGTGTAGTTGTTGTTCAACTGTTGGTCGTTCTTGTTGTCGTTGTTGTTGTTGCTACTGTTGGTGGTGGTAGTAGTAGTAGTAGTGTTGGAGGTAGTGTTGTTGTTGTTGTTGGTGGTGGTGGTGTTGTTGTCATTAGGTGGTGATGATGATGGTGATGATGATGGTGGTGGTAGCGCCGTAGCTGTCCCTCTAACTGTCCATGGTGCTGTTGTCGCTGTCGTTATTATTATTGTCATTGTCTTATTGATTTCAGTATTGTCATTTTTGTCATTGTTCCGTGCTGGTTTGTAAAATACGATACATGTTATATACGTCACACCAAATGATAGGGTCCAGTAGAATTGTTAAACGTAAGAAAAAGACAAGAAGATACAAATGAAACAAATACATATATAGTAACAGCAACATGAAAATAATGGATACAAAATTGGATGTGGATGGCAAATGAACTAATACATACATACATACATACATACATATATCTGGAAGAAACGATCGTCAGCAATTAAATGCATTAAGGATAAGGACAAATTTGATTGTTTTATATTTTGTATTTTGTATGTAAACATATATATATATATATATATATATATATATATATATATATATATATATATATATATATATATATATATATATACATACATATGTTTACATACAAAATACAAAATATAAAACAATCAAATTTGTCCTTATCCTTAATGCATTTAATTGCTGACGATCGTTTCTTCCAGACAACTGTTGATGGTGGTAGTAGTGTTGGAGTGTAATTGCTGTTGCTGTTGGTGGTAGTAATGTTGGTGATAGTGTTTTTGCTGTTAATGTTGTTGTCATTAGTGGTGTTCATTGTGATATAGTTCATATATAAGAATAAATACTATTATTAGCAGTATGTTTACATACAGACATTTATGTTGTTACTTACATACATACTTACAATCATAAATTCAAGCGTACGTATATACGTACATATATACAATAAAACTTACGTTCATACATACATGCATACATATATAAATACATAAATACATATATACATACATATATGATGATTGCAAACTCTGCCAAGAGTATTGCAATCGCTTGTCAGATTCAGATGTGTGACGTTCGGATATGGCTTTTCAAGCCTGCGACTTGCACTCCTTCACACACTGACGACAACTATGGATCTCCCTGGCTTGAGGTCCTGCATCAGGTTGCTCGTGAATCATCACAACACTGTGAAGATCATAGTTCACTGGTTCTCTTTGAACATAGCTGCGACTGTGGCTCCTGAGACCAGATTAGCTCAAGCAAATCTTTCCACACTCAGGGCACTTCAATTCAATGGAGACACCGAGCATTTCGAGAGATACACCAGCGCGTTGATTACGCACATCCCGTTTGATCTTCTCGTACTCTATGCATCTGTCCTCAAAATTATGGACCCCATCATTCCACGCCAAGTTTCTGTTTCAAGATCTTCTATCTCCCAGTCAGCCATCATCAAACCAGTGTTTTTCAATGAGTCCTTTACACAATCCTTGAATCGGAGCCTTGGCTTGTGAGGTGGTCTCTTACCCTCACAAAATCGCCATGCAAGAGTTGTTTTGAGATTCCATCATGCTCCATTCTGCAGAGGTGCCTGGTCGGTCCATCGCAAACGCCGTTGGTGGATGATACTCTCTATACTACGACACTCACTTCCCTCAAGGACCTCAATATTACTCACATGCATCTGCCATTTGATACCGAGCATCTCTCTGAGACACTGCTGGTGAAACCGTTCCAGTCTGCGGATATGCCGTTTGTAGGCAATCCATGTCTCACATGCATACAGCAAAGCTGACAGTACACATGCAGCATTCACTCTCACCTTGGGATTCCTCGCCTGCACCAAAGACAGTCGTTCAGCCTTCTAAATGACTCACTTGCCTTACTAACACGTAGACCAGCTTCTGCATCCAGAGAGCAGGTCACACTCAGAGTACTCCCCAAATACACAATGCGTCAGCAGCCTTCAACTTTTGACCGTATACGTGTATGGAGGGTTCATTGAAAACTTCATCCGGAGCAGGTTGGTACATGACGACAGTCTTTTTCAGACTGATTGTAAATCCCAAAGCACTGCACGCCTTGGGAAAAGAATTCATAACGTGTTGCATGTCACTCTGGGTGTGTGCAAAGAGATCACAATCATCTGCATATAAAAATTCTATGATCAAGGTACTCAGTACCTTAGTGATGGCAGTGTGACGCCTGAGGTTAAACAGCTTGCTGGAAGTGTGATATCTGAGATAGATACTGTGTTGACAATCCTTGAAGGCCATGAAGAACACCATTGCGAAATACAATGCAAAGTTGGTGCAGGTATAACACCCTGCTTGACACCATTTTCAACCGAGATTGGCTCAGAGAGTTTACCTCCAACATTCACCCATGCCTGCATGTCATCGTGGAAGAGTTTCAGAATTTTCACAAACTTTTCAGGACAGCCCAATCTCTTCAAAATAACCCACGAAGCCTTCCGCTTAACGGTGTCAAATGCCTTGATCAGATCGACAAAAACTTGGTATAAGTCCATGCGCTGCTCAATGAATTTCTCTTGAAGTTGTTTGGCCGAGAAGATCATGTCAACAGTGCATCTGCCATTCCCAAAGCCACATTGGGACTCAGGAAGTACCTCAACAGCAACATGCTGTATCAATCTGTCCAACAAAATCCTGCACAAGATCTTCCCAGCCACAGATAGCAGCGAGATACTTCTGTAGTTGCCACAGTCATCTTTGGCTCCCTTTCCTTTGTAAAGTACCACCATCAATGCATATTTCCAGTCCTATAGTACATCTTCTTCATTCCAAACATTCACAAAGAGATCAGTGAGCTGGTTTAAGAAGTTATCACCAGCACACTTGACAATCTCGTCATTCAGTTCATCCATTCCAGGTGACTTGCCGCTGTTTAATTTGGCAATGGCCTTCGCCACCTCATCAAATGAAGGAGGATCAGCCATTGCCAGCTTTGCAAGTCTGGATGGAATCGATCGGATGAACTCATCATCAATTTCTGATGGTCTGTTGAGAAGCTCATCAAAGTGGTCATGCCACCTGATCAGGATTTCCTTCTGATTTCTGAGCAATTGCTTGCCGTCCCTGGAGCGAAGTGATGATATTTGTGGACCGGTCTGACCATACACCTCCCTGAGCAGACTGTATAAGAGCTTTGTAGCATGTCTATCTGAGGCCTTCTGGATTTCATCATACATACATCCATACTTGCATATCATGTCTATCTGAGGCCTTCTGAATTTCATCATACATACATACATACATACATGGTGGCTACCAATTCGTTTTCGAGTACAGCCACTACTTTATATCCATGTAGGAGAAACCCTACCGATGCGCTGAACGAGTGTGACTTTTTAGTCCAACCAGCGACTTGAAAACTCTGGTACAAACACTACACTTGTGACAATTATTGACACATAGTGCTGGGCCCATGGTACCATGTGACGACAAGTGCAGAGAGATCTCCAGATATAAAGCAATGCCTGTGCCGTGAAGCTTTTATAGTGAGCAAAGGCTCTGCACAAAGCCAGTCCCACTCTCTTAACAAAGATGATATTTACCAAAAAGAAGAACAAGTCAACATCATTGAATACCATCAGAGTTGCAAGTTTATAACAGAGTTTTCCTTCTCCTAGAATTCTGCCTTGACAAAGGCTAAGGGGTCATCTCCCCCGGTGATTTTGGATGGCCATTGACTCTTAAGAGCTCCTTTGCCCTTTGACAGGTTTTGTTTTTAGTCCTGCAGGATGTCCAAAGTCACCCTCCTCACCAAGAAACCTTGATGGGGTTGCCAGTTTAGTCGCCAAGGACCCGACCATGAGACAGGTTGTACTGGGATACATGTTACCAGTAGCACCAACTGGTGACCTGACACATACATACATGCATGCATACATTCATACATACATACATACATACATACATACATACATACATACATACATACATACATACATACATACATACATAAATACATACATAAATACATACATATATACATACATACATATGTACATCCAATGATGTAGACCAGTTCCTCTTTTTGAGTAAAATCATTCGATGTTCAGAGAGTGGGATTGGCTCTGTGCACAGCCTATCCTCAGTTAAGAAAACTTGAAGCACAGGCATCGCTTGATATGTGACATTTATTGCGATGCATGGCATTGTTGGCCATGGGCAAGTCTCTAGCAGGAATAACAAGCCACATCTGTGATGCTCATGCTTAAGCATCAAGCGATGGCATTGCTCGAAATCATCATATATATTTATATAAAGACATTTTTCCCAATTTCAACCCACCCGTCCCCTATACTATCTCATTTCTCATGCTTTCTTCTGATGAAGGACTAGCGTCCGAAACGTTAAGACCCTCTTCCTGCTCTCTCAAACGTTAACCTAATATATACCTTGCATATACTGTACCGATTGTGTTGATATTTCTGTTTACCTTTTACACACACACACACACACACACACACATATATATATATATATATATATATATATATATATATATATATATAATTAGTAAATTTGTCTTCCAATGTTACTAAGTAGACGCATTGGATGGAGTCAACCGACGTCGGAGATTGCTCAACGTATAATAAAGTGTGTTTTAAAATCCGGAGAAAATATGGAGAAGAAGTTTATGAAACGGAAATGCGGGTATAAAGAATTTATTAGATATAAATTCTTATACCCGCATTTCCGTTTCATAAACTTCTTCTCTCTCTCTCTCTCTCTCTATATATATATATATATATAAAGATATGAAACGAAAGGAGCTATATATATACACACACACACACACACATATATATATATATATATATATATATATATATATATATATATATATATGGATTCACAATCGTGAGGTTGTGAGTTCGATTCCTGAACCAGGCGATGCGTTATGTCCTTGAGCAAGACACTTTATTTCACGTTGCTCCTTCTACCTGGAGTTGCGACCGATAGATAGTATTAGCAATTGGAAAGACCAACGGAAACATAGTTTCCTCGGTCCGATTTGACGAAAGTCGATCGACTAGAATAAAATATATATATATATGTGTGTGTGTGTGTATGTGTGTGTAAAAGGTAAACAGATATAACAACACAATCGGTACAGTATATGCAAGGTATATATTAGGTTAACGCTTGATATAGCAGGAAGAGGGTTAGTCCTTCATCAGAAGAAAGAATGAGAAATGAGATAGAATGAGGGGACGGGCGGGTTGGAATTGGGAAATAGATAAATATAACAGGTCTATTCATGTTGACACCTCTTGCAAAACTGTTGGTGCTGGCGTTTTGTGTATGATTTGTTCTTTAGAAAAGTGGATGATGGAGCGCGTCTACGTGAAATAGATAAAAAAAACATTTTGTAAAAGGAGCTATACTTGTGCACGTGTGTGTGTGTGTGCGTGTGTGTGTGTGTGTGTGTGTGTGTGTGTGTGTGTGTGTGTGTGTGTGTGTGTGTGTGTGTGTGTGTGTGTGTGTGTGTGTGTGTGTGTGTGTGTGCGCGCGTGTGTGCGAGTGTGTGTGTGTTATCATACGTCCGCACGAAGCTAAGAAGAAATGTGTGTGTATATGTGAATAAAAGAGTGTGTGTGCATGTAAATACGAAGCCATGAGCAAAAGTATGTTAATATAAGGGTGTCTATGTGTGTATACAGAGCAGTGAAGGGAAAAGTGGAGTGAGCATATATAGTCGGAATGTATTAGTTGTAAGAGAAGCTACTAATGATCAAGAGAAAGCGATAGGAAACTAGGGGTGTGATAATGGACGGGGTATTAGAGAAATTGGGGAGGTGAGTTGAGTCCAAGGGGGGAATAGGACCCAAGGCGGTGAATCAGACTTTGTTCAGTCCTGGTGCGTGGGGCACGTGATCCATGATGTAAAAGGACACCCAGGACTGAAACATGTAGGGAAGAATGACCAGGAGAACAGAAATGACGAGCGACAGGAGTATCCAAACCGAGTCGTATGTCTTTCAAATGTTCGGCAAAACGGTCCGCCAAGCGGCGTCCGGAGGACATAGACAACGTGGGTAGATGTGCAGGGAAAATAGTGGCCTGTAATAGTGGTGAGGGTGGAAATGAAGGGATAAGTGTTACAGCGGGAACGGGAGCAAGGATGAGAGCCGGGTGGATTCGTGAGAGAGGACGAGAAGGAACTGCGAAGCAGGGGTCAGAATAGAGGATGCGGAAGTAACGGAGGATTTGTCACCGGAGTGGTAGGGTGATAGGGAAAGGAACGTGGGTGTTTGGTCGGTGGTTTGAGGTGAGAGGGCTGTGGTGCGGTCTGTTTCACGGGCGCGGGCAGCTTGGATCAAGGTGGGGGGATATCCACGCTGGATGAAGGAGAAAGCCATGCGAAGGGAATGGGTTTCGAAATCGTCGTTCTGGCTACAGAGCCGACGAAGACGGAGGAATTGGGAATAGGGTATGGAGTGTTTGGTGTGGGTTGGATGGGAGGAGGTGAAGTCGAGATAAGATTGGGAGTCTGTTGGTTTAATGAAGATGGAAGTAGAGAGGGTGTGGTGAGAGTGATTAATAGATAGAGAGATATCTAGAAAGGTGACAGAAGAATCGGAGACAGAGGCGGTGAAATTGAGAGCAGGATGGAAAAATTGGACAAAAGAAAGAAAACAGTTGAGCTGTTCTCGTGATAGAGAGGTGGCGCCGATAAGTCGTCGATTTAACGACCGTATAGCTCAGGAGTAGTTCCAGCGTACTGGGAGAAGATCTGGGCTTCGACGTAGCCAACAACAAGTTGGCATAGTTTGGGCCTATTCTGGTTCCCATCGCTATCCCAGAAACCTGCTGATAAATTTCACCCGAAAAAAAAAATCCATTAAGGGTGAGAACAAGCTCAGCCAGACGGAGAAGAGAGGTAGTGCTGGGGTTAGGGGTAGGGCGTAAATCTAAAAAGTGTTGGAGAGCGCGGAGGCCGTCATCTTGAGGGATGACGGTATAGAGAGAGGTGATGTCCAGGGTAAAGAGATGGCGGGACGGACCAGGAGGGAAGGAGAAAGAGTTGAAGAGTCTAAGGGCATGATTTGTATCGTGGATGTGGGAGGGGAGATTGCCAACCAACGGGGCGAGGATGGTGTCTAAATATTCAGAAATTATCTCGGTGGGGCAGTTGCACGCAGAAACGATAGGACGGCCGGGATTATTTTGTTTGAGTATTTTGGGAGGAAGTCGATGGTGGATGTGCGAGGGGTGCGTACAATACGGTTGGTGGCTGTGGGGGTTAGGTGAGAGGAGGAGATGAGCTCGTGGATGGTGGAGGACACGAGTTGTTGGTAGCCAGGAGTGGGTCAGAGGATAAAGGGCGGTAAAAAAATGTATTGTGAACCTGGCGGGGAGCCTCAGCCCTATAGAGGTCAGCGCTCCAAACCACCACAGCACCATCTTTGTCAGCGGGTTTGATATATATATATATATATATATATATATATATATATATATATATATATATATATATATATATATATATATATATATATATATATATATATATATATATATATATATATATATATATATATATATATATATAAGGATTAGAATACTGGAGCGTGTTTGAGTCAAACACCCTCTTCGTATTATAGAAATGACAGTAAAAGGTATAGCTCAATGCAGTTAAACAGAGCCAAAAAATTAAGAGAGTAAAACAAAGAATCCTTTAATACATCAAAAGTTGTTATTAGCCGACAATGTTTCGTCCTATTAAGGACTCATCAGGGCAATCAAAACAACAAGAAGTAATATCGGCAGATACAAGCCGGAAACTCTGAAGAATATGGAGTGTACATACACTAAAGTCTTACAAAAATATATGATAATAAAAATGAAAATAAAAATAAAAATAATAAAAATATATAATAAGAATAACTAAGGATGTAGATAACATTAAGAACCATATTACAAATATAGTCCAAAGCAACTAACCTAAATCTAAACAAATTTGGTTATATAGAGCAGGAATTATATATAACACAATATAATACATTATAATAATATACTTTTACCAACATTAAAATTACAAATTAAAAATCAAAAGGTACAATATATACATGTATATATGTGCGCGCACACACACACACACACACACACATATATATAACAACACACACATCTATATTCAACTACACAGATTAAGCCCTATTAGAAGTTTGAATATAAAAATAAGCATGATAAGAGTGAAAATAATACTAATACATCTACCCAATATACATGAGGCAATAATATGATATAATTACAAGAAACACATATAATAAATAATAAACAACAAAATTATATAATTCAATATAATATAATAAAATAGATAATCCCCGGTATATTTACAGAAACAATATAGATGTCACAATAAAATACAATGATAATACGTTAACAGTGTACTAACATATACCATAAACAATGTATACAAATCGATTCATACTGGGTTACAGAGTAAATGAGGAAAAATAAATTATATAATACTCAAAAAACACTATAATGGTACAGGGAAAAATTATGATGTTACAGAAAAAAAATATACAGACATCTTACATGATATGTAAAGTCTAAATATCATAATGTTACATATAATGAACAGTAAGTAATAAGGATCAATATTACAATATTACAAAAATCCAGACATCTTACATGATATATAAAGTTTAAATATCATAATGTTACATATAATGAACAGTAAGTAATAAGGATCAATATTACAATACAATATAATATAATATATTATAAATTGGCATAAAATATATAAATACTTATAATTACAAGGTTAGTAGACAGACATATGTGGATGAGTAAGTAAAGCCAGACAGTGAATAGTAAATAGAATATAGAATAAAATAAATAAATATAATCAACCGGAAATTAGAAAACAAAAGCAAATATATACACACTTAGGCCTCACGTGCGGTTAAGAAATTAGGTAAACACTAAGGAAAACAATCATTTTAATTGACTCCAAACCCTATTTGATAAATTAATATTAAAAATATCAAACCCATCCAATAAGGTAGTATAGTATTAGCTGTAGTTTAAGTCATTAAAGTATATAAACTTTAATGTATCGTTACAAATGTTTACAAAAAGGAATGAAAATTTTATACTATCATATACGCAACGATATCTAAAAAACTGACTTAAGTAGAATTAAGGTAGGCTAATGGGGACAGAATTGACGGAATATATGGAGGGTGCGAAGTGGCATAAAATATAGTCGATATACTATAATAAATAATAGAACGGAGCGTAAAAGAGGGGGGTAAATATAATCATAGTCAATCTGGAGGGGTTGACAATAAGTTTATGTGCGCATGGGGGAGGGGGGGGGGGGTCGAAAGATAAATCAGAATAAACTTAGAAATAAAAATAGAAATAAAAATAAAATTAAAATTAATAATAATAAAAAAATAAAGATAATAATAGAATAACGTAAGTGGCGTAAAGTGTGTAATCTTATGTATATTAACAAGGTGTAATAGTGAAAAAATAGATATGGTACAGTAGCCAAATGATTATGAGAGCTAGAATGAAGAGTCATCAAAAACCAATGGTAATAATGATGATAACAATAATGTTGGCAAACAAAAGAACCTAAACAAAAAACTAAGTAATGGAATATATCTGCTAATGGGTACAATTTGTACTACTAGAACATTTGGGTTTATAATAAAAATAAGAATTAGAAATGGCGTGGGGGCAAGAAGAGAATATCTCAGACTTTCTATTAAGTAAGGGTACGCTAGAGAAAATAATAGAGTGTGTCTCAAGTATACAGAGATTACAAAACTTACTATGTGTAGAAAGGTGGTTAGAGCGTGCTACTAAACGCCAGTTAAGGCTATATGGTATATAAGCTCCCTTAAGATCCCAGATATAATGCGCTAAAGAGGTAGAATTCTTAAACCTAACATGTTTGAAGTTAGAGATATTAGAGTTAAACCTAGTCTTAAAAGTGTTTGAAGTAGATCCTATATACGTTCTATTAGAGGAATTAGTTATAACTTCGCAAGCGTAGACAATGTTCTTAGAGAGGCAGTTACCGTTTAGAGGGCAGTTAGCACTCACTCTACAATTGCACTTCCGGGTGTTATTGGTTGGCTCGAGTGGTGATGTATTACACGTAGGACCTCTATTAGATAAGGACTGTTCTGGTGGTAAAGCATTGTCAGATCCATTCAGACTAGTAGTATGTAGAGAGGAGAATCCATCCCTAATTTTCCTATTATCAGTGCTAGCTAAATGAGAACTAATATTAGGGGTGGTAGAGAATGAGAGTTTAATAACATTTTTATTAAAAATACCATGGTATTTATGAGAAGGGGGGACATTTTTCTCTAAGATAGTGAAGAAAGACATAGGGATATTAGTTGATACATCCTGATTATATGGCGGGTTGAAATAAGTATTTAATCGCCTTCTATTTTTATTTTTATTCTTACCGACCCTACCTCTATCAAATGTCCCACCGTCGAGACTAGGGTTACTATCAGGATTAGTTGAAGCCACATTCATAGAATCAGCCATAATTTCGTTATGTCTATTATAGTTTCTACCTCCAGTAGATCTGCTGTTGTCCGGAATCCCTTCAAGAGGATTAAGGCCAATGATAGGATCAGTAGGAGCAACATTATTAAAGTAAGATCCAGCAAAACCAACACCAATGCGTGAGCGCACAGGGGGTTCAACTTGTCTCCTAGAGGTATTATATTTGCTATTACGACTCCGGTGGGTTAACTTATGGGTGGGTTCAGATACACCTATATAAACTCTACGGTTACTATATTTGCTACTCCCATTCATGGCCATGTTATGTGATATAATGTTATTATTATTAAGAGTAAGCGGAGACTTTCTAAGGTTACTATTATTATAATTTATTTTACTAGAGTGACCTGAATTTGCTAGGGCATTATTGTAGTACTCCGCATGTTCATTAAATGTTCCTATGTCCTTAGAGAGTGTGGAAATCCTATTAGAAACGCCCTTAATTATAGAGTTTATCATAGACTTAGGGTGGTTAGAGTTGGGGCTAACATAAGAAAGAATTTCATTAGGCTTATGGAAGGGTTTAAAACTATTAGTGGCCAAGTCCAAAGTCACATCTAAAAAGTTAACCGCTCTATCATTTCTATCTATCGTGATTGAAAGGTTGTAGCTTTTAAAAAACTTATAAAGCTTCTTCTTATTATGTTCTACATTGTTGATGCTAGAGTTAATTACAAACAATGCATCTTCACGATATAGTCCGCCTACAAGGTGCGGGAAGGTAGCGTATAGTTCATTAAGGAGGAACAACCCAACAAGATCAGTAACCTGGGCCGAATCACTCGAACCCATTGTAACGTCGAAATTATTGGGCGTGTTTTTACGGATCCAAAATGTGTCCTCAAATTTAATAATAGTTTTACGGGCTGCTAGTATAATATCTACATGCGATCGTGTAAGGCTGGACACTCTCATGGCCAACATTAAGGCTTTATTGAGGAGGATGGGTGAAATTGATGTGTAGTAGGCATCAATATTGAATTGGATAAACTTATTAGATTCAAGTCTATTAATCTCATGTATATTGGGTAGATGTATTAGTATTATTTTCACTCTTATCATGCTTATTTTTATATTCAAACTTCTAATAGGGCTTAATCTGTGTAGTTGAATATAGATGTGTGTGTGTGTGTGTGTGTGTGTGCGCACATATATACATGTATATATTGTACCTTTTGATTTTTAATTTGTAATTTTAATGTTGGTAAAAGTATATTATTATAATGTATTATATTGTGTTATATATAATTCCTGCTCTATATAACCAAATTTGTTTAGATTTAGGTTAGTTGCTTTGGACTATATGTGTAATATGGTTCTTAATGTTATCTACATCCTTAGTTATTCTTATTATATATTTTTATTATTTTTATTTTTATTTTCATTTTTATTATCATATATTTTTGTAAGACTTTAGTGTATGTACACTCCATATTCTTCAGAGTTTCCGGCTTGTATCTGCCGATATTACTTCTTGTTGTTTTGATTGCCCTGATGAGTCCTTAATAGGACGAAACATTGTCGGCTAATAAAAACTTTTGATGTATTAAAGGATTCTTTGTTTTACTCTCTTAATATATATATATATATATATATATATATATATATATATATATATATATATATATATATATATATATATATATATATACATATTATAAATGTAAGCTATCGCCGTAGTTTGACTAAAGAAATTAAAGAAAATTATTTACCCTGATAGTATGGCTTAGAACCCTCGGAGAAATGGAAAAAGATGAGTATTGACGTCAATACTCATCTTTTTCCATTTCTCCGAGGGTTCTTAACCACACTATCAGGCTAAATAATTTTCTTTAATTTCTTTAGTCAAAATACGGCGATAGCTTACATTGATAATTTCAAACTCGCTCGCTGTTTCGAAAATATTCTTACTATATATATTTATATACAGGCAAAATTCCGTGATAACGAATACAATCATAACGAATACTTCAGTATAACGACATTTTAGGTCTATCTAGTTATAAAGTATTTTTCGTTTCAACGAATTTTTTTTATAGACCGTGAATTTCGTTATAGCGGCATTTCACTTTGTGTATATACAGTGAGAGAGAGATATGGAGAGAGGGAGAGTGGGAGAGAGAGAGAGAGAGAGAGAGAGAGAGAGAGAGAGAGAGAGAGAGAGAGAGAGAGAGAGAGAGAGAGAGAGAGAGAGAGAGAGAGAGAGAGAGAGAACACACCAGTTTGTTTTAATAATTGTTTCTACTTTAGGAAAACAAAGCCAGTAATTTGAAGGAGAGAGGGTAGGGAAAGTTGATTAAATCGACCGTCCGTCTATTATTGGTACTTTATTTTACCGACCACCGGAAAGATGAAAAGCAAAGTTAACCTCGGCGGGATTTGAACACAGAACATTAGAAGCCATAACTCTAAGCTACGAAGCATGTTATCCGACGCTCTACCGATACTGTCAATCCACCGCCCTGCCGTCTTGTAAAATTGTTTCTACTTTTGGCACAAGGCCAGCAAATACCCAGTGCATTACTGGTACTTTATTTTATCGACCCCGTAAGGATGAAAGGCAAAGTTAACCTTGGCAGGATTTGAACTCAGAATGGCAAGGGTCGTAACTCTATGTATCAAAGAATGGCGTCCGACACTTTACCGATGTTGCAAATGAAGCCAGTAATTGGAGGGGAGTGGAAAGTCAATTAAATCGACCTCAGTACGTTAGTTGTACTTTATTTTATCAACCCTTAAGGATGAAAGGCAAAGTTAACCTCGGAAGGATTTGAACTCAGACTGTAAAACGACCATAAAGGACCATAACTCTATGCTGCAAAGCATGGCATCAAGCCCCTAGGGATAGTGCCAATCCACCGCCCTCAAAGTGTATTTTAATAACGATAAACGATAGTATAGAACGGGTTCCTCTCTAAACGTTTCATGCAGCTAGGCTAGCATGAAGGAAAACATTTAGTAAGATGGTGGTCAGAGGCAACAAACGGCAGGTTTCAAGTATGTGTATCCGCCTCTCATGTACATGGACGTAAACATATCAACACACACACACATACAGAAACACAAACAGACATACACACACAAACACACAAACATACACACACAAACAAACATAAACACATACAAACACACACACACACAAACAAACACACGCACAACCATATACAGACACACTCAAATACACACACACAAACACAAACACAAAAACAAACACACACTCACATACAAACACAAACACACACACACAGACAAAAACACACACAAACACACACACACACAAACACACACACAAACAAAATCACACACAAAGACACAGACACAAACACACGTACATGGATTGTTATTGATTTTACTTTGCTCATCAAACCTTCAATTAGTTTTGTTTAGCATCCCACCGGATGTCCATAGACTCGTCCTGCTCACCAAGCAAGCTTGGCAGGTTTGACAGACACCAAAGGCCTAACCGTGCATACACACATGCACATACATACATACATACATACATACATACATACATACATACATACATACATACATACATACATACATACATACATACATACATACATACATACATACAAGATGGCTGCCCCCTCGTTATCGAGTATGGCCATTGCACGAGGAAAAAAAAAATAATAATAAATAAATAAAAAAAATAAATAAATAAATAAATATATATATATATATATATATATATATATATATATATATATATACATATACATATATATACATATATATATACACACATATATATACACACACACACATACATACACATATACACACACACATACACACACACACATACATTAATAACAATAATAATAATAATAATAATAACAACAATAATAATAACGACAACAACAATAATAATATACATATACATATATATATACACATACACGCACACACATAAGCATATCTATACACACACACACACGATAGCAACTAACAGCGCTGCGATCGAATATGGCTTTTTATGCCCAGCCAATGATCTAAAATGTCTTGCACAGAGTCGGCAACCAAAACATTCACTGGGAATAGTCGGCTGTGGTTGGAGTTTGTGTACTTTTGCATGTTGATACCTCCTGCTGATATACATTCTCTACCACATGTTTGGCAAGCATAATGAGTAGCATTCTCCAACAGCAGCCTGGTAGTCAACCACTGGTCTTACTTTATGACTGCGAAGATGACTTTCGAGTCCAGCTTTGCTTAGGCAGAGTCTCGCACAGACGCTGCATGTCAGCACCATAGGAGGACCCTCGCCGTCTGGAAGTGCAACAGCAATGCCCTTCCTCACATCCCGCTTTACTTTCTCGTATGCGATTCGAGATGCCTCAAAGGCATCTTTTCCCTCATATACAGTCTTTCTCCATTTATTACGATCAGCAGCAATATTTTCCCATGTATCAGCAGAGATGTTAGCGTCTTTCAGGGAGGCTTTCAAGGAATCCTTATACCTCTTTTTTGGTTTATGTGGCGGTCGTTTTCCTTTAACCAACTCTCCATAAAAGAGTTGTTTTGGGATTCTAGAATCCTTCATCCTGGCAAGGTGACCACTCCAACGGAGTCGTTGCTTAAGCACAAGATCTTCTATACTGTCACACAGAGAGCTTTCCAAAATCTCGACATCACAGATGTGGTCCCCCCCCCCCAGTGAACGCCATGGATCCGTCTGAGACACATCTGATGGAAACGCTCCAACATACATACATACATACATACATACATACATACATACATACATACATACATATATATATATATATATGTATGTGTGTGTGTGTGTGTGTGTGTGTGTGTGTGTGTGTGTGTGTGTGTGTGTGTGTGTGTGTGTGTGTGTGTGTGTGTGTGTGTGTGTGTGTGTGTGTGTGTTTACTTCTGCATTCAATCGGGGGTAACCACAGTAAGTAAGGGACTCAGTACAAAGGAGTGTATAAATATGTAATTTAGAAAGGCTTCTATAGGACTATAACTTTTTTATTCGGGAGAAATCATCAGAGCTTCTTGATGATTTCTCTGGAATGAAACAGTTCTAGTCCTGAAGAGGCCTTTCTACATTAAATATATATATATATATATATATATATATATATATATATATATATATATATATATATATATATATATATATATATATATAGTGGTAGAACACTGTAAGTTAATTTCCGTAGTGTAGAGCACTCAGTCCATGGGACGAGTTAGGTAGAAGTGGTTACACAACAGTTAGTTCACCATACCGAGAACAATTGTTTCACCGTAACGGATCCTCAGCTCGTAATGGACATGGTTATACGGAACGGGAAGGACAATCGTACGAACGCGCATACGCAGAAACGATCATTTCACAGACAGTACTAAAATGCGTGCGAGAGGTGTAAGGGGGATAACTGCGAAAGTCCGAAAAGTTTCCAGTTGATAAGAAAATTAGGATGCTGTATTTCAATCCGGAGCTTTGTAGTTACGTAAGAGGTGTTTCCAGACGTGTGGACAACGTGTGAAGAATTCATTTCTCGTGATAGGCAATCGCTATTGCATAATCTCTTTAGAATATTTATTCGTTCATCAATACATATTCCACACGACGGATTTCCCCTTGCGTATGGCTTGGACTTAGTGATGGCTTTCCATTGAATAGAGTAGTCTATGCTTGAGTCCTTGAGGGACCATACGTGGCTCGCGTGTTTCGTGGATGAACGTCTGTCCGGGTACCTAAAGGTCGACTGGTGGTTCAGGAAGCGTTCCTTAAATCGGCCCTCCGCCATACCCACATAGGATTCGACCTCCTGTGGTTGATTTGGTCGGTTGGAAGTGACCACAGCTTCATAAACTACAGCGGGTGTGTTGCATTGTTGTTGAAGAGGACAAGCTTCGGGCTTACGGCAAGAGCACCCTGGTGGGGTGTTGCTCTTAGGGCTGTTGGTGATGTGGGCCTTCATGTTGTTAGCGCTGGAGTATCCTAGTTTTACTTTATGTCGGTTAAAGATGAAGCGGTATTAATGACCTATGAGAAAGTGTCTATCTAAGAGGGCTAGAAATTGTTTGCCTACATTGGTTTTAACGTTGAGTGAGAAGGGAGGAGAGAACCAGATAGTTTGTCTATTGTTACGCTTTCTCTTCTTATTGCTGTTGTTGTTAGTGGGAGAGTAAGTGATAGGTTGCGAGAAGCCGCTGTTAGCTAACGCCGTGTTATAATAGGGTGCCGCCCTCTCAAAGATAGCCTTATTAGAGGAGAGGTTTGAGATTCTAGTACTGATATTATTTACGAAGTTTCTAAAAACAGTGGGAGGGTGGCATGAGTTGTTGTGAATGTAATTAAGATTTTAGTTTAGCTTATGGAAGGGTCTGTAGGTGTGTGTGAGAAAGTATAAATTCATGTCTAATAAATCTACGCTAGAGTGGTTGGTAGCTTCTGTTATCCTAAGTCCCAACTCATTGAAGGTAGAAGCTAAGTCTTTTTTAAACCGGTCGAGGTCGTGACCACTGTTATGGCTCGATAAGGTCAGTCCATCGTTCGGTATATTCCCGTGTGGAAGTATGGGAACCTAACACGTAATATGTCGAAAATAAATAGGCCACCCAGTCGCATACGTCAGCACTCTCAAACGATCCCATGGAGACGTCGAATAGGTCTGAAGATGTTGACTTCTTTGCCCAGGCTACTCCGTCGATGAAGAGGAGGGTTTTCCGGCAGTGATCGATGATTTTCCTGTCTAAACCAACCACCACTCGACCTTTAGGTACCCGGACAGACGTTCATCCACGAAACTCGCGAGCCACGTATGGTCCCTCAAGGACTCAAGTATAGATTACTCCATTCAATGGAAAGCCATCACTAAGTCCAAG
>OZ024744.1:73653492-73655992 GCA_964016885.1 Eledone cirrhosa | reverse complement strand
CTCGACGGGATTTGAACTCAGAACGTAAAGCGCCATAATAATATGGCCAACAATTTGGGGTGAGAGGAATATCGATTATATCGATCCAGTAAGGGTGAAAGGCAAACCTAACCTCAGTGGGATTTGAATTCAGAACATAAAGGGATGTAAGTCTATACCATAAAGTATGTTTGTCCGACACACTAGTTATACTGTGAATTCTACCGTCCCAGAACATACATAAATGGAATGAAGGGTGGCTATTGGAAAACGCTCTTGCTGGAGCTGTCATGCAGTGGTATCGAACTCGAGACCTTATTATATATACACGATGGCAGTGGATTGGCAGTATCGGTAGAGGGTCTGACGCCATGCTTTGCAGCAAAAAGTTACGGCCGTTTATGGTCTGACTTCAAATCCCGTCGAGGTTAACTTTTCCTTTCATCCTTACGGGGTTGATAAAATAAAGTACCAGTAATGCACTGAGAAAATTGCTGGCTTGTGCCAAAAGTAGAAACAATTATTACTTAGCAGTAATAATGATTTCTACTATAGGTACAAGGCCAGTAATTTGGGAGGAGGGGATTATTGGTACTTTATTTTATCGACCCCGTAAGGATGAAAGGCAAAGTTACTTCGGCGGGATTTGAACCCAGAAAGGCAAGGGCTGTAACTCTATGCGACAAAGCATGGCGTCCGACCCTCTACTGATACTGCCAATCCACCGCCTTATATATAGTAAATAATTGTTTCTACTTTTGGCACAAGGCCAGCAATTACCCAGTGTATTACTGGTACTTTATTTTATCGACCCCGTAAGGATGAAAGGCAAAGTCAACCTCGGCGGGATTATCGTTACTTTATATACAACAATAAATTGATATATACTATGTATAAATAGATATTATATTTATTTTTTTACTATATTTATATATATATATCATTTGATATTTAATATACTATTATATCATCTCTGCCGTCCCCTCACGCCCCAACACACCCCTAAGACCGTTTCAACGCTCCCGGATGGTGGTGGGGCCAATTTGAGAACATCTGGTTTATGTTCTTCAATGCTTTTATATGAGCCCTGTGTGGCTAATAAAGAAACCTTTGTTATTCTTATTATATATTTGTGTGTGTGTCTGTGTGTGTGTGTGTGTGTGTGTGTGTGTGTGTGTGTGTGTGTGTGTGTGTGTGTGTGTGTGTGTGTGTGTGTGAGAGAGAGAGAGAGAGAGAGAGAGAGAGAGAGAATATGTGCTTTCATCAGCAGGTAAAGAAATAAGAATGATAAAAGGAAAGAAACTGTTATCTGAATATGGAAATCTAAGAAAAACGTAAAATGGCTAAATGCCGTGAAATACCATGTCTCGCGGCGTAAAATGTTGAAACAAATCTGTACGAGTACATTTATATGTCTGCGTGTATGTGTGTGTGTGTGTTGAACGAATGCATGTATATAATCCGTATACTTATATGCGTTTGCAAGTAGCTTTATATAAATAAATATATATATATATATATATATATATATATATATATATATATATAAATGGAATAGAATGAAACGAAATTTCATTTCTCACTCTAGTACGGCACTTACTTAAAGGTATATATACACACACACACACATATATATATAGAGAGAGAGAACGAGTAGGACCCCGACGGCTGAGCTCAAGCCGTTTCGACGGCTAATTCTGGACTGACTAGTCCAGAATTAGCCGTCGAAACAGCTTGTGCTCAGCCGTCGGGGTCCTACTCGTTCCTATTACCCACTCTACTACCCTAAGTATTGAGTACTTTGGTGCGTTATGGTCCATTTGGTTCCTTACCACTTTTCCTTCGTTATATATATATATATATATATATATATATATATATATATATATATATATATATATATATATATATATATATATATATATATATACACTCACAGAATAAAAACCTACGAAAAGAAATACACATACACATTCACATGAACATACATGTATACAGCTATGTCGGAGCAAAATCTTTAATATATTTATATAAAGATCGATATATAATATAATGATCATGCGGCTCTATGGTCGCTCAGAGAATTTAAGTTAAACATCCAAGGCCTCAGAGCACTTGCACACTTACGAATATCATAGGCTACAACATATCTAATATTTTGCAGAGAACAATATAATCAAGCTAAAATATAGAGAGAATAAGTGTGATATTTACATAGTCACTAAGTTTTAATAAGACCTATATGGTACCATTTCATACAGCAAAAAATAATCAACATTGACCGTTGATTAACATCAATAAAGGTGAAGTTAAGAAGGCATCTTGTAATCCAAGTTAAGTAGGCATCTTGTAATCCAAGAAAAATATTAGATCCCATAGAACGAGAGGCTTGCCCTTGCTCAGGCTATATGCACAGTAAAAATAATTTGTTAACTTTCGATAGTATGAAGGTGGTAAATGGTAAGCTAGAAATAGCTCACGCACTAACACACAAAAATCTGCTCAACCAAATTAGGAGCAT
>OZ024744.1:73623492-73645992 GCA_964016885.1 Eledone cirrhosa | reverse complement strand
CTTATACAAACTGACCAAGAATGTATCGACGCTATCCCCGATATCATAGACATCGAGGAAGGACTCCAAGGCCACGGACAACTAAAGCACAATCATCAGTGGCGGAAACACCAATAGCTACATTTGAAGAAGCTACACCAGCAACAAAATTGCCTAAGAGGGCTCCACTAGCACCACCAACAGCCGTGGAGTACATACCTCTCCCAGACGCCACGGAATCCGACATGGAGTTTGAGGCGTGAGTGAAGTGCCAAACGGTCTGCCACAAAAAAAAAACAAGAAAGAAAAAACCCCTTAGATTCACCCTCTAAAAGCGAAGGCATACAAAGAGGGGTAAAGGCAGCAAGGAAACTTGCAGCAACAACACCACCATCACCACCACAAGCACCACTGACAACAACAACCACAACACCACCAGCATCACCAAAAACACCAACAACGCAAACACAACAAGACACACACACCAAACAGCAACAAGAAGAAAACAGCAACAAAATCTCCCCTCCCCCCCAAAAGTACACAGCCATAAACATGGCAAAAAAAGAATCATACAATATATAAAGCAACACACAGACATCACAGAAAAAAACTACTACACCCCACCAACACCAAGAACTCTCCCGACAAACATAAGCAGCATTGATATCAAAATAGAACAGTACAAACCTTTAAAACAAAAATTCCCCAACGCAGTTAGAGACTTCAGAGGGTCGGTTACCAAGAGGATATACATTGACATCTTCTTGGAAACACCCATGACCAGCCAAAGGGATGGTTCTACTGTCCCTTTACCACACGATCAAGGTAAGTGACCCTTTCTCACTTGCCCGTTTCTCATCCAACATGGCCGTACTCAGAATAGGCAGTATAAATGCACGTGGCTTGGGGTCATCTTGGAAGCAGGGTCACCTGCTCAACGACCTCAGGTCACTAAACATAGATGTGGTGGCCATCAGTGAAACCAGAATCTCCAAAGCACAAGCCTTCGCACCGATCTTCGGCGGCTACGTTGTATACACATCTCCCAGCCGTCCAGGATCGGGGGAGGAGGGTTTGCCGTCCTTTTTCGGAGAGGCTCATATCTCGCGATACGGGCCATCTTCCTAGACCCAGAAGGTAAGTCGGTGGTGCTGGATGTGACCGGCAGGAAGGCAATGCTTTCAGGCTAGTAGCCGTCTACGCCCCAATAGGGGCAGGACGGCCAGATTTCTTCAGACGTCTAGAGACCTTTCTTGGAACGTCCCGCTCTTTAGTGTTAGTGGGCGACTGGAATGGTATCTTGGATGCACGCTGGGATCGTGTGGGGCTAGTGGATAGGGGAGGAGGGTGCAAGAGCCTCACCAACCTGCTCAGACGTTTTGAACTGTCTGACAGGTATCGACTGGATCACCCGAATGTGCCAATGTGGACAAGGATAAACCGCATCGGGTCATCCAGTTCGTATCTCGATAGGGTATTCTGCAGAGAACTAGATAAGGCTAGTATAAGTTGTCCACAATTTAAAATAGTCGACTACACAGACCACAATTTTGTGATCTGTGAGATCGACATAGACAGACTTCATAGACAAGGGCCTGGTTACTGGAAGCTGAACGCGTCTTTCCCGGCGCGCAAAGACTACAGAGACCGGATTAGTGTATTAGTTAAGCGGGCGTTGACGGGAGCGATCGTCAACAACAGGTGGTGGTTCGCCCTGAAAAGGGCAATTAAAGTAGAGTCGATTAGGTTTAGCAAAGGAGTAGTGATAGAGGAAAATAGAGTAGAGGGAGAGCTAGTCAGAAAGCTAGAAGAGGCGTTTAGGACAGGCATCGCAACCGACGTGCTTGCGGCGAGATTGGCACTCGACCAATTCTTCAACGCAAAACACGAAAGCTGTGTTGTCAGAGCTAGAGCGCGTGCTCTGAAACATGAGGGGACAAAAGCCGTCCAATGGGCCCGGGTGGTAGAGGCGCGACATGGCAACAAAGCCACAATTCGATCTTTGTCTGACCAAAACGGGTGCGTGAAGCTCGAACCAACGGATGTGTGAAGCTTTTCAGCAGCACTTTGCTGAACTGTTCGGGAGTGGCGGCGCGCTGGATCGTGGCATGGACTTCAGTGCATACCTCGACAGACTGCCTCGGATCTCGACGACCGCAGCACAGTGTTGCGAAAAGCCAATAACAGCCGGTGAAATACGGGAAGAGATGGCTAACTGCACAAGGGGTAAATCGCCAGGTTTGGATGGTCTGCCCTACGAGCTTTATGCATTTATGCCAGACTTGTTCGGTAACCTCTTGGCAGACGTCTACTGCAACTGGCAGCAGAACGGGAGCATTCCCAGTTTTGTGAGCCGTGGAGCAGTGGCGCTGCTAAGAAAAGACCCGAACAAGGGGGTTGTTATCGATAATTTCAGGCTCATAACCCTGCTAAACGCAGAGTTCAAGATTTTGGCCAAGGTGTTAGCAGCGAGGCTGGCGCTTGTCGTCAAGGGTCTGGTGGGAGAGGCGCAGACATGCGCCATTCCGGACAGATCCATACACGACAACCTCCACCTCATGCGATACATCATAGAGAGGGTGGCTAAGGAACCTGGCACAGGTGGGAACCTGATCAACTTGGATCAATCCAAAGCATTCGATAGGGTCGACCATCAGTACCTGGCGGCGGTCCTCGAGGCAGCCGGTTTCGGGCCCGTTTTCAGGGGTTGGATCGCAGCAATGTACAGCGACATCTGCTCAGTTGTGAGCGTGAACGGTCACCTGTCGCCGCCGTTCAGCATCATGCGCTCAGTCCGCGAGGGTTGTCCCCTCTCGTCCCTCTTGTACGTATTGGCTCTCTAGCCGTTACTGCACAAACTGGGGGCGATGAGGGGCGTCCCACGCGAACTAAGATGCGGGAAAACCGAGTCGGTTTACGCTGACGACGTGACCGTGGTGGTGTCGACCATCACACACGTCCAGATGCTCGGCACCGCTCTCAAGGAATACGAAGCGGTGACAGGAGCAAAGATAAACCAGGAAAAGTCGGCGGGCTTTCAGCTCGGCACCTGGAGAGGCAAGTCCATGCCGTACGACAACGTCGCGGGGCTTTGGACGGACGGACCGGTTAAATTGCTCGGGGTCTCGTTCGGACAGGACCTCCAGATGGAGAAAAACTGGAACGAGGTGACAAGCAGGGTGGCCTCCCTCACCCAGAAATGGGCCGAGAGGAAGCTGTCCCTGAAAGGCCGGGCGGAGGTAGCGAATATGTACATTGCATCCGTCATCTGCTACCGCCTTACCGTCGTCCCTTGCTCCAGCCCAACTCTCACCAAAATGGAGCGCCTCCTCTTCCGCTTTTTGTGGAAGGGACGTGCTCCCATGGTTAGACGATCCATCTTCTGTCAACACCCGTTGCGTGGAGGACTGGGCATGCCATGGCTGATGATGCGCAAACATGCGCTGAGGCTGCGACATCTCTGGTCCTTCCTTGAAGGTAAACAGGTGTGGTCGCCGTTCGCCAGGAACGTTTTCCCACAGCTCGTCTCCTTGACGGAGCTACAGGCCTGGGTCAGAAAAAGACCTAGGGATAGCGCTTTGAAACTGAAATGTCTCCAGGCGCTCACTGCCCTCTGCCAGCTGGGCTCCAGTATCGGTGGAACATCCACCTCGGCGTTCTATAGAGGACTAGTGGAGGGGAAGAGCGATGAAATTCTCAGAGAGATCCTGGGCGTCGAAGAAGATCAGCTGTTTGCTCTCTTCCGGAGAACTTTCAGCCCAGGGCCTATGGATAACTTCCAAAAATCCCTGGCCTGCAGTGCTACCGAGGAGCTCTGCCGGTTCGAGATAAGCTCTACAGGCACGGAAGTGCCGTCAGCCGAGCCTGTCCGAGATGCGCGCAGAGCGACGAAACCGTCGTGCACGCACTCGTTCAGTGCCCGAGCATTGCTGACTTGTGGAGCTATGTCGAACAGTTGCTGTCGGGTGTGGGACTGATCCGGTAGTCGAGTGAGTCCATTGTGCAGATGGTCTCGCCGTCTTCCTTCGAGGAAGAAGGGTAGGCGGTTTTCATCTTCCTGTGGCTATGGCGAAAGAGATTGTGTGGTGGACAAGGTTAAAAGGGTTAAAGAGAGACCCTTTTCTCTTCGGCGAATCCTTAATTAACTTTTTCAAGTTTTACTTGAAGAGGAAAATCAGGGTGGAGAGGCAAGTGCTGCCTTCTAGCAAGTTTGTTGAATGTAGCGAGAATGGTCCGAGTGAACGGGACCGCACTGAATATACGTCTGTAGTTTGAGAGATGGAAAAATTGAGAGAGGGCCCTGCTGGTCAGGGTGGCCGTGGTCTTTTGTGTGGTTTTCGCCACGAGTAACCCTCGGAGGTTTCCCTCCTATTGGGGAATTTTTCATTGTTTCAATTTTCATTTTTATTGTTTATATATATGTTTCTATGTTTTTTTTTCTTTTCTTATATAAATAATAAAAATCTTTACACGCACAAAACCCACATCGTGCCGTCCTGTACCGTCATGTGCCGTCTGTAATGTTTTTCTTGATGTCAGCCCTTGTGGCTAATAAAGAAATCATTATTATTATTATTATTATTATTATTATTATTTGGTCAAGCTCTCACTGACATTTTTAAAGATTTACCTGGGAAGGAAGCTGACGATGGAGAGGATGATGCTCTCCTGTAAATTTGTCAAAAGTTGGGTGAAAACAATGAAAATGGCAAGAGTCAATGCATCTACTCTCAGCATATGTTTATGGATCAAACTATGACTGTTGGGAGAAGGCATTCCCCGTTGGTGATCAGTATTATCCATGATCTGTGGGCTCCCTTGATTGGCCTTGGGTAGGGGTAGGTACTCTTCTATCAGGAAAACTAAATACCTAAAGACAGAGAAGAAAAAAGAAAAAAATATAAAAAGAATTTAATCTACAAAAGAAAGCAACAGACAATAGATCCCTGACTGAGCAGTATATTTCAGCTTCACCCCCACAAACAGAATGGCATAGGTACTGTCGCGGAGAATGGCCAGCGACACTTGCTGCCACAGCCACCCTAAATTAGGAGCACTTTCCTTAGGAGAGATACAGTCTTCCGAACAGAGAGAGGACCGAGGACACCAGAGCGTACGACGGCAACTGATGCACACAGGAAGAGATTGGTAAAGCACCTGTATTAGGTATCTTCCTCTTCTCTACATTGTAGGCAGAGGTGCCTGGATCTGCGGCATAAGGGTCAAGGTTGGTGATGCAAAACGAGTCGTTGTACGTGACGTCCCAAATTAGGGATTTGCCTCACTCGAATGGGAACTGAATTATCCCGTCTGAGCGTTTACCATCAGCATGGCCAAGGCCAGCTAGCTCTGGTTGTGACAGGAAGCCGGCTGCGTTAAATTTCCTTCTGATTATGGCGTTCAGAGCGGCGTGTCGAGGGAACCGACCTGCGCTATGGTGGCAGGATAGCGGTTACAGACAGAACTTGTCAACAACGGAACCACAATGGCACTTGTGCGGCTCAAGCGTACGGAGACCGAAGTACTGGGCCACTCTTATGATACTGGTTAATGAGCAAGGCACCGAATTGAGCCATGTGCGACTGTACAGCTGGAAGACAGAACAGAGGCAGGAAAGGCGGTATTGGTCTAAGGAAGACTCGATCTGTTTGAAGGTTGACCTGTACATGATGTCATCCCAGTAGCATTGGAAATCTGCATGCCCGGGCACAGCGTGGCCTTCATCGATCTAATCGGTTAGAGCTGATCCTAGTTGCCAGTCAGCGCCAGGTTCTGCTGCATTGTGGAGGACCTCACTGAATGAGATTGAAGATAGGTAGGCTGGCAGTGATTGTTTAGAAGTAGCTGGGGGGTAGAGTTCACCGAATTTGACGGAGAGTGTTGCCAGTCGGCACTATCGAAACTAATATTGCAGATGAGTTCAGCACAGCGTCCGATGGTCGCATCGTGTTCGACACAGTAATTGTCGTGAGATTGACAACGCTTCGACATGTCTGCAGGCCTGGTGATCAGGCAATCACTTATGGTAAGTTTTGCCAACTGAAACCAGCGCTTCAACCCCCCCCTCCCCCCCCCCCCCAAAAAAAAAACACAATTAAAGCTACAACAATGTCGAGGCAAACAACACAAGACAAAAAGAACTTCAATAATTATCGCTCCACCAGCAATAAGCACAACCGTCTCACAGACAAAAGCAGTAATTGTTACAACTACATTCTGTTTGCTTTTTACGCGAACTTGAAATACGCGAATTCGCTTCAACGCGTCCTGAAAAAATATTATTCAATATTCTCTTTGCGCGAATAACGTGTTATAACGCGTGTGGTTTTTAATTTTTTTTTTTTTTTTTATTTATCAGAAAATTAGGCTTGAAATACGCGAATTTGCTTTACTTGTCTCGTTCACGAATGCATTTTCGCGAAAAAAGTGAACATGCTGTATAACGAAAACCACAGCGGCTACAGGGAAGCAAGAGAAAACAAACACAAGAGAAAAAAAAAAATCAAAATCAACCGCAACAGTGATCGCCACAAACAACGGCAAGAGACAAAAATACCATAACAAAACACGCTAATAACAGCAATAACAGAAGCAGAAACAAGAATAGCATCGTGAACAAGAGCCAAGAACACAATCACAAAAACCAAAAATGGCAGACGAAACCTTCAACTACGCAGTACACCGAATACAGAAAGTGGAGTTGAATAGACATTTCCCTATTATTCTATGCAAACTGAAAATTGTAAACTTCATGATCGATGTTGTTAGTTTCATCACACAACATTACAATTTCCCGCCTGTTAGCTTACAAAGAGACACTTTTTCGTGAAACATATCTGCTCACTACAGATTTCTAGAAAAATACCAAGATCCACATAACAGATGCAATGTGTCCGAACACGGAAGAGCCGAACTCGCACAGTCATCGCTTCCATCTCTCTCGCCCTCCCCATCTCTCTGTATTATGAGCAAATAGAGTCCCACATACTAGCCGCCCCACAGCCCCGGCGGACAGAATGCAGAAGGCGTTTCCCCGGAGGATGGTAAGGGAGATGGGCTGGAAGAGCCTGCGGCTGGCCAGATCAGCGCCTATGGTGGTAAGTGGGAAGGTAGCCCTAAGGCCAAGGACAAAAGAAGTCTCCACTGCCAAGGACACGACTGCAAACCCGTCGGAGAGCGACCGGTACGTGGAGTTGATAGATTTTGTTTTGATCTAGCTTTGGCTCACTTTCACATAATGGTTTAATCAACCAATATCTAAATAAATATTTTTCCTTTAGAATTATGTGTAAATAGCACGCAACGTATTTAATTGAATGTAATAAACAAATGTAGTTTAGTGTTAAATTGAAGCAATGAATTTGATTTAGTGGTTAGTTAGTTCTAACCATTGTGCATTCTGTCATTTTGATCAACGCTTCTATCTTCCTTATCTGTCTACACATCATTCTTTCCCACTCCCCCTCTCTCTCTCTCTCTCTCTCTCTCTCTCTCTCTCTCTCTATATATATATATATATATATATATATATATATATATATATATATATATATATGTGTGTGTGTGTGTGTGTGTGTGTGTGTGTGTATATATATATTCTATCTATGCCTCTCTATATAAATACATTTATATAGCAAGACAAATATGCTATCTGCAAGATAGCGGCTTCTCGCCATTGTATATATATATAAACAAGCTTAAGTGAGTTGATAATACAACCATATAAAGGCAAAGAAAATGGTAAACCTCAACATGATTTTATGGTCCACAACAAGATAGGTAATAAACAGTTCAGAGTTTAATCCAATGGGTAAATTTCCAATCACAGTAGTGTTATAATCTCACAGTAGTGTTATAATCTCACATTGCATATATATAAAAATAGAAGATTAAACAAGGTTTATTACTAAAGCATTTAATTGATTTACAAACGTTTCGTGAGACTAACAATAATGGATTTCCATTCCTGCAAGAATAACTCCTCAGAATCAATTAAATACAAATAAATATTTTACAACTTTTAATGTTCCAGTGAGAAAAAAAATAGCGAAGAACGTAAACAATAACATTCAAATATTTTTGGAAAACATTAAAATTTAAGGAAGGCTAAAGACGTTATTAAAAAAGTTTATCTTCTTTTCTTTGTTTTCTTTCGTCCTTCGATTTGTGATGTTATCACACACACAGTTCATTGCAGCAGAAATATTTATTTTTCTGTTGCACGATCCAGCATTTTAGAATAGTACTCCCAATTAAATTGCGCGAAACCATTTTGCTGATTTGAGAGCTGATGAGGGTAAAGATGTGTGTATGTAAACTTGTCTTGTACATCGCCTTTCTTTATTCCCTTCTTTCAGTCACTTCTGTGCCTCAGCGCACATCTCCTTGTCCCCCTCCCCATTCAATATTTTCTATATTTTATCTACCAGTCACATACCTTATGGATTGTCTCTCTGTTGACCACTGGTCGCTGGACTCTGTCCTCTGAGATATTTTTGCCCAACACTGTCTCTGACAGCATTTAGCTGATTTAGCGGCTGTTTTAGCAATGAGTTTTCTCAATTCTATATGTATGTATATATATATATATGTGTTTGAGTGTGTGTGAGTGTGTGTAAGTGTGTGTGTGTGTGTGTGTGTGTGTGTGTGTGTGTGCGTGTGCTTGTGTGTGTGTGTTTGTGTGCATGTGTGTGTGTGCGCGCATGTGTATGTATATATAGTCTTGTAGTAAATAGGTAGGTAAAAATAGGTTGAACAAGTCCTTAGAGCTAACGAAACGTACGTACCTGGTATGGCACCGTTGAAGTAACTGGCCTTAATAATTATATATATATATACACTTCAACCCTTACATCACTATACCGACACCCCTGAGAGCATTACCATCTGGCTACCATTTCCTTTTACCTACCAGCCTTCCATCTTTCTCCCCCAGAAGACGTCATCCACCGTCTCCAGTCGGATCTCTCCAACTCTCCCATTTCCAACTCCCCTTCTCTTCTGTTTTAAACCTGCACGCAATATTAGAAACCTTCTCGTCTGCAATTCTCTCCTTCCTTAAAACTCCTCTTCTTAATCCCATCCCTGCTCCCGATTCTGCTACCATACATGCAGCTTCATAACCCACACCATCACCCTCATCGGACCTAACAGTGGTATCGTTCATGCTAATGACTCTTTCCGCTTCACCTCCACAAGTCTCGTCAATGGCCTCCGGTGCACCCTATGAGCGGCCATATACATTGGTTAGACTGGCGGCCATCGACTCGCCATCTACTAGCCATCGAAAAATACTCCATTGCCTCCTTTCTCTCTAAAAGATACTTCCACAAACACCTGCATAAACACTCCACCGCACAACATACCCCTCCCATCTACCCCTGATTCAAAAGTCTCAGACACGGGAACCTCTACATCTCCAAGTGAGGATGAAGAGGGACTGCAAAGATCTAAAAAATAAAAAAGAGACAGAAAAAAACCCACAAAAAGAAAACCATCTACAGAAAACGCGCACACACCCAACACCACCATAAACATACCGCCACAAACAACGACCACACCAACAACACAATCACCAATATCACAACCAGACACTTCACTAACAAAACAAACACCCACACCACCACAATCACAAACCCCAACCACAAAAAGAAAACTACAAACAGAAACAGTACACATAAAAAACAAAACACATTACACATTCATAAAAACAACAAACAAAGAACTGGTGGAAACTGTCCGAAAGGACCCCACAATCCAAACGGAAGGGAAAACCTTCCCCACCAACAATCCATCTCCAAACCTCAAACTAATCAGGATAACAACCCTACATTACGAAACAATAGAAGGGAACTTCCCACATGATGCTAAAAAACCCTTAGTGGTGTCCTGTTAAAAGGATTCCCTCCGTCCCCAAATACCCCTAATCTGGACATGGAGATCGAACAACCCGTCCTCCCTAACACTTCTTCACCAACATGGCGACTATACAAGTTGGATGTTTGAATGTACGTGGACTGGGCATGCCCTGGAAACAGGGCCAGTTTTTAAATGATCTCAGGTCACACTGTATAGATGTGATAGCCAACCCCGTCTCCAGGATTCACGATAATCAGCAGCGTCAAAATGGAAAAATAGTTAACGTAAGATGTGGGAAAATAATTCAAACTCAATTCAAAAATATTCAGGATATAGATTCATCCACAGAATTTGGTGAAATCCAGGGAAAAATCAATAGAGCCTTAACTCAGAATAAAATAAAGTTTAAAATACTGGTGTTGTTTGGTCCAGTCGTTTGGCGGAAAGATTGTTACCTACATAAGGCCGTCAGCTTTATAGTATATATATATATATATATATAGGAGGTGAGTTTTATTGTAGTACAATAAAGCAATGCAGATATCGGATAAGAAGCACTCTACAGTTTGTAGGACTGGAGTATACATAATATATAAGATCAAAAGACGGTTAAAAGAGTTCCATGTATTTCATTATGCGCATTTCAGAAACAAATATCATCATGCAATAACATTTGTATTTTCATCAGATAAAATGTCTTCCTATCATCAGATAAAATAGGAAGACATGATATGAAGGTTAAAAAACATTTGTGGATAGTGCAGTTTAAAACTGCACTATCCACAAGTGTTTTTTAACCTTCATATCATGTCTTCCTATTTTATCTGATGAAAACACAAATGTTATTGCATGATGATATTTGTTTATGAAATGCGCATAATAAAATACATGGAACTATTTTAACCATCTTTTGATCTTATATATATATATATATATATATGCGACGGAAGAACTTTGATAGGCTATATATATATCTATACTATAAAGATGACGGCCTTCCGTAGGTAACAATCTTTCCGCCAAACGACTGGACCAAACAACACCAAATTTGGACCAGAATATAATTTTTTCCAAGTAAAAAAAAATAATGAGGGTATTTTCGTCTACTGAATTTTGTTAAAAGATTAATGACGTTATTTAAATATTCACTTCTTTAAAATTTTAAATGTCAACACTTCCGGTTATAAGCCATTCCTCACTTTATCTTCTGACGTCGCAAAACATTCCCCTCTTTTTCTTAGTCCGTCTTTTTAGATAGATACAGAGCATTAGATAACGTTTTTCGAAATATTTACATCTGCGTTCACAGACGGATTTTTTTAGTAAAGGGTAGAAGCAGCGATTCTTTGCTTAAACTTTAATCTGTTATTTTAATATATATATTCCTGTATAGATATTTTTGCATACAGAAAAACAAAAATGTATTTATATCACGAAAGCGCAGACGGCTTATCGTCATTGTTACAGTTCGAGGTTAGAGAACCACAGTCTTTCCAAGATCTGAGAACCATCAATGGCCATCAATGTTCCATTTTCCGTTTGGCTTGCCAGATGCGTGGTATGTTACATAATGACAGTAATTGGCACCTCTCCCTGCAAGAAGCAGCAGCTTCTAAAGTCCCTTCTTAACTGCGAACACCTTTTGCTACTATGCTGCACAACTGAATTCTCGCCGACCCTCTCGCACTGTGGAATAACCACCGTGAAAGACTAGCTGAGGACATCCTCCACCGCACACGCAGACACAATCCAAACGTAACATACTATGTCGTTTTCAATGAGGCGCTCATTTGTCTTGAAAACAGTGTCCTGGGGTTTGGTGGTAGGCCTCTAAGTCACTACAGCTTACCTGCTCCTGACAGGTGTGTTCAGAGGTCAACGTCTACAGAGCTTCTCCGCGAGACGAACTCAATTGTATGTAGGATGCTCTAAGGTGAGCTGGCCAAACAATCTCTTTATCTTTGCTCAGGAGGGCCGAACAAAAATATTGTATACTCTGAGGCTCTAACAAAGTAATTTAAATATTTTCTGTTACTTGGAATTTCCATTATGGTTGTACAAATTATTGTTTGTTAAAAAATGTGTTCTCTGTTCAGCCTTTATTGTTGTAACTATCAATTTTCTTTAACGTACTGGCTGCTGAACAGGGGAATCCTAAAAACTGTTCAAACCCAACATCAGAGCACGTTAACCCCACCCCCTTCGCTGACTTGAGAGGGCGTGCAGTATCTTTGCACTGGAGTGTAGGGGGATTCCTGAAAAGATAAAATGCCGGTACACCTAGCCCGGCGCCAGCGGGACGGCCAACTAGTATATATTTATAACTGTATTTTTAACCGTTGGTCAATCAATGATAAACATTGATTGCCAAATGAATTAACTATGGAGATATAAATCTAGTCAACTTCACTTCTTTATCTAACTACATACACTATCTGAACACTAAGAATAGACCATACTTCAATGGGAACTAATAGATAAGGCCGCATCGTATAAACCACCGAATAAATTATGTAACCTCTGTCTTCTAGAGACCCGCATTATAATCTATTCTAAGTTAAACCTCTTAAATAGAAAATCGGAAATTTCTTCCATGTGCCAACACTACCATCGACACTTTTTCTACAACTTTAAACCTAACTGCTAGTATATAACAATGTCAGATCTGGATTCCTCACCATCATAACACTTTACCTCTAGGTCTTATCAGCATATAATTACCCCCACAGCATCACATTCTATAAACAGCTCATTCCTCTACTTACCTCCTATTTATCTCAAATCTTAGACTCTACAATAACTATTAGGAATAAACATAAAGTTACCATCAGTTAATATAACTACTCTAGCTTACTAATATTTTATTCATTTAATTAATATATGGGTAGATAGTAATAAAATGAGACCTTTAGATTGTATTTAAAATTAAATATATAAATACATAGCATTATATATAAGGATTCACTTATAATATAATACTTTGTATATTAACACATGGAATTTAACTAATAGGAGCTGTAAACAACTATACACTTTTTCTATTATATACAAATTAACCGCCAATTGCCCCCCCCCCCCTTTCGCATTAGCTCCCCTTAATATAGATCTCAAATTCACTTCTTGAAATTAAACCGTTAGACAGATCACTCTAGAACAACTCGAACCCTGGATAAGATTGTAATAGGACCAATATACAATCCACAGCTGTAGCTACTAAAATATAACCACTGTAATGGAAAGGAAAACCTTAATATTAATACTCACAACACATGTATATTTGAACATTACCGGAACAATTATCACATTACATCCACCATAAACTTCATAGAAACTGCTTTTCATACCCAAGCATCTCTGTCTGCTTAATATGCTTTTAAACCTGCATTGTATTATGTGATACCTTTGCCATACTGTGAGATATATATGCCGAGTACCATTGCTTGTTTCCTACCGGGTTATTCTGTACATGCCTAACACATTTGCACTCTTTCTATACGCTTGCATATGTACTGCTAATGTCCTCGTTTTGCGAGTAACTTTCTGCTTTAATTCCTTTATAATTGTTATATTATTCTTTTATAATCTTTGTCGCATCCACTGATACTGACCACATCATCTCCACTCTGTAAATATGACACTGTTAATGACAACAGTAATATCTATGTATCTTTACGATTGTTCTGTGGAATAGGAAGTTAATTATATGGCTAAACTTTCCTAGTGCTTCGATGACACCAAACGAAAGTTTGGAAGAAACGATTGTCAGCAATGAGATGTTTTGAACACAGTTTTGATTATTCTGTAACTTATATTCCTGCTCTATAAAACATCTGACGTATTTACATTGAGTTATTTTTCTTACTGGTAATAAGGTAGTAATGAATTACTGACCTTTCCTGTTTATAATTATATATAGTGTATATATAAGTATAAATAATATTATTATTATTATCTATATATATATATATACACATTAACATATATTCATACATACATACATACATACATACATACATACATACATACATACATACATACATACATACATACATACATACATACATACATACATACATACATACATACATGTACAAAACCATGAGTATACCACCAGTACATCAAACTAACCATAATATCTCCTCTGATACAGGATTCACGAAAAGTTGTAACTGTAGAAACAAAGCAAACTGCCCATTAAAAGGAAATTGCCTTGTTAATAACATAGTATATAAATGTAAAGTTAACACTAAGGACTCAATTTATTCATATATAGGAGCTACCTCTAACCAATTTAAAGTAAGATTTAATACCCACAAACATAGTTTTAAAAATGCCGCATTAGCTAATACATCTCTAGCTGAAATAATTAATGATTATAGAAAGAGGAATATAGATTATGACCTGACCTGGAGTGTACTCAAAAAAGCCACCCCTTATCAAAATAATAGATATGAATGTAGATTGTGTTCCCAAGAACTTTTTGAAATAATGAAATCTAAGGATATCCTATTAAATAAGCGACAGGAATTAATAATATCGTGTAATCATAAACTGAGAAAAAACTTTAAATATTATGAACCTAATTAATATACATTTTAGAAATTAATATAAACATTTTTTTTTTATTTAGTTAACCTATAATTAATATTCTACTACTGATGAACTACATAATTTTACTTTCCTTCTTACAACTATCTTTTCCTAAAATTGATACCGTAAACATATATAATGTTTTAATTTCAGGTTATGATTCTATGTTCCTTGAAATCTCTATATATTTATTATTTCTCACTAATAAATTTAACCCCCCCCCCCCCCAATAATTATATATATATATATATATATATATATATATATATATATATATATATATATATTCTTTTTATATTTTTTTAATTTCCCCTCGTCTTTAACAGCACTCTTCAATTACATCTAACTCTTATTTATCATATCTATATGCATTAATATAATTTTATCAATATAAATATACCCATCAATTAAATTAATTTATATTCTTTTCATAGATGTAAATTCCATATATATTTTTTTCACTAACACTTTTATCGTAAAATTTTAGTCTCCTTAGATATTTACATTGGCATTATTCTTTTATAACAGCAACTTCTCGTGTACCTTTTACTGACCTGACCTAATTTCACCCCTAAAATAACCTTTTCATTCTTCATACTCCTTCCATTCAAAACTGAAATCTGCCTTCTTCTACCCTAAAATAAACTTCCATTACTACTATTTTACCATTTGACCAATTATTACCTTTCTATTGGTCAATTCAAAACCTGTTCCCAAACAGACCTACTATATTAAATCTTTGTTGGTTTTATTCAATGAACAAATATAATTATTTCTGAGGTCAGCATATGACCTATTTTCATCCCTAAAATAATTTTTCATTCATAATATTCTTTCCATCCAAAACTGAAATCTACCTTCCTCTACCCATAAATTAAGGTTCTTTTACTACTATTTTACCATCTTGACCTTCACTATCTTTCTATTGGTCAATTCAAAACCTGTTCCCAAACAGACCTATTGTATTAAATCTTTGTTGGTTTTTTTCAATAAACAAATATCATTATTTCTGAAGACAGCATATATATGTGTAGGTATGTATATTCCTTCTGATAGTTTGTAAAATTTTTAGATAGATCTATAGGATATGCATACCAACTCTAACATATATATCCTAGAAACGATTGTAAAATGATGAATTGCTTAATATAAGGAACTGTTTCTTTGTTTATTCATTATTTTATTAATTATATATATATATATATATATATATATATACGGATACATACATACATGATGGCTGCAAACTCTGCTAAGAGTACTGCAATTGCTTGTCAGGTTATAGAGTTTGGTGCACTTTTTTAGGCTACGGCTAGTCACACAAACCTGTAACAGACCCTGAACAAGCAATGCCTGTGCTTTGAAGGTTTCTTAAGTGGGGAAAGGCCTTTCACTTCATCAATCCCACGTTCTGAGCATCGCAAACACTACCCGAAAAGGAGAACTGGCTCACATTATCGGATTTTTCAGAGTTTCGCGTGCTACTGGTAACATGTAACCCAGTACAACCTGTCTCATGGTCGGGTCGTCGGCAACTAAATCGGCAACCCCACCAAGCTAGCTTGGTGTGTGTGGGGGGGGGGGGATATTTGGACACCCTTCGGGATGAAATACACGACCTGACAAAGGACGGAGGAAATCAGCAGAGTCAACGACCATCTAAATAGTACTTTTTATTTTAACTTGGGAGAGATAGGCTCCCAGTTGTTGTCACATACATACATACATACACACATACATACATATTACATGGTGGCTGCCAACTCATTTTCGAGTAAGGCCACTACTTTATATCCATGTAGGAGAACCCCTATCGATGCGCTGAACGAGTGTGACTTTTAAGTCCAGCCAGCGACTTGAAAACTCTGGTACAAACACTACACTTGTGACAATTATTGATACATAGTGCTGGGCCCATGGTACTATGTGACGACAAGTGCAGAGAGATCTCCAGATATAAAGCAATGCCTGTGCCGTGAAACTTTTATAGTGAGCAAAGGCACTGCACAAAGCCAGTCCCACTCTCTTAACCAAGATGATATTTACCAAAAAGAAGAACAAGTCAACATCATTGGATACCATCAGGCTTGCAGGTGTTATATCAGAGTTTTCCTTCTCCTAGAATTCTGCCTTGACAAAGGCTAAGGGGTCATCTCTCCCGGTGATTTTGGATGGCCATTGACTCTTAAGAGCTCCTTTGCCATTTGACAGGTTTTGATTTTAGTCCTGCAGGATGTCCAAAGTCACCCTCCTCACCAAGAAACCTTGGTGGGGTTGCCAGTTTAGTCGCCAACGACCCGACCATCAGACAGGTTGTACTGGGATACATGTTACCAGTAGTACGAACATACATATATACAAACATATATAGATACATACATACATACATATATACATATACATACATACACATACACATACATACATACATACATACATACATACATACATACATACATACATACATACATACATACATACATACATACATACATGGTGCCTGCCAACTCGTTTTCGAGTACGGCCACTACTTTATATCCATGTAGGAGAACCCCCACCGATGCGCTGAACGAGTGTGACTTTTAAGTCCAGCCAGCGACTTGAAAACTCTGGTACAAACACTACACTTGTGACAATTATTGACACATAGTGCTGGGCTCATGGTACCATGTGACGACAAGTGCAGAGAGATCTCCAGATATAAAGCAATGCCTGTGCCGTGAAGCTTTTATAGTGAGCAAAGGCACTGCACAAAGCCAGTCCCACTCTCTTAACCAAGATGCTATTTACCAAAAAGAAGCACAAGTCAACATCATTGGATACCATCATGTTTGCAGGTGTTATATCAGTGTTTTCCTTCTAAGGAGCTCTTAAGAGTCAATGGCCATCCAAAATCACCGGGCGAGATGACCCTTTAGCCTTTGACATACATACATACATAGTTACGAGTCGGCATGGATATTTATGAAACAGAAAAGGGACATAGTTACATAAGACGAACAAACAAATGCATCGTTGCCTCATTAACCATGTTCACACACACCAACACATACACACATACATATACACGCACACACACACACACACCGCCACATTGATAACTACACACATACATACTCACGAGCATATATAACAACATAAATACACATAAAACAAAAGACATACACATAACCACATACATCCGCATAAGCGCATGTACATATAGAGCATAAATATATATATACACACACACACACGCACATGCACTGAATATAAATCTACACACATACAAACACACAGACGCCGAACATCCATAATAGATGCATTCACATACTCTCTCTCTCTCACACACACACGCTCACACACAAACACACACACACACACACACACACACGTATATATATATATACACAGAGTATAATCATAAGCACACACTCACAGAATATATATACATGCATAAAACACTAACACTTGTGGCCAACGTCGCCCTGTGCTTAAGCACACGTAAGCAGAATGGAAAATCCGGCACTGCACAGACACGTGTACCCTGAGAATAATTCTCAAGAATATTCAATTCAGTATGACATAGTGACAGATAAATCTAGCTCTTTGATTTTTAGATTTCCTTTGCAACTGAACCAAGACTCCTCAGTTGGTATGCGAAGTCTAAACGGCGATTTGATCAAGCAAGTTGACGACTTCAAATACCTGGGTAGCTATATCGCCTCCACAGAAAAGGATGTTAACATCAGACTGGGAAAAGCCTGGGGAGCATTGAATGCAATGGAAATCAAACCTGCCGAAAAGGAATTTCTTCAGAGCTGCTGTGGAATCTATGCTTGTTTATGGCTCTGTCACTTGGACGCTAACGTCGAAACTTGAGAAAGAGCTAGACGGGGCATACACACGTATGCCCCGTGCTGCTTTAAATGTGTCTTGGAGGGAACACCCAACAAATAAGGATCTCTATGGCAATATACCACCTATCAGCAGGTCAATACGTGGACAGAGACTCAGATTTGCTGGCCACTGTTGGCGCAGCAAGGAAGAAATAGCAGGTGATGTATTGTTATGGAGTCCATCTCATTGAGCAAGAAACGCTGGTCGTCCCAAGAAGACATACGTCAAGCAACTTGAGGACGATACAGGATGCCCTGCGGAAGAACTGGCAAACGCTATGAGAGACAGATATTGATGGAGGAAACGTGTCGTAGAAAGCCGAGCAAGCTCGACCTGATGATGATGATGATGATTTATAGATGACGGTCTTCCACAAATGTCCATATATCTACTTCATTGGTTACGGCAAGGGTCAACTCCAAGGTAATATTAAATGATATTTACCACAGGATATCATGTAGTGTGATCGAACTCGGAACCTAATTATTTAAAGTTAAATTTCTTGGCAATTTGGATATCCAGCTTCCACCCGCACAGACACACACGAAAACACACACATACACAATCACACACATATACTAACAAACATATATACAAACATACACATACAGACACACACAAACACACATACACAAAAACATACTCATACACACAAACACACACATACTCACACATATACACATACCCACGAAACACACACACACACAAACACATATTCACAAACACACTCACACAAATACATAAACGTACACACACACAAACGCAAAAACATACACATATTCACACACAACACACACAAATACACACACAAACACAAATCATATACACTCACAGGTAGAAACACACACATATACACACGAACACACTCACACATACATACACATGCACACTAACACACATACACAAAAAACACAAATACACTTACACACACTCAAACCCACAAACACACACAATAACACACACACACTCAAACACAAACACACACACACAGACACTGACCCACACACAAACACACACACATACACACAAACACGCATAAATACAACCACACACGCAAAAACACACACACATACATACGCGTATACACCCACAAACACACACATACACTAACACAAACATAAACTCACACACAAACACGCACATACACACACAGACACTCACACTTGAACACACATAAACACACACACACAAACACGCATACACACATACAAACACAACCACTCACACACAAACACATAAACACATACACTTGCATATACACACATACAAGTACACGGATACACGCGCACACATACATATACACACAAGCACACGCACAAACACACACACATACACACAAACACTCACACGCAAACACACACACAAACATACTCACACATACATACACTTGTACACACATACACACTAACACACAATCACACAAACACGCACTTACACACACACACAAACACACATAAACATACATAAACACACACACAAACACAAACGCACAAACGCACAAACACATACACAAACACACTCACACACATACACACAGACACACAGACACACACAAACTCATATGCCTGCTTATATACAGAAAATTACGCTGGCACACACACAACCACAAACACACACACACACACATACACATACACACACACGCATACACACACACACACACATACACACAAAAACACACACACAAACACAAAAAACGTATATGCACAAAAGTGCACGCATACACACACACATGCACAAACACACACAAACACACACATAAACACAAACAACTCCTTATACACACAAAAGTACACGCATACACACACACATACGCGCACACACACGCACACACAAACACACACACACAGGAACACACACACGCACACACATAAACAAAAAAACTCCTTATACGCACAAAAGTGCACGCATACACACACACACAAACACGCACACATGCACACACACACACACAAACACAAAAAACTCATTATACGCACAAAAGAGCACGCATACACACACACACACACAAACACAAACACATAAACACATAAACACAAAAAAAACTCCTTATACACACAAAAGTACACGCATACACACACACGCACACACACACATAAACACACACACACATAAACACACACACACACATGCACACACACATAACTCCTTATACACACAAAAGTACACGCACACACACACACACACAAACTCACACAAACACATAAACACAAAAAACTCATACGCACAAAAGTGCACACACACACACACACACACACACACACACACACACACACACACACACACACACACACACACCTGCTTATACACACAAAAGTACATACACACACATATATATATACACACTCAAACAAATGAATTTTTTTGTCTGAAAGAAGCCATATGGTGTGTTGGTAACTGTTGCACCAATAGCGTACAATTATTAGATAAGTTCGGTGTATACTGTTAGAGACGTGTGCATCGTTGTCCATAGTTGATTCGCAACACAACACAAACTAACTGTGAGTGACATCGTTATAAAATACAACTTGCGGACAACTACAGCATGCCTTGCGGACACACATGCCTCTATTGTTCTGTAATTACGGTGGACAGCGGCTGGTGTTTTCCTGAATACATACATAAATACATACATACATATATATATACATACATACACACACAGGCACACAGACACACACACACACACACATACACACACACACTCACATATACACACAGATCCAGACTTCTCCAGCGGCAAAGAAGCATATATACAAACACACATATATATATATATATATATATACAGTACATGCATTCTATCTATCTATCTATCTATCTATCTATCTATCTATATATCAGTATCTCACTTCTATCTCTGTCCGTCACTCTCACGCTCTCTCTCCCCCTCTTTCACTCTCTCGCTCTCTCGCTCTCTCGCTCTCCCCCCCCCCCTCTCTCTCTCTCTCTCTCTCTCTCTCTCTCTCTCTCTCTCTCTCTCTTATGTATATATATATATATATATTTATAATAATATATAAGATCAAAAGATGGTTAAAAGAGTTCCATGTATTTTATTATGCGCATTTCAAAAACAAATATCATCATGCAATAACATTTGCGTTTTCGTCAGATAAAATAGGGAGACATGATATGAAGGTTAAAACACACTTGTGAATAGTGCAGATTTAAATCAACATATGAATAGTAGTTTTAGATTGATGTGTGATATTGGAAAAAAAAAATTGAGTGGGGGGGGGGGGGAGGTTGGGAAGGATGAAAAAGAGGAGGAGATGAGAGTAAAAAGTGGAGGGGGGGTATAATGAGGAAGGATGAGATAGGAGGAAAGACGGGTGATAGAAAGAGAGAGATAGCTTTTATTGTTTTAAAACTGCACTATTCACAAGTGTGTTTTAACCTTCATATCATGTCTCCCTATTTTATCTGACGAAAACGCAAATGCTATTGCATGATGATATTTGTTTTTGAAATGCGCATAATAAAATACATGGAACTTTTTTAACCATCTTTTGATCTTATATATTATTATTTATACTCCAGTCCTACAAACTGTAGAGTGCTACTTATCCGATATCTGCATTGCTTTATAAAACTCACCTCCTACGTATATATATTTATATATGTATATATATATATATATATATATATATATATATATATATATATATATATATATATATATATATATATATATATATATATACACACTACACATCTATATATATATATATAGAAGTGGTTACACAACAGTTAGTTTCACAACAGTTAGTTTACCATTCCGAGAACAATTGTTTCACCTTAGCGGATCCTCAGCCCGTAATGGACATGTTTATATGGAACAGGAAGGACAACCATACGAACGCGCATACGCAGAAGCGATCACTTCACACAGGCAATACTAAATTGCGTGCGAGAGGTGTAAGGGAGATAACTGCGAAAGTCCGAAAGTTTCTAGTTTTAGGATGTTGTAATTCAATCCGGAATTTTGTAGTTATGAAAAAGATGTTTCAGACGTGTGGACAACGTGGGAATAATTCATTTCTCGTGTTTAGGCATCTATTGCGTAATCTATTCATAGTCACGATGATTCTCTTGCGTATGACTTGACTATGATTGCTTCATGATATATATAGTCCGGGCTGAAGATCCGCTACGGTGAAACAATTGTTCTCCGTATGGTGTTACTACTTC
>OZ024744.1:73593809-73623292 GCA_964016885.1 Eledone cirrhosa | reverse complement strand
CATTCATGTATATGTGTGTGTCCGCATGTATCTGTGTGTTTCTAAATATATATATATATATATATATATATATATATATATATATATATATATATATATATATATATATATATATATATGTATATATACATATATTGGAAAGTGTGTGAGGTCATTGGTACAGTTAGGTATACATGAAAAAAAGGAAAAGAATGACTTCACTTGTAGTGTTAAAAAATGTAT
Organism: Eledone cirrhosa; assembly: GCA_964016885.1. NCBI lineage: Eukaryota > Metazoa > Mollusca > Cephalopoda > Octopoda > Eledonidae > Eledone > Eledone cirrhosa. The sequence continues at coordinate 73,623,070 of OZ024744.1, read as the reverse complement.
GGTTTAATATTATAATATAATATAATACGGCCCTTGCCATTCTCAGTTCAAATCCCGCCGAGGTTAACTTTCCCTTTCATCCTTACGGGGTCGATAAAATAAAGTACCAGTAATACACTGGTAAATTGCTGGTCTTGTGCCTAAAGTAGAAACAATTATATTATATTATATTATAACATTAAATCATAAATTTTTTAACATTACAAGTGACGTCATTCTTTTCCTTTTTTTATGTATACATATATATATATATATATACATATCGATGTACGTGTGTATATGTATATATGTATATAAATATATATATGTGCGCGTGTGTGTGTGAGAGAGAGAGCGGGGGGGGGGGATGCGTGTTTGAGTGCGTGCCTAAACAGACCTGATTTCTTAAAGAATTTTTTTTTTTACTTCGTTTCTACCACATCTCACTCCCTTTTATCTTTCTATTCTTCTTTAATATCTAATTCTATTTTCTGATAAAAGACTAGTGTCCGAAACGTTAAAGCTCTTTTTCTACTATATCAAGATGTTGAGTGTGTATATATGTGCGTGTGCGTGTACTTTTGTGTGTATAAGCAGGTGTTTGTGTGTGTGTGTGTGTGTGTGTGTGTGTGTGTGTGTGTGTGTGTGTGTGTGTGTGTGTGTGTGTGTGTGTGTGTGTGTGTGTGTGTGTGTGTGTGTGTGCGTGTGTATAAGGGTATGTATGTGTGAGTGTGTTTGTGTAATAAATAGAAGAGGTGACAGTACGCACCCTTGGCAGTGTCCGACTCCCACATTGAATGGTTTCGATTTAACACTGAGTGCTTCATAGCTGGAATGAAAATTAGTGCTACGAAAACTGAGGCACCCGTCCTCTCAAAGAAGTTTGCGCAATGTAAGTAGGTCGAAAATCCAAGTATCTCGAGGGGGGGGGTTCGTGCGTGTTGGAAGGCAGGAGACTGAATTAGGTGCAATAATTACAAACGCTGGTGCAGTAATGCACGAGCTTCAGCGTTCAGTAGTCAGGGGAAGGGGAAGCGAAGTAAGCGTAAGGGCCAAACTCGCTGCCTTCAATCCGGTTTTTGTCTCAACCCTTACCTATGGTCGTGAATCTTGCGTAATGACCGAAAGATTACGATCGTGAATACAAGCGACCGAAATGGGATTCTTCCGAAGGATCTGTGGAGTAACGTTACTCGATAGAGTGCATAGCTCGGAGATTAGAGAGTCACTCCAGGTAGCACCGTTACTTCTCCGAATTGAGAGATTACAGCTCCGATGCAACGGGCATGTGGTTGAAATGTCTCAGGAAAGAATCGCTACAGATTTTACGGCCAAAACCAATCGGCAAGAGACCCAGGGGTAGACTCCAAGCAGGATGGTTGGATAATATCCATGAGCTTGGCTGATCTCGCTAAGGGAGCCAGCTGGATCAGTTGGAGACTGTTACTTCTGACAGGACCCACTGGCAAGAGTTTTTAAGGAGTTTGCTCCCACGACCCTCTCAGGAGTAAGTGGGCGAAGAAGATATATATATTCACGTACATATATACACATATATGTATGATGAGAGTGTGTGTGTGTTTGGATGTGTTTGCATATATATATATATGTATTCACGCTGACATACATTGAATGCGCGCGCACACGCGCACACATATGGTAGCAGAATATTGAAAACGAGTTTCTTATTGTGTGTGTGTGTATGCATGTGTGCGTGCGTATATTGTCTTCCTTTCTTATTGCGAGGACAATAGATGTATATAAGCAACCAGTCAACACAAACCATGACAGGTTGCAACAACACAACGTCTTAGTAGTAGTAGTAGTAGTAGTAGTAGTAGTAGTAGTAGTAGTAGTAGTAGTAGTAGTAGTAGTAGTAGTAGTAGTAGTAGTAGTAGTAGAGGTGATGGCGGTGGTGGTGGTAGAAGAAGAAGAAGAAGAAGAAGAAGAAGAAGAAGAAGAAGAAGAAGAAGAAGAAGAAGAAGAAGAAGAAGAAGAAGAAGAAGAAGAAGAAGAAGAAGAAGAAGAGAAGAAGAAGAAGAAGAAGAAATATGCAAATGAGTGAGCCTCCACATGGTGGGCCGACCTGTTAGAAATAGTAAGAAACTCTGCCTCATCAAATACGTTGCAATTAGGCCCAATGGTTTTCTTTTTTTATCTCATATTCATTTTTTGTTTTTATTTTTGTTATATATTTCTTTAATGTCTGGGTTTAATAATAATTGTTTCTACATTTGGCACAAGGCCAGCAATTACACCAGTGCATTACTGGTACTTTATTTTACCGAACCCGTAAGGATGAAAGGCAAAGTTAACCTCGGCGGGATTTTAACTCAGACCGTAAAGGGCCACACCTCTATGCTGCAAAGTATGGTGTCTGACGCTCTACCGATATTGTCAAATAACAAGAAGATACGCGTAGTCCTATATATGAGAAGGACTTGGTAGCCACGAGTGTCCGGTTATAATTTATTCCATCTTAGCGTAGTCCTATAGATCAACAAGATGGACTTCTTGGTAACCTCGAGCCTCCAGTTATGATTTCTTCCATCTCCCCGGCATCCTAGCAAAAGTCTTGCCTTGACCACTATATATATATATATATATATATATATATATATATAAAATTAGAAATTTAAGCTATCACCGTATTTTTGACTAAAGTAATTTTTTAGCCTGATAGTGGGGTTTAGAACCCTCAGAGAAATGGAAAAAGATGAATATTGACGTACATGGAAGTCGAACCCACATCTTTGGTTATCCAGACCACTGTGCTACCATTACACCAAAACATCATGTTCAATGGAGGGAGATGGGTGAAGTGTTGGTGTAATGGTAGCACAGTGGTCTGGATAACCAAAGATGTGGGTTCGACTCCCATGTACGTCAATACTGATCTTTTTCCAATTCTTGGGATTCAACAAGCTTAAAAATTGTATAACTGATATAAAGCACTCAACAATTTAGTGGAGTAAATATTCAATATATTAATAAATGGAAACTATATTTATAAAACCATAATAATTTTATTATATATATTTCAAGGGCAACCAAGGCAAATTATGGTGCGCGTTCATCAGATAAAATACAGATTTGTTTTATAAATAAATATTGACATACCCGGAAAAAAGACAACCTTAATGGTAAAAGTTCGCTGAACTTCCACCGTTACGGTTTTCTTTTTCCTGGGTATGTCAATATGTATTTATAAAACAAATCTGTATTTTATCTGATGAAAGCGCACCATAATTTGCCTTGGTTGCCCTTGAAATATATATAAAATAATTATGGTTTTATAAATATAGTTTCCATTTATTAATATATTGCATATATATATATATATATATATATAACGAAGGAGTTGTTGTAAGGAACCAGGTGGACCATAACGCACCAGATTACTCAATACTTAGGGTAGTAGAGTGGGTAATAGGAGAAAGTATGACCCCGATGGGGTCATACTTTCTCATATATATATATATATATATATTTATTTATATATTTATTTATTTATTTATTTATTTATTAAAATAACAGATTAAAGTTTAAGCAAAGAATCGCTGCTTTCTGAACCAGTATATAATGATTACTACCATAGGCACAGGGCCAGCTTTTTTTTTTAGTGGGAGAGGAAAGTCGAATATATCAACCCCCAGTGAATTACTGGTACTTTCTTTAATCAGCCCCGTAAAGAGGAATGGCAAAATTAACCTCGGCGGGATTTGAACTCAGAACGTAAATGCCGTAACGTTATGCCACAAACCATGTCGAGCGCTCTACCAATGCTGCCAATAGTTTCTGATTTAGACACAAGGCGAAACATTTTTGGTGGAGGGAAAGTCGAATATATCGTCCCCCACCCAGTGCGCTACTGCTACTTTATTTTATGTGAGTCAGTAAATAATGTCACATTAGTTACAGTATCCAGTGGGACTTTATATAGTCACAGTTACACTTCCTTCCGCCGTTCTGTTCTCATAACGATACTTTATTGAACATTGCCATTCCTATCGACAATATTGGTAGCAATACACAGTGAGACATGGCAGACACGGTGAGACTACAAATTGTTGGTCTTGAGAAATAAATGTTTCTACTTTTCGCACAAAAAATAAATAGAGGCTCGTGGCGAAGTGGTAAGGATATTGGACTTACGATCATCTTGTCGTAGGTTCAATTCCTGGACTGTGCTGTGTTCTTGAGTAAGTCACTTCATTCCACGTTGCTCCAGTATACTCAGCTTATCCAGGGGTTGTCTTGTACTTTTCATCACTTCACGTGACGGAAATCAGAAAATTCACTGGCCTGATGAGCTTCCGGGCTTGAGATAGACTTTAGGCTTTTCATACAAAGCCAGCAATTTGAAGTGACTGATTTGTTATTTTGTGTCTCTGCTTTGGTTTGTCGTACACCATCTTGTAGGTCAAAATAAAGGAGAGAGACAAAATAAATCTGTCACTGAGGAGGTCCCAGAATGTATGACAAAGAGCTTTGTCCTGACAATACATAGGCAACCATTCGGTTATTAAAACAGCCAAACCGAAAATTTGTAAAAAAAAAATTGCAGTGAAAACCAACAGGTGTGAATATTTTTATTGGCAGCATGACCCTCCCAAACTATCTGTTTCAACACTTGTTTTCAGATAAGTAATCATGCAAAACAAATACAAAACGAAGTATATATATATATATACACATTTATATATATATATCATCATCATCATTATCATCATCATTATTATCATCTTCATTATCATCATCGTTTAACGTCCATTTTTCCATGTTTACATAGGTAAGATGGGTTTGACAGGTTGTCGCATTATAAAACCAGACAGGTCAGGTGGGTGACCACATCTTGTTCATATTTATCTGTATTTTGACTTGGTTTCTATGGTCAGATACCTTTCTTAACAGCAACAAATTTACAGTATAGACTATCTGTTTTTTATTGTGGGACTAAAATTACCATCTAACAGGGTGGAATGCGGGCTATTTCATCGCGTGTCCAGCATGGTGGACTGGGCATTCTTTTGCTGTGTCACTAGCAAAATCACTTTACAGGGTGGACGGGGTGCTTTTTATTGTGTCACTAGCCCGGACGTCTGACGGTGTGGACTGGGTGCTTTTTGAACGTCATCAGCACAATCACTGCACAGGGTGAATTGGGTGTTTTTTTTTTGTTTTTTTTTTCAACAACACTACAACCTACTGGGCGTTTCTGTTGTTGCAGCAGCATTGTAGCAAAATCATCAGAGAGCAAATGTGGAGCGTATCTAGCTTTCCATGCATGGGTTGTACAGAAGAGGTGCATCAAGGGTGGAAGAAGATGAGAATTAGAGAGAGGGACGTGTATGCAAGTTGGACATGGACAAGATGTGTAGGATCTATTACGCATATAATACTACACTATAGTACACCATGATACTAGACTATATAGTACACCATAATACTATACTATATAGCAGACCATAATACTACACTATATGGAACACCATAATACTACATTATATAGTACACCATAATATTACACTATATAGTACACCATAATACTCTACTATATAGTACACCATAATACTATACTATAAAGTAGACCATACTACTATACTATATAGAACATCATAATACTAAATTATATAGTACACCATAATACAATACTATTTAATACAGCATAATACTACACTATATTGTACACTATAATACTATACTATATAGTACAGCATAATACTACACTATATAGTACACCATAATACTATACTATTTAGTACACCATAATACTATAAAATATAGTACACCATAATACTATACTATATAATACACCATAATACTACACTATATAGTACATCATAATACTATACTATATAGTACACCATAATACTATACTATATAGTACACCATAATACTACTCTATATAGTACAGCATAATGCTATATTATATAGTACACCATAAGATTATAATATATAGAACACCATAATACTATACAATAGAGTACACCATAATACTATACCATATAGTTCACCATAATACTACATCATATAGTACACCATAATACTATACTATATATAACACCATAATACTATTCTATATAGTACACCATAATACTATAATACTATACTATATAGTACAACATAATACTATACTATATAGTACACCATAATACTACACTATATAGTACACCATAATACTATACTATATAGTACACCATAATACTATATTTTATAGTACACCATAATACTATACTATATAGTACACCATAATACTACACTATATAGTACACCATAATACTACACTATATAGTACATCATAATACTATACTACATAGTACTATATAGTACACCATAATACTATAGTATGTTGTACATCATAATACTATACTATATTGTACACCATAATACTATATCATATAGTACACTATAATACTACATCATATAGTACACTATTATACTACACTATATAGTACACCATAAGACTATACTATATAGTACACCATAATTCTACACTATATAGTACACCATAATACTACACTATATAGTACACCATAATACTACACTATATAGTAGACCATAATATTATACTATATAGTGCAACATACTACTATACTATATAGTACACCATAATACTACACTATAGTATACCATAATACTACACTATATAGTACAGAATAATACAATACTATATAGTACACCATAATAATACACTATAGTACACCATAATACTATACTATATAGTACAGCATAATACAATACTATATAGTACACCATAATAATACACTATAGTACAGCATAATACTATATCATATAGCTTACCATAAAACTATACTATATAGTACATAATAATACTATACTATACAGTACACCATAATTCTATCCTGTATACTACATAATACTACATCATATAGTTTACCATAATACTATACTATATATTACACCATAACAATATACTATATAGTACACCATAATACTATACTATATAGTACAGCATAATACTACATCATATAGTACACCATAATACTATACTATGTAGAACACCATAATACTATACTATGTAGAACACCATAATACTATCCTATATAGTACACCATAATATTATACTATATAGTACACCATAATACTATACTATTTAGTACAGCATAATACTACACTATATAGTACGCCATAACAATATACTATATTGTACACCATAATACTATACTATATATTACACCATAACAATATACTATATAATACACCATAATACTACACTATATAGTACACCATAGTACTATACTATATAGTACACCATAATACTATCCTATATAGTACACCATAATATTATACTATATAGTACACCATAATACTATCCTATATAGTACACCATAATACTATACTATATAGTACACCATAATACTGTACTATATAGTACACCATAATACTGTACTATATAGTACACCATAATACTACACTATATAGTACACCATAAAACTACACTATATAGTACACCATAATACTATACTATATAGTACACCATAAAACTACACTATATAGTACACCATAATACTACATACTATATAGTACACTATAATACTAGATCATATAGTACACCATAATACTACACTATATAGTACACAATAATACTACACTATATAGTACACAATAATACTATACTATATAGTACACCATAATACTACACTATATAGTACACAATAATACTACACTATATAGTACACCATAATACTATACTATATAGTACACCATAATACTACACTATATAGTACACCATAATACTACACTCTATATATAGTACACCTTAATACAATACTATATAGTACACCATAGGGGTACCTGAGTCGTACCTGGGTGGTTCAGCCCCTATTTGGGAAATTATATTTTTATATTTTTATATATATTTTATTCTTATATTTTTTCATTGTTAAATTGGTTTTGTTATTGTGTATTTTCACTCAAATTTGTTGTTTACCTCAACTGTCCGTGTCTTTGTATTGTCCCCTATATGTCGGCCCGTGTGGCAAATAAATGAAATCAATATCATTTCTATTATAAGGACGTTGGATTGGCTGTATCGGCAGCAAAGAGTTACGGCCCTTCACGGCTTGAGTTCAAATCCTCTCGAGGTAAACTCTGCATTTCATCCTTACGGGGTCAATAATATAAAGTACCAGTAACATAGTGGGGTCGATTTAATCAACTTTCTCCTCCCCCCCCAAATTACTGGCCTTGTGCCTACACTAGAAATCATTATTATTGGGATGGTGACTTGGCAGTATCGATAGAGCGTCGGGGAACAAGCTTTGCGGCGTAGATTTACAGCCCTTTACATTCAGCGTCCAAATCGTGCCGAGGATAGCTTTGCATTTCATCCTTACGAGGTCGATAAAACAAGGTACCAGTAACGTTCTGAGATCGATTTAATCGACTTTTCTCTTCCCTTCAAATTGTAGGCCTTCTGCAAAAAGTATTAAGGCCGGTGGATTGGTAGTAAAGGTAGAGTTTCGGTCAAAATCGTTTCGTTATGACATCCTATATTCTGAGTTCAAATCCGTCCGAGATTAAAATTGTTCTTCATGTTTACGGGGTCAATAAAATAAGTTAAAATATCAGTTAACATCCCGCCGAGGTTAGTTTTGCCTTAAATGTTTACGGGGTCGATAAAATAAAGTACCAGTAACGTTCTGAGGCTGGTTGAATCTCTAGGGTCGATTTATTCGACTTTCCCCTCCCACCAAAAAGTATTGTTCGTGTACCTAAATCAGAAACCCTTATTACAATTATTATTTTGCAGAAACCTGAATTTTAAAGATTGTTATTTATGTAAATAAATGTATAAGAATACGAGAGAGCCTTGCTGAGAATAAAGATCATCGGAATAAGCTTGATAATGTGCTTAGCTTTCTTTGTCTCTATGGATATTTTTTATTCAATTCCCTCCCAACAGAGATACACTTCTACATTTTTTTCATATCAATATTATCTTCAAAATAATGTACTCTAGTAATAAAATGTATTATAGTAAAATTGATTTAATTGATTTTTGCCCACTACATCACACTGTATCAATTGGACTTCTGCCGAGTTGTAAAAAAAAAATATTAAGAAAAAAAACATTCTTAAATTTTTATGTCCAATTGACTCAATTTTTCTAAAATATATCTGGTTTTGATGTCGCTTTTATGTGACTGACTGGCTGTACTGCAATAAACAAAGAAAATTCAGCAATAAATAATCTTAAAATGTCTACGAATTTTTTTTATTTATTTATTTATTTATTTATTTATTTATTTATTTATTTATTTATTGCTTTTCTTTATATATTTTTTGTTTGTTTATTGAATGAAGTCAGATTTATTTATACCGAATAATGAACGGTTTAATGATTGATTGCAGAAGGGGCAAATAACGAACGTTGATATAAGTAGAACATTAATTCTGAATTCTTGGTTTAGGTTTAAGTTTGAGATCACACATACACACACGCACACGCACACACACACACGCGCGCACGCACGCACACACGCACACACGCACACACGCACACACACACACACACACACACACACATATATATATATATATATATATATATATATATATATATGCGTGTATGTATGTATATACATACAAATATATATGTATATACCGTCTCTCGGGGGTAGTTTACTAGATTTGTATACACACGTATATATATATATATATATATATATATATATATATATATATATATATATATATATATAATATATATATATATATATATATATATATATATATATATATATATATATATATATATATATATATATATATATATATATATATATATATACACATATATATATTTCGTCTTTCTGAAGTGTTTTGCCCGATTTATATACACACAAACACATATATACATAAACATATAAACATATATATACATATTTATAATTTTCTCTGATCTAGTGATCATTGTTTGCCCACAAAAGTAGAACTTAATATATATATAATAGAGTAATTATATGTTTGACTCTGTATCCAGCATGGGGGAGGGGTCTTAGAAATACTTGGCAGTGCCGATCTCTCCAAGCGTCAGGTCTTTTACTAACTTTAGCCTGCTAGCAGAAGCATTTTCCAGGGTGTGGCTAAAAATGGTTGCGGAACCAAAAGTAAGAGTTAGGCGAGGATCAGTGTAACCATCCATCCTTAAGGATGCCACTACCAGACACCACAGTATTCTCTGAATCTGAACATCCCAGGAGAAAGTAAAAGAGTTTGTACACATGCTCAAAGACGGAAAATCCCTAGTAGCGGTTAACATCCCACCAGTGCTTCTAAAACATGGAAGACCCAAACTTATCAAAGCACTGAAGATAATGGAAACTAAGTAGTGACGAAAGTACAGGGTGGTCCGAAAGTCTGTTACCCCCTACCAAAAAGTAATGAGAAACAGTTTATGTTTGCCGAATGTCACACATCCTCCATACTCTTGCCAGAATGCTCACGCTCATTTGTCCATACACTTGCAGGCAGCCTCTCTTCCAAACCGTAGGAACTCTGAAATGGAAAATTATATTATTATTATTATATATTATATATTATAATTAATTGTTTCTACGTTTGGCACAAGGTCAGCAATTACCCAGTGCATTACTGGTACTTTATTGTATCGACCCCGTAAGGATGAAAGGCAAAGTTAACCTCGGCGGGATTTGAACTCAGAATGGCAAGGGCCGCAACTCTATGCGTCAAAGCATCGTATCCGACCCTCTACCGATACTGCCAATCCACCGCTTTATATATTATATTTTAAAACAAAAAATAATGAAAGTTAAAACAATATGTGACAAGGGGTGACAAGACATTCGAACCACCTTGTAGTTGACCTAATTACTGATGATACCTATTCCCAATCAAAGTAACTTAAAATTCTGCCAGAATTACAGAACAATCAGTCTAATTAGCCAGCCCTACTGTAAAGAGTTCTTCTAAACAGACTTAAAGAAAAGGCAGTAAAGTTCCTGGCAGAAAAACAGCATTACGGCCAAATGACAGAATCTGACATTTGAAACTTTTAACCGAAGTGAATCTTGAAGTATCAATACATTATATATAAGAATATTTATGTTTAACCAAGAGCTAAGGAATTTAGTAGATACGTTACATAATATCCATTCATGGTGTATTCAAAGAAATCCAACTTATAATAACGTGACGTAAAATAACAATCTTCTCCAGTCATTATATATTAGATATATACATACATATATACATAGATACATAGATACATACTTAAGAGGGATTTTTTAGCGCGGATAACTAGGCAAACTGTGCAAGTAACATGTGTAACGTTTGATAACATTTATGATAATTATACTTATCTAATATTGTTATATTTGGGGAGGTTCATGTTAGAATATTGCGAAAAATATATAGTGAAACACACTCACTTTTCAGTCTGAGTTGGTTTTCGCTTCAATATATTTTATATTTCTATAATTGATTCACCTGGCAATCAATGTTTATCATTGATTGACCAACATATAAAAATATAGATATAAATTTAGTTTCTCAAAGAGTTCTTTCGTTACACACCTGTGACATCACCTGTGATATTATGTTTCCTCCCGTTGTATTGCTGTAATGTTTTCTTATTGTATTTTAGTGAGTGTGTTTCACTATATATTTCTTGCAATATTATAACAACATGACCCTCTACAATATAACAATATTTGTTTCAACACACCATTTCATAACAAAAACCTTTCAAAACAAATTCATCGCCGTCATACTCATTTAGAAGTTTTTACTAAATTAGTTTATGCCAAAGAAATGTTAAGCATGTGTATACGTATATTCAATGCTAGAGTTTCTTGATTTGTCCTTGTATCTCGGCAGAGAGACAACAGGACATATTTGTTTGGTTAAAGAATCCGCTTTGCTGTCACATGGTTCTGGGTTCAGTCTTGTTATACGGTACCTTGCCTAGTATTGGTTAATGCATGGTTAGAGGAATTTAGTAGACTGAAACTACAGCCCGCCGAATATATATACATATATTTATATATATATATATATATATATATATATATATATATATATATATATATATATATATATATATATATATATATATATATATATATATATATATATATAGTGAGGGAGAGAGAGAGAGAATGGAAAACGAAAAATCAGTGATGCATCGGAACTCAATTTATTGTGTGTTACAATTGTTTCCCTGTGTGCGGATCGACCTGATTCTGGATTCGCAGGTTCCTCGGACACGTCTATTGATTTCGGAGCAGATCCTCTTTCTGAGGTTTCTGACCCTACGGGTCTATATCGTCCACCTTCATCGGCTTTGCGCGTCCTTCGGTTGGTCACTGGTTAGTGACGTCATCATTATTCTGACCACTGGTAGCAGCCCGCTGACCATCAGGGCGTGAGCTGTTACTCACCCACTGTCCCGTCGGCAAAATTACTGCTGTTTGCCAGCTCACACTCGCACGCGTACACACACACACATGCACAGAGATACAGACAGATACATACAGAGTAGCTTGTGTGCTTACGTTCACACATGTACGCCCAGAAACATACACACATATCCATGTGTACACACACACATAAATAGTCACACAAATATACTCATACATGCACACAGAGAAGCACACACACACGTGTATATACGCACGTATACACACACACACACACACGCATTCGTATATATACATGCACACACACACACACGTACACATTCGTACATATACATACATATATACGCACATATATACATACATACACATACATACACACATACGCACATATACATATACATATACATATATATATATACACACCTACCTACAGGCCCACACACACGTATACACACATATATCTCCACACATGTATATATATATACATACATACACATACATATATATATATATACATACATACATACATACATACCCTTATATATGTTTTCCCCTACACGTGTTCATACACACACACACACACACAGACTTGCACATATATTCTTACACATATGTATCTATGTATATAGACACATCGACACATAAAAAAATATACAAAAAATACATATAAGAAAAGCATATAAAAATACACATTGGGCTGTACATGCAAAAATACACCTTGATGTACGTGCTGACAGAGTTGATATTATGTTGGCAACGGGGTAATCCACCTCAAACAAAGCTACATATGGGGAGTTCATGGTATTAATGTAAAGGGTATACCCAGACCGCATATAGAATATACATACAGGATATATAAAAATAATTGTTTCTACTTTAGGCACAAGGCCAGCAATTATCCAGTGCATTACTGGTACTTTATTGTATCGACCCCGTAAGGATGAAAGGCAAAGTTAACCTCGGCGGGATTCGAATTCAGAATGGCAAGGGCCGCAACTCTATGCGTCAAAGCATCGTATCCGACCCTCTACCGATACTGCCAATCCACCGCTTTATATATTATATTTTAAAACAAAAAATAATGAAAGTTAAAACAATATGTGACAAGGGGTGACAAGACATTCGAACCACCTTGTAGTTGACCTAATTACTGATGATACATATTCCCAATCAAAGTAACTTAAAATTCTGCCAGAATTACAGAACAATCAGTCTAATTAGCCAGCCCTACTGTAAAGAGTTCTTCTAAACAGACTTAAAGAAAAGGCAGTAAAGTTCCTGGCAGAAAAACAGCATTACGGCCAAATGACAGAATCTGACATTTGAAACTTTTAACCGAAGTGAATCTTGAAGTATCAATACATTATATATAAGAATATTTATGTTTAACCAAGAGCTAAGGAATTTAGTAGATACGTTACATAATATCCATTCATGATGTATTCAAAGAAATCCAACTTATAATAACGTGACGTAAAATAACAATCTTCTCCAGTCATTATATATTAGATATATACATACATATATACATAGATACATATATACATACTTAAGAGGGATTTTTTAGCGCGGATAACTAGGCAAACTGTGCAAGTATCATGTGTAACGTTTGATAACATTTATGATAATTATACTTATCTAATATTGTTATATTTGGGGAGGTTCATGTTAGAATATTGCGAAAAATATATAGTGAAACACACTCACTTTTCAGTCTGAGTTGGTTTTCGCTTCAATATATTTTATATTTCTATAATTGATTCACCTGGTAATCAATGTTTATCATTGATTGACCAACATATAAAAATATAGATATAAATTTAGTTTCTCAAAGTGTTCTTTCGTTACACACCTGTGACATCACCTGTGATATTATGTTTCCTCCCGTTGTATTGCTGTAATGTTTTCTTATTGTATTTTAGTGAGTGTGTTTCACTATATATTTCTTGCAATATTATAACAACATGACCCTCTACAATATAACAATATTTGTTTCAACACACCATTTCATAACAAAAACCTTTCAAAACAAATTCATCGCCGTCATACTCATTTAGAAGTTTTTACTAAATTAGTTTATGCCAAAGAAATGTTAAGCATGTGTATACGTATATTCAATGCTAGAGTTTCTTGATTTGTCCTTGTATCTCGGCAGAGAGACAACAGGACATATTTGTTTGGTTAAAGAATCCGCTTTGCTGTCACATGGTTCTGGGTTCAGTCTTGTTATACGGTACCTTGCCTAGTATTGGTTAATGCATTGTTAGTGGAATTTAGTAGACTGAAACTACAGCCCGCCGAATATATATATATATATATATATATATATATATATATATATATATATATATATATATATACGAGCAAATGACCCCCGTCCATTGGATGGTGTCAGTTCTTGGTAGGGCTGCAATGTTAATGCTCAATTTCCGTGTTGTATGTTTAACTTGGAGGATAATTTTACCTGATCAACTCTTTCAATAAAAAAATGAGACAGTATAGAAAAAGAGCAAGTTTTATTTACAGATATGTGTCATTAAAATGTGAACATAGAGAAATGTATCGTTAGCCGTGTCGGTTGAACAATGTCTATTTTTAAAACATCCATCATGTACACAAACACACAAACACATACGCACACAAACACACACACACATACGCACAAAATCCCAAGATTGTGGAAGGGGGAGAGTTAAGAAGTGTAATAAATAAGTTAAAATTATAAACGCTGTATTTATCATAATCGCGTCACACACACTCCTCTCTTTCTTTATTTTACTCTCTCTCTCTCTCACTCCTCTCTTTCTATCTCCCTCTCACACATCCTTCTCTCTCTGGCCGTTATGGAAATTACACACACACACACACACACACACACACACACGCACACATACACACACAAACACATACACACACATATACACACGCACATACACATACAATCCCATAACGTCGTGTTGTGGAAGGGGGACAGTTAAGAAGTGTGTAAAAGGAACGCTCTCTCTCTTTATGGCCGTCATGGAATTTGTTAGTGCAAAAGTCTATAAGATTATAAAATCAAAGTTTGTGACTTCGAAATTAATCATTATGAAATAATTTTTTATTGATGTTACAAACCGTAGCCTATTTTGGCTGTGTTTAATTTGACAGAGATCGATGGAATATTTTCCAAGTGAAACTCTTTTACACACACACACAGAACGGGAATTATATATATATATATATATATATATATATATATATATATATATATATATATATATATATATAGAGAGAGAGAGAGAGAGAGAGAGAGAGAGAGAGAGAGAGAGAGAGAGAGAGAGAGAGAATGGAAAACGAAAAATCAGTGATGCATCGGAACTCAATTTATTGTGTGTTACAATTGTTTCCCTGTGTGTGGATCGACCTGATTCTGGATTCGCAGGTTCCTCGGACACGTCTATTGATTTCGGAGCAGATCCTCTTTCTGAGGTTTCTGACCCTACGGGTCTATATCGTCCACCTTCATCGGCTTTGCGCGTCCTTCGGTTGGTCACTGGTTAGTGACGTCATCATTATTCTGACCACTGGTAGCAGCCCGCTGACCATCAGGGCGTGAGCTGTTACTCACCCACTGTCCCGTCGGCAAAATTACTGCTGTTTGCCAGCTCACACTCGCACGCGTACACACACACACACACATGCACAGAGATACAGACAGATACATACAGAGTAGCTTGTGTGCTTACGTTCACACATGTACGCCCAGAAACATACACACATATCCATGTGTACACACACACATAAATAGTCACACAAATATACTCATACACGCACACAGAGAAGCACACACATACACGCGTGTATATACGCACGTATATACACACGCACCCGTATATATACATGCACACACACACACGTACACATTCGTACATATACGTACATATATACGCACATATATATATATTTATATACATACATAGACATACATACACACATACGCACATATACATATACATATATATATATACACACCTACCTACAGGCCCACACACACGTATACACACATATATCTACACACATTTATATATATATACATACACATACATATATATATATATACATACATACATACATACATACCCTTATATATGTTTTCCCCTACACGTGTGCATACACACACACACACACACACACACACACACACACACACACACACACACACACACACACACAGACTTGCACATATATTCTTACACATTTGTATCTATGTATATAGACACATCGACACATAAAAAAATATGCAAAAAATACATATAAGAAAAGCATATAAAAATACACATTGGGCTGTACATGCAAAAATGCACCTTGATGTACGTGCTGACAGAGTTGATATTATGTTGGCAACGGGGTAATCCACCTCAAACAAAGCTACATATGGGGAGTTCATGGTATTAATGTAAAGGGTATACCCAGACCGCATATAGAATATACATACAGGATATATAAAAATAATTGTTTCTACTTTAGGCACAAGGCCAGCAATTATCCAGTGCATTACTGGTACTTTATTTTATCGACCCCGTAAGGATGAAAGGCAAAGTCAACCTCGGCGGGATTTGAACTCAGATCGTAAAGGGACGTATCTATGCTGGAAAGCATGGCGTCCGACCCTCTACCGATACTGTCAATCCATGCAGAATATATAAAAAAAATACATATATCTGAATTATATATGAAAAGTATACAACGATACACATTGGTTTGTACATGGAAAAATACATGGGGTGTTACATAATGTAGCGCGTGGAGTATATATGCACATACCACTGAAAAGATACACATGCAGGGAGTGCGTGAACAGGCCATAATGGAGCATGTCACTGTGGGTGAGATAGAGTGCCTTATATATATATATATATATATGTATATATATACATATATATATATATATATATATATATGTGTGTGTCGCTGCCATGTCCTGCGTCTCCAACAGACCAGTGTCTGTCCTTAGGGCATCAACATACGTTAACCTTGGTCTTCCTCTTCATGGCAGCGATAATGAGGGACAGAGACCGCTGGAGAGAACTCGTCCATGGATCTCGGGAATTTTACCCGCCTCAGAAAATATGTGTGTGTGTGTGTGTGTGTGTGTGTGTGTGTGTGTGTGTGTGTGTGTGTGTGTGTGTGTGTGTGTGTGTGTGTGTGTGTGTGTGTGTGATGGTAGCTAAGATGCTTCCATAGGTGGTATGCCGGTTGAGCACTCTATGCTCTTACAGAGTAGAGTATGATAAAGTAGAAAACGAAAAATCAGTGATGCATCACTGATTTTTCGTTTTCTACTTTATATATATATATATATATTTCATGAAATAGTCTTACGACTATACAGAGCATTTGAAGTTTTTCCAAATTGAAGGATAGGTATCTTGAACTTTATTTTATCATGAGTTAGGGCTCTATTGATTTTTACCTGGATTTCACTAAATTCTGTGGATGAATTTATATCCTGATTCTCTTTAAGATGAGTTTAAATTATTTTTCCCACATCTTACGTTAACTATTTTTCCCATGTTGACGCTATAGTCACTTATATACTATGGAATGCTGTTCGCTTTTCGCTGCAGTGTTTTCTATACCTTTCATTTATATATATATATATATATATATATATATGGTGGGTTATGTAGAAGTTGTAGTTGTGCGTAGTTCCTGTTAGCTACGTAAGTGAGGATTAAGGGGTAAGCTAGACGTGGGGTGAGTGAGCTATAAGGAACTGGGAGGGAGAAGGAAGGAGTAAAGAAGAAAGAACAAGAAATCAAAGTCGGCACAAAAGTTCGAGATAAAACTTGTTAAAACGGTAAACATTTTGTGTTTTATGTTTTATTGTTCGTTAGGATAAAATAAAATGAAAAAGAATTCAAAATTAAAATTGAAAGTGTTAGAGGGTGGAATTAAGACTAGGATTAATATAAGTGTAATATATTCACCGTAGGGTAGTACGTGGCTTGGAGCCTTGTTGCAGGGTTAGGAAGGTTAGTTAACGTGTTCGGGTGTAAAATTCTTCATCATTAAGGTGCGTGACTGAGTGCTTAGAGAATTGCATTCCCAATCGTGAGGTTGTGAGTTCGATTCCTGGACCGGGCGATGCGTTATGTCCTTGAGCAAGACACTTTATTTCATGTGGCTCCTTCTACCTGGAGTTGCGACCGATAGATAGTATTAGCAATTGGAAAGACCAACGGAAACATTGTTTCCTCCGTCCGATTTGACGAAAGTCGATCGACTGTCGACACTCTATTAGAAAATCCTTCACACGTCGAAGTATGCGTACAGATGTTTCTAACTACCCAAGTCACTCCGACGGTTCAGATTTATTCTTAATGAAATGCGCTTCCGTTATTCCGATTTTTATTGCATGTTTGCTCTGCGTGGACTTTCTTTGTTATGTTTCTTCCCCTCTTTTGCTTATGTTGGAACGCTGCACTCTCTGTAGTTGTCTTCTGAAAATGTTCCTTTACTATGTAGTCTAGCTTTCACTTTGTGGAACCGATTTAGCTTCCCCCCCCCCCCCCCACATTCCTGGTTCAGTTTATAAACTACGTGGTTCCTTAGGCATGTTGGGTTTATGTTGTTGTTGTTGGTGGTGGTGGTGGTGGTGGTGCTGCTGCTGCTGCTGCTGCTGCTGTTCGTGATAGTAGTTGCGGTAGCAGTAGATATGCTTTCTCTGGCCGAGCAACGCCGTAGGGAGTAGGTGCCTACTTTGTGACGAACTCTATAGATAATGAATACAACCACAAGGATATGGTCCGGACGTGGAAGAGCTGAACTCCCACTGTCATCGCCTCCATCTCTCTTGCCCTCCCCATCGCATTGTATGATGAGCAAATGGGGTCCCATGTGTTGGCTTCCCCACAGCCCCGGCGGACAGAATGGAGAAGGCATTTCCCCGGAGGATGGTAAGGGAGAAGCGCTGGCAGAGCCATTCCATTTCGCGAGGCTCACACCTGCGGTTGGCCAGCTCAGCGCCTATGGTGGTGAGTAGGGAGGTAGATTAGAGCCGAGGACACCAGAAGTCTCCACTGCGAAGGGCTAGAACGCGTGTGAGAGTTGTTGTTTTCGGTGTCCGTCAACGCCTTGTTATTCGTACCCGGAGATCTGATCGCTTAATATGTTTCTTTATACGTTTCTCTGTCTGTTCGCCATGATATGGCAGGTCACCGTGAATGCAGTGTATGTCTTCGTCCTTGGTCTCTCTCTCGCTCTCTCTCTCTCTCTCTCTCTCTCTCTCTCTCTCTCTCTCTCTTTCTCTCTCTCTCTCTCTCTCTCTCTCTAACCTCCCCTCTCGTTCTCTCGCCCTTTCCCTCAAGTTCTCTAGCCTTTTTTCTCTCTCTTTCTTTTTCTGCTCCTCATTTCTTCCATCTCTCTTGGTTTCGTTGCCTGGTCTATCGTTGGTGCTTTTCTTGTTAATGTTGGTGTATATCCGTCCTTCGTCTTTGTTGTTGTTGTTGTTGGCACGTTAACTACGGTTGCTGTTGATGTCTGTATATATATATATAAATATATATATATATATATATATATATATATATATATATATATATATATATATATATATATATATATATATATATATATATAAAATACATGGAACTCTTTTAACCATCTTTTGATCTTATATTATTTATACTCCAGTCCCACAAACTGTAGAGTGCTACTTATCCGATATCTGCATTGCATTATTGTACTACAATAAAACTCACCTCCTACACACACACACACACACATATATATATATATATATATATATATATATATATATATATATATATATATATATTTATATATATATATACACATATATATAAATATATAAATATATATATATATATATATATATATATATATATATATATATATATATATATATATATATTTATATATATGTGTATATATATATATAAATATATATATATATATATATATATATATATGTGTGTGTGTGTGTGTGTGTGTGTGTGTGTGTGTGCGTGCGTGTGTGTGTGTGTGTGTGTGTGTAGGAGGTGAGTTTTATTGTAGTACAATAAAGCAATGCAGATATCGGATAAGTACCACTCTACAGTTTGTGGGACTGGAGTATAAATAATATATGATCAAAAGATGGTTAAAAGAGTTACATGTATTTTATTATGCGCATTTCAAAAACAAATGACTTATTTTCTCTCTGCTTGCATAAATTCCACAGAACATTCCATAAAGTATACAGCTAATATCTAATACTTTACCAGTTTAAAATCCTTTTTCTCAATGGCATATATATATATTTCTTTAAAAATATACCCATCTTTCTACCTTATTTCAATGATATTTATTATACATTATATAACACTAGCTACTCATTCTATATCTTTCCTATTGATCAATTCCCTTTCTTCCTTTTTTCTTTTAATTTCTAACCTCTAATCTGTACTTTTTCTTCCTAGATACTTCTCAATTCTTATTATTACTCACCACAATATATACACTCTTCCTTCTTCCTTCATAGCATGGCCATAAAACTTATTATTACATTTTAAATACTTTATAGTATTACCTTTAAAAATCCTTCGTAAACATAAACATTTTTTGACGTTGATTATTCCTCCTCAATTCATTATATTTGTTTCTCCCTTTCATACTCGTTTAACCTTTACATATTACATATCACAATACATAAAAACAAACTTAAACCCTAACTAATCTCCTTTATTATATTATATTATTACCATTAGGTATATATTTTGTTGTTAGAGTCTTCTCTTCCTTAAACACTATTTTCTTCTTTGCTTTCTGCGCTCATTTGTAAACAAACAATTTACATATATTACGCATACATATTACATTAGATAAAAACAAACTTAAACACTAACTAATTCCTCTAAATTCATAATTCATCCACTCTTCTTCTTCTTTTCACATTATATCCTTAATAACATTAATATTTTTTTATTTTAATAATACATATTAACAATTTCTTTTCATCGCACATATTATTAAACCCTTCAATATACAAACCTTAATTTAACATTATTCTTAATTTTTTTCTCTTCATTAAATTTTTTTTCTCTTTATCAATTTTCAAATTCTTTTAAATTATATATTATCTTCCAACGGCTTTTTAACCTCTCTCTGTGAAACAATATATTTTTCTCAGTTATAAAGGCTATCTCTCTCTTTCTATCACCCATCTCTCCTTCTATCTCATCCTTCCTTATTATACTCCACCCCCACCATTCTTTACTCTCATCTCCTCCTCTTCTTC
Organism: Eledone cirrhosa; assembly: GCA_964016885.1. Taxonomy (NCBI): domain Eukaryota; kingdom Metazoa; phylum Mollusca; class Cephalopoda; order Octopoda; family Eledonidae; genus Eledone; species Eledone cirrhosa. The sequence continues at coordinate 73,601,401 of OZ024744.1, read as the reverse complement.
ATCCTTTCCAACCACCCCTCATTTTTTTTCCCAATATCACACATCAATCTTAAATTACTTTTCATATGTTGATTTAAAACTGCACTATTCACAAGTGTTTTTTAACCTTCATATCATGTCTTCCTATTTTATCTGACGAAAACGCAAATGTCATCTCATGATGATATTTGTTTTTGAAATGCGCATAATAAAATACATGGAACTCTTTTAACCATCTTTTGATCTTATATTATATATATATATATATATGTGTGTGTGTGCGTGTGTGTGTGTGTGTGTGTGTGTGTGTGTGTGTGTGTGTGTGTGTGTGTGTGTGTGTGTGTGTGTGTGTGTGTGTGTGTGTGTGTGTGTGTGTGTGTGTACAGGGTGCGGACGGTATTTGAGGACAGATTTATAGTTTAAAAAAAAACGCTTCTTTATTAACAGAAAAAAACTGTATTCTTATAAAAAATAACATAAACATAAAGCTAAATTATCAATTTAATAATTTAATTCAATAAAACCACCATAAGCATCAATAACTGCCTCTACGTGTGGTTGAGATCATTTACAAACTCGTATTAAGAGGTCCTTGTTCATATTGGACATACTCGAACTATTGCGGCTTCCAAAGAATCTTTGGGGCTATGGGGTGTTCATTGCCATTTTTCTCAACGATGCTCCATACATAGTAGTCCAGTGGATTGAGATCTGGAGAATTAGGAGGCCAAATGTTGGGGGTGATGTGATCATGCAATTTTACGGCCATACTCACCACTAGACCTCTATAGAACACCAAGTGGAGTTTGCACCGATAGGCTGAGGCCTATGAACGCTTGAAGACATTCCAGTCTCTAAGTGCTTTCTATCAGTATTTGTTTAACCAAGGACTGCAACACTGTCAAGGAGACGTGCTCTGGAAACACGTGCCTTGCAAAAGGTGACCTTTTCATCGTCGAGGTAAAGCTGGATATAACCTAGCATGAGCATATGTTTGCGCATCATCAACTACGGCATGTCCAGTCCGTCAGGCAGCTTTTGTTGGTAGCAAATGGACCGCTTGACCGTTGACACGCGTCTCTTCTACAAACACCGAAATATAAAATGCTCCAGTATGGCCAGACGTAGGCCAGGAGTCGGCCCGATGGTAAGTCAGTAGTAGATGGCGGGTACGATGTACGCGTTCACCAACTCTGCCCGACCTTTCAACGATAGCTTCCCTTTAGCCAATTTCTTGGTGAAAGCCATTTCTCTCTACTCATTATCTCATCCCAATTTTTTGGGGGTCCATTTGGAGGTCTGGACAAGACCAGACCTCGAGAAATTTAACCAGTCCGTCTGTCCAGCACCCTGTGACGATGTTGGACACCCTGTCGAGCCGCAGGCTCACCAACTTTAGCTTCTTTTTGTTTTTTCTTGTTTCGGCCTCTCTTTTTTTCGGGCCAAGGAAGCTTTTCCTTTATTTTTATTTTTGGGACAAATGGCTTGCTAGCCTTAAAATTTTCACAACTTATGTTCAACTGTGTGACGTCTTCGACGAGCGTTGGTGTTGCTTTTCATGGTAGTAACGTCCCTCCAGTTGATGGTGCTTCTTTTGCTGCTGCTGCTGCTGCTGTTGCTGACATTGGTGCTGATGGCGGTGCCTCAGCATGGCCTCAGCCGGATGGCTGGAACAGCTAAAAGAGTAAAAAAGTAAAATAGTCCAAAAGATGGCAACATGAATAGACCTGTTATTTTTCTCTAAAAGATGTTTCCGATTCCGCCCCACCCGCCCCTTCAATCTTTCTAATTTCTCATTCTTTCTTCTGATGAAGGAGTAGCGTCCTAAATGTTAAGTCCCTCTTCCTGCTACATCAAGCATTAACCTAATAATACACTGTACCGATTGTGTTGTTATTTCTGTTTACCTTTTACGTTAAGTGTGAAAGCAGCGATTCTTTGCTTAAACATTAATCTGTTATTTAAATATTTGCTCTAGGCTTCTTATATATTTGATATATATTTATCCTTATCTTGCCTTCTTTTGATTTTAGTCTTCACATTTTATTATTACTATTTATATATATATATATATAATATATATAACATGTATATGTATATATATATATAATATATATAACATGTATATATATATATATATATATATATTTATATATATATATATATATATATATATATATATATATATATATATATATATACACATGTTATATCCAAAATTAAATTAAGGAGTCATGTCCGAGAGACATGCGCCATATCCACTGTAGAATATGCTCAAAGATTCCAATGAATAGATCCGAGCATAATATATCGACTAGAAACTGATTGACATATATATATATATCTAAAATAAACATATGAAACAATCACAAGGAATAATTTGTAAAAGTGTGTAAGCACACATAGCTAGGTAGGTAACTAATTAAAGTTTAACTAGAACTTTAAATATATATACCTTATAAATTGATTAATCTTCCTTGTATATATTTCATTAAAGAAATATATTTTACCATCAATAGATCGGTAAACCACAGTAGCCAAATCTGGATTTTCAACAAGGGAGAACATTTAACTATCTGTGTTTACACACCAAATTCAAATCTGCGAATGACTAGCAGCACGTGTTGCATTTTTTTTTTTATATACACACATCATACCAGCTTCATCCCAGTGGCGTGAATAGGGTTATCGATAACTAGAAATAGCAGCCGAGTCCTTTCAACTGAGTTAGGTCTACAATTAAGTAGCCGTATATATATCCAAAATTAAATTAAGGGTGTCATGCCCGAGAGACATGCACCATATCCACTTACACACTTTTACAAATTATTCCCTGTGATTGTTTCATATGTTTATTTTAGATATATATATGTCAATCAATTTCTAGTTGATATATATATATATATAACCGCTTACACTGAGGCCAGAGAGGAGGCACTGATAGAGAAGATCAGAAGTGTGGAGAGAGCGGTTGACAGGTCTGGATGTAAGGAGAGCTGGATGATCATCAACGAGATCACAGGGAGAAACAGAAGGTGTTCGAGTCAGATCCAGGGAACAGGGCCCGAGGATAGGAAGAGGAAATGGCTAAACCATATTAGGACCCTACTAGGAGAGCCGCCCCCCACAGCCCGTCAGAGCCCGTCACCAGAGAGGAGCTTCAGAGAGCCAAGAAGAAAATCAAGGATGGCAAGGTTCATGGAGAAGATGGAGTGGCATCAGAGGTGATGAAGAGGTGTGATTTTGTAACCAGGCACTGGAGAAATGAGTTGCCCCAAATCAGTGGAGGATCAGTAACATCGTCCCAGTGCCAAAGAAGGGATATCTCTCTAACACCAACAACTACAGGGGGATCTCACTGACGCCACTTGTTGCAAAGACCCTCAACAGGATGATTCTTAACAGGATCCAGCCAGAGAGCGAAGATCAACCACCAGTCACATCCTGATGCTGAGGAGGATATTAAAGGGAGCTAGAGCAAAGTGCCTTCCTGCGGTTATGGTTTTCATTGACTTTAGAAAGGCCTTTGATTCTGTGGACCGTCACTGTCTGATGAAGATCTTACAGGCTTATGGAATCCCCAAGAAGATAGTGGACCTGATACCACTGCTCTACACCAAAGCCCAAGTCATTACACCTAATTGGATGACAGAGTTCTTTGAGATACCGGCTGGAGTGCTCCAGGGAGATACATTGGCTCGCTACCTTTTTATCATCGTAGTGGACTATTGTATGCGCCTTGCACTGGAGAAACACCAGAACTTTACTGCAGCACCGGCTCAGAACATGAGAGTTAAGGCGAAAAAGATATCGGATGCTGAATTTGCCGACGACATAGTTTTGGTGACAAATACAGTGAAGGAGGCAGAGGATTTGATGCAGGAGGTTGAGACTGTGTCGATGAGTGTGGGGCTGAGAATGAATGAGACTAAAACAAAATATCTGGTAGAGAATGTTGAGAAGCCAGAGGGGATCACTAATGTAGGCGTGAAACCGCTAGAATTTGTTGAGGACTTCCTGTATTTGGGAGCAAAGATTGGGAATACGGAAGATGATGTGGTTGAGAGGAAGAGCAAAGCCTGGGCGGCGTGCCACAGCTTGAGATCAGTGTGGAAGTCGGAACTTCGAAAAGACCTGAAAATCCGCCTCTTCATTGCTGTAGTGCAGTCTGTGACCCTGTACAGGTCTGAGACTTGGACACTGACAAAGAAACTCACTCAGATGTTGGATGGGTGCTACACGAGAATACTGAGGATGGCTCTGAACATTAATCAGTTTCCACTGAGGATGAAAAACTCAGAGCTGTATGGGAGCCTCCCAAAAGTCAGCTCAAAAGTGACACGGAGGAGAGTGAGGTTAGTTGAATATGCTCACCGACATCCAGAGTTGACATTGCACTCAGTGCTCCTGTGGGAGCCCCTACATGGACATACTGGAAGGGGAAGACCAAGGTTAACGTATGTCGATGCCCTAAGGACAGACACTGGTCTGTTGGAGACGCAGGACATGGCAGCGATAATGAGGGACAAAGACCGCTGGAGAGAACTCGTCCATGGTTCTCGGGAGTTTTACTCGCCCTAGAATAGAATAATATATAACATATATATATATGTATATATATGTGTGTGTGTGTGTGTGTGTGTGTGTGTGTGTGTGTGTGTGTGTCTAACAGAAAATTATCGAAGTCCGTGCGTTTCTTGGGTATGTTAAAAATTCATTCCGCCAGTTTTACCGAATCAGTTCTTTTTGATAATTGTTTCTACTTTCATAATCACCACCAAACATGCATTGAACCAGAATTTGTGTTCGGCAAATATGTTTCTACCGACGCTATTGTTCAAAACTACAGAGTATGACATTATGAAATATATATTAAGATAAAAAAAATAAAAATAACAATATAAATTATATTATTATTAAATATTGTGGTTTATTTTAGAAAATTTCAAAAAATTATTCTTTAGAATATTTTTAATAATAAAATAAAACATTCTTTGCATTTCTTTTCAATGGCTTATAATACCTTACCGGTGCCACTCGAGTAAGGTAATTTTTTAACCCATATATGGGACCCTTTCCTTTTTCTTAAATCTCTCTCTCTCTCTCTCTCTCTCTCTCTCTCTCTCTATATATATATATATATATATATATATATATATATATATATATATATTGTTATACTTTGGGAGGGTCATGTTGCCAATAAGAAACATACGCACCAGTTGCTTTCACTTCAATTTATTATAATAAATTTATAAATTTCCGGTCGGTTGGTTGGTTCCACAACCAGATGGTTGTTTATATATTGTCAAAGTTCCTTCGTCACACATTATGTGACCTCTTCAGTGACTGGGGGTTCTTTTCTTTGTTTTTTGTGCCCCTCCTGTTGATGGCAAGGACAGAACAAAGGAGAGGCACATAAAAAACAAAAACAAAAATAAAAAACAAAGAAAAGAACCCCCAGTCACTGAAGAGGTCACAGAATGTTTGATGAAAGAACTTTGACAATATATAAACAACCATCTGGTTGTGGAACCAACCAACCAACCGGAAATTTATAAATTCCTAAATTTATAAATTTATTATAATAAATTGAAGTGAAAGCAACTGGTGCGTGTATTTCTTATTAGCAACATGACCCTCCCAAAGTATAACAATATCGGTTTCAACACACGTTTTCAGACAAAGAATCTTGCTAAACAAATTCAGAAACGAAATATATATATATATATGTATATACATATATATATATATATATATATATATATATATATATATATATTGAAGACGGCATATATGTGTGTTTGGTATGTATATTTAATCTTGATAGTTTGTATAATTTTGTATAATTTTGTACATAGATCTGTTAAATATACATGCCAATTCTAACACATATATATCCCAGAAACGATCGTTAAATAATGAACTTTTTTTGTTTAATATAAGGAACTGTTTCATTGTTTTATTCATTATTTTTTTAATATTTTATCTTGACTCTGTATTCCGTTTATCTTTCACCGAAAGTGATTTTTCATTGCATCTCTTCTTTCCATGATATCCGGACTACATTGAGTTCTTCATACGGATTGGACACTACCGTAAACTCTTGGTAGATTTATCTACATATATATATATATATATATATATATATATATATATATATATATATATATATATATATATATATATATATATATATATATATATACATATATATAGTGGTAGAACACTGGAACGTAATATCCGTAGTGGTAGAGCGCTCAGTTCATGGGACGAGTTAGGTGGAAGTGGTTACACAACAGTTAGTTCATCATCTGTTGGTGAACTGACTGTTGTGTAACCACTTCTATATATATATATATATATATATATATATAAATAAGTGGTTACACAACTGAGTGCTCTACCACTACTATATGAATTACTGTTGGCTTTACTGTATATATATATGAATTACTGTTGGCTTATTGGTCACATTAATTTCTCTATTATGGCGGTGGATTGGTAGTATCGGTAGAGGGTCTGACGCCATGATTTGACGGATAGAGTTACGGCCCTTGCCATTCTGAGTTCAAATCCCGCCGAGATTAACTTTGCCTTTCATCCTTACAGGGTCGATAAAATATAGTACCAGTAATGCACTGGGTAATTGCTGGCCTTATGCCAAAAGTAGAAACTATTAATTTCTCTATTTTCATTCATATATATATATATATATATATATATATATATAATAACTAGAAATTGATTAACATATAAAAACAAATAACGAAACGAAATTAAATTTCGTTTCGTTTGTAACTCACTTTTGTATGACTGACGCTTAAACAATTAAGTTAAAAAAAAAAAAAAGCGACCAGTGAAAGACTTGGTACACCTACATATGTATACGTGTGTGTATTCATATACACACTAGTATTTCAGTATGCATATGTAGATGTACATTTTTTAACTTAATTGATTAACATATAAATAAACATGAATAATAACAGGAGATAATTTTTACAAGTGTGTAAGCACACATAGCTAGGTAGGTAACGATATGGCGCATGTCTTTCTGGCATGACACCCATAATTTTGATATCTTAATTTTGTATATATATATATATATATATGAATGAAAATAGAGAAATTAATGTGAGCAAGAAATCAACAGTAATTCATACATATAAGTGACTTATTTATTATTACTATATATATGAATATATATATATATATATATATATATATATATATATATATATATATATATATATATATATATATATATATATATATATATATATATATATATATATATATATATATATATTTATATATATATATGAAATATGAAATATAAGAATCAAAGAACTGTTCAAAACATTATTGTGCTTACAGCTGTTTCCTCCAAACCGAGGTTTTGATTCTTCGGAGCAATTTATTAATGAATGGACAGTTATATGACCTCCTTTTCAGCCAAGAGACATACCGATACATATGCAAATATTGTGGGTCAACATTCATTACAGAATTTAGAGTGGCAGTACACACTTCGAGATTACATTCATATTAAAAGGTACAATCAAAAATCAAAAATACAGGTTAAAATACAACATGAAGATAAGCGGTTA
>OZ024744.1:73578809-73581309 GCA_964016885.1 Eledone cirrhosa | reverse complement strand
TAACATACGTTAAACTAATATATATCATCATTGTACTGTATTGTTCTCCCGTGTGGGGGCGGGGGGGGGGGGGGGGGCGCACAAACACACAAACACACACGCCCACATGCACACACACATAAACACACACATACACACATACACTCAAACCCGCACTTACACTCAAACACACACACTCACTCTCACACACCAAGAGACTCAGTCACACACACACACACACTCTCACACACACATATATACAAAGGACTTGTTTCTGAGGGGTACCAGCGGACAAGTCCCGACCCCCACTTTTTCAGGAACGAGGGACAAACCATCTTTTGTCCCCCCTGCTTTTTCTCAATTATAAAACAATAATCCCACACACACACATACATAGACACACACACACACACACACACACATATATATATATATGCATATACACACATATACATATATTTATACACACACATATGTATATATATTTAAATATATATAAGTTGCATGTTCGAGAGTTTCTCAAACATGACATCTATAATTTTAAATGTATGTGTGTTTATATATATGTGTGTGTATGTGTCAAATATTACTAGAGGTGTACATATAATATAGACTTGTTGATAAAATATGATACGTTCTTTAAGTCATTCAAATTAAATATTTTTTGGATTTTGTACTTAAAATATGATTTAATTTCTAAAGTGTGAGAGAAATGCTAGTAATTCTGAAAGGAAAAGGGGAGAAAACCTCACTTAAGTATGAATCAATTCTCTAATTAAAACCTTGTGTAACCAACTAACATGTCCCGGTCTTATTGGAGCTTTTCTGCAAAGCAATTTCACTTGCGAGCGCGTTTCTTTACCCGACAAAATATTTAAAAAAAGAGGTTTGATTGGTATACCTACACACACTCGCAAACATAAGCACACACACACTAATACACATAAATGCATGCACTGAAACGTGCTAGCCCGCATACATACACACACTCAGACACACAAACACATACACACAGACACACACACACACACCAAACATTTATACATATATATATACATAATATACTCTGTCTTCAGACATTGAGCTAACCATATACTGCCTATCTGATAAGTTGAGTGTTATACACTCTCAATTTTCTCTTTTATACATATATATATATATATTATTTTCCCGGCCCCATCTTGAAAACTCTTATTAACTGTGATCTACTCACACGAAACAAACTATTAGGACAATTGAAGCACCCCAGAAGTTAATTCCAAAAAATAGATGGCATGACAGACCTTAACTATTGACGTCGACTAGAAAAGCTCAATCTATGTTCTCTCCTGCGCCGCTGTGAGCGCTACAACATTGCCCAAATTACGTTAAAATTGACCCAAGGGTTCGTCAACGTACTATCTTACCACTACAAAAATCAAACTCGCCTCCCATATCAACATTATGATATTACAATCTCACCTCAAATGATCCCGCTCTCTTTAATATCATACCAGAATACATTAAAACAGATTCTAAACAATTCAAAATGTCCCTGGACAAATTACTCCAAAGATTTCCGAATAAACCCCCTACACCCGGATATGATTCCGAAAACAATAACATTATACTAAGTAATGGTGTCCAAAATAAGTAAGGGTGTCCACAACATAACTAAGTTGGGAAAATAAGGTTCTGAAAGACTTCGCCAGGTGGCGCTGTTAAGTTAGACATGGCCTGGGTCAATACTGGCCAACAATAAATTTATCTTATCGAGAAGATATACCTACCTGTGTGTGTGTGTGTGTGTGTGTGTGTGTGTGTGTGTGTGTGTGTGTGTGTGTGTGTGTGTGTGTGTGTGTGTGTGTGTGTGTGTGTGTGTGTGCGCGTGTGTGCGTGTGTGTGCGTGTGTATGCGTGTGTGCGTGTGTGCGTGTGTGTGTATATATGTATGTATACATAAATAAATATATACATACATACATATATACATATAAATTATGTATATATATATATGTATATATATATATATGTATATATATATATATATATATGTATATATATACATATATATATATACATACACACACACTCATTTATATTTATATATAAATATATAAAGTATGTATATATTCTTGACAAGTTAAATTTATATATATATATAGACACACACACACACACACACATATATATATATATATATATATATATATACACACACACATAGAAACCCACCCACACACACTCACACACATAGGTTTCGTGGTCAGACACCTATGGTCGCGCATACATATCAAGTTAATGACATTTTAATTAAACTAAATAAGCTCTCTTGCAATAGATCCAGCATAGTTTCCTTGGCTTTTTATCTACGGGTATCACCATACATAAATATATATTAATAACTAACAAACTGTTTTATCGCTTTACATGGCTGAGTACAAGAAAAGTTAAATCTGAGCTTTTCGAATATTAATAATTGTTCCTACTTTTGGCACAAGGCCAGCAATCATCCCCTTTAAGGTCGATAAAATAAAGTACCA
>OZ024744.1:73563809-73568809 GCA_964016885.1 Eledone cirrhosa | reverse complement strand
TACTTGAACTTCTCCACCTGCTTTAATGGAAATCCACTCAGATGAAGAGTACACTGCGAATGTTGGATTATGAAGACGTATGTATCAGTCTTCGCAAATCTGATTTCCATTCCTAATAAAAATAATAGATAGACACCTTCCATTTTTCTCTCTGAAGCTGTACCTGTAATGGTGCCGCTTATATGTATATGTAATATGTATATATATATATATACATATATATATATATACATATTACATATACATATACGCGGCATATATATATATATATATACATACTTACTTTTATATATATATATATATATATATATATATATATATATATATATATATATATATATATATATATATATGTATATATATATATATATATATATATATATATATATATATGTATACTACTACTACTACTACTACTACTTCTACTACTACTTCTACTACTACTACTACTACTACTACTACTAATAATAATAATAATAATAATAATAATAATAATAATAATAATTGTTTCTACTTTTGGCACAAAGCCAGCAATTACTCAGTGTATTACTGGTACTTTATTTTATCGACCCCGTAAGGATGAAAGGCAAAGTCAACCTCGGCGGGATTTGAACTCAGATCGTAAAGGGACGTAACTATGCTGGAAAGCATGGCGTCCGATCCTCTACCGATACTGCCATAATAATGAAGAAAAACAGTTTTATTCGAGAGATGTATGAATAAAACCGTCTTTCTTGTTTATTATTATAATAAAACCACGGATGATTAAAAAACCGTGGAGTCCGTCACATCTGTTAAGAAAAAGTCGGCAGATTTTCAATCAACCAACTTTCTTCAATTGTATATATATATATATATATATATATATATATATATATATATATATATATATATAAGTAGAAGGGATATTTAATTTGTTGGAAATACAACAAATATAAATGTTTATAACTGATTCAGAGCACTCGACAAGTTTCTGGAGTAAATATTCAATGATATTAAATAAATGGAAACTATATTTATAAAACCATATTTATTCCATTATATATATTTCAAGGGTCGCAAACACTTTGATACGTTTTCATCAGATAAAATATAGAGTGTTTTATAAATGTTGACATAGCCAAGGAAACATACCTTATCAGTTGAATTGAGCTACCCAAGGAAAATTCAACTGATAAGGTATGTTTCCTTGACTAAGGCAAAATTTATAAAACACTCTTTGTATTTTATCTGATGAAAGCGTACCAAAGATTTTTGGTACCCTTGAAATATATATAATAGAATAAATATGGTTTTATAAATATAGTTTCCATTTATTTAATATCATTGTATATATATATATATATATATATATATATCACCAGTCTGTCGGGCGCGCCAATATATATATATATATATGTATATATATAAATATATTCAATGGAAGAAAGTTGGTTGATTGAAAATCTGCCGACTTATACACATATATATATAAACATATATATATATATGTATATGTGTGTGTACATATATATGTGTGTGTCTGTGTGTATTTTTATACGTATACAGTGCAAGCGAAAATTATACCAGAGCCTACACACACATACGTAAATACATATATATATACATGACATATTTACTAGTAGAGCTTAAGAAATAGAAGGTAACCTATCGCTTTTTTATCTTAAGCCGTAATTGTAAAATATCTGAGATATAATACACAATATATAATTAATAATTGACACCGTTTATATCATTATGTATGCGTACGCACACACACACAAACACTCACTCATACACAAACACAAACACACACAAACACTCACTCATACACAAACACACACACACACGTACTTAAATATATACACTCACTCACACACACACACAGACACTCACTCACACACAAACACACACACACAGACACTCACTCATACACAAACACACACACACACGTACTTAAATACACACACACACACACGCACACTCATAAATATATATATATATTTATATCTAACCCCCCCCCCCCCGCACGCACACACTCACGCACACACATATATATATATAAACACACACACTCATAAATATATAAATATATATATATATATACCAAGACAATAATAAATGGAAACTATATTTATAAAACCATATTTACTTTATTATATATATTTCAAGGGCGACCAAACAATTATTGGTGCGCTTTCATCAGATAAAATACAAAATTTGCTTTATAAACAATGACATACCCATGGAAATCACACCTTAACGGTCCGAAGATTCGCTGGATAGTATATATATATATATATATATATATTGACACCCACACACACACACACCTATTATGGTGGCGTTAGAAAGTCGTCGGATTGAAAGCTTTACATTATTTGTTACGGCTTTCTGCCCTCTGAGTTCAAATCCCACCGAGGTATATATGTCTTAGATCCATTTAATGCCAATAAAATATATTACCCTCAATTCTTCCTGTAAATATATATTTGCTTACTTTCTCTTACTCTCTCTCTACTTCTTTTGAAGAAATCGGTTGTGTTTGGACATGGAAACGATTTGGGCTCCACCAGATTTAGTAAAACACCAAAGGAATGCTGTATGTCACTACGGTGGACGTATAACTCCATTAGGAGTTACGAGCATATAATCTACATACATACATGGTGGCTGCCAACTCGTTTTCGAGTACGGCCACTACTTTATATCCATGTAGGAGAACCCCTACCGATGCGCTGAACGAGTGTGACTTTTTAGTCCAGCCAGCGACTTGAAAACTCTGGTACAAACACCACACTTGTGACAATTATTGACACATAGTGTTGGGTCCATGGTACCATGTGATGACAAGTGCAGAGAGATCTCCAGATATAAAGCAATGCCTGTGCAGTGAAGCTTTTATAGTGAGCAGAGGCACTGCACAAATACATACATACATACGTACATATATGCACAAATACATTCATGCGTACATATATACATACATACGTACGTCCCTACATACATGCATACATATATACATACAGACAGACATACATACGTACATACATACATATATACATACGTACATACATACATATGGAGCTACGGGTTATATACCAACCCGCTGGGACCAATGTATAACCGAACTTGGATTTGCGAACAAAGAGCGCAGCTCCCTAATTCTTAGTCTACAAATGGCTGCGATAGCTGACACCTTCAAAATTTGCAAAACATTCTTGCGATTCAAGAGATGACAATTTCTTTTCTTTTACAACCTTGCCACCAGGAAGGTGGCCGCTCAAAAATATACTCGAAATTAAGAGAAAGAGAAAATACATACATACATACATACATACAAACATACATACATAGAAAAATACAGGAGAAGGAGGACATCTACGGACCATTGACGAGGAGTTTACAAATCCAGTATCCAAGATACACCTTTAGCTTCATACCCATCATTATTGGTGCTACGGGTTATATACCAACCCGCTTGTACCAAAGTATGACTGAACTTGGATTTGCGGACAAAAAGCGCAGCTCCCTAATTCATAGTCTACAAATGGCTGCGATAGCTGGCACCTTCAAAATTTGCAAAACATTCTTGCGATTCAAGAGATGACAATTTCTTTTCTTTTACAACCTTGCCACCAGGAAGGTGGCCGCTCAAAAATATACTCGAAATTAAGAGAAAGAGAAAATACATACATACATACATACATACAAACATACATACATAGAAAAATACAGGAGAAGGAGGACATCTACGGACCATTGATGAGGAGTTTACAAATCCAGTATCCAAGATACACCTTTAGCTTCATACCCATCATTATTGGTGCTACGGGTTATATACCAACCCGCTTGTACCAAAGTATGACTGAACTTGGATTTGCGGACAAAAAGCGCAGCTCCCTAATTCATAGTCTACAAATGGCTGCGATAGCTGGCACTTTCAAAATTTGCAAAACATTCTTGCGATTCAAGGGATGACAATTTCTTTTCTTTTACAACATTGCCACCAGGAAGGTGGCCGCTCAAAAAGATACTCCAAATTAAGAGAAAGAGAAAATACATACATACATACATACAAACATACATACATACATATATACATAGATGATGGCTGCAACTCGATTTTGTGTAATACCATCGCTTGATACTTAAGCACGAGCATCACGAATGTGGCGTTTTAGTGCTGCTAGGGACTTGCCTATCGCCAACAATACCGTGTATCGCAAAAGAATGTCACATATCAAGCGACGCCTGTGCTGGAAGCTTTTTTAAGTAATTAAAGGTTTTGCACGGGGCCAATCCCACTCTCTGTACATCGAATGCATTTAACCAAAAAGTAGAACTGGTTTTCCTCATTGAATGCAAAAGAAGTCGCAGGTTTTATATCAACGTGACCTTCTCCGCAACAAAAAAAGCGAATATAAAAAAATAAAAATTAAAAATTAAAAATGTTATCGAATGACCGTTGACATTCCTGAGTTCTTCCACCCTTTCAATTTATTTCTTTTTCATCCAGCTGGTTGTCCAAAATCACCTTCATCATCAAGCAAGCTTGCTGGTGTTGCCGGTTTAGTCAACGACGGCCCGACTATGTACAGGTTGTACTGGGTAACATGTTACCAGTACCGCTGAAGAACAGCCGGGCATAAACATGCTTACACGCATAGATACATACATATATTCATACATACATACACGCATACACATATACATAAATACATACATATGTACATACATACATGCATATAGGCATACATACATACATACATATATACATATATACATACATGCATACATACAAACATCTATCAATCCATGCATATATATGTACATATATATATATACATGCATACATGCATAAATATATATAAATAATTTATATATACATATATATATATACACATACGTATATATATATATATATATATATATACACACACACATAAATATATATATATATATATATGTGTGTGTATAATATATATATATATGTATATGTATATGTATATATATATATA